>CM062819.1:1822893386-1824093386 GCA_031772625.1 Pinus tabuliformis | reverse complement strand
CTTCTTGAAATAACATTTTAAAACATGAAAAATCCGAATGGCAGTCCTGATCTTCTGAAATTTGGAAACATTGTTGATCATCTCCATATGACATGGCAATCAAATTATCATTTATCACTGAGTTATTGAAAGAAGATTTTTCACTTACTTGAACAAAGGTTTCATCTTGTTTTTCATCAAATGACTGGATTACCTCCTCATGAAGGCTTTGTTCAACAACTCTGTCTTCTTCATTCCAGATGATCTCAACAGCAGAGCTCTCCTTCATGGGATTCAGAACAAGGTTGTCTTGATCATCATGATCTGAATCTAGATCTGAAATAACCGACTTGACTTTATCAGATTCTAAGATTGAAACTTGACTTTCCTGCATGCTGTCTTCTTCTATGGACAGATCTGAAATAAAACCTTCTCTTTCATCATCTTCCATCGTACTAAGATCTTGATCCTGCTGCAAATTTTCCTGATCATCTTGATAAGTATCACTCTCTTTATGCTGCTGAAATGGATTTTCATACAGGGCTTCCATGATCTCTTCATCCATGAAGTCATCATCTTCATAAACTTTCTCAAGATTTTCAATAAAACTATAAGCATGTTTGCAATAGTTCTGAACTAAATTTAATGATGGATAAGAGTCTTTATACCTTTCAAAGAACATGGCATGAAAATCCTTTAAACAGTAAATACAAGCAGGTGGCAAACTTTCATACCAAGATTGGGCTTCACCTTCCAGAGTGGCCAGGAATATCTTCATCAAGCAATCTTCAGGAAAATCAACCTTCAACTTGCGAATATGCATGTGAAATCTAACCAGATGTAAAGCAGCATCCTTCCTATCATCATCTTTAAACGTAGGCAAATTCCTTGACCAATCTACCTTCGGAATTTTATTTGGAAAACCTGGAATGTGATCTCGGCTCATGGGAGCATACCTTCGAGCAAGAAAATCCATTTTGATAACAATGAATTCACCAAGAGATTCTTCAGGCTACTGGTTCTTGAAGGGTAGAGTCGCCATAAAAATTCTGAACCTTGGGATTCTTCGACACTGGAGTTGCCAGGTGAATGATTTCAGCCTTGCTGTGTCTGATCATTTTTCACCATCAACAATCAGATCTGAACTTGATTCATGTACTGGGGTGATCGTTTAGATCAGATGTTCAGTTTATAAACTAGACCGGAGATTGACTGAAGTAGCTTTTATCTACTTTCGCTAATGCAAAGCAAGAGCATTTCGAAGGCTACCTGGCTAACTTCAGGCTTCGTTTGTAGTCTACAAAGCCAAACAATGAAAATAAACTTTCTTCCCCAGTATGGTCGCCACTATCTTAGAGCCTAGATTTACCTTAGGCTGAAAAGGTAAGATTCTAGGTCCACATCAAACCACGTTCAACCTCGTAGCTAGCCCTACGAGGACAGGAAAGGGCTCTCTTCAGGTCAATCTTAGCAAAAGATAATCAAAGGGGGCTTGAGATGACTGATTTAACAACTAATCTTAGGCTAGGTATGAATTGCAATGATTTAATTTGAGTTTTTGGGGGTTTTGTTGGAAAAAAGGGACAGGCAAATTTTGGGTCCGAGGATGAGGCCTAGCTTTTGCAGAATTCTGATTGGGGCAAGGAAGGCAATCGTTTTGATGCTTTGGATTGAATGAATGGATGGACCAGACCGGTGAGGGGCTAAGGAGGGTAAGAAGGTCTCAAGAGTCCTCCTTAAATAGATGAAAGCATGTAGAATTAAACAAAATTTCAAGGTAGAGCACAGTAGTCCAATGAATTCTACTTCAATCACTCCTTTGTTTAATTTCAGAAGAAAAGAGAAGGGAAAATGATACACATAAACATTAGTGAACTTACAATTACATGAAGAAACACACCATCAAAACACAGAGCCACAAGGATCCCAACAAGTGCTGCAAAACCCTAGTCTTTCCTTTGCCAAAATTGCAGAAAATGAAATGTACAATAGAGTGCCAAACAATCCCAAGTATCCAACCCTGAAAATGACTGAGAAATTACATAATATAGACAAGCCTAACTCCTTCCCATGCCTCTAGGGGTCGATCTCATCATTCTAGGAGCTGTTTCAACCATATCTAAACAAGGAATTGAAAAATAGGCAATGTAACAACTTGCCTCTATATGCTAGGAAACTGATTCATTCAGTTGTTTTTCACTTTTTGGTGAATGAATCCTCTAGAACAAGTAAAAATGTGCCAATATTACATCATGGTTATCAAATTACATCATGAAAGATCAAGAGTAACATCAAAAAGCAAAAATGGTCAAAACTGGGCGAATTTCTAAGCTGAACAGTGAAAAATAGGCAAAAATCCTCTATGCGCTGCGCCTAATTCTCTATGCGTTGCACCACTTTGGAGATGAATTTGAGGCCCTTCCTAAAGTCCAAATTGAGCCTAAGATAGTTTGTTAGAAAGCCCTGCCTATCTACTTTCCAACCCAAGTGGAATTTCTGAATTTGGATGTCATTTGCCCCTCCAAAACTTCAATCTCACAAGACTGCTTCCTGTGTGTCAAAATAGGGGCAGTGAGGTCATTTTTTGAGTGTTTTTTGACCTTTTGAGGGCTCAAAACCTGCCCAAATTTCTTGGACATGCACTAGCAACCATGATTTTTCATGCCAAATCTAGAAATGCAAAGTTTTTGTAATTTGGAGCTCCCTAGCAAAAGCGCGCGCCACGTGGCGCGGCGCATAGGGAGGAAAACCCTGTTTTGTGACCAAAGAAATTCAAAAATGACAAAATTTTCTCCAAATTCCTTGAAATTTGGACTGAAGGTGCCTCATCAAGTATCATGCTCAGCCAAAGAGGCTTCAGCCAAGATTTGGAGCCGATCTTGCCTTTTACGTCGTTCCAGTGTCCTCCTGGTGCATGCAGTTTCAGTTGTAAAGTCACTGTCTTGGTCATATAATGTATCGGTGTCCGCCTTCATGGTGTTTCAAAGTTTGTTTGGCTTTCAATGAGATGAAGAATGAGAATTTGGTGCAATTTCCAAATGTGGGAGGGACTGTGGGAAATAGGGCAGTGTGGACAGTGGGGTTTTTCCCTTTGGAATTTTGACAAATGTAGGAACAATGGACAGTTACTTGACTGTTTGGGAAACTTGAGGTTTTGGGAATTTTACAAATGACATGAATGATAAGGAATGCAATGACTTTAGGGATAGGGATAGTGGGACTTAGGAATGAGTAACTTGGGATATGAGGGAATGTTGGGATAGGGTTTAGTATATGGACTAGGGTTTGGGATTATGGGAAATAGGAATTGGGGGCATGGGCTTAGTGAATTTTAGAGGTATGTTAACTTAACGAACAATGAGATTAAGGGATAATTGGGATAAGGAAATGATGGAAAGAGGATAGACTTGGTAGCAAATAGTTGTCAAACCCTAAGCAGCAATCTTTGTGTGAGGAATTTGAAATGGTAGGGTTGCGTTTGATTATTTGTTTAAACACTCCAATCATCATAACATAAACACCAAACTTGGATGAAAAAACAATGATGAAGGGTCTACCTACTTGTCACAAGGCAAATCCATGCGATTTTGGGCGATTTGATGAATTTTTTGAGAAAATTGGGCTTGGTAGCTCTATACACCGCGCCTCAAACCCAACACGCCGAGCCTTGCCTATGCACCACGCCAGTGTATTTTTGCACTGAGAAATGCAGCCCAATGTGCCGCACCACCAAACCCTGTGCGTAGCGCTTTTTGTAGGAGACTTTTGGAGGTCTTCCCGGTGTCAAAATTGGGCGTGGGATAGCTAGTTGGAAAGATATTTGAGTCTAATTTCCAACCCAACTAGAATGTTTCAATTTGGAGTTCATTTTCCCTATTAAAAATCAAATCTCCCAAGACTGGTCAAAATGTGCCAATTGAGGTTGCCAAAAGGCAGAGTGTTGTTGTAGTCAACGTTTGAATGCCTTCCTCACCTCCAAATTGAGCTCATGATAGCTCATTGGAAATATATTTGTGTTTGGTTATCATTTGAATCATCAAGCATGTCATTTGGCCAACCAAGATAGGAGAAAACTTGATTTACCCAAGGTCACTTCAGAGGTGCATCAATTCTCCCGTGGCAACTGTATTTTTGACATTTCTCTAAAACCATGACACCTGTGTAAAACGTGAAGGAGGTTTTTCTTCCTTTTCCTATTTTGGACAAAAACCTCTCTCAGGTTTCCCAAATTCATCTTTTATTGCTAAGAAACATCATTTGAGTAAAACCTACCCCGATGTGTGGAACAGGGGATTTGTCGAAATGAAGCGAAATGAAGGGGATAAGGGGCTTCTAAATTCTTGAGAAAATTTTCGGAAGTAGGGAGGGATGTTAGGAAGTAGGGGCATGTGGAATTTCAAAGATTGAGTGAGGAGAAGGGGTTCAAAAGGGCAAAACACATGCCCAACCTAGAAAATTGTCAAGTTGTAGCAAGAAACTAGGGTTTGTGCGAAAATGAGGAATTTTGGGGATCTCAGTGATGGGAAGTGTTTGATAAGGTACATTAAGGATAGGGGAAGGTGTAGGAACATCAGGATACAATTTTTGCTGATGATTTTACCATCCAAGAGAAATTGCCTTCAAAACCCTAGGAGAGGGAAATGAACGTTACCTAGGTGCAACTAAAGCATGAACAAGGTGTAAAATGACCCAGTGGAACTTGACATGATGATGAAAACCCTCTGAATGATGGCACACTCATCTGAATGGTGACATGGACTGACATTTGGACAACTTTGGAAAGAGTGAAAACAAACCCTAGACCTAATACCTAGTGACCAAATTTTGCTTGAAGACTCATTGAAATGACAAAATTTGACCTTGACACCTTAAAATCACTTTGTAAGAGCATATTTGATCACTGGAGGAAGGCTGCAAAGACTGACACTAACATGTTTTTCAAGTTATAATCAGGTGAATGTTGATACAACAAATAGAGAGAAAACAACTTTTACTACACCCTGGGGTACATTCATGTACGCAAGGATGCCATTTGGCTTAACCAATGTTGGAGAAATGTTTCAGAGAGCTATGGACATTGCTTTCATGGGTCAGGTAAATGAATTTGTGGTTATTTATCTTGATGACATAACTGTTTTTTCTAAATATGATCAGAAACATTTAAAGCACTTGATGAAGGTTTTTGACAGGTGTAGAAAATTTGGAATATAATTGAACCTAAAGAAGTCTTTGTTTGTTGTCGAAGAAGGAAAACTGTTGGGCCATATAATTTCAAAGGAGGGAGTAGTAATTGACCCTAAATGAGTATCTACCATTGAATCATTGACCTTGCCTAGAAATAAGAAGGAGATTCAAGCTTTTCTAGGCAAGATTAATTTTTTAAGGAGGTTTATTCCAAATTATGCAGAGATTGTAAAAGATATAACTGACATGCTCCGAAAGGACCATGAAGTCAAATGGACTCCCACTTCTTGGCATGCATTTGAGAAAATTAAAAAGGCTATCTCTAAAGCTCCCACCTTAGCTAGCCCTAATTATACTAAGCCATTTAGTATTTTCTCTTTTGCCTCTGAAACAACCCTTGCTGCTATTTTATTACAAAAAAACGAAGATTTCCATGACCAACCCATAGCCTTTTTCAGCAAGGTTATGAAGATGATGAGCTGAAGTATGACATCATTGAGAAGCAAGCTTATGCCCTTATTCAAGCCCTGAAATCATTTAGAATGTATGTCTTACACTCACCTATTACTAATTATGTCCCAAATAGTGTTGTGAAAATTGTCTTAACCCAACCAGACACTGATGGGAAAAGAGGTAGATGGATTACTCAAATTTTGGAGTTTGATCTAACTATCAAGACTACTAAGCTAGTAAACGGTTAAGGATTAGCTAAGCTTCTAGCTAAATCCAACTGCAAAGTACTTGGAATCAATTCTGTTCTAGAAATACAAGGGAAGAATACACAAGAACCTTCTCTCCTTGCAAAAGGGGAGAATCCACAAGAACCTTCCTTTCCTCTTAAAGGGGAGAATCCATAAGAACCTCTACCTTCAGAGCAGATCGGTCCTATACACATTGATGAAAAATTCTTGTTGTCAAACTGGTATCAAGATATTGTAAATTTCTTGATACATTTTGAGTGTCCAACATCATTCTCCAAAACCCAGTGTAAAACCCTAAAGTTGAAATCAATCAAGTACTACATTATTAATGCAAATTTATACTGGAAAGATCCACTCAACATTTTTTATTATGTTTAACATAATCAGAAACTGAAGGAATCATTGATCAGTTTCATACAGGATTTTGTGGGGGACATTATGCTTGGAGAGCAACAGCATACAAGATTCTGAGGGGAGGATTTTATTGGCCCACATTGTTCTTACAAGTAGGGGCAAAGGTCAGAGGTTGTGTTCCATGCCAAATGTTTGCTGGTAAACAAAAATTAGCAGCTCTTCCACTCGTTCCATCAATAGTTTCAGAACCTTTTTCTCAATGGGGATTAGATTTTATTGGAGAAATTCACCCCACTTCAAGTTATAAACATAGAGGGATTATCACTGCAGCAGATTACTTTACTAAATGGGTAGAAGCAATTCTAGTCAGAAATGCTACTGATTCAGTAGTAATTAAGTTTATTGAGGAGAATATTTTAGCTAGATTTGGTTGCCCAACTAAAATTGTAACTGATAATGCAACAACCTTCTCTAGTGTTAAAATGATTAACTTTTGCTAGAAATATCAGATTTTGTTAAATCATTCAACTCTATATTACCCTCAAGGTAATGGCCTTGCAGAGTCATCAAACAAGATTTTGGTAAAGGTAATAAAAAAGACACTAGCTGATCATAAGAAGAGCTGGGATTCACATTTGATTTATGTAGTATGGGCAAATAGAATTACTCCAAAGAGATCAACTGGAAAGTCTCCATTTCAATTAGTCTATGGTAAAGATGCAATATTCCCTACCAATTTGGCCTTCCCTGTTTTAAAATTCTTGTAGGATGCAACAGATGAACCTGATGATTTTTCTAGAAGAATAAATTAGATTATTGAACTTAATGAAAACAGAGATGAAATTCAATACAAATTGAATAAATATCAAAATAAAATGAAGACCCTGTTTGACAGAAGAGCTAGGGAAAGGGATTTTAAGGAAGGTGATCTAGTTCTAAGATGGGATTCCAGGAGAGAAGAGAAAGGAAAGCATGGCAAATTTGAAAATCTATGGTTTGGACCTTTAGCAATTGTTGAAGTGAAGGGTAACAACACTTTTGTGCTGCATAATCTTGAGGGGCTATATTCCACTTATCCTGTAAATGGAAGGTTTCTCAAACACTACATTCAATACTAAGAAGTTGAAATAGCTTTCATTGTAAATACTCCAGTTTTCTTTACTTTCAAGATGTCAGTGTGATTTTCTTACAACAAATACTCCATAGCTTGAGGAGAAGGCACATGGATCTACAGGTTCTCTGCATTCTACAAGAGAAAGAAGTCCCCAGATGGAGCCAGTGTTGTAGCATTTTTTGGTTCTGATAAGATAGAATATTTGAAAAAATGTTAAGTTAGGATATGAACATAACAATAGTGAATAAAATGATAGTTGAAAAATAAATCTTGATGATGATGTCCATATCAAAGAAAATGTTAGGTTAGATAGAAAAGAAAACAAATAAATTCTGAAAGTGAGCAAGTCTAAATGCCACTACTTTTTTCTGCAAAATAATGATTGCGTGTAGCTTGTCTAAATGCCACAACCCATGATAGTCAAACAATTTAATCTTGACTGCTTCATGCTTTAAATTTGATGTTATAGTTAGTGAATAAAGATTTGGCCAAACTGTTTAATCTTGGCAGATCAGTAGTTAGGTAGAGAATAATAAGGTGCTCATCAGTTTAATCTGAGCCCTTGGATTGATATAAGGTTAGAACTAGACAATTTCCTTCTTTAAAAGAAAATGAATAAGGGTTTGTTAGCTTAAATGCACCAATTAATTGAAGAAAAAATGATAGGGTAAGCAAAGGGTAAGTAGAATAAAGGTTGCAGAAGATGATGATTGATTGGACAAAATGTACATTTATCATGTTTTACCATATGTCCTATGTCCATGAGGCAATTACACAAAGAAAATGAACATTTACAAAGTCAAATAATTAACTTCCACATTCATTTTACCCCTTTACTTTAATAATTTCCCAGTACTTAAATCCTTTAAGTCAAAAGGCTCAAAGCATTTCTCTGAATTCTGGAGGGACCAGACCCTCACCTTAATAACTTAAGGACAACAGTACTAGATTCCCCCTCATAAAAAATTCATCCCCATTCATCCTTATATTTACTATTTTCCCTTCCTACCTTCATACAATTCATATTTACTCATTTTCCATAAAAACCCCTTTTCCTAAGGTCAAAACCTTTTTTACATAGGAAAAGTGAAAATACTATGTAAAATCCCTTTTTACCATGTTAAATCCCCTTTTACCTAAAAACCCACAAATTGATGTTTTCCATAAGTATTAATGCATATATGAAAAGCAAAAACCCATGAAAAACATTATACTTAGTCGCATTTCCCTTTCCACTCATATTTTATATTAATACTAACATATATTATTAAATCCTTGAAAAAATCCCTTTCCCATATTATTAACTCCTTCTTATTAAATATCCCGAAAACCCTTAGTTTTATAAAAAATTATGTAATTCATAAATATCGCATCGCAAACCCTTCAAACATACATACATTACTCCCCACATTGTGAACTCCGATTGCGATATGCGATGGGAAGCCCGGACTTGACCCATATATATATTACAATTCATACCATTTCGCATCTGCCTCCATTGCAAAGTCCCGCTAATAAGCATTCCCCTCTGCCATTGCGAAATGCGATGCGCGATAAGTCCGAACCCGATGCAATATATATCACAGTCTATCGCCATATCGCATCCGCCCTCATCGCAAGTCCCATCCAATGTATACACCCTCCGCCTTTGCAATATCCGATATCCAATGGACTCGGACCCGACGACATTCATCCACCCGATTCCATAAAGTTTCAAATCCGCCATATATTGTTTTGTGAAGGATTTCTTCGTTAAATCGTTTATATGATTTTAACTAAGAACCAAATCCGATTGCGATAAGTGATAGGCCCGAACTCGATGTCGATATCTGCCCGAATTAATAAAGTTTAAAGTCCGCCATATATGTTTTTGCGAAGGTTTTCTTTGTTAAAACATTTTTATGATTTTAACAAAGAATTAACCTTAAACTTCATTTAAACCGCAAATCTCTGTTTTAACCCATGATAAAGCTCATTTAGCCATAATTAACCGCTAAAACCCTCTGTGCTGCTCCTTCACTCCACTACCGTCCGATCTAATCCATCCAAATCCAACAGCCCTCGGCAAATTTCAGGTTGACTCTCTATACGAGCATTACCCAACCAAAAAGTGGTATTCCACCGTCCTCCCTTGCTACGTGTCAAGCTCAGATCATTTCGGGTGACCCCTTCCCAAAACTACCCACGCCTTATAAGCAGTGCGATGAAAACCGCCTTCCACAAAATGACAAAATGGTTACTATTCACTATCGCGCCATATTTCAAAGGAAAACTGTTTTCCCATTTAAACGCCAAAATGACCATTTTTCCTTTGTTTTTCCTGTTTTCACAATGAACCCTGCATAAGCCTCTACGGCAAAAAACCATCATTTTTCCTTCCGAATACACCCTAGACTCCTTCCGATATCCTTTAAAGCTCAACAAAGCCATGAACGACCTCCTTTGTCACCATGTTTTTCTTAATAAGTTTCTGTGTTTTGTAGGTAAAGACTGTTGTTCCAGGTTTGTAAACAAAAAGCTTGTGTAATAGTTGGAAGACAAATATGAGGATTTTACTATTGAAAAACACAGTAATAAAACTTGAAGCGCACAGTAAAGGTAGAAAGAATGCAGTAAAGGTCACTTAGCTAGGTCAAAGCATATTTAATAGAGTTTAAAGCAATATCAGGTAAAAAGGTTAAATGAAGCAATCTGCCAACGTGAAGGATACCAACAATCGATCAGCCAAAAGGGCAAAATATCATACAAAAGCCAGCACAGCCTGAATAAAGGGGACAACAAGAAATAGTTCAAACAGTTGCCCCTATCTTCTTGCCACGAAGATCTTTATTTTCCTAAAAATCTTAATTAGTTTTAGGGATATTTTCCTAGTTTCATTATTGTATAAATAACTCTCTTCTTGAGTTGTAAATGGTCCGGAGTTGAAGATTCATAGTTCATTGCTTGTAAAGTCTTGACTGTTAGTTCTACTTTGAACCTAGAAGCCACCTTTGAAGGAAGCTTTTGCAGACACTTGATGTACTCAGTCTTTCTAGAACCTTAATACAAAGTAGTGGATTCTGAATCTGGTTTTACACAGTTTGTGCTATCATGTAAGTGTTTCCATTTTTCAATCATCACGTTTTTCTTCATATGCTTATGACTTACAAAGATATCTAGGTAGGAATAATTTGTGTTTCAATTGATTCATATAAGCTCCTGAAGTGATCATCTATTAAGAGATTGGATTAATGCAACTGTCTATGTAGGTAATCCCCTCTAATAACTAAATCATCAACATCTTGTGTAAGCTTAAGTATACTACCTTGAACCTTTGGAACGTAGTTTAGAAGGTTTTCCTACTTATGATTGTTCTGTTTTATAGTCTGGAAACTGTGATAATCATATTTTTTGATGTCTTCTACTCACCACTATTTTGATCTATATCACTATGTAATGCTTTATAGCAGCCCTCTACTGAAGTATTAATATAACCCAAAGGATTAATTAATTTAATTCTACATCTGTCTTCCTTCATTGGTCTTCCAAAATTAAAACCAAAAACCCCCAAAACAATTATTTTAGATGCTCTGGCATTGGTAGCTGACCTACTACTATCTCAAAGGGACAATAGGTGGATGGCCTCTGGAAGCCATGGATGGTTTTGGATTGATGTGTTCTATGAGATCCCACATTCGTGCTTGGAATATGGCACAAGGGTGAATGACTGAAGAGAGATTTGGCTCAGCCATTCTACGGTCAGGTGGAATGTGGAAATTCCATACCGAATTTTGATTTTGCATCATCAATATGAGGTTATTTCTCCTTATATTTCTATGAGATTTATATTGGTTTATATGTGGATCATATGGTTGTGATTTCATTGGTATTTCTATTTCTATTATGCTAGTTATAAATGTGTTTTCTAACAGTAGATATGTATGACTCTCATCATGTTTTTACTTTTAAATGAATGAACAATGTATGTATGGCCTAATGGATGAAATGGCAGTCAATGTGTTGAGGCATCAATGTATCTTAGTGATTCTCAGCTAAGTATGAGACCGCTACACTTAGATATGTTATTTAAACATGTATATTACATATTCGCGATATGTTTGACAAAATGCCTGTCATGGCTAGTAGGGGTCTAGTCAAGGTCTTATTCAAGTAATTGCTTTTGTACTATCATTTCTGTGTTATCTTACTATTCTGAAGATGTCATTCCATTCTAGGCAGTGACCTGGGCTCTGGGCCTTAAAAAGTGGCTCAATTCTCGAGGACACTGACACAACACTGTGCAAAAGGGTCCCTGGACACTGGCTTGTAGGCCTGTGAGAGCATCTAGAGGTCTTTGGACGTTGGAATGCCCATGGCATGAGAGAGTCCAGAGATCAAGTGGTCCAAAATCTCAGTGGGACCCAGAGGTTGGTTGGCATAAAGGTTGCATTTGTTCTTGAGGGTCCTAATGCTGATGTTGAATGTATGTATGGTGTGTTTCCATTATTTCACTTCTTTAACATGATTTAGGAGGTTGAATCATATCATAGTGGCCTCTCGTCGCATGTTTAACGTGACTTAGGAGGTCGATTCATATCATAATGGCCTCTCGTCACATGTTTACCCCGATTGGTCGGTTTCTTAGGTAGATGTGGGAGGAGGGTGTTTCAAAGTTATATCAGAGCATGGTTCACCCCTCAAACTGGATGGATTGTGTGTTGGTAATGCATTCTTATCAGTTGCATGTGTGTCTCTTACACTTTCATTCCATGTGCTTGTTGCATTTGCATGATGTTGATCGTGGTTGTACTGATGTCATCATATGGGGGTTGATGTTTTTATTGTGGAGTGCAGCATCATAAGTGTATGGTTGGTTACATGTTGTTATATGTTGCTTACATGTATCATTTTGTATGCTTGGTTGCATGTATCATTCTTGTAGGTTTGGTTACAAGTATTGTTCATGTATGCTGGATTAAATGTGTTTATGCATGTGTATGGTTGGTTACACATTGCTTATGCATGTTAATGTTTGCATGTGGTCAAGTGTATAATGATGTAGTGGTTGTTGTCATGCATGAGGTCATGGTATGAGTTGTTGATAAGGTCATGCATTGATGACTGGACCCTAGCTAGAATGATGGTTGCATGGTTATATGCTTATGTGTTATGTTTCCATATGCTATCATGATTATGTTATACATGTATCACACTGATTTGTTGATCTTGCAGACAAGGTATCGTCCTCGAGCTATATTAAGGTACGTTGGTTATTATGATTTGGTTTAATTGACATAATATACCTTGCAGGAAGAAATATCAAATGGCTAGCAAGATGGTAGACTACAAAGACTCTCCCTATGAATCAAATGAGCAGTATGGTGTTGGGAACTCTTCTAGTTTGGCAGATAAACTGAGAAGCTTAAAGGAAGAAATAAGGAGTTGTAAGGCAGATAATGACAGAATCATGCAACCATAAGAGAAACAAGCAGAGGTATATGCAGTGATACTTCAGAGTTTGTTAGATTTGTAGTGACAAGGACCATGTCGGATCAACTATGAGCAGGAGGACATAACTAATGGGGCATATGGTAGTAGGTCGCATGGTGGTCACATATCAGATAGAGATGACACAATTAGATATGGAAGATTGTTGGACACTCTAAAGAAGAGAAGGGATAGACACAGGTACTATTCTAGTTCTGATTCAGATAAGCACTATGATTGTCATCGTTATCATCCTTATAGGTGGAGTGATAGGGGATACTTGCCCGATGAGTTTAAGAAAGAAAAGCCACCTAATTTTGATGGAGAGATGAAGAAACCATAGGATGCAAAGGCATGGTTGCTTGGTATGAGGAATTTCTTTAGGTTACATGACTATTCAAAGAACATGAAAGCCAGAGTAGCTACATTCAGTCTCAAAGGTAAAGTAGACATTTGGTGGGAAGATGTGAATGAGGTCTGATGTATTGATGAGGAAGACTTGACTTGGAGTGAGTTTGAGCATCTATTCAAGAAGTATTTGTCGAAGAGATACTTTGATGACAGGGAAAAATAATTCTATGCGCTAAAGATGGGAACCATGACAAATGAGGAGTACACTAGCAGGTTCTTGGAGCTACTAAGGTATGTGCCTTACCTCACAAAGGAGAAGGCCAAGATTTAGAGGTTCGTTAGTGGATTTTTGGTTGCATTCAAATACAATATTGAGTTCGATGATCATAGATCATTGGATGAGACCATTTGAAAGCTAAGGCATTGCTATGAGCAATCAAAGTGCAAGTATGAGACTAAGCCAGACTGGAAAGGTAATGCAAGGAAAAAAGGAAACTTGGACAAGAAGCGAGCAAGACCTTAGGGTACAGATAATAAAGAGAATGGTGCACCATCTAAGAAGTTCAATACATCAAATAGAGGACAGGGACATCGATATGAGGAGAAAAATAAGGGTGCAAGATGGAAGCCTATAAAGTGTTGGACTTGTGGCAAATATCATCGTAGGAGAAATTGTCTGCAGAATTAGGGTGGTATGCCTCAGATATATAGTGCCAAGGACACACAAGCTATTGGGGATGTTAGTTAGAGCGTTCCTCGTATTTATGTAGCAATGGATAACAAACAGGTAGACCATCAAGCATCTATCTTTGAGATGGACGGTAAGCTTTGTGATCAAGTTATTTCTATTTTTATTGACCCTAGATCTAATTATAGCTATGTTAGTCCTAACTTGGTGGATAAGTGTGGTTTGAGTAAGGAATTTCATGCAAAATATTGGTTATTGTAGTTGGTTACAGGTACAAAGAAGCGAGTTCATCATTGGGTAAGAGCTTGTTGATGAGCCCCAAATTTTGGTAACAATTTGGGCTCATTTGGCCTACTTACTGTTAACACCCAGGTTGTTCCCTATGACTCCCAAGGGAATACGACCGGGGTAACCACTAACCAATCTTTGGATCACAGTTTCTAGCCAAACTGTGATCAGAGAGAGCTCTCTCTTTATGATTTGTCTCTGTTATGATGGTGTTTTTAGGCTAGCTATTATGCTCAGGTTTTGGTTTATGTTTTGGTTGAAGGATTTCCTTTAGGTCTTATGATATAGTGTTTAGATAGTATAATACCATTGGGCAATGGAGTCTGGAGTTGTGAAATGATCTGATACGCTGGATTGGTGGTGTTCAAACTGCAGGGCCTATTGTGTATTTTAGACAGACAAAATTAGATCAAATGGTGATGTATATCAACCAACAGAAAGCAATTAAGGATTTTCTATTAAGTTGGTGGGGTGAAAGTGAGCGCACTGCACAGGAGCAAAATTTGAATTCCTGTGACAAAGGCCACTGTGAAAGGTGTATTCTGAAAGTGCAGCAATTAAGAAATACACTTATCTAGATTAAACCTGAAGAAAACATTCATAAACAACACAGATTGAACTCAGGGTATTCAGTGAATAAATCCTGAAAGTTATTCTTTCTCTTTGTTGCTTAGTATCGGAAATCAGATAACATGTGTGGGTTCTTAACTAAATAAATAATTGACAAAGAGAGTTACAGAGACTTATTGTATGATGAAATACACAGGAATCTAGCAGTTATCAACGGGCACCAGAACGCATTCAGCACTTCAGAAATCCGAGAAATTCCATTGCTTTCTTTATTAACTTCTGAAAGGATTACAGCATAAGAACTTCTTTAGGAGAAATCAACAACAACCCTCATCTCTAGTGTGAGGGCTCTATAAATACAAAACATCTTTACAAAATATCAAGGCGTTGAGTCATCTGAGAAATAACTCTTTCACCAACTTTGTCATTACAGCAGAGTAAAAGTTAATGCTTCCTTTAATACAACATAAATGCTCTTGCATTTGTCAGAAGATATTTTTAGCTTTGGGAATCCAACGAGTCGGTTGGAGTGATCCGCATCAATGCTGAAGAAGGCATTTTGGAGCTGTTCCGCTGTCTTTTCTCGTCTTGGACACCTGTAGCTTTTCCTTTTGCTGTGCTGGCTATGGGCTTTGCTGAGTTGGCTCAGCTTTCGTCTTAAATGCCTGCTGACAGAAATAAACTGTCCTGTGCATGACAATTCAGTTTTTCTGTAACCGAAATTTAGTGGATAGCCTGTTGTTCATAAAATCATTTGAATTGCCTTGACCCACCAGTCCTATGGAGGCAATTGATGCCTGAGAATGGCCTCCATTGTTTCCTCTGCCTCTGTGTATTTGAAGAAATTGGGAGCTGTATCAAACAAGTGTGTGATTTCATTCATTATAAAAAATAGATTTTCTATTTTACTGTAGAAAACCTGTCCTGTAATTGGCCCTGTATCTTCTAAAGTGCTGACCTTCTCATTGATCTGAGTTGAAGCAAAAGCATTCACTCTTTTGGCATATTGTTCATGGGTGAATAGCTTCCCTCCGCTGTTCAGTAAGCTAGGGAGTCCTCTGTTCTGCAATACCTGAAATCTCTCCATGAACCTGTTTACCTCAGTGTGCATATCCTGAGTTCTTTTGTCCAGCGTTTGCACCAAATTTCTCAAAGTAAGCACCCTCTTGATCATTTGAATAGTCTCAGTTCTGTTTGTGATTCCAATGGTAGCTAACTGAGAGCTTGTCCTATTATTGAGTACATTGATCATTCTGGTGGCCACTTCAGGCATATTGCTCAATGCAGCTCTTGCTCTATGGACCTCCTTTTGTGCTTTTGGGATGAGCTCTAATTGCTCATGGATTGTCTCAATGTATTGCCATTGATCTGTAATAGATTGGCCAATATTGGCCCATATCATTGCTCTGACTTCAGATACAATCTTATCCAATCTGAGCTCTTTTTCCAACTCTTTGATCCTGTCATTAAGGGCCTTGATCTCCCTGCCCTTTTCTGCCACTTCTCTTTTTGATTTATCATGTTTATCATTGATCTTGGCCAGCTTTTCCCTGGTCTCATGCAGCTCTGTCATTTGAGCTTCCAGGACTTGTATCTCATTCTTCAGTTTCTGCATGTCTAGGCTTTGTGCCTGTTCTGTATTTGTTGGTGCTGCTGAAGTGGATGTAGCTGTTTGTTCAGTTTGTTGAGGTGGAGGCACAGTGGTAGGAGTAGTGTTCTCAAGATTGATGACCGGGGGAGGCTGAGAGGTCTGGCCCTCTTCCCTTTTCTTTAGTGCTGCTTGCAGTGCCGCTTGTGCAGCCTCAGACTCTCCTAATTTCTCTTGGGCCTGCAGAAGTTGTTTATAAATAGAAATCAATAAGTCTGTGGTGTCCTTCTCCTGTCTTTGCTTGGCTACCTCATCTGTCTGAGGGTGCATGGTGGCTGGGAGTTTGATTTTCTTCCTCATGGCGGCCAAGTCAGCATCCCTTAACTTCAAGAGTTCCTGTACCCCTGACAGATCTTTGGGATCATGCCCAATTTCAATGATTATGTCTTCCAGGGACCTTATTCTGTTGTCCTTTTCCTGGGATGATGCCTTCTCCAATTCTAGTTGAGAGGCTGTGGCATTGAGACTGCTTTTTAGCTTATAATTTTCCAATGTTTCATCTGCTAATGAGGCATACACCATCTCGCCAGTTTGTTTATGCAGTTCAATTTTATCCATTGGGTGTATGTCTTTGGCCATGACCTCCAGGTTGGTCCTGAGGTAGTCTGAGGCAGATTGAGGGTACAGTGATGTGGGCATAAAATGACTCATGATCATTTTGCCTTCACCTATATCAAAGGCTGACATAAGTCTTTGCTGATTAGTAGGAGCCATGTTTAGTAGGTGATTGTATAGCTGTATTTTGATAGGATCATTCCTCGTTTTGATGTCTATAAATTGCTGTTTGATGCTGACTTGTCCCTCTTTTTGTTGGCTGGAGGAGCTGACCTCCCCTCCCATAGTCCTGTCCTGTTCCTGCTGGAAGGAACTTGCTGAAGCTTCTCTGCTGGGTGGGCCCATTCCCAATGCTTGTCTTATTGCTATGTCTTCCTCTGAGAAATCATTTAATCTTTGTCTCTTTTCTCCTTGGTCGATAGATGAAGTGAGGGGAGTTTCTCTATCCCTTTTTCTGCTTAAGTCCTCCTTTTGGGGAGTTTGGAGGACCGAGGTATCAACTGTAGTTTCAGGCCTAGGAGGTACTCTTTGTTGAGCCTGTTGCTCGGTGGTTGTTGGAGTATCAACCATTCTTTCCTGCTGTAAGGGCTGCTGTCTGCCATGTTGCCCTTCTCCTTGCTGCAGATCTTGTTGCTGTTGTTGCTCTGCCTGCTCTTGAGTCACTGGAGGTGACTGCTTCTTCTCTTGATGTGTCTGCTCTGTCTCCATCTCCTTTTCTTTGCCTCTGCTGGATATATTCTCAGTGGCCTTGGCAGTTTGTTGCTTGGCAGTTGAGGAGGATTCAGCTGCTCCCGTTTGTGTGGTTGGAAGTGTGAATACCTGTGGACAAAGCTCAAGGTCAGCCAACTTCTTTAGATTCCTTAGTGCCCTCTCGTTCAGCTCTTCTTGTGACAAGGGCTCTTCTAAGGTCCCTCTCCTCCATTTGTCTTGGTTTGCATATTTTTCAATGTGAGGGATGCTATGGTGATCATAGGCAGATAACTTATATTTGAGCCTCCTCATGGATATGAAATGATTAGGGTCATAGGGTACCCATACGAAACTGGTTTGCAGGCCAAGGGCCTCAAGCATTCTCTCTGCTTCCCTCCATCCTTGCTCCCTCTCATTATAGATAATATGGCCAAGTTGGCTTTTGACCTTCAACTGTGCCTTTTTGCCTTTTCCTGAAAAATGAAGCACATCAACTCTGCCAAATTGTCTAAAGTACTCTAGGGCAAATAGCCTCATAGGCACATACTTGGGTAATTTGAAAGGAGGTAGATCACACCCATATATCCTGATGACAGTGTGGTTTTGGTAGAAGTACCAGTCCCCAATGCTATAAGATTTGGACAGCTGAAGAATTCTCTGCATGTCATCAGTGAGTCTCGGAGGAGGTGAGCTCATCAGCATTGCCATAGTTGGATGGATGAACAGATCCATGAATTCACAGTAAGTATATGGAGACTCAGGTCTAATGTGGAAGACAGATGACCAGTAGACCACTGATCTGGGATTTCCTTGGGCATCCATTCTTTTGATTGAAAAGTGAAACTTCTCATGTTGATGGTACAAGATCAAATGGTAAATGTAGGAGGTGTATCTGAACATCCTATCTCTCCTTAAATTCATCAATTGCTCATGAATCTTGTCTGATATGTAGGTGGCGTAGTCATAACAGATTGGTGACTTGCCAGGAGCAAACATAAGCATCAATACCAGCACAGTTGCATCAATATGCTCAATTGAACTATACCCCAAGATGGGAGAAATCATATCTGCAAGGTCTCTGCCCAGCTCATTGAGGTATACATGAAGAATTGGAGGGCCCATCACAATGTTAGTTTTGATGTATAATTGATTAAATTTGACAATTTGAGCATCTGTGAGTTTATCCCCTTGTTTTATCAGGTTTACCAGTGATAAAGGAACCAACTTCTTCTGAGGGTTGAAGCAAAGCATGTCTCTGATTGCTTGAGGGGTAACATAGAAAAGTACTGCACCAGATGGGTCAACAACAGCTCTCTGAGAAACATCATATTGTTCAGCACAGAGGTGGATTAGTTCAGGGAATTGGTTGACCTGAGGGAGCTTAAAAATAGGGAGGAAAGAGTCCCATAAGCCCAATATATCTGTCCCATTTTCATGCTTGGCCTTCAACTCATTCAACAGATGAATGTGGAACTTGCTGCTTATAAGCTTTTCTTCTGAAATTTGGTAATCCATATCTGCCAGGGCTTGCCATTTCAAGTCCTTTTGAGGAGCATTCAGAGGTTGAACATTTAGCACTACAGGTGTCTCCATTGCACAGGAGGATTTTGAATCAAGTGTAAAGTGATTTTGTTTTGAGCAGGACAGCACAGGGGAATGCCTCTGTACCAGGGAGGTTAGATTATCAGGAATAGAGAGGGATTCTAGAAAATAGCAGTTGAAATACTATTTATGGCAACTAGGACCAATGTTTGGCTTTTCCTTGTCTCTCTCAATGGTGAAATTTGGTTTAAATGAGCCTGCCGCGATTGCGCAGACAGAACTTAGTTTTTCAACAGAATGTAGGTAGAACAAAGCTCAGCTGGTGTTTTTCGAGGTGGTAGTTGGAAATTGGAAGCTCTGCAGAGGAATCCACTGGTGAATTTATAAGTCTTAACGTCTTTTAAGCTTTCGGAGTGATTTATAGAGAATTGCAGGCGCACGGAGGATAAATGATGAAGAATACCTGGTAAAACAGTGAGCAGAGGTCGTATATGCAGGCTGGACTCGTACGCTGGAGGTCCCCTGGTCGATTTAGCAGGTTGACAGTAAGCTCGGACGTGAACCGCATGCAGCAGAGAGAACGAAAAATGAATGAAAAGAACGTAAAAAATGCGATTTTTGGCCATAATATAGACCTTTAGCAATTTGGCGCCTTTTTGCGATGACGTCAACATGACGTCATTGGTGGGGTCAAGGTCGGATGACGTCATGCTGACGTCATTGGATGACCTGGCGAGCTCTGATTGGTCCACGGGGATGATGAGGTGGCAGGACAGATCGGCCAATGGCTGGAGCGAAAGTTGACGTGACGGCATAGGTGGCGGTGACGTAAGGCGACGGGGAGCTGACGCGGCGAGGACGTAATGCAAGCGGAATGGGGAAACCGGAAACCAGCAACGGTTTCGTGTCGCACCGCTTACAGTACGGTGGCGGTAAGTATCAGTTGCACCTCCGACGCGCTGTGGCGAGGGCGCGTGGCAGCGGAGTGACGTACCCAAAATACGGCCGTCGGAAGGTATCGCCCGGACAGAGGATCTGCTCCGATATGGATGCTGACCGTCAGATCTGGAGGGCCCGATCCAACGGCCATCGGGGAGGTGACATGACCAGTGTATACGGCAGCGGGCGGAGGCATAAATACGTGTTTTGAATGATTTTTCCAATGTATTTCAAAAATCAAATTATATGCGCAAACTTTGGTTAGGGAATAGAAAGTGGGTTTTTCGGGAATTTTGGCAGTTTCAAAGGGTTTTCATGGGTAAAAGGGTTTTTATAAGGTTCCTCTTGGCAAATAATGGTTTGGTGAGTGGAATGACTTGAGGAAAGGGAGGGTAGATGAGTTGTAGGTTCATCCAAGTGGCCAGATGCCACTTTGATCCCTGATATAGGACTTATTGGCTATATTGCCAAGGGGAGGGGTATTTATATAATGCTTGGGGTTTATACACCATGGTGTTAGTACTAATAGGGGAAAGGTAATATAGGGGATTTACATAGTAGAATTAGAGTTAATATGGATGAGAGGGTAAGTGGAGGGGAAACCATTAAGTTTATGTGAAACAAACTTGGTTTTAAGAGTAGATCAAAATGAAAAGATTTTTAGACAAGAAATGTGGCTTCTAAAGATTAAGAACCACCATGAAACCATAGTCTCTTCCATGAATCTTAGCTGATGAGGGGATGTTAGAAATGAAATTGGAGGGGAATGAGGGAAATTAGCCATGCTTCCTGCTGCAATTTGATGAAGAAGAACACCTTTGTCAATTAATTGACTTTGCTTTGATGCACACAGTTACCATCTCTGCAATGGTAGGGATAACCTTTCTGCAACCCCAACTACTTACCCAGCTACTTGCCTAGCATTTTTATTTCTTCTTGGAGGGTGCACTTGGACTTGCAGACCCTTACTTGCCTTTTCTTTTCTTTGGCTTTTTCTTTTGCTTTTTCTATCTACTTCTACCCTTATCTCTTCCAAGGTCCCAGATTAAGCTGTTGGGAGCCTTTTCTTCTCTACCTAAACTAGTTTTCTGCCAGGATTAAGCAGTTTGGACAGACTTCTTTCTCTATTCTATAACTGAAAATTGAAAACATGGCATGATCCAGATTAAACTGTTGGATCATCCACCAAAATTGAAACAAGGTCATCAACATTGAAACACTTTACACACCTTTTGTTCTCTAGAAAATATGGGATCTTTGTGACATCAAAGCAGAGCATATTTGGACTTTCCCTTGCCAATCATGAAATATGAAACCTATTGGTATAGGTATCCAACAGTGGCTCCACATGGGGATGGTTTTTCTTTTGAAAGACCAAGAACAGCAGGTCAGATTGCCTTGCTCTTTGACTGCCCATACCAATCTTGAAATTTGCTGCTTTGATGTGTCAAAATTGTGTGCTTCTTTCTTGGAAGACCTCTGATTCTATTTACCTTTTGTTAACAGTCAATAGACTAAGAAAACTGCAATTTTACAAACTTGAATAGAAATTAATCTATATATTTGGGTATGTACAATGGAAGAGTCAGGTTGCACTCATGGGTGATATTCAAAATAGTGCTTCAGCATCCTGCCATTCACAGGACCTTCATCCAAATTAGTTTCACTAAGACTTTTTAGGAAGTAAGTATTGTTACCTTGCACTGCTTGGACAGCAAATGGTCCTCTCCAAAGGGAATCAAATTTCCCATGTTTTCCTTTTTCTTCTCTCCTTGCATCCCACTTGAGGACTTTATCACCAATGCTGAAATCTTCTGCCTTAGTTCTTCTATCAAAGGCCTTTTTTAATTTTTCTTGTAATATCTGAACTCTGCTGAAAACTTGTTCCCTAGTTTGCTGTAAACAGATTATCTGATTGATCCTCCTTTGCATATCATTTGGCTCTGCTTGACTCTCTTGAAGAAGCTTCATAACAGGCACTCCTAGTGATGAAGGAAATTTGGCTTCTAATCCATAAACTAACTCATATGGGCTGGTCCCAATTGATCTTTTTGTTGTTAGTCTATCTGCCCATAAAGCATTGACTAGTTTCTTATGCCAGTTCTTTTTGTTCTCTTCCAGCACCTTCTTTATGATATTTATTAAGCTTTTGTTTGATGATTCGGCAAGGCCATTTCCTTGGGGATAGTATGCAGTAGAATGGCCCAAAGTAATGTGAAATTTATGGCAGAAGTTCACCATTTTCTTGGATCTGAAAGCAGCAGCATTGTCTGTTATTATTTTGTCTGGACAGCCAAATCTAGCCAGTATATTGTTCTCCAAGAACTGAATAATTATTGAATCATTTGCTTGTCTGCATGGGGCAGCTTCAATCCACTTGGTGAAGTAGTCTGTTGCTGTTAAAATCCATCTGTGTTGGCCTGAAGATGAAGGATGAATTTCCCCAATGAAATCCAAGCCCCATTGTTGGAAAGGTCTCTCTGTTGCAATAGGTCTTAAGGGGAGTGGCAGCAACTGTCTTTTGCCCTCAAATACTTGACATTGATGACATGAGGTGGTGAATCTCTTAACATCTGAGAACATGGTGGGC
Source organism: Pinus tabuliformis (assembly GCA_031772625.1). Taxonomy (NCBI): domain Eukaryota; kingdom Viridiplantae; phylum Streptophyta; class Pinopsida; order Pinales; family Pinaceae; genus Pinus; species Pinus tabuliformis. The sequence goes on along the minus strand of CM062819.1, from coordinate 1,824,070,727 downwards.
CAGTAGTACCCCGCCCTTAGTATTTTATCCACAGTGGACTTCCAGTACAAGTGTCCACCACAGTCTCCTGCATGAAACTCCTGCATGATATTGTTAGTTTCATTTTCCATTAAACAGTGCAGCAATATACCTTCATGGTTTTTCCAAAGCAGATTTCCATCCATCACACAAAATCTTGATGTTTTCATTTTTAAGAACCTACACTTAGTTCTGGACAGTCCTGGGGGAGCACACAGGTTTTGTAACACATAACAGATATCAGAGTACCAAGGGGATTGTTCAAAGGCTACATTGATCTTTGGAGTCGCCAGCTCTGTTTCACTGTCCAGCTGATTGATATCTAGGGCTTGGAAATTTGCTTCTGTCATTAATTTGGCCAAGCCTTGCCCTTTTATTAGCTTTGTAGGTTTTATTTCAATGTCAAATTCTAGTATGCTGGCAATCCATTTTCCTCTTCTGCCCTCTAAGTTTTCTTGGGTGAGAATGTCTTTGACAATAGGACTCGGTACATAAGCCACAACATGGGAATAAAGGATGTAAATCCTAAAGTCTTTAATGGCTTTGACCAAGGCATAGGCTTGTTTCTCCATAATTTGATATTTTAGAGGGGCATCTCTAAGAGCCCTGCTGAAGAAGGCAATAGGCTTCTCATTCCCTTGGTCATCTTTCTGTAATAAAACAACAGCAATAGTATGCTGGGAGGCAAAAGAGAAGATGATGAATTCTCTGTCAAACTGAGGATTGGTCAACACTGGGGTTTGGGTAAGGGCCAGTTTTATACCTTCAAAGGCTTGCTTGGCTTCAACAGTCCATTTGACCTTTGAATCTTTCTTTAGCATATTATTAAGCAATCTGATCAACTCGGCCAGATTTGGGATAAATCTCCTTAAGAAATTGATTTTTCCCAAGAATCCTTGCAATTCTTTTATATTTCTTGGGTGGGGCATTTGTAGGATCGCTTGTATCCTGTCTGGATCAATTCTTATGCCATCTTTAGAGATGATGTGGCCCAATAGTTTACCTTCCTCTAAACCAAACAGGGATTTTTTGGGATTCAACGAAATTCCGTATTTCCTACATGTTAGGAAGATCTGTCTCAAATGTTTCAGATGTTCTTGGTCAGACTTGGAAAAAGGTGTGAGGTCATCCAAATAAATGACAAGGAAATCATGAATTTCCTTTGCGAAAGCAATATCCATTGCTCTTTGAAATGTTGCCCCGGCATTCTTCAACCCAAAAGGCATTTTAACATACTTGAAAGTTCCCCATGGGGTTGTAAATGCAGTTTTGTCTTGATCATCAGGGTGCACTAGGATTTGGTTGAAACCCGAGAATCCGTCAAGTAATGAGATCCTTGAGGCCCCTACCACTCTTTGGAGAATATGATCCATCTTAGGTAAGGGATAGTTGTCTTTGAGGGATACTTGGTTTAGATTCCTTAAGTCCACACACAGCCTAATTTCACCGGTCTTCTTTCTTGTAGGGACTAAGTTGGAGATCCATTCAGAGAATCTGATTGGTGCTATGATGCCTGCCTTGAACATTTTTTGTACCTCTTGTTCCATTGCTGGGAGAAGCATAGGATTGATTCTCCTCAATTTTTGTTTAAAAGGCTTTTGATCAGGTCTGAGAGGGATGGTGTGCTGGATAACAGAGGTATCATAGGACTTTAGATCTTCATAACTCCATGCAAAGACATCTTGGAACTCTTTAAAGAGGTCAATGTATTTAGGCTTTTGGTCAGGAGGTAGAGATGCAGATAATTTGATTATTTTGGGTTTGTCAAATGTACCTATGTTGCATTCTTCAATGGCTGCATTCAAGGGCTGCATTTTTGGTTTTCTGGGGATATCATTTGAATCAAAGATGTCTTCTAATGGAGTAAGGCCTATTGGAAGAAAATTGTCTTTTAATTCAATGATTTCCTCTTCAACATTAGCTACTTCTTCACCACTGATTTGGTGAATTAGCTGAATGGTTTCCTTGTTGAAGATAGTTGGATTTAGCATTTGCTTTGCTGTTCTAGGTGATATTGGATGATTGGTTTCCTGAAACTGTATTTGTGATTGACTTGCTGTCTCAAGTATTTGTGATTGACTTGCTGTCTCAAGTATTTGTGATTGACTTGCTGTCTCAATGTCAATATTTAATCCTGCAAATTCATGTTGCAGGGTCAAGAAATGGTTTATTTGCTTGTCATTCTCAAATACTTGCCAATCCTTAACATTGTTTGGAATGGAGGGTCTGTGTTTCACCTCAGCTGTAAAACAATGATGAGCCTCAAAAGGCAGTTTACAGGTACTTGCAAAGGTGGCCAAACTGTGAGCATGCAGATTGTGGGATCTAGGAATCTTAGTGATTTGGAATTCGGAGAAAAGGTTTAGCACCTCAGCTACAGCAGACCTATAAGTCCTTAGTCTTTTGTCATTTGTAACAAAGTTTCCCTTTACTTGTTGAATAACTAAATCTGAATCACCCATGATTGAGACTTTCATGGCTTGTAGGGATTTTATTAACTTGAGACCTAGTAGAAGAGCCTCATATTCAGCCATGTTGTTAGTGCACTTAAAGTTTAGTCTATAAGCCCTGCCTTCTGCATGACTATTTTGTTTATTGTGTACCCAAACTCCAGCTCCTGCCCCTAATTTGTTGACTGAGCCATCAAATTCTAGGAACCACAGTATGTCTTGTTGTGGGGGAGGTTTGGTGATCTGTTCATGGGCTGGTAGTGTGAGTAGCAATTGTGGTTTTTTCTTTATCTTGTCTTCCGGGACTGTCTCTGCTTCTGATTGGATGTCCTTGGCAGTTAGGGCAGCAGCAACATCTAGTGTTTGCTTGACTCTTGTTTCATGGGTGGTAAGGCTTTTATTTGAATCTTCCTCTTGTATGAACATCTTGGTTTCAACTTCATGCTCTGAGGGGGTTGTAGTGTCGTTGAAGAGAATGTATGAGTCTATGTCTGAGTGGATAGCATATATGGGAAAGTTTTGAGGCTTTTCTTCACTGCTGACCATGTATTTCATGAGTGTTTCTCTGTACAGTCTTTTTGGTTGCCCAAAAACAGAGATGGTGGCATATGACATGTCTAATTGCAGAGAACCTTGGAGTTTAGCTCCCCATGATCTTGATAACAGCATCCCATACTTGGGTGGGATGTCAGCAACTACCACATCCATTAGGATTGTCTTATTTGGGTATTGAACCAAAGACACACATAAATCTTTTATGAGACCTAGGCACTTGACTTGGCTGGAATCAAAGGAAAACAGGTCTTTGTATGGTCTTGTTATGTCCAAATTCAGTCTTTCCATGACTGCTTTTGGCATAAGGTTGTGAGAAGCACCTGAATCAAACATTGCATTGTGTAGTATTTTGTCATGAATATGTAGGCTGACATAAAACGGTAGTACCCCTGTGACTATTGTTTTTCCATCGACTTCTGGGCCAAATAACAATTCTGGAGTGTCATCCAGCACATTGACATCATCTATGTTGCTGGTGAGTTGAAGGGACTTTTTGATCTGCAGTTTATAGATGTCATGCTTGGCTAGTTCCACGAGAGGAATAGCTATCTTTATTTTGCCAATTTCAGTTTCTAGATCAAAGGATTTTTCAGATTGGGTCCTGGGGTTATAGGTGACAGTCCTCTCCTTATTCATTAAATCTTCTTCTTGATTTTTATCTTGATTTTGTGACTTATCCTTTTTACTCATTTCTTGAGGAGAAATAGTTGAGTAAGGATGAGAGGGGGGAGTAACCATAGGCTGCTGTTTTGTGGACAGTGGTTCGGTGATCTCTTCAACAATCACTTCTTGTGTATGTGAATTTATTTTGTCATTAGGTTCTGTGCCTGTGACTCTTTCGGGCTGCTGATTATCCTTTTTCTTTTCAGGCTGGTTAACGTTTACAGTTCTGCTCCTCAGCTTGTACTGTTTATGGACTTCATAAATAGCAGTGTCATAGCCTTGTTTGAAGTCAAAGGATTCACCTGATTTAGTTTGGAATAGTTTGATTTCATCATCCTCATGATCCTCTTGTGTTAAGAAAACTTGACTTTCACCATCCAGACCCATTAAATTAATCTCAGGATCCCCATTGGGCTCAGTTGATGTTGAAGTTTCTGCATAGTTTTCTTGGAAAGGGGGTCTTATGTCTTGGTCAGCACTGGCCTTGCCAATGTTTGGGTTTGGGTTTCTCCTAAAATTTGGATTCCTAGGAGGATTGTTTTGTGGTGCTTCCCATGATGCTTTTCTCTCAACCGATTCTACCCTATCACCCAATCTCTTCATACCATTAAGTATTGCATCAAGTTTTTGATCAAGGGCTGTAGGTTCTTCTTTGTATATGCTTCTCTTTTCTAACCTTGCCCTGTTTCTTTTGGCAATCAGGTTTGCCTCCACTGTGACAGCAGCCTTTTGGGCGTCTTCAAGGGTTTCAGGTTCTCTTTCCTTCAACTGATATGCCATGTCAGGATCAAATCCATCAGGGAATTTGTACAAGGCCAAATCAGGAGGAGGTCTTAGGTTTTGTGGTATTGCATTGTACACATTGTTGAATCTAGCACAATACTCCAGAACGGTCTCTTGCGGACCTCTCTTGATTGTTTCATATTCAGCAAGTATGTGCAGGGGATCTTTCTTCTTCTCCCATCTGGTAGTAAAGGCTTGATACAGATCATTGGGAGTTGCAATGGAGTTTGCATTCAGGGATCTAAACCAAGTTCTTACATCCCCGGTAAGGCTTTGAACAAACATCCTCATTCGGACACTGTCATCATCTATTTCATAGGTCTCAAAATGGTCTTGCATCTTCTTGGCATGCTGGACAGCTGTTAGAGAGCCATTGGAATCAAAATATGAGATTTTGCTTTGATAATCTTGAGGTAAAGCTGCAGCATTAGCTGGTATCTGCAGAGGTGCATACCTGTTAGCCATATTTATGGGATTTAGAGGGTTGATAGGAACAAGCGGGACAACAGGGATTACTGGTATAACAGGGTTAATGGGATGAGTGGCTAGTGGGAAAGTGGTTAAAGGAGTATGTGCAGTGGATGAAGGTGAAAGAGGAGGACTTTGAGATGTTGATGGTGAACTAGGAGAACCTGGGACAGACCTAAAGAGGACTTTAAGTGGAGTAGAAAGGTTAGGAAAATCTTCAACTGAGGTCAAAATGGCAGGCTGGTCCTGCTTTTGTTGCTTCCTGATGTTTTTTCGGATGGTATTTGGATTATCAACAACGATGGGTGGATTAGGGTCAGGATTTGCCCTAGTGTGCCGAGGATTTTTCTTAGGAGCCAGTTTCTAACTGTTTTTCAGGAATTTTATAGGAAGTTTTTATATATGCAAGGACTGGATAAAGATTTTGAAATGGCTATATATGTTTCAAAGTTAAGATGAAGATTCCCTATCTAGCTCTTCCCTAAAGCTGTGACTGTGGTACAGAAACAGTTCTAAGGCCTCTTGGCTGGTTTCGGGCTTGATGGTAGCTTTGGAAGATAGATAGTAATTGAAAAACCTAAAGCAGTCCCCAGTGGAGTCGCCAATTATGTTAACACCCAGGTTGTTCCCTATGACTCCCAAGGGAATACGGCCGGGGTAACCACTAACCAATCTTTGGATCACAGTTTCTAGCCAAACTGTGATCAGAGAGGGCTCTCTCTTTATGATTTGTCTCTGTTATGATGGTGTTTTTAGGCTAGCTATTATGCTCAGGTTTTGGTTTATGTTTTGGTTGAAGGATTTCCTTTAGGTCTTATGATATAGTGTTTAGATAGTATAATACCATTGGGCAATGGAGTCTGGAGTTGTGAAATGATCTGATACGCTGGATTGGTGGTGTTCAAACTGCAGGGCCTATTGTGTATTTTAGACAGACAAAATTAGATCAAATGGTGATGTATGTCAACCAACAGAAAGCAATTAAGGATTTTCTATTAAGTTGGTGGGGTGAAGGTGAGCGCACTGCACAGGAGCAAAATTTGAATTCCTGTGACAAAGGCCACTGTGAAAGGTGTATTCTGAAAGTGCAGCAATTAAGAAATACACTTATCTAGATTAAACCTGAAGAAAACATTCATAAACAACACAGATTGAACTCAGGGTATTCAGTGAATAAATCCTGAAAGTTATTCTTTCTCTTTGTTGCTTAGTATTGGAAATCAGATAACATATATGGGTTCTTAACAAAATAACTAATTGACAAAGAGAGTTACAGAGACTTATTGTATGATGAAATACACAGGAATCTAGCAGTTATCAACGGACACCAGAACGCATTCAGCACTTCAGAAATCCGAGAAATTCCATTGCTTTCTTATTTAACTTCTGAAAGGATTACAACATAAGAACTTCTTTAGGAGAAATCAACAACAACCCTCATCTCTAGTGCGAGGGCTTTATAAATACAAAACATCTTTACAAAATATCAAGGCGTTGAGTCATCTGAGAAATAACTCTTTCACCAACTTTGTCATTACAGCAGAGTAAAAGTTAATGCTTCCTTTAATACAACATAAATGCTCTTGCATTTGTCAGAAGATATTTTTAGCTTTGGGAATCCAACGAGTCGGTTGGAGTGATCCGCATCAATGCTGAAGAAGGCGTTTTGGAGCTGTTCCGCTGTCTTTTCTCGTCTTGGACACCTGTAGCTTTTCCTTTTGCTGTGCTGGCTATGGGCTTTGCTGAGTTGGCTCAGCTTTCGTCTTAAATGCCTGCTGACCGAAATAAACTGTCCTGTGCATGACAATTCAGTTTTTCTGTAACCGAAATTTAGTGGATGGCCTGCTGTTCATAAAATCATTTGAATTGCCTTGACCCACCAGTCCTGTGGAGGCAATTGATGCCTGAGAATGGCCTCCATTGTTTCCTCTGCCTCTGTGTATTTGAAGAAATTGGGAGCTGTATCAAACAAGTGTGTGATTTCATTCATTATAAAAAATAGATTTTCTATTTTACTGTAGAAAACCTGTCCTGTAATTGGCCCTGTATCTTCTAAAGTGCTGACCTTCTCATTGATCTGAGTTGAAGCAAAAGCATTCACTCTTTTGGCATATTGTTCATGGGTGAATAGCTTCCCTCCGCTGTTCAGTAAGCTAGGGAGTCCTCTGTTCTGCAATACCTGAAATCTCTCCATGAACCTGTTTACCTCAGTGTGCATATCCTGAGTTCTTTTGTCCAGTGTTTGCACCAAATTTCTCAAAGTAAGCACCCTCTTGATCATTTGAATAGTCTCAGTTCTGTTTGTGATTCCAATGGTAGCTAACTGAGAGCTTGTCCTATTATTGAGTACATTGATCATTCTGGTGGCCACTTCAGGCATATTGCTCAATGCAGCTCTTGCTCTATGGACCTCCTTTTGTGCTTTTGGGATGAGCTCTAATTGCTCATGGATTGTCTCAATGTATTGCCATTGATCTGTAATAGATTGGCCAATATTGGCCCATATCATTGCTCTGACTTCAGATACAATCTTATCCAATCTGAGCTCTTTTTCCAGCTCTTTGATCCTGTCATTAAGGGCCTTGATCTCCCTGCCCTTTTCTGCCACTTCTCTTTTTGATTTATCATGTTTATCATTGATCTTGGCCAGCTTTTCCCTGGTCTCATGCAGCTCTGTCATTTGAGCTTCCAGGACTTGTATCTCATTCTTCAGTTTCTGCATGTCTAGGCTTTGTGCCTATTCTGTATTTGTTGGTGCTGCTGAAGTGGATGTAGCTGTTTGTTCAGTTTGTTGAGGTGGAGGCACAGTGGTAGGAGTAGTGTTCTCAAGATTGATGACCGGGGGAGGCTGAGAGGTCTGGCCCTCTTCCCTTTGCTTTAGTGCTGCTTGCAGTGCCGCTTGTGCAGCCTCAGACTCTCCTAATTTCTCTTGGGCCTGCAGAAGTTGTTTATAAATAGAAATCAATAAGTCTGTGGTGTCCTTCTCCTGTCTTTGTTTGGCTACCTCATCTGTCTGAGGGTGCATGGTGGCTGGGAGTTTGATTTTCTTCCTCATGGCGGCCAAGTCAGCATCCCTTAACTTCAAGAGTTCCTGTACCCCTGACAGATCTTTGGGATCATGCCCAATTTCAATGATTATGTCTTCCAGGGACCTTATTCTGTTGTCCTTTGCCTGGGATGATGCCTTCTCCAATTCTAGTTGAGAGGCTGTGGCATTGAGACTGCTTTTTAGCTTATAATTTTCCAATGTTTCATCTGCTAATGAGGCATACGCCATCTCGCCAGTTTGTTTATGCAGTTCAATTTTATCCATTGGGTGTATGTCTTTGGCCATGACCTCCAGGTTGGTCCTGAGGTAGTCTAAGGCAGATTGAGGGTACAGTGATGTGGGCATAAAATGACTCATGATCATTTTGCCTTCACCTATATCAAAGGCTAACATAAGTCTTTGCTGATTAGTAGGAGCCATGTTTAGTAGGTGATTGTATAGCTGTATTTTGATAGGATCATTCCTCGTTTTGATGTCTATAAATTGCTGTTTGATGCTGACTTGTCCCTCTTTTTGTTGGCTGGAAGAGCTGACCTCCCCTCCCATAGTCCTGTCCTGTTCCTGCTGGAAGGAACTTGCTGAAGCTTCTCTGCTGGGTGGGCCCATTCCCAATGCTTGTCTTATTGCTATGTCTTCCTCTGAGAAATCATTTAATCTTTGTCTCTTTTCTCCTTGGTCGATAGATGAAGTGAGGGGAGTTTCTCTATCCCTTTTTCTGCTTAAGTCCTCCTTTTGGGGAGTTTGGAGGACCGAGGTATCAACTGTAGTTTCAGGCCTAGGAGGTACTCTTTGTTGAGCCTGTTGCTCGGTGGTTGTTGGAGTATCAACCATTCTTTCCTGCTGTAAGGGCTGCTGTCTGCCAGGTTGCCCTTCTCCTTGCTGCAGATCTTGTTGCTGTTGTTGCTCTGCCTGCTCTTGAATCACTGGAGGTGACTGCTTCTTCTCTTGATGTGTCTGCTCTGTCTCCATCTCCTTTTCTTTGCCTCTGCTGGATATATTCTCAGTGGCCTTGGCAGTTTGTTGCTTGGCAGTTGAGGAGGATTCAGCTGCTCCCGTTTGTGTGGTTGGAAGTGTGAATACCTGTGGACAAAGCTCAAGGTCAGCCAACTTCTTTAGATTCCTTAGTGCCCTCTCGTTCAGCTCTTCTTGTGACAAGGGCTCTTCTAAGGTCCCTCTCCTCCATTTGTCTTGGTTTGCATATTTTTCAATGTGAGGGATGCTATGGTGATCATAGGCAGATAACTTATATTTGAGCCTCCTCATGGATATGAAATGATTAGGGTCATAGGGTACCCATACGAAACTGGTTTGCAGGCCAAGGGCCTCAAGCATTCTCTCTGCTTCCCTCCATCCTTGCTCCCTCTCATTATAGATAATATGGCCAAGTTGGCTTTTGACCTTCAACTGTCCCTTTTTGCCTTTTCCTGAAAAATGAAGCACATCAACTCTGCCAAATTGTCTAAAGTACTCTAGGGCAAATAGCCTCATAGGCACATACTTGGGTAATTTGAAAGGAGGTAGATCACACCCATATATCCTGATGACAGTGTGGTTTTGGTAGAAGTACCAGTCCCCAATGCTATAAGATTTGGACAGCTGAAGAATTCTCTGCATGTCATCAGTGAGTCTCGGAGGAGGTGAGCTCATCAGCATTGCCATAGTTGGATGAATGAACAGATCCATGAATTCACAGTAAGTATATGGAGACTCAGGTCTAATGTGGAAGACAGATGACCAATAGACCACTGATCTGGGATTTCCTTGGGCATCCATTCTTTTGATTGAAAAGTGAAACTTCTCATGTTGATGGTACAAGATCAAATGGTAAATGTAGGAGGTGTATCTGAACATCCTATCTCTCCTTAAATTCATCAATTGCTCATGAATCTTGTCTGATATGTAGGTGGCGTAGTCATAACAGATTGGTGACTTGCCAGGAGCAAACATAAGCATCAATACCAACACAGTTGCATCAATATGCTCAATTGAACTATACCCCAAGATGGGAGAAATCATATCTGCAAGGTCTCTGCCCAGCTCATTGAGGTATACATGAAGAATTGGAGGGCCCATCACAATGTTAGTTTTGATGTATAATTGATTAAATTTGACAATTTGAGCATCTGTGAGTTTATCCCCTTGTTTTATCAGGTTTACCCGTGATAAAGGAACCAACTTCTTCTGAGGGTTGAAGCAAAGCATGTCTCTGATTGCTTGAGGGGTAATATAGAAAAGTACTGCACCAGATGGGTCAACAACAGCTCTCTGGGAAACATCATATTGTTCAGCACAGAGGTGGATTAGTTCAGGGAATTGGTTGACCTGAGGGAGCTTAAAAATAGGGAGGAAAGAGTCCCATAAGCCCAATATATCTGTCCCATTTTCATGCTTGGCCTTCAACTCATTCAAAAGATGAATGTGGAACTTGCTGCTTATAAGCTTTTCTTCTGAAATTTGGTAATCCATATCTGCCAGGGCTTGCCATTTCAAGTCCTTTTGAGGAGCATTCAGAGGTTGAACATTTAGCACTACAGGTGTCTCCATTGCACAGGAGGATTTTGAATCAAGTGTAAAGTGATTTTGTTTTGAGCAGGACAGCACAGGGGAATGCCTCTGTACCAGGGAGGTTAGATTATCAGGAATAGAAAGGGATTCTAGAAAATAGCAGTTGAAATACTATTTATGGCAACTAGGACCAATGTTTGGCTTTTCCTTGTCTCTCTCAATGGTGAAATTTGGTTTAAATGAGCCTGCCACGATTGCGCAGACAGAACTTAGTTTTTCAACAGAATGTAGGTAGAACAAAGCTCAGCTGGTGTTTTTCGAGGTGGTAGTTGGAAATTGAAAGCTCTGCAGAGGAATCCACTGGTGAATTTATAAGTCTTAACGTCTTTTAAACTTTCGGAGTGATTTATAGAGAATTGCAGGCGCACAGAGGATAAATGATGAAGAATACCTGGTAAAACAGTGAGCAGAGGTCGTATATGCAGGCTGGACTCATACGCTGGAGGTCCCCTGGTCGATTTAGCAGGTTGACAGTAAGCTCGGACGTGAACTGCATGCAGCAGAGAGAACGAAAAATGAATGAAAAGAACGTAAAAAATGCGATTTTTGGCCATAATATAGACCTTTAGCAATTTGGCGCCTTTTTGCGATGACGTCAGCATGACGTCATTGGTGGGGTCAAGGTCGGATGACGTCATGCTGACGTCATTGGGTGACGTGGTGAGCTCTGATTGGTCCACGGGGATGATGAGGTGGCAGGACAGATCGGCCAATGGCTGGAGCGAAAGTTGACGTGACGGCATAGGTGGCGGTGACGTAAGGCGACGGGGAGCTGACGCGGCGAGGACGTAATGCAAGCGGAATGGGGAAACCGGAAATCGGCAGCGGTTTCGTGTCGCACCGCTTACAGTACGGTGGCGGTAAGTATCAGTTGCACCTCCGACGCGCTGTGGCGAGGGCGCGTGGCAGCGGAGTGACGTACCCAAAATACGGCCGTCGAAAGGTATCGCCCGGACAGAGGATCTGCTCCGATATGGATGCTGACCGTCGGATCTGGAGGGCCCGATCCAACGGCCATCGGGGAGGTGACATGACCAGTGTATACGGCAGCGGGCGGAGGCATAAATACGTGTTTTGAATGATTTTTCCAATGTATTTCAAAAATCAAATTATATGCGCAAACTTTGGTTAGGGAATAGAAAGTGGGTTTTTCGGGAATTTTGGCAGTTTCAAAGGGTTTTCATGGGTAAAAGGGTTTTTATAAGGTTCCTCTTGGCAAATAATGGTTTGGTGAGTGGAATGACTTGAGGAAAGGGAGGGTAGATGAGTTGTAGGTTCATCCAAGTGGCTAGATGCCACTTTGATCCCTGATATAGGACTTATTGGCTATATTGCCAAGGGGAGGGGTATTTATATAATGCTTGGGGTTTATACACCATGGTGTTAGTACTAATAGGGGAAAGGTAATATAGGGGATTTACATAGTAGAATTAGAGTTAATATGGTTGAGAGGGTAAATGGAGGGGAAACCATTAAGTTTATGTGAAACAAACTTGGTTTTAAGAGTAGATCAAAATGAAAAGATTTTTAGACAAGAAATGTGGCTTCTAAAGATTAAGAACCACCATGAAACCATAGTCTCTTCCATGAATCTTAGCTGATGAGGGGATGTTAGAAATGAAATTGGAGGGGAATGAGGGAAATTAGCCATGCTTCCTGCTGCAATTTGATGAAGAAGAACACCTTTGTCAATTAATTGACTTTGCTTTGATGCACACAGTTACCATCTCTGCAATGGTAGGGATAACCTTTCTGCAACCCCAACTACTTACCCAGCTACTTGCCTAGCATTTTTATTTCTTCTTGGAGGGTGCACTTGGACTTGCAGACCCTTACTTGCCTTTTCTTTTCTTTGGCTTTTTCTTTTGCTTTTTCTATCTACTTCTACCCTTATCTCTTCCAAGGTCCCAGATTAAGCTGTTGGGAGCCTTTTCTTCTCTACCTGAACTAGTTGTCTGCCAAGATTAAGCAGTTTGGACAGACTTCTTTCTCTATTCTATAACTGAAAATTGAAAACATGGCATGATCCAGATTAAACTGTTGGATCATCCACCAAAATTGAAACAAGGTCATCAACATTGAAACACTTTACACACCTTTTGTTCTCTAGAAAATATGGGATCTTTGTGACATCAAAGCAGAGCATATTTGGACTTTCCCTTGCCAATCATGAAATATGAAACCTATTGGTATAGGTATCCAACACTTACCTTGCTCAACCCTTCATTTTTTATCACTTATGCATCATTTCTTAGTATATTCGTGTTATTTGTAGGAAGAAGGGCAGTCATTATGCCTATGTGGCTAATACATGATGATTTCAGGTTTTTTGACATTAAATGGAGCAAAGACCACGCAAATGAAGACAAGGAGACAGCCAAGGTGGCATTGCGGGTTTATAGGGAGGTTGTCCACAGCCTTGAATGACCTTCCTCGTGATCTCCACCCCAACTCCGAGCTCCAACAGCTATCACCACCGAGCTAGAAGGCAGCCAACAGATTCTACAGGAACAGCAGTTTACTTTTAGTTGGACAGCCAAGCTCCACTAATTGAGGAGGCCAGCTTGGCCCTCATCATGTATAAATATTGAGGCTGTAGCCTTCGATGAGACTCTTGAACTTTTGTTGTAGATTTTGGATTACGAGCTGTAGCTCTGTTTTTGCTCTTTGTAAGCCAATTTTGGCATGTTGCTAGACTCATGATTATGATCTTTTAATAAAAGGCAGGCAGATTTGGATTCGGTTCTGAGTTCTTAGGGGAGCTATAGCTCTCAGGTTAGGGCCCAACCTGAGAGCAATAGACCTCCTCCTTTTTGTATTGTTACTTGTCTTTCTTTTATCATTGCATTTCTTTCCTTTACAAGCATTTGAAAAATACAGTTTGCTGAGTTGACTGTTTCGGTTTGTTTATGTAGGTTAGTTTCATGAATGCAGTTGTTTCAGTAGTTCAGAATTAGCGTAGGGAGATTGAAGTTACATTGAGTTCAAAAAGGTTGAATGCATGCTCACTTTCACCTCTGTTTGGGGACCGGAAGTGTAGACCGTGCCAACTGCCAAAAACACTGTTTTAACATATGCATGCAAGTATTGATGTAATGTTTTCGATTGAAGAATTGTCCATGCGATTATATCTTGAGTAATGACTCTTTGGTTCAGCATCATGCACGAATTCCCTTCAACTTACATTGTTGTTCTTTGATTCCTAATAAAATAGTTAGAATAGGTTGGTGAACTTTCGTTTACATGCAAGATAAGGGTGATTTGTTTCATTTACACTGCGCAGCACCACTTCATCGTGTTCTTATCCTTCTGAACCGTGCCTAAGCCACCTACTCATCCTCTGTTCAGCTCATTTTCCTTCCAACCCTTCTACTGTCCACGTTGCTCAATCTTTTTGACCTTCCACTACTCTACCCTTCTATCGACCAACCAGCTTTACACACGCCTTCCCCATCTCATCTTTCTGTCCATAGGTCATCACAAGCTCCTCTTTCATCTTACCTATCCACCCACACAGCTCATTCACTGCTCCATCACCCAAAACTCTGACTGTAGAACATCCTGTAGAAGTTAGCAGACTTCCTGTAGAAATCCCGAGTTTCCTGTAGGATCCCCTGCAGACATCCTGTAGAAGCCTGCAAACACGGTTGCCAAGCACCTGAACGTTGTGGACTTCTGTGGAATGATGTGAGGGATCCCCTGGAACCTCTCAGAGTCCTCCTGACCGTTCCCAATCCTTCCTCCCCTTCGAACTACCCCTGCACAGTCAAGACCCAGTAAGAAGCACAATCATAATAACTCCACCCACTTGAGCAAAAATACAAAAACACGTTCTCTTCAGTGGAAGTAGTTTAAATTCATGCATCTCATCTCACTAGAAGTAATGGCATCATTTCTAGAAGTTGCATTCCCACCATTGCATCATAAAGATTAAGCTAGTCAGATTAGGGTTTACTAGGGTTTCCATGTTTGGTTGGCTTTCAGTTCATTCTTGCAAAGTAGGTTAATTTCCTTTGAGATAGCCTTCATTCATCATTTAGAAAGCCTCTTCTGAGAACATATAGAAGTTGGCTTGAGCCCTAGTGGACTTGTGCCAGCTAACCGAGTGACAGCTGCGACAAGAGCTAGTACTTGTGCATACAGCACCGTCGCTTCCAAGTTTGTTACGAACTACCGGGTTGATAAAATTAGAGAAGGAAGCTCCAGGAGTTGTAGCATTATTGCTACAATACTGGAGCCCACCATCTTTTTGGCGCCGTTGCCGGGGAAGCGTCAGAGTATTAGTAATTGTTGCTTTTCTTCTATTTTCCTACTCTCGCCTTCTGCCAAGTAGTTTATTTCATTTCCATTCTGCAAAAGTAGCATAGACATTTCCTGCTTTCATAGATTAGCATTTCAATTCCGCAATTTCAATTTTGCAAGCATAGATTAGCATTTCAATTCTGCAAGCGTAGACTAGCATTTCCATTCCCGCAATTCCATTTGAGCAGAGTAGATTAGTCCTTTCCTGGTTTCCTTTCAATTCTGCATTTTTATTTCAGCAAGATAGTTAGTTGTAGATCAATCTGTTTCAGTTTTGCAGGTACCAAATAGAAAAAAGCAAAAGCAATCAAAAAAGTCTTTCCATTTCATGCCTCGTAGGAACCGAGATAAAACAGGCAAATTCCTACCCAACACCCCCACCACATCACTGAGTCACCCTTCTCTCTTCTTCGGTGACAGTGATCCAGAAGAACCTATAGGTGAACCTCCTGAGATATACGAAGATCCTATAGCAGAAGAAGAATTAGAGACCATCCCAACTGAAGCTATGGCTGACAATAGAGGAGAAGATGAGAGAATAGAAGGTGCCTTCCCCATCCTAGAAACCAATGGAGACATGAAAATGAAAAACATTAGTCCCTCCGCTCTACCTCACTTCCATGGACTGACTACTGAAGATCCTGATACCTTCCTGTTTGAGTTTGCTGTCCTTTGTAGAACCTATGACTATACTGAAGATGAGCAGAAGCTGAAACTCTTCCCTTCCACTCTTAAGGATGCAGCATTACACTGGTTCATGGGCTTACCTGGGAATAGTATCACCACTTGGGCTCAGATGCAGCAAACTTTCAATACCAAGTACCGGGACTACTATAGGTCCAAGGAAACCAAGGGAGAAATCTTTCGGATGACCATGGTAAATGATGAGTCCTTAGAGGACTATGAGGAGAGGTTCCAACTTAGCTATAAGCGGGCCAGGTGCACACTTGACCCTGAATCCCTCAAGTTGGTCCTGCTCCGAGGAGTCCCTGAAGACCTTTTAGATACCCTTCACATGTTAGCTGGGGGAGATATTTACCAGCTGCCTTATGAGGACATCAGGACTGTGTTCAGAAACCACTCTAGGACAGCCCGGAAACGAGGTAGAGGAAACCCTCTCTCAGCTGGTATTCCTTTCTCCAAGCATGAGTTTGCAAATCAATTAGAAGATCTTAAGAGTGAGGTGAGACAGACCATCGCCATGCAACTGGACACATTCAAGATCTAGGAGAAGAAGGAAGAAGCTGAGAGGGCCTTGGCTATCTTCTGCCCTAGATGTACAAGGAGACACCCTAAGAACGAATGCCCATTGCATTCGGTTGAAGTGTGCTTCGTTTGTGAGGAGGACCATCCCACAAATCAATGTCCAACCTTACCTGGGTTTAAAGCTATGTACCAAGGGACAGAAGCTCCCACCGAACCTCTCTATTTCCTCAACCAAAGGAGGCCACAAGGACCTAGACCTTACCAGCAGGGGATGCAAGGGGCACCTCAAGCTTATTACAGGCCCAACCAGTCGACTCCTATGTCGTCCTGGGGTCCCCCTGCTCATCCTTCCTGGTCTATGCCTCCTCCATGGTCTTATCCACCTCAGTACCCTACTCAACCCACTACTCATTCATATCATTCACATGCCCAGCCACAGCCTCAGTGGAATGCACCTCAGTCGGGGTGGAGGCCCCAGTACAACACTCCTCTCTCCATTTTGCCTCCACCACCAGTTCAACCTCAACCATTACCTCCTGCTCCTCCAAGGCAACCTTAAATGCCTGCTCAACCGAACCCGAACCCCAACAATAGACAGGCCCAGCAGGTATACACTGGGGAAACATCATGTCCTACCTATGCTGTGGAGATCCAGGAGATCAATCTTCGATCTGGAAAGACTCTTCCGGATCGCCAACCTCCTCCCCCAGAGGACGAGGAGGACAAACAGGAAAGTGAACCAAAGGCTATTCCACCCTTTCCTGAGAGACTAACAGCCACCACACAACCCAACCCAGAGGAGGATGAGCTTCTGGGAGAGCTCAAGCAGTTGTGTGTGAAAATACCACTTCTCCAAGCCATCAAGGATGTGCCAATATACAACAAACTGGTTAAGGAAAAGTGTTTTAAACACCCAGGCAGGCGAAAGAGAGATGCTTCAACCATCAATGTCTTAGGACAACTGTCTGACCTTATGTTAGGACAAGTCATCTACCCAAAGTATCTAGATCCTGGGAGTCCTGTAGTAGATGTCCACATCAATGGCACCATCATACCTCACACCTTGATTGATCTGGGGGCTGCCATTAATGTGATGACCAGGGATACCATGCTCAAAATCAATCTTCAGGGTTCTTTGAGGAAGACCTCGACAGTACTGCAACTAGTAGATCGCTCCACTGTGACTCCCGAAGGGATTGTGGAGGATGTCTTGGTCTCTGTCGACTCTTGGGAATACCCTACAGATTTCTTGGTTCTGCAACCCAAGGCAAAGCTTACTGGATATCCTCTTATTTTGGGAAGGCCTTGGTTAGCCACTGCAGATGCTTACATCAGTTGCCGTGCAGGAAACATGACCATCAAAAACGGTCCTATGTCCAAGCAGCTAGTCCTATATCCTCCTGCCCAACCCTCCTTAGAGCATGACTTACCATTGTGGTTGGAGGAAGGAGAAGAGGATGAGGTGTACTCAGCACCTTTGTGCACCCTAGATACCACTAGAAGAGACCCCCCAACCGAGGATGACTTGATTGAGACTTTGATCCAGAATCCACCTTCCAGTGCACTATCCTTAGAGAAATTGGTGGAGGACGCCCAAGCCAGCACCTTAGTGGACCTTTGTGCCACCAACCCTGTCACTCCCAGAGTCAAGAATGTGGAGTTCGGCCTTGAGAGAACGTTAAAGATCAGCTCCTCCCTATCTCCTTCCCAGGAAAAGGAGCTGTGTAGCCTGTTGGCCAGCCATCTAGATGCTTTTGCTTGGAGCTATAAGGAGATGAAAGGAGTCCATCCCTCGGTCTGTACCCATCACATATACATCAAAGAGGATTGTAAACCGGTTAGGCAACCTCAGAGGAGAATGAATCCAGCCCTTAAGGACATTGTCAAGGAAGAATTGCAAAAACTGTTGGATGCCGGATTCATTTACCCCATCTCAGATAGTGAATGGGTGTCCCCTCTGGTGTTGGTTCCCAAGAAAAATGGGAAGTGGAGAATCTGTGTGGACTACCGAGAACTGAACAAAGCTACCAAGAAAGACCATTTCCCTCTACCTTTCATAGATCAAGTGTTGGATGGACTGGCAGGAAAGAAGTTCTTCTCTTTCCTGGATGGGTTTAGCGGGTACAACCAAATCCAAATCAGCCCGGAAGACCAAGATAAGACCACCTTCACTTGTCCTTGGGGTACCTTTGCCTACTGAGTTCTTCCCTTTGGGCTATGCAATGCTCCTGCTACCTTCCAGAGAGCTGTCTTGAGCATCTTCTCAGAGCTGGTCCATGATGCGGTGGAAATCTATATGGATGACTTCACTCCTTATGGGTCCAACTTCCAGGAAGCATTGTCCAATCTAGGAAAGGTCCTAACCAAATGCATTGAGATGAACCTGTCCCTTAGTCCTGAAAAATTTGAATTCTTGATGACTGAATGGACTGTGCTAGGCCATACCATTTCTTGCCAAGGGTTGAAAGTGGATCCTAACAAAATTTCTCTCATCAAGAAGGTTCCACCTCCCCAAAAGGTAAGGGATGTCCAGAGTTTCTTAGGATTAGCAAGGTATTACCGGAGATTCATTAAAGACTTCAGCAAGCTAGCCTCGCCATTGTTTGGTCTGTTGGCAAAAGATGTGGAGTTTAAATGGACTGACAATTGTCAGAGGGCTTTGAATGAATTAAAGGACAAGTTGGTGTCAGCCTCAATCCTGAGAGGTCCAAACTGGGCCCTACCTTTCCACATCCACACTGATGCCTCAAACAAAGCCATAGGGGCAGCTTTAGGACAAGTTGAACAAAAACTTCCATATGCCATTTACTTTGCTAGCAAAAACTTGTCCAAAGCCGAGCGAATTACACTGTAACCGAGAAAGAATTCTTGGCTGTGGTCCATGCACTGAACAAGTTCCGACATTATATTACTGGCTATCAAACCTTTGTACATACGGATCATGCTACAATTAGATATTTAATGAATAAACCAGATGTGAATGCCCGTATTATTAGATGGTTACTTTTGTTGTAGCAGTTTGATTTGACCATTGTTGACAAACCAGGTAAAGAAAATGTTGTTGCTGACTTTTTATTTAGATTGGATTTGTCTGCAGATGAGGATGGAACAGTGGATGACCAGATGCCCGATGAACATCTGTTTGCTATCTCAGTACTCTCTCCATGGTTTGCTGATATAGCAAACTACCTTGTTTCAACACAGTTCCCTCCGCACCTATCTTCAAGAGAGAAGAGCAGAATCATCAGAAAAGTGCCTCATTTACTTGGATCGGGGGCAATCTGTTCAAGCTTGGCCCTGATAAGATCTTAAGGCGTTGTGTAAGGGAGGAGGAAGTCTTTGATATCCTCCTCACCTGTCATGATGGGCTTTGTGGCGAACATTTTGCAGCAAAGAGGACTGCCTTCAAAATCCTGCAGGCAGGCTACTATTGGCCCACACTTCATCAAGATGTCAGAAGATATATCAGCCAATGTGACCGATGCCAAAGAATGGGGAAACTGACTCCAAGGGATGAGATGCCTCTCCAACCTCAAGTAACTCTTGAGCCATTTGAGAAGTGGGGTATGGATTTTGTGGGTCCAATCAACCCTCCTTCGAGGCAAAGGTCTTACATCGTTGTGTGCACTGACTACCTGACAAAGTGGGCAGAGACTAAAGCAATCAAGGCAGCAACAGAAGAAAAGGTGGCTGAGTTCTTAAGGGAGAACATCTTCTACAAATTTGGCTACCCAAGAGAGCTAGTCACCGATCAAGGGAGCCAGTTCACATCCAACTTGATTGAATACCTGCTAGCTCACCACAAAATCAAGCATAGGACTTCCACCCCCTATCATCCACACGCAAATGGGCAAGTGGAAGTCACCAACAGAGCATTGGAAGGGATTTTGACTAAGGTGGTGAGCAGCAGTAGGAAAGATTGGGCAGATCGCCTGGTTGAGGCCACATGGGCTTACAACACCACCTGGAAGACCACCACCGGCTTCACACCTTATGAGCTGGTCTATGGGAGGAAAGCTTTGTTGTCCATTGAGTTTGAATACAACACTTTGAGGATGGCAGCTCAGCTAGATCTAGATCTCAGCCATGCACAACAAGAAAGGTTATTGCAGCTGAATGGACTGGACGAGCACCGGATGCAGGCCCTCCTTCACTCAGAAGTGGTTCAACTTCAGAGAAAGGTGTGGCATGACCAACACCTCCATGACAAGCAATTCCAGCCGGGATATTGGGCCTTGTTGTATGACTCCAGATACAAAGATTTCAAGGGGAAGCTGAGAACCAGATGGCTAGGACCATATGCAGTGGAAAAATGCCATGACAATGGATTTGTTCTTATTCGAACCATTGATGAAGAATCCATCCCCATGCTTGTCAATGGGCATCGCTTGAAGATCTACAGGAAGCCTCTCTCAAGACAAGAGTTCATCAAAACTATGGAGAAATCAGTGTTGGTCATAGAGAAGGGTTCTGCCTCTGCTTTGGGCATACCCTGAAAGATCCAAAAAAAAAATAAAAAATAAAAATAAATAAATAAATAAAATAATAAAGATCCTTGGGTGAAAACCTTTCTGAGGCTCCCAAGGCAGGTGGTAGGGGTGAAAACCTCGTTGAGGCGCCCCTATTGTCTTTAAAAAAAAAAAAGAGAGATCTAGAAAAGATCCTTGAGTGAAAACCTCTCTGAGGCGCTTAAGGCAGATGGAAAGGGTGAAAACCTCATTGAGGCGCCCCTATTATCTTTCAAAAAAAAAAAAAAGGAAAAAAAAGAAAAAAAAATAAGCAAAAAGATAGGGACAGCAAGTTTATAATGTGAAAATGCATGCAGGTTGCAGGTGTTCTATGAAGGAGAGGAGGTCTTCTAACACAAAGCCAAAGATCCTTATCATGCTGCCAGGAGACCTCACCAGCACCTCCTCCAAGAATACTCATTTCCTCCAAGGTATGTGCACAATTTCATCACGGCTTGAGTCTTCTACAGGAAGATGCAGACTTTCTATAGGAAGGTGCAGACTTTCTACAGGAAACGCAACCTTTCTACAGGAAGTTCTGTATTTCTACAGGAAACTTCCTGTAGAAGTTCGGGACGGCCCAGAATTCATTTTATGAGGAGATCTAACGACCAAGGATCGGTTGGGACGCATGCAAGTTACTGTTGTCACCCTTATACATTGCTATCACCTCTTTCTACCATCCCTGTCGACATGCAATGAAGTTACCTGCACCATCAAAACAGATCATTGAGTTATCAAGGGAAAAGCAATTTTTGAGATGAAAAAAACGCTGAGATGTCATACCATATCCATCCCAGCCATCCATGAGCTCTGTGAGCGTGATCGTGGGGCCATTGCCTTCATCGTGCAACATGCACACGAGGAGGAAGAAACTGTTTAAGGACATCCTGCAGGAGTCCCGTAACAGTTAAGCCTGCTAGAGTGCACACCATATACAATGAAAACGCGGGCGCATGCAGCTGAAGCATCAAATCCATCGTCAGCGACCTGTGAATATGAACCTCCGGGCCTGTGCAAATCCACCAGCAGCAAATAAATCCACTCATCGTCGTCCAAGAGCCGGAACAATCGAGTTGCGGCTGCACAGGTAAGTG
The DNA here is from genome assembly GCA_031772625.1 of Pinus tabuliformis. Classification (NCBI taxonomy): domain Eukaryota; kingdom Viridiplantae; phylum Streptophyta; class Pinopsida; order Pinales; family Pinaceae; genus Pinus; species Pinus tabuliformis. The sequence continues at coordinate 1,824,049,063 of CM062819.1, read as the reverse complement.
CCTCGACCCTCTCTTCCGTCGAATTGCATGAATTTTACTTTGAAAATGTTTGCAAGTGTGAAATGGATGGGTTGAGCGGTTGTATGGTCAATCGATTGGCCACGTCGACCAATCAGCTGGTCGAGCCGGATGTGTGAATGGTGGCCGTGGAAAAAACGGGCAGTGGACACGTGAGAACCGTCCACTCGGGGAGAAACGAGTTCTAACGAGAATGGCGGCGGCGGATCTGCGGGGAATGATGCGGTAGTAAGGGAACTTGCAGAAGAATGATGGTGTGACGTCGCCCAATGGTCCTATAGGGACAGCTCACCCCCGCGCCACGGATTCCGCCGATTCAAATCTAATCGGCTAGATTGCCACCCCATGCATTTATCATTCACCGTTTGAGACTCGAGTGACCATCCGGATCCCTATGCAGTTCGATACTCCGAGTCTTTGGCCATCAGAACGCCTGTGAAGCAACACCAAGAGCGCAGACCCACGGCAGTATCCCCCAGAAATCGCACGCTGCTCCTACAGGAAAGCTGTTTCTACAGGAAGTCGGGTTCCTCACGTCAAAAGGTGGCGGATTAAAAAGGTAAGCCTGAACTCTCCATGCAATTGGTTTTTGAAGGTGGCAGAATCGTCGTCTACAGTCTGGTCGTAGAAAATTGTTGCAAATGTTGTTTGCCGTGCATGAACTGTCGTCCTACAGGATGTCAGTGTAATTAGCTGTGTTAAAGGTTCTCAGGGGATAAGCTGTGTGAATTATGTGCATGACAGAGGCGTAATCCTACGCTCTGTCCCAGTAGACCAAATTTCTTCCGCATTTGCCACCTCCAGCTAACGCAACAGTTTTTCACCATGCCGGGTGGGTTCATCAGAAGGGAGCCCACTGATTCAGTGAAGTTAAGAGAAAATCCTGAGGTGGTGGAGCTCTTCACACGAGCACAATGGATATCCTTCTGTGACAAATTGCAGCGCTATGACGATGAAGTGGCATAAGAGTTTTTGCAAGCTCTGAGGCCGAAATCTAAAACATTGGCCACCGTTAACTTCAGGGGTTTAAGCCTCAAACTCACCCCACAATTCATCAGCCGAGTTACAGAGCTCCCAATGGGATTACCATGGGATAAAGAAGAAAGGAAATTGGGCCAACAAGCTAAGAAAGAATTCTTTCCACCAGAGGAGGAATTCTCAGAAGACAAAAATGGGGTTCGTAGAACCAGTTTACTGCCACCGTGGAATGAAGTTAGCCTGCAAATTATGAATTACATCACCTGCGAAGGCCGTTTTAGCATTTTATACGGGTATCATTTTCGGTTACTCACTGAATTACGGCACCAGATGGAGCTACCTGTAGAAAACAAGCTCAGTCTCCCTTACTTTCTACTACAGTCTCTGATTGAGTGTGCAACCAAGTTAAAAGAAGGCACACCAGACCAGGTAGCCCACCATGGACTGATCAAACTCCTCGTGGAGGATTGATCCGGATTTAAACAGGAACACAACAAATTACAGAGATAACCATATACACAAAGATGCAGCGGAAATAATACTTCATTTCATTAATGGAAAATACTGAAATATGCTTACAACCAGAAATGGAAATAAACCAGCTAGGGCGATGGTAGCTTATCTCTGAGAAGAGATGTGATGGCTACATGCCTCTGAACTGTGTTACAATGAGGCTCAAAGGCCTATTTATTGTTGAGAAACAATGAAAAACCCTTAACATTCCAAAACCTAACCCTAGGAGATGAAACGCCAAACTGTGGGCCCCGTTTGGGGGTAAATTGGTACATCAACTTCCCGGGGTCGTAACTTTGGCATATGATCTCCGTTTGACGCGTACAATAGCTCGTTAGAAATATCTATCCGAGTACTACCACTTTGGGAGGCAACATGGGTCCATGGACCCATGTTTCTCCAGATTCCCAAAAAAACGTCGTTTAGGGCCTCAAAACGGCTCCGGAAGTTCAGGACCCGAAAAACTGCTAAAAATAGTAAACTGTGCTACAATTAAGGAAACTGAAAATGCTGAGAAAGATAATGGTGGGGGTCCAGGTGGACTTGGCAGGTGGCCACCAATATCCACCTGGATCATTCCTCCCCCCTTACGAATCAATGGTCCCCGTTGCGTTGAGCTCCTCCATGAGATGAGGAAACTTCTGCTGAACTTGTTCCCTGGTGAGCCACTTGCCCTGCTGAAGGAGTTGGCCTGCTTTGACAACTCAATACAGTTGGATATTCTGTTGGCGAGTGTTCTTGATCTGTGTGTCCATGATCCGATCAGTTGCAGCTTGTTCCATGCAATCTGGATTTAATTCTGTGGGTTTGAGCTGTTCTGCAATGTCGGATGTGTCTAGCAATGGTGGAAAGTATGGCCGAAGGCGGTCCACATTGAACACTGGGTGCAGGCCAAGGAATGGGGGAATGCTGAGCTCAAATGCATTGTCTCCCATAGGCTTAGTAATGGTGTAAGGACCATATCGGAGTGGTCTCAATTTCCGATAGGCTCCAGTAAGGCGTTCCTTTTGCAAATGCAACCAGACTTTGTCGCCCACCTGAAACTTGTGTGGCACCCGGTGTTGATCATGTCGCTGCTTGTACTTGGCATTTGATTTCTCAAGAATGTCATGGACCTGTTGGCGAATATGTTGGATGCGCTCAATGAAGCTAGTGGCCTTATCTGTTTCGGAGTGGACATGAGCTGAATTCATGTGAGTAGCTGCAAGGGGCATGGCCACATCAATGGGGCATAGTGGCTGGAATCCCAAACCCACCTGAAAAGGGCTATGGCCAGTGTAGTTGTGAAGAGCTCGGTTGTAGCTGTGTTGAACATAGGGGAGGCTCTCGTCCCATGTGAGTGGATGCTTTGAGTTATACATGCGCAGAATGTGCACAATCATCCTGTTGACAATCTCTGTCTGGCCATCAGTTTGAGGATGGAAGGCTGTGGACTTCGTGAGTTTGGTGTCCAGCATTGACCAGAGACTGGACCAAAATGTGCTGAGAAACCGACTGTCCCGATCTGAGATGATAGACTGTGGGATCCAAAAGTGCACCCACACTCGTTCAAAGAAGAGTTTAGCAGTGGCTTCTGCTGTGATATTCTTCTTGCAGGCCATCATAATGGCCATCTTCGAGAACCTGTCGACGACCACAAAAACACAGTCATTTCCATGCTTAGTGGAAGGAAGGCCTGACATGTAATCCATGGAGATGGATTCCCAAGGTCGACTAGGGGTAGGCAACGGGGTATAGAGGCCGTGCTTCTTAATGGTCGGTTTGGCAATGGCACAGGCAGTACATGATCGGATGTACTTCCCAACATCCTGTCGAAGATTCGGCCAATAGAAATAATTTTGCAGTACTGCCACTGTTTTCTCGACCCCGAAATGCCCAGTAGCCCGACTGTAGTGTGCTTCCCAAATCATCTTGGCACGCTCGCTTGAAGGAACACAAAGGTGACCGAGGTGGCATAATAGGGCGTCCTGGAGGTGAAAATCTGCAACATGCCGACCCTCCAAGAGTGTCTGGTATGTGTGGGCAAATTCTGGGTCGCTTTTGTAGAGAAGTGGCCAATCAGAAGTCTCGTGCCCACAAGAGTTGAGCACGGTGGTTAGCGCCATGATCGGTGGTCGACTGAGGCAATCTGCAACATTATTGGTGCTGCCCTTTTTATACTTGATATTCAAGTGAAACTGTTGCAGGTATGTAGACCACTTCTGATGGCGATCATTCTGCAATTTCCCTTGGGTCTGTATGAACTGCAGAGGTCGGTGGTCTGTGTGGATGACCGTTTCCTTCCCCAAAATGTAATGCTTCCATTGTCGGCAGGCCTGTACAATGGAATACATCTCTTTATCATAATTGGGGTACTTCCGGACTGTGTCTGAAAGTGTTTCACTGTGATATGCCACTGGATGTCCATGTTGAGTAAGGACTGCCCCAATAGCATAGTCAGAGGCATCTGTCTCGACCTCAAATGGTTGTTGTAAATCTGGTAACGCGAGCACTGGTGCCGTGCAGAGGCGATCCTTCAACTCCTTGAATGCCTTCTGTTGAGATTCAGACCAAAAGAATTTTGCTTTCGCCCCGCCCTTGGTGACTTGACTCAAGGGCCAAGAAATATGAGAAAACCCCAACACAAACCTGCGGTAGAAGTTGGCAAGACCTAGAAAGCTGCGGAGCTCTGTTAGAGTGGTTGGAGAGGGCCAATCCCGAATGACTTGGATCTTGGCTGGATCGACATGCACCCCCTGTTCATCAATGATGTATCCCAGATACTGAACCTGGGTCATGCCAAAAGTGCATTTCTCCAAATTGGCACATAGCTTGTGTTGCCGCAGTGTTTGGAGAACCTGTCGGATGTGGTGGAGGTGCTCTTCCCAACTCTGGCTGAAGATCAGAATGTCATCCAAGTATACTACTACAAAGGAGTTGGTGAATGGCCGCAAGATGTCATCCATTAGCCTCATAAAGGTTGCAGGAGCATTCGTCAATCCGAAAGGCATGACCAACCATTCGAAGAGGCCCTCCTTGGATTTGAAGGCAGTCTTCCACACATCGGAGGGTTCGATTGGTACCTGGTGATATCCTGACTTCAGATCGATCTTGCTGAAATATTTCGCCCCCTTTAGTTGGTCTAGGAGGTCATCAATCCGCGGGATCGGGTACCTATTACGGACAGTGATCTTGTTCAGCGCCCGATAGTCAATACAGAGTCTCCACGTCCCATCCTTCTTCTGTACCAACACGATCGGGCTCCCACAGGGCGATGAACTCGGACGGATGTGACCTTTCTGCAGGAGCTCCTGAATCTGCCTCTTGATTTCATTGTTCTCCAGAACAGAGCGCTGATAAATTGGTCCATTGGGTAGCGGCGCACCTGGGGTCAGATCGATGGAGTGCTTGACTTGACAGTGCAGAGGAACCCCTGCCGGGGAGGTGAAGATGTCCCCGTACTCCTCCACAACCTTGTCCATCTGTAGTTGTCGTGCAGAGGGACCCCGTTTGGAGGCCGCGGCCACTATCTTCTTCTTTCCTTGAGGGCGTATCATCAAGAAAACAAATTTCCTGGTTTTGGAAATGATCTTACTGCATTGTTTTGCAGTAATCAAAGAGATGGCGGCAGGTGGTGCTACCTGAACAACTTATTTCCCAATGTAATAATAACAGCACGAGGCCTTGATTCATACACAGCATGTCGCTTCCACAAGTATGGTTGTCCTAGTAATACATCACAAACTTCAAGGGGAGCAATGTCACACAATACCTCATCCGTGAAGGGCTTGATGTTGTATGGAAGGCGACACTGCTGGCTCACGCGAAGATCTCGTCCTTGGTGAAGCCACCCAATGGTGTATGGTTGTGGATGTGCTGTGGTCGGTAAGCCCAACCGCTTCACGACCTCTGCCGAAATGAGGTTCTTTTGACTCCCGCTATCAACAATGAACTGTATCGGGGAGCCCTTTACCCACATCTGGGAGTGGAAGAGACGCTCCTCCTCCTCTGGATCTTCGGGTTCATTTTTCTGGATCTTTGCGGTAGCAACAGTGGCGCTGGGATCCGCATCAATGATCTGCTTCCCTTTTTCATACCCCTTATCGGGTTCTGACTCAGAGTCAGAACATGCATCTGATTCTGAAACCTTTAGCTCAGCCACCAGTGACTGCTTGGCCCGACACTCACTTGTGTTGTGAGTGGAGCTCTTATGGAACTCGCACCATTTTCCAGTGTCCTTTCTCGGCTTCGCGGCGCTGTTCTTTGCTTGCAGCTTTGGCTGGTTGTCTTGGGCTGTCCCGCCTTGGTTTTGTCCTTTGTTCTGTGGTTTAGGGGCACCTTTCCCCTGCTTTGGATTCGCAGATCCAAAGTCTCGCTTCTTTTGTTTAAACTTCTGCTCGACCTTGACGGCATATCGGTATGCTGCGCCGAGCGAGGGGATGTTTAGGAATTGTATTTCTTCCTGGATGTACTTGTGCAGGCAGCCACGGTATTTGAGTATCAAATGTTGCTCTGAATCCTTGATACCCAACTTTGTGCGAAGGGTATGGAAAAGATTGGTGAACTCCGGCACGTCTTGGTCCCTTCCCTGCCGCAACGTGGTCCACTTTATGTATTCATCCTCATAGCTTCCGACAGGGTAGTACTGCTCCTTGATGGCATCCCGGAACGAATCCCAGGTGGGTGCGGCTGAAAATAGTGAGCCAGTACTTTCATCCTTCTGCTCGCAGTAGGTTTCCCACCAGTCCTTGACGTGGAGGGCTGCTTTGAGAAGAGCAAAAACAATCTTTTCCCGACTCGAAAATTCATGAACAGAAAAATAACCCTCTAGCAGATTTAACCATTTATCTACGGCATCTGCGTCTATCTGACCCTCGAATATGGGGATTTCAAAATTAACTTGTACCTTAAAGGGTGTGGCGTTTCCAGAGTAGCTGCTGGAAGCCGATGCATTTCTTCTGGGTAGCCGCTGAAGGATCTGGGCAAAGCTGTCCATCATCGCGTTCCGTTGTCGCTCGAGGGCTTCTTCGAGCAAGATTTTGATGGGATCTCCTGCCCCCTCGTCTTTCTTCTCGTCCGCCATGGGAGGCCGTCGGGATTTGCGAGGCTGGTCTTGCAAAGGTTCAACCAGTTCAAGCCCTAACTCCTTATATCCCGACCTTGTTGGGGACATGCAAAGAAAAACAGAGAAAAAGCAGACCGCTCTGATACCACTGATCCGGATTTAAACAGGAACGCAACAAATTACAGAGATAACCATATACACAAAGATGCAGTGGAAATAATACTTCATTTCATTAATGGAAAATACTGAAATATGCTTACAACCAGAAATGGAAATAAACCAGCTAGGGCGATGGTAGCTTATCTCTGAGAAGAGATGTGATGGCTACATGCCTCTGAACTGTGTTACAATGAGGCTCGAAGGCCTATTTATTGTTGAGAAACAATGAAAAACCCTTAACATTCCAAAACCTAACCCTAGGAGATGAAACGCCAAACTGTGGGCCCCGTTTAGGGGTGAATTGGTACATCAACTTCCCGGGGTCGTAACTTTGGCATATGATCTCCGTTTGATGCGTACAATAGCTCGTTAGAAAGATCTATCCAAGTACTACCACTTTGGGAGGCAACATGGGTCCATGGACCCATGTTGCCCCAGATTCCCAAAAAAACGTCGTTTAGGGCCTCAAAACGGCTCCGGAAGTTCAAGACCCGAAAAACTGCTAAAAATAGTAAACTGTGCTACAATTAAGGAAACTAAAAATGCTGAGAAAGATAATGGTGGGGGTCCAGGTGGACTTGGCAGGTGGCCACCAATATCCACCTAGATCAAGGATGCGCTCCACACATACAAGGTTCCTCTCTCATGGGAAGCCTTCAGGAATTTGACAAAGGATGGGGATATAAAGATGCTAACCGAAGAGCTCGGTTCTTCTAGCAGTGAGGAGAAAGAGTCAGTGGCCGCAGTAAAGAAAGAAAAAGGCCAAAAGACCCCAACCACAGAGCAGAAGAAAAAGCAAGAGAAGAAACAAGAGAAAAAGGATGACAAGGAGAAAGATGACACACCCATCTTGACAGCAAGAGAGAAAAGGTTGCAAGGCAGAGTGGACAAGGCTGAGAAGGTCCACATCAGCAAGAGTGCCTCGACAGCGACCGCAACTAAGTCAAAAAGCAAAACTCATGCAGCAAAGCAAACCAAGGCGGCGACACCTGTTTCTACAGGAAAGCCGAAACCGGCTTCTACAGGAAGCCCGAAAATTATTGAAAAAGGGTCTTCTACAGGAAGCCCGAAATTGACTAAAACAGGGTCTTCTACAGGAAGCCCTGAAAAAGTGAAACCCAAGGAGAAGAAAGCTGACATTCGTGAAAGGGAGGCAGCAGCTGTGCTGGCCGCCCTCAGCACACCTCCTAAGCCAAAGGAGAAGAGAAAGAGGGAGACCCCTCTATATTTTAAAGCTCGAAGAAGTGTGAGAATAAAGACGGGCAAGCCACAGCCTACATCCAGCAGCCAAATCACTACAGGGGATGCCCCTACTTCACCCAGTGAGAGGTCCCCCTCGAAGATATCGGTCACCTACGAGAGGGGGAGCCCAAAAACAACTACTTGGAAAGGAAGGTTAGACCAATCGGCTTCAAAAGCCCGGCTCAAGGTCAAGGAAATAGAGAAGAGGGAAGGAGCGGCACCCTCATCACCACCAAGGGCAGAACAGGAAGAGCCACCAAGAGTAGGAAAGAAAGAGCGTATTCCGGAGCCTAGTTCTCGGCCAAGGACAAGGAGCTGGAGCAAAATTGCTCAAGGATGAGCAAATATTTTAGCTGGGGGGTGATGATGAGCCCCAAATTTTGGTAACAATTTGGGCTCATTTGGCCTACTTACCTTGCTCAACCCTTCATTTTTTATCACTTATGCATCATTTCTTAGTATATTCGTGTTATTTGTAGGAAGAAGGGCAGTCATTATGCCTATGTGGCTAATACATGATGATTTCAGGTTTTTTGACATTAAATGGAGTAAAGACCACGCAAATGAAGACAAGGAGACAGCCAAGGTGGCATTGCGGGTTTATAGGGAGGTTGTCCACAGCCTTGAATGACCTTCCTCGTGATCTCCACCCCAACTTCGAGCTCCAACAACTATCACCACCGAGCTAGAAGGCAGCCAACGGATTCTACAGGAACAACAGTTTACTTTTAGTTGGACAACCAAGCTCCACTAATTGAGGAGGCCAGCTTGGCCCTCATCATGTATAAATATTGAGGCTGTAGCCTTCGATGAGACTCTTGAACTTTTGTTGTATATTTTGGATTACGAGCTGTAGCTCTGTTTTTGCTCTTTGTAAGCCAATTTTGGCATGTTGTTAGACTCATGATTATAATCTTTTAATAAAAGGCAGGCATATTTGGATTCGGTTTTGAGTTCTTAGGGGAGCTATAGCTCTCAGGTTAGGGCCCAACTCGAGAGCAATAGACCTCCTTCTTTTTGTATTGTTACTTGTCTTTCTTTTATCATTGCATTTCTTTCCTTTACAAGCATTTGAAAAATACAGTTTGCTGAGTTGACTGTTTCGGTTTGGTTATGTAGGTTAGTTTCATGAATGCAGTTGTTTCAGTAGTTCAGAATTAGCGTAGGGAGATTGAAGTTACATTGATTTCAAAAAGGTTGAATGCATGCTCACTTTCACCTCTGTTTGGGGACCAGAAGTGTAGACCGTGCCAACTGCCAAAAACACTGTTTTAACATATGCATGCAAGTATTGATGTAATGTTTTCGATTGAAGAATTGTCCATGCGATTATATCTTGAGTAATGACTCTTTGGTTCAGCATCATGCACGAATTCCCTTCAACTTACATTGTTGTTCTTTGATTCCTAATAAAACAGTTAGAATAGGTTGGTGAACTTTCGTCTACATGCAAGATAAGGGTGATTTGTTTCATTTACACTGCGCAACACCACTTCATCGTGTTCTTATCCTTCTGAACCGTGCCTAAGCCACCTACTCATCCTTTGTTCAGCTCATTTGCCTTCTGTTATGAAACCAGCTCAAGAAAAGATAGAAAAGATAGATCAATGCCTTAGAATTCAGCCTCTTCGAGGGGGCAACCTCCTTTACATTACATAAATGAACAATTCTTGGATGATACAAATGACACAACCTCCTTTCTATATATAGGAGTCTAAGGAGTCACAATATAATCCAGCCGACCTAACAATAATAATATAAAGCCACAAAAATAACAATAGAGGGATTCTATGGGGCACAGAAATAACAATATGGGGGTAATAGGGGCACAACAATATAAATAAGGGGTATAACTACAATAGTAATGGGGTAATCACTAGTATTATAGGGACCCAACATGCCCCTCTCCTTCAAAAAAGTGTTGTCCTCAACGCTTGAGTAGTTCTGGATACTTCTGCATAAAATTCTCATCCTCCCATGTGGAATCTTCAGCGGATAAGTTCTTCCACTTGATAAGATACTCTGAAATTGATCGATTTCGTAGCTGTCGAGTTCTTGTTTCTGTGACTGCTTCCGGTTCCAATATAATTTTTCCTTCCTCGTCAAGTTCTGGCAATATTGTTTGAATTGGGAGCTTGTCACCTATAACCTTCTTTAAACATGAAACATGGAAAACTGGGTGCAATCGAGAAGCTGCAGGAAGCTCCAATTTGTATGCCATAGTACCAATCTTTTGCAACACCTTGTACGGACCATAATACTTTGGTGATAATTTATTATCCTTCTTAGCTTGCTTTAGGGACATTTGCTTATATGGTTGTAGCCGTAGGAATACCCAATCACCTACATCAAAACTTCTTTCACTGCGATGTTGATCTGCCTGTTGTTTCATTCTATTTTGTGCCAACACGAGGTTATCCTTTAAGAGTTGGAGGACTTGTTGTTGATGTTCGATGTGATGTTCCACTGCCTGAACCTTAGAATTTTCTCTTAAATATGATGTGATGGATGGTGGTTGATACCCATAAAGTGCCATAAATGGGGTCATTTTTGTTGCTGTATGGAAGGAAGTGTTATACCACCATTCAGCCAGAGGCAACCATTTGACCCATTGTGTCTGTTTATCAGATACAAAGCAACGAAGATATCCTTCCAAACATTTGTTTACTATCTCAGTTTTCCCATCAGATTGAGGATGATAAGATGAGCTATGAGCTAACTGAGTACCAAGACAAGAAAATAATTCTGTCCAAAAATTTCCAGTGAAAATGGGATCTCTGTCACTTACAATAATCTTTGGGTTTCCATGTAGCTTTTGAACTGTTTCCATAAATGCAGTAGAAACTGTACTGGCTTTAAATGGATGTGATAATGCACAAAAGTGTGCATACTTGGTAAGTCTGTCAACTACCACCATGATGACACTCTTTCCCTCAGACTTGGGTAAACCTGTGATAAAATCCATTGAAACCTCCTCCCAACGTTGGCTTGGAATGGATAAAGGTTGTAATAGACCCGGTGTCTTAATTGTTTCAACTTTATTTTGCTGGCAAACCAAACATTCCGCCACAAACTTTTGAATATCTGATTTAAGGCCATCCCAAAAAAATTCCTTCTTAACCCTGTGGTAAGTTTTTAAAAATCCTGAGTGCCCTCCTAAGGGAGAAGTGTGCAATTCCATAAGAATCTTTTGTTTTAGCTGGGAATTCTTACAGAGGTATAAGCGATCTTTGTACCATAACGAATCATTTTGCCAGCTAAATGTATCAGAAGTACTGGAATCTTGTTGTAGCTTTCGAATAAGTGCCCACACTTCTTCGTCATTCTTCCATTCCTCCCTTGCTTCGTTTATCCAATCTGGTTGGATAATAGAAATGGCACACAACAATGCTTCCACATCCTCATCCTTTCTTGAGAGTGCATCTGCCACCACATTTTGCTTCCCTTTTTTGTAGATGATTTCAAAGTCATAACCCAACATCTTTGTGACCCACTTTTGTTGCTCTTCAGAGGATAATCTTTGTTCTAAAAAGTATTTAAGGCTATCATGATCCGTTTTTACCTTGAAGTGTCTTCCCATTAGGTAGGGTCGCCATTTCTTAAGTGCATGGAGTATTGCCAACATTTCCTTCTCATAAATAGCTTTGCTTAAAAACTTTCCCTTGATTGGACGACTTTCAAAAGCAATGGGTCTTTCATCTTGCATTAGAACAGCACCAATTCCATTTCCTGAAGCATCACATTCCACAATAAAGGTTTTTGTGAAGTCCGGTGTAGCTAAGACCGGTGCTTGGCACATTGCCTCTTTAAGATGTTCAAAGGCCTTTGTTGCTTCCGGAGTCCATGAAAATGAATCTTTCTTCAATAATGTTGTTAGAGGTGCTGCTATTCTCCCATAATTCTTAACAAACTTGCGATAATACCCTGTCAACCCAAGAAATCCTCGCAGATGCTTTATGGATGTGGGGATTTTCCATTCCTTAATGGCTTTAATTTTGCTAGGGTCTACCTTAACTCCTTCATGAGATACAATATGACCCAAATATTCCACCTCCTGGACTCCAAAGAAACATTTGGATCTTTTTGCATATAATTGTTTCTCCTCCAATAGTTGTAGCACCCTGTCAACATGTTCAACATGATCCTTCCAAGACTTGCTGTAGATTAGTATATCATCAAAAAATACTAACACAAATTTTCTAAGGAATGGTTTGAAAATTGAATTCATCAAACCTTGAAATGTTGAAGGTGCATTGGTAAGGCCAAAAGGCATGACCAAAAATTCATAATGACCCTCATGAGTTCTAAATGCCGTTTTCGGAATGTCTTCAATCTTCATTCTGATTTGATGATATCCCGAACGAAGATCCAACTTGGTGAAGTAAATTGATCCATGCAATTCATCCAGTAATTCATCAATAACAGGAATGGGGAACTTATCTTTAATAGTGAGCTTGTTGAGCTCCCTATAATCTGGACACATGCGCCATGATCCATCCTTCTTGTGCACCAATACTACTGGAGCTGAGAAAGAACTTTGACTCGGTTGAATTATACCAGCCTCTAGCATTTCTGCAACCATACGTTCAATTTCACTTTTTTGGACATAGGGATATCTGTACGGCCTGATGTTTGGAGGAACACTTCCTGGAATCAGATGAATAGCATGATCATGATCACGCATAGGTGGGAGACCTTGGGAGTCTCAAATACCTTGGAATGATTGTCCAAGACTTTTTGGAGATCTGGAGAAATAGATGATTCCAATGTGGAAACATCTAGCGAACATAATTGTGCAATTACACCTCTTTGCTCCTTTTTTAGAAGCTTTGTCATACCATTAGAGCTGATTATCTTTCCTGGTTTCCCTGCAATACCCCTTAATTCAACTTCCTTTCCTTCCGAAGAAAATTTGATGAAAAGTTCTTGAAAATTAAAAGCTATTGTACCCAAGGATTGTAGCCATTGGACTCCTAGTACAACATCAGCACCTCCCATTGGAATGGAAAGCATTGGGCTAGTCAATACATATTCTCCCATGGATAGCTTGATATTATGGCACTTTCCAGAGCAATTTATTGTTCCTCCATTTGCAATCATCACTTGACACTCTGGTGCTGGATATAGGAAGCAATTCAATTCTTTTGCTACCCTACAATGAATAAAATTGTGGGTGCTTCCTGAATCAATCAACACTATTACCTTTTTCTTCTTGATTTGTCCTTCTATCTTGATGGTTTGAGGAGTGGTAATTCCCGCCAATGCATTACAAGATATGGTCGGATTTATTTGTTCTTCATCTAGGCTTTGTTCCTGGAATATATCCTCTTCTTTTGACCTTTCTTGCTCCTTTTCTTCTTCCTCTTCACAATCTATGTAGAATAATTTCTTCTCAGCACACTTATGACCTTTTGTGTATTTGCTATCACAATTGTAACAAAGCCCTTTTGCTCTTTTTTCTTCCAATTGTTGTGGTGTCAACCTTGTAGGTTGTGGAAGACTATGGGCAACAACACTTCCGTCTTTATAGTTGTGAATGGTATGCTTCCTAGTTGCCATAATTTTGCTTTCCATTTTTCTTGCTAACCTGAATGCCTTCTCTAATGAATCAGGTTCCCAAAGGCGCACATCATGTTGGATATTATCCTTTAAAGACCCTATGAACACATCAATCCTATGCTCCTCTGGAATATCTTTTACCCTTATGTTCAATTTTTGGAACTCCTCAATGTGCTCCATTATTGAACCCTTTTGTTTGAGACTTATCAATTGGCTAAAAAAAGTGTTGCTTTTTGTATCCTCATAATGTGCTATCAATTCTTCCGTAAAAATTGCCCAAGTGATAAATTGTTTACGAGAACAAAGCCATTGATACCATACAAACTGATTTGGTTCCAAATATAAAGTTGCCATACGTACCTTTTGTGTGTTTTGCACATTATTGAGATCGAAGAATTGCTCCATCTGTAATATCCATGTGGCGGGATCCTTGCCATCAAACTTCCTCATATCGATTTTTGGAACATGGTGAGTCTTCGATCCAACATTAGAGTCTATGGAATCATGATTAACATTTCTTTTGTTCTCATCATGAGTTTCCTTTACTACCTTTTCACCATTAGTGACCCTTTCTTGTAGCAAGTTCTTCAATTCTTCCATGTCTGTCTTCAAATCTATCTTCAAATTTACCATTGAATCCTCCATCTTAGCTTCCATGCCATTTATCTTAGATTCCACGCCATTTATCTTAGATTCCACGCCACTTATCTTAGCTTCTGTTAGCTTTTGTGAGCGTGACATTTGTTGCACTTGTTCTTGTAATTTTGATATATCATGTAGCATTTCTTCCTCTTCTTCATGAGTCATGCTAGAGCTTTCAGGTTCCTTACTAGGTGTTTGCATTTTCTTTCCTCGGGGCATCAGTTACTGATAATAATGCTTTACTATGCCCTTTGAATTCCGTTAAACCAAGCTTAGATAAAAAATAAATAAAAAACTACACACCTTTTTTCACTTTATAGAAGCCTGATATTGAATCTGATGTATCTCTGTAATTTTGGATCATCTAGTTCTGAAATTTCTACCTGTAGTAGCCTTCTGCGTCCTCTTTCCAATGCCACAAGTCTGAGCCAAATTGGATTCTCCAAGTAAGAGTTATGTGAAATCTCCCACAGTGACTTGCTTTTAGACTAGTTCAGTAGAGCGAACTTGTACGACGTGCCACGAGTCACTGTTTCAACCTTTGAATCTGAAACACACATACAAGAAACTAAAGTCCGTCCTCTTTCTGTACCTTTTTACAAAATTTCAATCTGATCCTCAGAGAGAGAGTTATGACGATTTTCCCCAGGTCACCTGTTTTGAATGTAATTCAGGAGTCTGCAAAAAGCCCAACTTCCTCAGATCATATCTCCAAAAATATTGCGCAAAAAGCTCTGAAATTCAGATCCAAGGTTTAGAGCCAATTCTTCTCAAATGGGTTTTTTTTGTGACTTCTGCAACATCACAGAAACAAAGTTATAGCGAAAATGCCACGATGACCTGTTTGGAGCAGCGAAACCCTAGAATCCAAAGCTTTGATACCAAATGTTATGAAACCAGCTCAAGAAAAGATAGATCAACGCCTTAGAATTCAGCCTCTTCGAGGGGGAAACCTCCTTTACATTACATAAATGAACAATTCTTGGATGATACAAATGACACAACCTCCTTTCTATATATAGGAGTCTAAGGAGTCACAATATAATCCAGCCGACCTAACAATAATAATATAAAGCCACAAAAATAACAATAGAGGGATTCTATGGGGCACAGAAATAACAATATGGGGGTAATAGGAATATAAATAAGGGGTATAACTACAATAGTAATGGGGTAATCACTAGTATTATAGGGACCCAACACCTTCCAACCCTTCTACTGTCCACGTTGCTCAATCTTTTTGACCTTCCACTACTCTACCCTTCTATCGACCAACCAGATTTACACACGCATTCCCCATCTCATATTTCTGTCCATAGGTCATCACAAGCTCCTCTTTCATCTTACCTATCCACCCACACAGCTCCTTCACTCCTCCATCACCCAAAACTCTGACTGTAGAACATCCTGTAGAAGTTAGCAGACTTCCTGTAGAAATCCCGAGTTTCCTGTAGGATCCCCTGCAGACATCCTGTAGAAGCTTGTAAACACGGTTGCCAAGCACCTGAACGTTGTGGAATTCTGTGGAATTATTTGAGGGATCCCCTGGAACTTCTCAGAGTCCTCCTGACCGTTCCCAAGCCTTCCTCCCCTTCGAACTACCCTTGCACAGTCAAGACTCGGTAAGAAGCACAATCATAATAACTCCACCCACTTGAGCAAAAATACAAAAACACATTCTCTTCAGTGGAAGTAGTTTAAATTCATGCATCTCATCTCACTAGAAGTAATGGCATCATTTCTAGAAGTTGCATTCCCACCATTGCATCATAAAGATTAAGCTAGTCAGATTAGGGTTTACTAGGGTTTCCATGTTTGGTTGGCTTTCAGTTCATTCTTGCAAAGTAGGTTAATTTCCTTTGAGATAACCTTCGTTCATCATTTAGAAAGCTTCTTCTGAGAACATATAGAAGTTGGCTTGAGCCCTAGCGGACTTGTGCCAGCTGACCAAGTGACAGCTGCGACAAGAGCTAGTACTTGTGCATATAGCACCGTCGCTTCCAAGTTTGTTACGAATTACCGGGTTGATAAAATTAGAGAAGGAAGCTCCAGGAGTTGTAGCATTATTGCTACAATGCTGGAGCCCACCACTTGTGCATTTGATTTGAATGGTATGTCTAATGCAAAACATTTGAATGTATTACCATTAGGATCATACACTATGTTGTTGGGTATGGAATGGTTGTCTCTTAATAGAACCAAGGTGGATTGTTATGGCAATGCCATTGAGTGTGTGGATGAAAATGGGGAACCAAGAGTCTTACCGGGTAAGAAGAAAGCCACATCAGTGGATTGCCTAGCCTTTCCATTTCCTAAAAGGCAATGGATATTGTGGGTTTATTTCCTTGTTTTCTTTTGGTTGTTTCTCATGTTTCCTTAGCTTGGGTTAAGTTATTAGTTCCTAGAAGCCCTGGTTGGACAAATGCTCTAAAAGCCCTGTAATAACTTGGGTTCAGTTATTATTCCTGGAAGCCTTGGTTGGACAAACCCTCTGGAATCCCTCGGTGGGTTGAGTTACTAGTCCTGGAAGCCTTAGTTGGACAAATGCTCTCGAAGCCCAACGACAGTACTGTGCTGAGTTACTAGTCCTGGAAGCCTTGGTTGGAACAAACACTTTGGAAGACCCAAAAGGCTTGGATAGAGACCAATTTGATGATGGTTTTGTGATGTTCGACTGTGAGGTGGAATCATTGTTTGATGAGTTGAGGTGGATGGCCTCTGGAAGCCTTGGATGGTTTTGGATTGATGTGTTCTATGATATCCCACATTCATGCTTGGAATATGGCATGAGGGTGAATGAATGAAGAGAGATTTGGCTTAGCCATTCTATGGTCGGGTGGAACGTGGAAGTCCCATCCCAGGTTTGGATTTTGCATCATTAATATGAAGTTATTTCTCCTTGTATTTCTATGAGTATTATAATAGTTTATATGTGGATCATATGGTTGTGATTTCATTGGTACTTATGTTACTATTATGCTGGTTATATATGTGTTTAATGACAGTAGCTATGTATTAATCTCATCATGTTTTTACTTGTAAATGAATGAAAAATGTATCTATGACCTAATGGATGAAATGGTAGTAAATGTGTTGAGGCGTCAATGTCTCTTAGCAATTCTCAACTAAGTATGAGACCCCTATGCTTAGATATGTTATTTATACCTGTATATTACATATTCGTGATATGTTTGACGAAATTCTTGTCATGGCTAGTAGGGGTCTAGCCGAGGTCTTATTCAAGTAATTGCTTTTGCATTGTCATTTCCCTGTTATCTTACTGTTCTGAAGATGCAATTCCATTATGGGAAGTGACTTGTGCTCTGGGCCTGAAAAAGTGGCTCAATTCCTAGGGACACTAGCACAACATTGTGCAAAAAAGTCCCTAGATGTTGGCTTGCCTGTGTGAGAATCCAGAGGTCCCTGGACGCTGGCATGCCCGCCACATGAGAGCGTCCAAAGGTCAAGTGGTCCAAAATCTTAGTGGGACCCAGGGGCTAGTTGGCAGAAAGGATGGATTAGTTATTGAGGGTCCTAATGCTGTTGAATGTCTGTATGGTGTGTTTCTGTCGGTTCCACTTCCTTAACGTGACTGAGAATGTCGAGTCATATTATAGTGGCCTCTTGTCACATGTTTACCCCGACTGGCCAGTTGCTTGGGTAGAAGTGGGAGGAGGTTGTTACATCTGGGACAAGGTTTTATTCCCAGTATGAAAAATTTAGTATTTCAAGGGTTGTTTTCCAAAATTCACCATGGTCTGAGAGATACGAAAGGTTCTTTAAGGTAGATTTGTTAAAAATGCACAATTTTCCAAAATTTCTGAATCATGCTCAGTTTTGAAACAAATGGGTTATTACAACCTAAATTTGTACTGTAACATGTATAAAAAGACCATCCATGGCATGTGATAAGGAGAGGATGTTATTATAATTTCATATCGTTGGTTTGGACCTTGAGCATATGGATGCTATTTTAAAAGACTGATTGATTTTTAATACAAGACTTATGATGCAAGGTTTTTCTTCTCACTTTTTTGTGTATTTTATGATCATCTCAGCTCTATAATTTAAGTTTTTAAAAGAGAGTGTGACTTGGACTGGAAGGGCCCATCAGAACAACTCGACACCTCTCTGGTTTTATATTCTTTATGTGGTTTGTAAATCTGGTGAATAATGTGTGATCATTTACAAGTATTGGTGTATTGACCGCATGGCTTCTTCATAAATTTATTAGATATGTGTATGATACTTTTTACACTATATTTCCATAATATTTACACAATGCTTTGACTTGTGATCGTTTGGAATTTAGATCTAGAAGGGTGAAACTATAAGTGTGACAAATCTCCTTAAAATTATTACATTACTCAATTGCATGGATGAAAACCATAAACTATAACAATAACTCTATTATATGCCTATAGGTGATTTTCTAAGCAACACTTTGATGCGAGTTGTTTCAAGGTTTTAGTCTTGTTGCAAATTTGAGATATTTCAACAAAGTATTGTTACAGAGGTCTTGTTAAGTGAGATTTATATTTGTAGTCCATGAGTCATTATTGACACAAGGGATGAATACCTTTTGACCTTTGAGTTCCTTTTCAACAATATAACATAGCAGATCTGAAAACGTTTGAAACTCTACAAAACAGTAACATGGGATTGTAAATAATTATCACTAAAAGAGTTGACAATCTTGTTAATATTTAACCAGTGCCGAGACTTGATATATACATTTTTTTTATTTGAAGCTTGTAAACAACAATAACCCTAGTTACAAAAGATTTGGAAGGTGATATGTAACCACCATTTGAATGTAGTTGTAAACATTGTCATTTGGATTGGTATAAAACAAAGTTTGGATTTTTAATCTTGTGTGGTTATTTGATTCACCAAAGTTTCATATTTGGTCATTGTTGTTAATTTGGTTCACAGATCTTGTGCACTTAACCATTTTGAACAATGATTCATATTTATCAGGAATATGCACTTGTAACGCTGATGAATATTTAGTGTAGGAACAACTATTTAAAGAAGGAGACTTCAATTATTTGAGTTTACACTTATAACCTTGTTTGAAGAATTGTTTCTTGAATATTGGTTTGCACTTCTATGGTTACAAAATACTTTTTCTCTGTTGTCCCCTTTGCATGAGCATTGCTACCATGATTTCCAATATTTATGCTTGATTGAGATAAGTCATTTGTTGAAATGTATTATGAGGTTTGCAAGAGCATTAGATCAAAGTGATGTTTTTTTTATGCACACAATGATTGCTCATATAGTTAATAAATTCGATTTTCTTGATAACACTAGAAGCATATTCAAGCCATATTTTTACTTCTTTGATTGCACAAAGAGTTGAGTGGAGACAAAACCTAGTGCAAGATCACACTAGACTTGGCTGCTTTCTTTGATTTGGGGTTCTATATGGAGTATGCAAGCATTTTATAGTGTGTGATCTTAATTCAATTTCCCTATAAAGACAACCTTTGCATTTTCTTGGTTGATGCTCAGGTTTCCAGTAAGTTAGTAGCTAGGGCTTTCAATTCAATAGTTAGGGTTTACTATTTAAATTGTCAATAGGTAGGGTTTGTTTTCAATTTTTAATACTCAGGGTTTTCTTACAATTATTGATATATTGCAAGATTAGTGTTTATGGTTACATTTCCAAAGATTAATTTTGAGTTCAGGATTAGAATAGAGGATTGGATAGTGCAGGAACTCAAGGTTTTTTTTTGCAGGTCATTGGAGTCTTTCTCTAGCATTTACAATGTTGCATCTTGAGGTCCACGAACCCGAGATTGAAAATTAAATGTTGGTCCATTAGTATAACATATACTACGCCTAAAATTTTGGCACTGTTTTCGAGGAGGCGCAAAGGGGATTGACCTTGGTGACCTCTTGTAATTTGGTTTGCTTCCTTACGTAATTTTTCTTGCAAGTTTTTGTTTCTTTTCTACAAATTTTTCTTTGATTTTTTTGGTGTTGTAAGAATGCCCCCTATATATATACTTATCCAAGTGCTAAAAAAATATACCATCTAGATTGTTGAGAATAAAAATATGGTATTTCGAGGCCTTTTTCAATGAGGAGTTTGAGGCTAATATCAATCATCCAATGCACCTATTTCATTAATCGGTTGGACAAAACATTTGAAGGAGGAGTCTCAAAGTAGTACATGGAGAACCTCTTCTATTTTGGGACGAAATGGAACACATCGTTACCTTTGAATTCCCTATCACATATCTAGGAGGAATGGCACAAATGCACATTATTCCCCTACATTCTCTACCAAATTTTCATGGTTTGGAAAGCAAAGAACTAGATACATTCTTATTTGAGTTTGAAGTACTTTGTAGAGGATATGGTTATTGTACTAATGCTCAAAGGTTGCAAGTGTTTCCTCTTACTCTAAAAGGTGCAACTCTCCAATGGTTCATGAGCCTTGGTGGGAATTTCTTTCAAACATTGAAAGAAATGAAGAATGTATTCTTGAATAAATACCAAGACTATTGCCAAGCTAGTGAAGATATTTTCATAATAATACAAGGGGAGGATGAAAGTTTGGACGACTATGTGGAGCGATTTTGATGCAACCTTAAAAAATCAAAGCATAAACAGTTGGAAAAAGAGACCTTGAAAATGATCCCACTCAAAGGAATCAAAGAAGATTTTTTAAAACCCCTAAATCTGACAGGAGCAGGTGATGTTTTTCACCTACCATATGATGATGTTTGTGAATTATGCATTAGGTATTCAAGAGGAATCTCCAAGACTAGTAAGAATTCTCAAGAAATTTCTTCTCAATTCTTGAAATCTTCTACAAGACTAGGAGTTACAAGAGCCTTTCTAAATTCTCAATTAGATGGTTTGCAGGAAGAACAAAAGTAGGTTAAAATTGAGTAACCACACTTGAGATTTTGCTTCAACTGTAGGGAGAAGCACTCCCTTAGAGAGTGTCCACTCAACAACGTGAAAGTTTGCAAAAATTTGTGAGGAGGCTCATTTAATA
Source organism: Pinus tabuliformis (assembly GCA_031772625.1). NCBI lineage: Eukaryota > Viridiplantae > Streptophyta > Pinopsida > Pinales > Pinaceae > Pinus > Pinus tabuliformis. The sequence continues at coordinate 1,824,027,893 of CM062819.1, read as the reverse complement.
GAACATCGTCCATCACTGCTAGGATTACTAGAAGTATTCAAGGAAACAAGTAAGCAATCGAATCGACTGCCAAGTACAAGATTAAATGCCCACAGAGCTTAGTACAGGATTAAATGCAATTTCCGTTTATGGACTCCAATCATTCTCTATAGCATGTGCTTAAGGACTTTGTTGATTACCTCAACTTGTTCGTTAGCCTGCGGATAATGTGGAGTAGAATTATCATGGGACAGTCCAAATTTGGTAGTTAATTCGATCATCATGTGATTGCGAAAATGCGACCCATGATCTGTGACTATAGCCTGTGGAACACCGAATCTAGAAACTACATGATTAAAAAAAAAGAGTGCAGCCATTTCGCCGTTGTTGTTCAATGTAGGCATCGCCTCGGCCCATTTTGTAAAATAGTTGACAGCGACTATAATATACCCATGCCCCCCGGCTGAGGTGGGGTTACATGTCATGAAATCAATGCCCCATTTAGCGAATGGGCCAACAACAACGACTAGATGCAGTGGTGCAGGTGGTAATCTGGTTTTGTGATCAAAAATCTGACAAGCATGGCAACTTCTGACTGCAATTATGCAATCTTTGAATATGGTGGGCTAGAAGTAACCAGCTCATAAGATATTTTGTGCAGTAGCGTAACCAGATAGATGCCCCCCACAAGCACCTGAATGACAATCATTCAAAACTTTTTCGGCCTCCTCATGCGTGAGGCACCTTCGTAAAACTGTATCGACACCACGACGGTAAAGTGTATCACCAACGATCAGATAATCTTTGGCTTGGTATTGAGTACGTCACTGTTCAGAGCGAGAGGTGTTAGGCCTAAAAGTTTGGGTCTGGAGATAGACCAGTATATCCCCGTACCACAGATCACTTGATGATATCAGAAACAGAGTCTCATCCACGATTGATGCTTTTGATGTTAAATCGTTGGAGGACGAGGGAAGGTCGCAAAGTAACTCTGCAAAGATGAGAGACTTCTTTGATTTGGATTTAACGAATTCCATATCAAACTCCTGCAAAATGGATATCCATTTGGAATATTTTCTCCCCAGCAATTGACGTGACAAAATGTATGTCATAGGGTTGCAATCTGACACAATGGTAGTTTTGTGAAAGAGTACATAGTGTCGAAATCTCTGTACTACTTGAACGACTGCTAAGGCCAACTTTTCAATATAAGAGTACTTGCTTTCTGTATCATTAAGATTATGACTTAAATAATATATAGGATGTTCAATTCCGTCATTTTCTTGCACTAAAACCATAGCGATGGTTGTATCTGTAGCGGTGAGATATGAGTTGAAGTCTTTTTGATAGTCAGGAGCGTACATTAATGATGCTTTTATCAGGGAATCTTTTAGAGCATCAAAGGAAGCTTGCACAACCTGATCCCAGTGGAAGGGTACCCCTTTTTTCAAAAGACGTGCATAACCTTTAGCGAGCTCAGCATAATGTGGAATGAACCTCCTCAAAAAGTTAGCTTTCCCTTGGAGTCTATGAATCTGAAGTAAATTTGAAGGTGGAGGCATGTCAAGGATTTCCTGAACCTTAAATGGGTTGTGTCAAATTCCATCCTTAGAAACTACAAAGCCAAACAGTCGACCAGAACCAACACAAAACACACATTTGTGCGGATTGAGTCGTATCTTGTAGTGTCGGCAACGTAAAAATATGGCTCTCAAATGTTGTGGATGATCAGTCCATTTTTGCGAATGAGCAGGCAAATCGTCGAGATACGGTTGAACGATGTGTTTGATGTCATGGAAAGCGTAATTCATCGCCCTCTGAAATGTTGCCCCTGCGTTCTTTAAACCGAAAGGTAATTTACGATATGCGAATGTGCCCCACGGACATATAAATGCAGTTTTTGACTAGTCCTGTGGGCGGATATTGATTTGATTATAGCCCGAAAATCCATCCATGAATGAAAAGATTTCGCATCCGGCACATTCATCAATAATTTGGTCAATAAAGGGTGTAGGATAGTTGTCCTTTGGACATGCTTGATTTACATCCCTATAATCGACGCACACTCTTATCGTTCCTTGTTTTTCATCACAGGAACAATATTCGATACCCAATCAGTGAGAGGTACAGGGTAAATGAAGCCAGCATGGTCGCCAATTTATTTCTGGGAAAACTAGTATTCCTAAAGAATGCTAGCCCTCTAGGTTTGGAAGCTACCCTAGAAACAACAATTTAAAGCAATTCAATGATTTCTTCTATGTGTAACAGATAAGAGAAAGATAATGGGACCAACCTGGAACTTCTGCTTAATCCCTTGCTTGATCTCTCTCCCCTTTGATAGATCCCACAACTCCTCCCCATACTTAACACACTTGTAGAGTACCTGCACAAGTACAACAACAGAGAACCATCAAAGCATCGTGATCTATTACAACATAAACATTATAGAATCAGATATATAATGAACAAATGATAGCATTCACAAATGATAACATTCACAATTGCACAATCATATGGAAGAAAACTCGATGAACTTTATTAATAGAAGGGAGAATTACAACCTAGTTGTCTGATCCAACATCATCCTCCCAGTGTCAATCCTTCTTCACCTCATGAAATATCAAGATCACTCCAACAATACAATGCTCTTCCTTCAATTACAAACTATCAGCACTTCCTTACAATTCACAATATTCCAGCCTCTGGATCTTTGAATGAGGGATCCATTTATAGATGTTTGAAAGGGTGTGAGTCATCCATGGGGTTTGATTAGTGTCATTCCACTTTTTACAATGGGTTCCATAAGAGAAGGGATTGGAGATTTCTTAGATCTCCTATTCATCCTTGGGCGAATTCAGAGAGGCAAGTGGCATAGGAGAAAGTTCTGGAAGATTCCATGAGCAATCAACTGACAAATGTCCCGGACATTTGTCCATCCTCGCCAATCGCACCCTATAGAAGGCCTAAACAGTATGCATCGCACCCTAGCAGTGTACCACTTAGTATGCATCACACTTTGCCAGTGGAGCAGTCAATATGGTTCAATTTAGGCAGTTTCTCGATGGTTTCTCAGATGGAACTTTTGGGGAATGATGTATTTAGATGACTATGTTCCTTTAGGATATGAAACAACTCTTTTAGGGGTTGATGAGCCCTAATACATCGACATATAAGTTTGGGGTTCATGTGCCCAAATATGTCTGTAACAATTGCCCCCTAAAGCATGAGGTCATAAATATTCATGTCGGGTGAAATTCTTTATCATGAGGATCCGAAATTTCAAACTAGAAGGTAACTTGCATCAGTTACAATACAATACATTATCATAATATGATTTTCATGATATAGCTGAGGGAGGCATTCCCATGCTCAGCTTTATAAATTTCATTTCATGTACACAGATCAGATAGTCGTCTGCAGATACAGACTGGTGATTCTTCAGATATAGAGTCATCATCCATGATTAGGCTGACCATCTGTATAGAGCCTTTGTACATTTGATGTTTTTATATTCCTGAATATATCACAGCCCGGATGGATGTAACTAGATTCAGGGTCTTCAAAACTCATTCAACCTTTGCCCGATGTACAAGTCAAACCATGTGAAGAGATGTTCTGAAGTTGAACATGGAAAGACATCGCCTGATTACCAGCCAATGATGTAAGCTGTTAACAGACGTGAGAGGAATCACTGATAATGATAATGACCCTCAAGGTACTATAGTACAATTCACGTGGTGTGAATATATGATCCGATGTCGAACACCACGCAAAATATTTCAATCGCAGGCCATTGATGTCAACCTGTTGCCGGAAGTGAGAAACTTGCCATTGATGTATGCAAGCTTCAAAGCACTGAAAGGGTTGTTTCTAAGTCAACTTCTTGGATAATGAGTTGATGTCAAGAAGAAGTGACTCGTCATAGGAGGGCCTTGATGTATCCCACATCTACGACATGAAACAAAGCAAATGATTTCTGGAGGTGAAAAATGAACTGATGACACAAGGATCAGGAATGGCAATCACGAAAAAATGAAGGTTGGAGGTATTGCAGTGATGAGACATTAATTGGATGGTGATTTCTCAACTGAATGACTTCTCTTGAACATGTCGGCGACACTGAGATGAATTGGTAGCATTAACCCCAAAAGATGGATGGTATGAAAGACCAATGGTGAGATGACCGGTGAACAGAATAACGCAACCCAACTCCATAATGGAGATGAAGTGAAAGTGTCATGTTCAAGAGCGAATTGCTACCATAAATTTCTTCAAGTTTTTTCCCTTTTTCCCCAGTCATTGCTGACCAGTACCTCTTTATTTTTTTCAAGCTTGAGGAGGATAACATATGCTTGTTCTATAATTCGCCCTTCGGGCAAACCTGTCGCTATTTAATGTTTTAACGAGTCTAGCGACAATGAAACTCGGTCTCGTATAGATGGACAAGTTTGTCGCTATTGTTTTAACGAGTTTAACAACAAGGATAACTCAATCCTTTTCATGTTTAGAGAGTTTGAAAAGGGAAAAAAAGAAAACTCCATAAGTTCTTTTTCGTAAAGTAATCCCTCAGGCCCGAAAAAGGATAAAATAATACAAGAGGGATGACATTTCCAATCACTTTAACGAGTTGGAAAGGACATGTTAGCTTTGCCATGTTCTTCAACTTTTGATGGATAAAAACAGGTTGGGCAGTGCTGATTTTGGTTGCAAAGGAGCTTGCAGCAGTTTATTTTACCCTTTCCCTTCATTTGCCTTATTCCCTTATAACTCCCGCTACCTCTGTTTCCTCCTTTCCCTTCATTTTCCTTACCCTCCCTTAACCCCATTATTACCATTTTCCTCTATAATCTTTTGAAACCCTGTATAAACCTATTTTTCCTCTAGCCATAGGTGCTAAGGTTTTAAACATATAACTTTGTGCCTTCGCAAAATCCCTGGCCTGTGGCTTTTCCCCGTCACATCACCCGAAGCACGTGCGCAATTAACCTGGGCCATTCGATCCTCTGCCTTGTGATCCAATGGTATACGTTGCTCCCGCCGCCGAAAGCCACACGTCCGATAGCCTGTGGGGAAAGCAGTTTCCCGCCGGACCCTCCAGCCACATGTCACAATCTGATTGCATCGCATGACCGTGTACGAATACCACCATAGCTCCATAAGCGGTGCGGGGAAACTTCTTACCGCCATTCCGTACGACCCTCGCGCATTATCTCCCGCGTTTGTTAGCCGTCTGTCAACCGTTGGATCTGCCACCCGTGATGCAACGACCCTCGTTCATCCGCTCCTGTTTACTCCCGATAGCCCACATAATCCGATCTCGTCGTCCAATCTGTCAGATCCGACGGCTTATATTCAATCGCGCCTCCGCTGCCTCCCAACGTCGCCCGCTGAGAGATCTCAACCACTCGTCTGATCCATCCAACAATTAATATTCATTCCTAGACCCTCGTTTATTTTCCATACGGTTCTCATGTTTTTGGCCTGTCCTATGCACCCGAATGAGGAAAGAGGCCATGATCCAGCACTCTGCGTAGTTAATACTTCACCCATTGCATTCAAGAGACAGCACGGCCTAGGAGGGAGAGTACAGAGCTCGGGAAGATAAATGCAGTTATTAGTTATGGAGCCTTGTATCAGTTAGTACTCTGCCTGCTTAGAGAAGGACAACAGAATATCTAAAAAGGCAAATTTTGTCCATTAAAATACACAGTTTGCAGCAAAGACCCATATCCAATTGTAAATGTGGTTGGTAGCCAATTATGACCCCTCCACGCATAGCATAGCAGATCAATTGTGTAAACAAACACCATATATACCCACAAACACGATGGAATGAAGGTTGATGAATGTTATTTTGATGTAAACTTCAACTTCTAGAGACTGTAACTACTGTGATATCTGCAGCTTCTGGTCTTCATTTTCAGCTAATGCAAGCTTCTTTTGTTGTCAATTGCTCACTTTCCACTTCTTCTTTGTTCTAGGTTGTGCCTGTTGTGCATTTTTCATTTGCTCTTGATGTTTAGCATTAGAGGGGATGTCATCCCACCTCTGTGTTAGAATCTAGTTGGTATTATTGAATGTGTATGTAGGTTTCTGTTGTTTTAATGCCAGAGAGCTGTCATCCTATCTGTGCATTAGGAAATAGATTTACAGGCCTCTTTATTGGTTGCAGCTGGCCATCACAGGGTCTTGTGCATCTGCTGGTGTGATCAGTATTCTCCATCATCACATTTTCCTTAAACTGTGAGTAATTGGTGGTCTAAAGCCTTGTAGTCTGGGGGTGTACACCCATGTCTAGGGTTAAGCATAGTAGAAGTGGTTATCTGGCTTGAATATGCAACATTTCTTTCATTCATCCACCATTGTCCAACATTTTTGTTGAGTTTCTAATGTTCCCGAGCATCTCTGATATACAACCTAGGAGAGTTTCTTGGGGTGATAACATTAATTGGTGCCGTTGCCGAGGAGAGGAGAATTGAAGCTTAGCTTCCCTGGGAGAACGACACAGTTCCAGATTTTGATGATAGATAAGGTCTGGGCACATTTCTGATTGTAATCATCTATCTGGCGACTCCATTGGAGGAAGACCAACCATTGGTGACTTCCCATTGAAGTGTTGGCTCAGTTTGTGAGACATACTCGAAGAAATCCTCAGAAATCACCAGCTGAACCAGTGCCTGACCTTGAGAGGACTGTCAAATCAAAGAAAGCATCACAGAAAGGGGCATCAAGATCAGGTAAGCCTAAGAAATCTCATTCATCTCTAAAAGATAAAGTTATAGCTGAAGATTTACAGTTTGAAGAATTAGAACCCAACACTATAAATAAGGAAATTTCTTCAGAGATTAAATCAGCCCCTTGTGCAGTTAGTTCCCCTCTGAATCTCAGTCCAAATAAAGCTTCCCATTTAGTCCACAGCATCCCTTTGTCTCTGCCATCCATCATATTACTTCCTACCATTCAATCTGCTAGTATTCTTCTAAATACTCTAGTCATGGCAGGCCAACAAGCACCCACAAAGATAGAGAGAATTGTTGCTGCTAGATATGGACCATTGGTCTTGCCTGTTCCTTTAAATCCCATGCCTGTGGGAGAATATCAGAAGTATATGCCCAAGTTCATTGGCACAGAGGGAGTGACAGCAGAAGAACACTTAGAAGCTTTTTACAGTTATGCTGATAATTTAGATATAAGTGAAAATGATGTGTGGATGAGAGTTTTTGTTCAGAGCCTAGATGGAGAGGCCAGGAAGTTCTTTAGAGAGTTACCCCAGAGATCTATAACAGATATTGAAGCCTTAGATGATGCATTTTTGAAGCATTGGGGAGATAAAAAGGATTTGCTATATTACGATACTGAGTTTGGTAATCTGAAGAGGGAAAATGGGGAATCATTGCCTGATTTCAATAAAAGATTCAATCGTATGTATAGTAAGATACCAGCTGAGGTAAAACCTACTCCCACCTCTTCCAAACTCACTTATGCCAATGCTTTTGACTCTTATTTCTGCCTATTTTTGAGAGAAAGGAGATGTGCTACGCTGGCAGACATGTAGGATGTAGCTCTAGAAGTGGAATCTAATATTATGGCTGCAGAAAAGCTAAAAAGTCAAGCTGATAGAAGGAGGCAGAGAGGTCAAGTTTCTACTTCTTCTGCATCATCTTCAGAGCCAAAATTAGATAAAATGACTAAGATGATAGAGTCATTGGCTGCTGAAATTTCTAAGCTAAAGGTTGAGCAGAATTCAGGAAAAACAAGGTAGTAGAACACATTTGCTCCAAGAAATCCAAATCCATTCAGAAGAGCAAATGAGCAGTTACAAATTATTCAAAGGGATGAAGAATCAAAAGACGATCAGAAAGTTAAAGCTCCTTTCCAAAATGTAGTCATGGAGGAGGAACAATTTGAAGACGAGGATGAAATTCACTGCATGGAAGATAAAGGTAGCGCTGCATTTTTTACTTTGGCTGCTTATGAAGAATCATTGCTGCAGGAACAAGACAATCAGAAGTGGGACAGAGAAGTTGTTCTACAAATTGGGGACCAGCAGAGATATAATCTGAGGTCCAATGCAAAAAATGTCAAAGAAAATCCTGCCCAAAGAGCTGCTGTCCAAACAGAATCACAGAATATCAAACAGAGAAGACGAGCAGCTGATTCAACCATCCTCAAAGCACCAGTTCAAGAGGTAAAAGGTTCTGATAAGTTATCTCCTTTTTTCAGCTTTGAGTCAGAAGTTCATAAATTGAAAATATCTGTGTCTCTGGTAGAAATAGTAAAGAGTGAAATGTTTAGAAAGCCTATCCTTGAAGCTCTTGAGCTGGAAACCACACAAACCTCCACTGACTCTGTCAATTTGCAAGATGACAAGCCTGCCATTGTGCTTAGTCCCATGATTGAGCCTGCTGATAATAATTCTCCATATTTTTATGTCTCCTTGACGATACATGACAAAATCCTCTGCAATTGCCTGCTAGATACAGGGGCTAGCCACAATCTAATGCCTAAAGATGTCATGGTAGAGTTAGGCCTTGATATCACTAGACCCTATCATGATTTCTTCTCTTTTGATTCAAGGAAGGTGAAATTCCCGGGGTTAATCAAAGACCTGGCCATTACCTTAACTCAGCTGCCCATGAAGAGTATGATGATGGATATTGTGGTAGCAGATGTCCCTCTCAAGTTTGGCATGCTATTGTTTAGAGGGTGGATTAAGAGGCTAGGTGGGACATTACAGAATGATTTATCTTATGCCACTATCCTAGTTTTTGGAGGAGAAAGCGAGAGATTGTACAGAGAAGCACAGTTGGCATACATCATCAGTGATGAGAAGAATCCTACTAATCATCCTATTTATGCTGTGGACACTGATTTTGGAGCATGTATTCTCCAAATAGAAGAATCTCATAAGGTCTCAATGCAGATCAGGAAACCAACAGTTCAGGCCAAAGAAGAACAAGGAGGTCGAGTTTGGGAGATGTTCTTTGATGGAGCATGTTCCAGGGAGTCTGCAGGAGCAGGGGTGGTGCTAGTATCTCCAGAGAAAGAAAGCACACAACTGTCTTTTAAGCTGGCTTGTCAAGTCACAAATAACGTAGCAGAATATGAAGCTCTGCTATTGGGTCTTAATGTAGCAAAAGATAGAGGAATCAAGAATCTGAAGGTATTTGGAGATGCTGATTTGACTATTCAGCAAGTAAATAAGACTTTTCAAGCAAAGCACCCAAGGCTGAAAGCATACAGAGATGAGGTATGGAGAATTAGAGATTCCTTTGAAAATTTTTGTATTTCATATATTCCTAGAGCCAAAAATCAGCTCGTTGATTCCCTTGCTGTTTCTGCTAGTCTATTTATCCCTCCAATGCCTCCCAGACTAGTTTATGAAGTCCAAATGAAATATAGACCATCCTTGCCTGATAATGTCCACCATTGGAAATTTTTTGATGATGATGATGAGATAAATAGATTCTTGCAAGTCATTGATGAATTTTATGAAATGCAAATTGACTAAGAGAATGAAGCATTGGAAGAAAAACCTCAGTCCCAGCTGAGAAATAAAATTGGTAAAGAGAGCATTGTCCAGCTTCCTAGTAATCATATTCCAAAGGGTCTAATTCCTCTTGAAAGACTTTTTGACCAGAATGATGTGCCTTACAAGGCTGCCCAAAAAGAAGATCAATCTGCAGTTTGTAAGCATGATATAGGAAGTCCAGGTCAGCCTAAATATGTAAATTTGTCTACTTATCTGTCTGCTGATCAAAGTGCTGAATACTGCAATTTAATGAAGCAATTTGCTGATGTGTTTGCCTGGGAATATAGTGATTTGAAAACGTATGATAAGAACATAATCCAACATAAAATCCCTTTGGAGAAAGACACCATTCCTTTTAAACAGAAGCTGAGACCAATAAATCCTATGCTTCTTCCTCTAATTGAAAAAGAAATTAAGAAGTTATTGGCTGCCAAGATTATAGTTCCTCTTAGATATTCCTGTTGGAAATAATACTGAGAGGGGGGGTGAATCAGTATTATATAATTCTTTTAATAAATCTTCTTTATTTGTTCTTTGAATTATTTTTGCATGTCAGTACCATAAAATAATGAGCATGAACAAAAGAAAATTGATAGTCACACCAAAGAACACAAGATGTAAGGTGGAAACCCAATGTGGGTGAAAACCACCTGTTGCAATATGTCTCTATCTTCTTTCAAATTAGAAACTCCTTTTACAATGGTTTTGTACTGGTGCAGTCCTTTACCAGTACGTAGGCTGCAACCTGCAGAGAGATACAACTCTCTCTCGTTTTCCAGTCTCTCCTGGAAGGGAGCTACAACCCCCTACTTCTTTTCATAAAGCATCAAATGATCATCAAGAATATAACAGTTACATTCCACTACAGTTATCAGATCAGCAATAACAGAACTAACCCAGAACACCTTATCAACAAAGAAATTCAATCAATAGAACATCTTAAGACAGAGACGCAGTTTTCCCTTCTGTGGCCTGCGTCGCGACGCAATTCACCTTCTGCTTTCCTGCGTACACCCGCAGGTATCCTTCTGCTGCACTGCGTGCCCACGCACTGTTCCTTGAACTGCACTACGTCCTGTTGCTGCAGGGACGCACCCAAAAACACTATCGCGCCGCGTATTTTGCTGCAGGGACGCACCCAGAAATGCTATCACTCCGCGTCCTTTTGCTCCAGGGACGCACCTGAACCTTAGTCGCTCTGCGTCCCCACGCAGATCTCCTGTTACTGCACTGCGTCCCGGACGCACCTGAACCCTTCTGCGCCTACGTCCCGGCGCACCTGAACCCTTCTGCGCCTGCGTACCGATGCACCTGAACCCTTACTGCACCTGCGTACCTCCGGGCATAGATGATTTCAAGACTTCAGAAGTAACCCAGACAGTCAGCTCTACAGATCTGAACATGCGCCGAAGAGATCTTGGTCCATCAGTAGATTCGCCTTGTTTAGATCTAGACCAGATCTAGCCCTCATAAGATATTCAACCCAAAACATGCTCAAGCCAAATGATCTCCTTTGCTTTATATAGGAAAGCTATTCCTTAAAACATGGATCAATACCACGAGCCGACACCATAATAACCCAATACCGTCGGCTAAATACCAAGAGTAAAACATAAGAAACCCCATGTGTGCTTTTCTCTGCCTTGAAATGTGTGCACTGGGGGGACGCACCTCCTGAACGGCTGCCCTGCATATCTGGACGCAGTCCCTGCATGGTGTACCTGCGGGTATGCACCTTCTGAACTGCTTTCCTGCGTCCTTCTTAATTTTCAACAAATTGAGAGCCTTGCCACGGGAGTTGCCATCAAGTACAACATCTGTAACATATAGCCATACCAGAAACATAATGCCAACAATCTCCCCCTTTGGACTTGATGGCAACCTCACAAACTTCAGCTTCATTCTCCCCCTTTGACATCAAGGGAAAAGGGGTATGCTCCCCCTAAGATCATGCTCCTCCTGAAAATGAACCAGATCTGCAGCAAAGAACCATAATCCACAATGAAAGAGATAGAGACATATTGCAGCTATTTCCAAGATCTCCTTCTGACCATCCTCCATAATGCCAACAATGCATTATATGCTCCCCTTGAACCTGTGCCATCAATCAGAAAAGGTTCAACAATAAGATCATGCATCAACAACCCCCAGCTTTTGCCTGAGGTATTCAAAAGTGTCCCTGGGCAATGGTTTGGTGAGAATATCAGCAACTTGTTCCTTAGAAGGAACATACTCCAACTTGACCTTCTGTTCAAGTACTTGTTCCCGGAGAAAATGGTACTTGATTGGTGTGTGCTTGGTTTTTGAATGCATAACAGGATTCTTTGAGATGCTGATTGCACTTGTGTTGTCACATAAGATGGGGATTGGTGGTGTACAAGTGATTTGAAAATCCTGCAAAGTTTGCATCATCCAAAGGAGTTGGGTGCAACAAGATGCAGCAGCAACATATTCCGCTTCAGCTGTAGACAAGGCAATTGAACTTTGTTTCTTGCTGAACCAAGATACCAGTCTGGAACCCATAAAGAACGCACCACCACTTGTGCTTTTCCTGTCATCCACGCTTCCGGCCCAATCTGCATCTGTATAAGCATGAAGTGTAAGATCTGTATCTCTAGGATACCATAAGCCATAATGTTGAGTCCCTTGAAGATATTTGAAAATTCTCTTCACTGCCTGAAGATGAGTCTCCTTCGGATTTGCCTGAAATCTTCCAACTATTCCAACTGCATGCATGATGTCTGGTCGGGTACCTGTCAAGTAAAGTAAACTTCCAATCATAGATCTGTAGGTTGGTTGATGTACTGCTGCAGATTCATCATTTGCACTAAGGCTACATCCTGTGACCATGGGTGTACATACTGGTTTTGCATCTTCCATACCATATTTCTTCAAAATCTGTTTGAGATACTTGGTTTGAGATAAAAAGATTCCTCCTTCTTTTTGTTGGATTTGCAAACCAAGGAAATATGTCAGTTCTCCTAGCAAGGACATTTCAAATTCTTTCTGCATGACCGAGGCAAATTTTTGACTCATAGCTTCTTCATTGCTCCCAAAAATAATGTCATCTACATATACAACAAGTATTAGCAATTTGTCATTTTCAACTTTTATATAAAGATTGCTATCTGCTGATCCTTTTGAAAAGCCTTGTTGATGAAGATATTTGTCCAAACGGTAGTACCAAGCCCTTGGAGCTTGTTTGAGACCATAGAGAGCCTTTTTCAATCTGCATACAAGATTTGGATCATTTCCAAGAATGAACCCATCTGGCTGTTCAATGTACACTTCTTCTTCCAAGTCTCCATTCAGAAAGGCTGATTTCACGTCCATTTGAAATACTTTGAAGTTTTGAAAACTTGAGAGAGCAAGGAACATTCGGATGGCCTCAAGTCTTGCAACAGGAGCAAAGGTTTCTTCAAAGTCTATTCCTTCTTGCTGCGCATACCCTTTACAAACAAGTCTGGCTTTGTTTCTAATTACTTCTCCATTTTCATTCAATTTATTTTTGAAGACCCATTTTGTTCCGATAACATTCTTATCTTTTGGTCTAGGAACCAGCTCCCAAGTGTTGTTCTTTTCGATCTGCTCAAGTTCTTCATCCATTGCTTTCACCCAACATTCATCTTTGCATGCCTCTTTCACATTTTGTGGTTCAGTAGAGGAGAGTAATGCCAAATAGCTTGAAGCTTCTGCAACTGTTCCTCTTGTTTGTACACCTGCTTCTTTCTGCCCCATAATCTGAGATTCTGGATGATTCTTCTGAACATATTTGGATGGAGTCTTTTCTTCTATTCTTGTTTGCTCCTCTGGTTCTGTCGTTGGGGGTAGTCTTCATCTTCTTCGATGTCTTCATGATGTACTTGCCTAGGAATGTATCCCTTTTCATCAACCACTACATCAATGCTGTCAACAATTCTGCCAAGTCTTTTATTGTAGCATTTGTATGCTTTGCTATGTGGAGAGTAACCAAGAAGAATGCCTTCATCTGCTCTAGGTTCAAGTTTGCCAAGCTGCTCATCCGTATTCTTGATATAGCATTTTCTCCCAAAGATTTTGAAGTGCTTTACCGAAGGAGTCCTACCACTCCAGAGCTCATGAGGAGTTTGAGTGCTGTTCACCCGGACATTTGTTTTGTTGAGAATAACAACCGCAGCATGTGCAGCTTCACCCCAGAAGGTTGCGGGAGTTCCTGACTCATCAAGCATAGCACGAGCCATTTGTTGGATTGTTCTGTTCATCCTTTCCACAACTCCATTTTGCTGAGGAGTTCTTGCTGTAGAGAATTCTCTTCTTATCCCATGTTCTTCACAGAAATTGAAAAATTCATTTGAAGTAAATTCCCCACCTCTATCAGATCTGAGGCACTTAATTTTGTGACCTGATTGATTTTCAACCAAGGCTTTGAAGGATTTGAATTTTTCGAATGCTTCATCTTTGTGCTTCATAAGTCCTAACCAGACAAACCTGGAGAAATCGTCAATGAATAATATCAAGTATTCTTCTCCTCGAGGTGTTCTTTTCCTGAAAGGACCGCATGTATCTGTATGTACTAGCTCAAGAGGCATGCTAGCTGATCCTTCTTTCTCTGGAAAGTTAGTTCTGGTTTGTTTTCCAAACTGACATGATTTGCATATGGTGTTGTCAGGAATTTTGATATCTGGAAGATCACGAACTACCTGATATTTGCATGCTTTCCTTATTTGTGAAAATCTTAGATGTCCCAATCTCCGATGCCATAACCAGTGCTCATCATCCTTGCTCAGATAGCATTGTTGTTGTCCTTCTTCAAATATGTACAGATTATTTGGAGTTCTTTTGCCTTTGATCACTGTTTTACCTGTATCAAGATCACGAACAAGACATCCATTTGATCTGAATATAACCTCGGTTCTTTGATCACACATCTAGCTGACACTTAGAAGATTATGCTTCAATCCATCAACATACAAAACATTTCCAGCCTTGACCTTTTCTTTTAACTGAGCAATGCCTTTTCCTTTTATAGTTGCAGGAGTATCATTTCCAAAAGAGACTTTCTTTCCCTTTTCTAGAGTAGAATAAGACTCAAGTTTTTCTTTATCACCTGTCATATGCTTCGAACATCCACTGTCAATGTACCATAGATTTTCCTGTCCCTCTGCATAAAATGCTATCCCACATCTTTCTGTTTGAGGTTCCTTTATTCTCCATGTTTTGGTGCTTGAGGCTTGTTCCTTTTTCTGCTGAAACCTGCTCCTGCATTCAGAGTCTTCATGACCAAAGTTATTGCAAATAAAACATTCAACTTCATTTTCAAGAACCGAAAAGTTGTTATAGGTCCTTTTTGTAATCCTCGTCATACTTCTTTGTTATTGAGCTTCCCTAGTCATGATCGTTTTATATGCAACACATTGAGCTGCTTTGTGACCAAAGTTATGGCAAGAAAAGCATTGTCCATTGAAGAAACTTCTGCGGTTATCGAATCTACCAGCCAACTGATTGTAATTTCTATTTTCATCTATTCTTGAACCAAATTGAGAAGATTTTACCTGTGGCTGGTTGTAGCTTTTGTTCACCCTTAAGATGGATTGCCCCTTATAGTTTCTGTTTGTAATTCGTCCCTGCTTTACTTGATGATCTTCATTGTTCTTTTGCCCATTTCTTCTTGCCGCATCAAGATAACTCTTTGAGGTGGATGCTTGAGAGGTTTCTCCATTATAGCCCAGACCTGTCTTGTTTAGAGGAGACCGTTGCACATTGATAATCTCATCCAAAGTTTCAGATCCTTTGACAAACTTAAGATTAATAG
This sequence comes from Pinus tabuliformis, assembly GCA_031772625.1. NCBI lineage: Eukaryota > Viridiplantae > Streptophyta > Pinopsida > Pinales > Pinaceae > Pinus > Pinus tabuliformis. The sequence continues at coordinate 1,824,012,591 of CM062819.1, read as the reverse complement.
CTTTTGTTTTCTCAATCTCTTTTCTAAGACCAACAATTTCACCTTCTAGTTTTTCAAGATGTTTTTCTTTTTCATCAATTTGAAATTGTAGAGTATCAATGATCACATTCTTTTCTTCTATACATCTCTTCAATCTAGTAATTTCCTCATAAAGGTTATCCACATCTACAGCATCCATATAATCATCATCTTCAAATGCCATTAACAACTTATATTCATTACCTTGTTCATCTTCATCACTGTTCGATAGACCATCACTATCTTCATGGGTGTAGTAGCTTTTCTTATTTGCACTTTGTTTCTTGTTCCATCTAGCAGGTTCCTTTCCTTTATCCTTATAAGGACATTTTGCAGCATAATGACCTACTCTTCCACAAGCAAAGCATTTAAAAGGTAACTTACCTCTGAATCTTCCAGAACCCCTTTGAAGATTTCTGACAAAATTTGATTCTTCTTCTTTTGGGACGTGGCTTGCTTCATAATAATCTTCTTTACCTGATGCCTTGAAAGCAGCTTCTCTTCTGTCTGACGGACCTCCCTTTCTCATTTCATAAGCCGTTAGAATTCCATGTAGCTGAGACATAGTGAGAATTCGTAGATTTTCCTTTTCTTCTATTGCAGATACTTTAGATTCAAACTTGGGGGACAATGATCTTAGAACCTTTTCAACCACTATAGCCTCTTTTATTTCTTCACCCAAATTTTTCATACAATTAACAATCTCATCTACCCGAAGAAAATAATTAGCCACACTTTCATCATTATACATCTTGAGAGTCTCATACTGAATCCTGAGAGTTTGAAGTTTAGCACGCTTTACCTGTTCATCTCCTTCATAGCTCGTGACAATTTTGTCCCATATCTCTTTTGCGGATTTGTAGTGCATTACCTTCATGAATTCCGTTTGGGATATACATCCTAATAGAGTACTGACTGCTTTCGCATTTGTTTCATACTTCTTCTTCTCAGCTGCATCTGTAGGAGTAGCTGAAGGAAAAGCGTAGCCTGTTTCTACAATGTCCCAAACTTCTATACCAAGAGATTGAAGATATGCAGTAACTCTTACCTTCCAATAATTGAAGTTTGTCCCATCAAAAACCGGTGGCCTGATTGATGCTTCTCTCTCGTAGTTGCTCATGATGAACGATCTACCTTCAAGTGATCAAGCTTCTCTGAAGGACCTGCTCCGATACCAATTGTTGGAAATAATACTGAGAGGGGGGGTGAATCAGTATTATATAATTCTTTTAATAAATCTTCTTTATTTGTTCGTTGAATTATTTTTGCATGTCAGTACCATAAAATAATGAGCATGAACAAAAGAAAACTGATAGTCACACCAAAGAACACAAGATGTAAGGTGGAAACCCAATGTGGGTGAAACCCAATGTGGGTGAAAACCACCTGCTGCAATATGTCTCTATCTTCTTTCAAATTAGAAACTCCTTTTACAATGGTTTTGTACTGGTGCAGTCCTTTACCAGTACGCAGGCTGCAACCTGCAGAGAGATACAACTCTCTCTCGTTTTCCAGTCTCTCCTGGAAGGGAGCTACAACCCCCTACTTCTTTTCATAAAGCATCAAATGATCATCAAGAATATAACAGTTACAGTCCACTACAGTTATCAGATCAGCAATAACAGAACTAACCCAGAACACCTTATCAACAGAGAAATTCAATCAACAGAACATCTTAAGACAGAGACGCAGTTTTCCCTTCTGTGGCCTGCGTCGCGACGCAATTCACCTTCTGCTTTCCTGCGTACACCCGCAGGTATCCTTCTGCTGCACTGTGTGCCCACGCACTGTTCCTTGAACTGCACTGCGTCCTGTTGCTGCAGGGACGCACCCAGAAACACTATCGCGCCGCGTATTTTGCTGCAGGGACGCACCCAGAAATGCTATCGCGCCGCGTCCTTTTGCTCCAGGGACGCACCTGAACCTTAGTCGCTCTGCGTCCCCACGCAGATCTCCTGTTACTGCACTGCGTCCCGGATGCACCTGAACCCTTCTGCGCCTGCGTCCCGGCGCACCTGAACCCTTCTGCGCCTGCGTACCGACGCACCTGAACCCTTACTGCACCTGCGTACCTCCGGGCATAGATGATTTCAAGACTTCAGAAGTAACCCAAACAGTCAGCTCTACAGATCTGAACATGCGCTGAAGAGATCTTGGTCCATCAGTAGATTCGCCTTGTTTAGATCTAGACCAGATCTAGCCCTCATAAGATATTCAACCCAAAACATGCTCAAGCCAAATGATCTCCTTTGCTTTATATAGGAAAGCTCTTCCTTAAAACATGGATCAATACCACGAGCCGACACCATAATAACCCAATACCGTCGGCTAAATACCAAGAGTAAAACATAAGAAACCCCATGTGTGCTTTTCTCTGCCTTGAAATGTGTGCACTGGGGGGACGCACCTCCTGAACGGCTGCCCTGCGTATCTGGACGCAGTCCCTGCATGGTGTACCTGTGGGTACGCACCTTCTGAACTGCTTTCCTGCGTCCTTCTTAATTTTCAACAAATTGAGAGCCTTGCCACGGGAGTTGCCATCAAGTACAACATCTGTAACATATAGCCATACCAGAAACATAATGCCAACAATTCCAAATGGGTAGCAAATTTTGTGGTAGTGAGGAAGAAAAGTGGAGAAATCAGACTGTGTGTTGATTTCAGAAACTTGAACAAGTGCTTAAATAAAGACAATTATCCCCTACCAAAGATGGAGCATTTGCTGCAAAACATCTCAGGAGCCAAAGTAATGTCTTTCTTGGATGGATTTTTAGGCTTTAATTAGATTGCTATCCACTCAGATGACCAAGAGAAGACTGCATTTACCACTCCGTGGGGCACTTTTATGTATGCCAAGATGCCTTTTGGATTGATGAATGCTGGAGCCACCTTTCAGAGAGCTATGGATATAGCATTTGTGGGAGAGAAGGATAAATTTGTCCTTATCTACCTTGATGACATACTAGTATACTCCAGCAGCCATCAAAATCATTTGTAGCATTTGAAAAAAGTATTTTTGAAGTGCAGAAGATTTGGGATTTTAGTCAATCCTAAAAAATCACAATTTGCTTTAGAAGAAGGCAAGCTGTTAGGACATGTAGTTTCTGCTGCAGGTGTTCAAATTGACCCAGAAAGAGTAAGAGCAATACAGTCCCTGTCTGTTCCTAGATCAAAGAAGGATATCCAGTCCTTTCTGGGCAAAATTAATTTTGTAAGGAGGTTCATACCAAAGTTTGCAGAATTGGTGAAGCATATTACCTCCATGTTGAAGAAAGGAGCAGAGGTCAGATGGACTAATACAGCAAGACAATATTTTGAGTCCATTAAGAAAGCTATCATGGAGGCTCCCACTTTAATAAGTCCAGATTACAGCAAGGAGTTCCATGTATTCTCATTTGCCTCTGAAGACACCATTGCAGCAGTTTTATTGCAGGCAGATGAAGAAGGTTCAAAACATCCAGTAGCATTTTTCAGTAAGAACTTGAGGGATGTTGAACTAAGGTATGATATTATTGAAAAATAGGCATATGCTCTTATTAAATCCTTGAAAGCTTTCAGAGTTTATATATTGCATTCAAAGATAATTGCATATGTACCCTCTGCTGCAATAAAAGATGTCTTAACACAACTTGATGCTGATGGAAGAAGGCCAAAGTGGATTGCAAAGATGATAGAATTTAATATAGAACTGAAGCCCACCAAGCTGGTCAGAGGTCAGGGTCTTGCCAAGTTGTTAGCTGAAGAAAAATGCAGATCTTTGGATATTGATTCCCTGTGCACAATTGTAGAAATTGGTCAGACAAATAAAGAAGAGGAAGCAGGTGAACTGGACAGAAAGCAGTCAGTGGTCGAAAATATAGCTTCTTGTGATTGGTATTCTACAATAATTAATTTCTTGCTAAAGCTAGAAATCCCTTCAGGATTTACTCAAAGTAAAGCCAGAACTATAAAGCTTAGAGCAGCTAAATATTGCATTAATCAAAATCTGCTCTACTGGAGGGATCCTTCTGGAATACTTTTGAGGTGTCTGGACAAAGAACAATCAGTAGAAGTTATGCAACAATTTCATTCCATCATGTCTGGAGGACACGATTATTGGAAAACTACAGCCCAAAAAATTCTCAGAGCTGGGTACTATTGGCCCACTTTATTTTCTGATGTGTTTTCTTTTGTTAAATCTTGTGACAGGTGCCAAAGATTTGAAGGAAAGCAACAATTGAAGTCCCTACCCCTAAAACCAATTCATGCAAAAGGACCTTTTCAGCAGTGGGGCTTGGATTTCATCAGAGAAATCAATCCACATTCCAGTGGCCAGCACAGATGGATATTAGTAGCCACTGATTATTTCACTAAGTGGATTGAAGCAGTTCCTACTAGAAAGGCTGATCATAATGTGGTCATGAAGTTTTTGACAGAGAATATCTTCAGCAGATTTGGTTGTCCACATAAATTAATCACAAATAATGCAGCAGCCTTCAGGGCAAAGGAATTGGTGGAAATGTGTGATTCAATGGGTATTAAACTTGTTCATTCCACCTCATACTATCCTCAAGGTAATGGTCTAGCAGAGTCCTCTAATAAAAACCTGATAAGGATAATTAAGAAGCTATTAGATGACAATAAAAATAATTGGGATTCCAAGCTCAAGTATGCATTGTGGGCTGACAGAGTGACCATTAAGAAATCCACAGGCAATTCTCCTTTCAAGCTGGTATATGGCACTGATGCTATATTCCCAATTCAGCTAACTCTCCCTGTGGCAAAATTCCTTCAAGAAGAGCAGAATGAGGAAGAAGAAATGGCAAATAGGATCACTGATTTAGCAGAGGTACATCAGATTAGAGAACAACTGGTTGAAAAGGCTGTAGCACATCAGAAAAAGATCAAGGATGTTTTTAACAGGAAGACAAAGACAGATAACTTTCAGGTTGGAGACTTGGTTTTGAAATGGAATGCATTGAAAGAAAAGAAAGGCAATCATGGGAAATTTGATGCTTTCTGGATAGGGCCTTTCATTATTTCACAGATTCAAGGGAACAACACCTTCATACTGAAAAGTATGGGGAGAGAAGCAGTTTTTGATGGCCCAGTTAATGGGCGTTTTATGAAGAATTATGTGGTTTAAGGTCTTTGGTCTTAAAAGTTGTAAATATTCGGTTTTTACCGGTTTTGTGTAGGCAAAGTAGACTCCATGCCCAATGAAACATTAGGAATTTTGGCTAATTTGTTTTCATCAGGAAGGCATTGATCTGCAAGTTCTTGAGACCTCACAGGGAGGGTCTCATCCCTAGAAGGAACTAGTGTTAGCTCTGCCATGTTCTTCAACTTTTTATGGATAAAAACAAGTTGGGTAGTGTTGATTTTGGTTGCAAAGGAGCTCGCAGCAGTTTATTTTACCCTTCCCATTCATTTGCCTTATTCCCTTATAACTCCCGCTACCTCCGTTTCCTCCTTTCCCTTCATTTTCCTTACCCTCCCTTAACCTCGTTATTACCATTTTCCTCTATAATCTTTTGAAACCCCGTATAAACCTATTTTTCGTCTAGCCACAGGCGCTAAGGTTTTAAACATATAACTTCGCACCTTCGCAAAATCCCTGGCCTGTGGCTTTTCCCCGTCACATCACCCAAAGCACATGCGCGATTAACCTGGGTCGTCCGATCCTTCGCCTTGTGATCCAATGGTATACGCTGCTCCCACTGCCGAAAGCCGAACGTCCGATAGCCTGCGAGGAAAGCGGTTTCCCGCTGGACCCTCCAGCCATGCGTCACAATCTGACTGCATCGCATGACCGCGTATGAATACCACCACAGCTCCATAAGCGGTGTGGGGAAACCACTTACCGCCACCCTGTACGACCCCCGCGCGTTATCTCCCGCGTTTGTTAGCTATCTTTTAGCCATTGGATCTGTCGCCTGCGATCCAACGGCCCTCGTTCATCCGCTCCTGTTTACTCTCGATAGCCCGCATAATCCAATCTCCACCTCCAATCTGTCAGATCCGACGGCTTATATTCAATCGCACCTCCGCTGCCTCCCGACACCGCCCGCCGAGAGATCTCAGTCGCCCGTCTGAGCCATCCAATGGTTAATATTCATTCCCAGACCCTTGTTCATTTTCCATACAGTTCTCATGTTTTTGGCCTGTCCTATGCACCTGAATGAGGAATGAGGCCATGATCCAGCACTCTGCACAGTTAATACTTCACCCACTGCATTCAAGAGACAGCACGGCCTAGGAGGGAGAGTACAGAGCTTGGGAAGATAAATGCAATTATTAGTTATGGAGCCTTGTATTAGTTAGTACTCTACCTGCTAAGAGAAGGACAGTAGAATATCTAAAAAGGAAAATTTTGTCCATTAAAATACATAGTTTGCAGCAGAGACCCATATCCAATTGTAAATGTGGTTGGTGGCTAGTTATGACCCCTCCACGCATAGCATAGCAGAGCAATTGTGTAAAAAAACTCCATATATACCCACAAACAAGATGGAATGAAGGTTGATGAATGTTATTTTGATGTAAAGTTCAACTTTTGGAGACTGTAACTACTGTGATACCTGCAGCTTCTGATCTTCATTTTCAGCTAATGCAAGCTTCTTTTGCTATTAATTGCTCACTTTCCACTTCTTCTTTGTTCCAGGCTATGCCTGTTATGCATTTTTCATTTGCTCTTGATGTTTAGCATTAGAGGGGCTATCATCCCACCTCTGTGTTATAATCTAGTTGGTATTATTGAATGTGTATGCAGGTTTCTGTTGTTTTAATGCCAGAGAGCTATCATCCTATATGTGCATTAGAAATAGATTTACAGGCCTCTTTACTGGTTGCAGCTGGCCATCACAGGGTCCTGTGCATCTGCTGGTGTGATCAGTATTCTCCATCATCACATTTTCCTTAAACTGTGAGTAATTGGTGGTCTAAAGCCTTGTAGTATGGGGGTGTTCACCCATGTCTGGGGTTAAGCATAGTAGAAGTGGTTATCTGGCTTGAATATGTAGCATTTCTTTCATTCATCCACCGTTGTTGAGTTTCTAATGTTCCCGAGCATCTCTGATATATAACCTAGGAGAGTTTCTTGGGGTGATAACAGGACAAGCGCTCGACAATATTTTCATGTTTAACGAGTCTGAAAGGGTTTAAAGAGGACTCTATAGTTTTCTTTTCATTTTTGGATCAAAGCTCGAAAAGAAGACAAAAAGTTTGCTTGGTGGTTAAAGATGTTCAATTCACTGTTTAGCACATCAGATTCTTTCATCAGTCATTCAACCCACTCAAAACTCCATCAAATTGATTAGAAATACATATATATGGATGAAAAATGAACTAAAACTAACATTTCACCTTGAAGTACATGAATAGTAAACATAAAAAGTAGTTTCAACATTTCATTTCAAATTTGGGATTTGGAGCTCTGAAGCGGTTCTCCCCCTCAAATTTCACCAGTCGATTTCGGGAGATCCTGTGGACCATTCTTCGTGTCGTCAAGACCAGGTAGGAGCTATCCTTGAGCTCTTCATTTTCATTCCATCTTTTCTTGATTCTGAGCAAGTTTTTTCACTTTTCTGGGCCCCTGTGGTTTAAAGATTTCATTCCTCAATCATCGCACCTAGCTAGTATCGAAAGGTGCAATTCATACTGAGCTGCCAACAGGTCAGTCAGTATGCATCTCACCTTGCTCAAAGGCAGGGTGCGATGGGCGCAGAAAGGCAACTTAATGCAGTGTTTTTTCATCAAATTTTCACCTGTTATTGCTCAAAATTTGATCCTAACTCATCTATTGCTTGCATTTCAGATATTTGTTGGATCAAGATGGTTGTCACATGGCGTGAACGAGAACATGAAGAGGAGGACATGATTTCTTTACATGACCAGGGCACAGTGGATGCATTAAGAAACTGTGGTTTACTGAAGTTTTTCCGCATATCCAACATGAGACAACAGATCAGTTTGTTGCAGTATCTTCTCAATGCTTGGGATCCTATTGACCAGGTATTCCAGATCAGAGGTAAATCTATTCCTTTCACGGTCGAGGATATTTATTTTCTGACGGGTTTGTCGAGGTGTGGTGCCCCTCTTTCACTATCAGGATTTGCTCGTGGGGGCGAATCTGTGAAAGATTACATTTGTCAGTTCTACAGGGATGGATCTCAACCCAGTAGAGATGGTAAGATTAATATCCAGGATGTTACTGATCGACCTTTGAGGACCATTTTATTTACCTTTGCTAGATTGGCTGGTAGCGCGACCTTACATTTAGCGAACAGATCTTACATGCAGTATGCCCTGGAATGCCTGGAACCGAAGGTGTTCAATTGGTGTGAGGCGATACTTCCTGTCATAAAATAACAACTGTCCAAAGTAAAGAATGGAGGAACCAATAATTTTGGTTATGGATCCATATTCACTGATTTTTCTTTGAAAAGAATCCCACTGATGCAACCTCAAAACATTTCACTGGGGTTGCTAGCACCGAGGGAACCACGGATGCAAAGATGGGTGGACCTCATGGCTAGACATGCTGGCCAGTCATAGATCTCCTTCTCAGATGCCTTTTTCGAGTGGTTTGATCACTAGGAGATGGTGTTTGCGGAGTATCCATATGTCGGGATGGATTTCCGAGGCGATCTGGATTTGGCATTACCAGTTGGTGAGCAGTGGAGTGCTATAGGTAAAATGATTCGACCACATCTTTGTTTTTTCAGTTTTATAATGTTTTTGTGTTTTTTATGTTACCAAGACTAAACAAACTCATATGTGTGTGTAGATATTGGACCAATGCGACCAGTGGCACGCCCATGGGCGGTAGATGATGCTCCAGCAGGAGAGGTTGTAGGGAGGGCCGTCCTTCGGGATCTGGACATATCAGAGACCCTGGTAGTGCTGCAGGATTAGATCGAGGGCCTCACTCTCGGTATTCAGGATGTTAGGACCGATGAGTTACCTTTGAGGTTACAGTGCCATACTACTGGTGTACCAAGTCATTGGACTAGGCTCCTGTGCATGATAGCACAGGCGGTGACATGTTATCACCAACATCACTAGTCTAGGATGTTTTTCTGCATTCATTTTGAGTTTCTTGGTCAGATGACCGATTTTGTCTTGTACACAAAACATTTTGTAAAAACTATAAACAACTATCTACTTTTGATTTTTGGAGTTTTATTTTGGCTAAGTGATGAAATCCTAATGCAAATGTTGATGTGAAATGCTTTCTTTACAAATGCTGCAAATGTCTATTTAACACATAGTCTGCTAATGAATTAGTTAGTGTGTTTTAAGTTTCTGGAAATGTGTTGATAGTGAATGGAATCAAAATGCCTTTCCAAAATCCTAACTCTTAGGAACATGCGATAAATAGTTGGGTTTCGAACGGAATAAACACCAGTAAGCTGTAGAATGACGAGTTGTGAATCTAGCCTGACAATGAGTCAGTGTATGCCATGTGAAATGGCATCAGAGAGAAGTTCAATCAACGCGCTATACTCAGCGATGTTGTTCGTCGATCAACCAATACATATCCCCTTGAAACTCACTAACTCACCGCTTGGAGCGAAGATGGCCCAAGCCGCAGAAGATAGGTTCTACGTACTACGACTAGCTCCATCAGCATACCCAACAAATGGTTCCAAAAAGTCTGACATCTGCAACAAATGCGAAGTGGATTACCTAACCAAAATGACAACTCTAAAAGAAAACACTCAAAAATGCAATAAAAGCATATGTACAATGAGTTTACTACACTTAATCAAGCATAGTAACGTTTAAGATACAACCCGTTTCGGGGCTGCAACAGTGGAATCCCATCATAATTGACTAGCTTGTAGGCCCCTTTTGTCAATACACATTTAAAAATGTAAGGGCCCATCCATAATGGTTCAAATTTACCTGCTCCTAATTTGTCAGAGTCCTGATCATAAAGCAAGACTAGGTCACTTTCTGAAAAGACACGAGGCTTAACATTTTGGTCATATTGTGCCTTAATGCATTTCTTATGTGCTTCGTTAGCCAATGCGGCATCACGACGGGTTTCATCTAGATGGATTAATTCCAAGAAACAAGCCTCTTCTTCAGAAGTTTCGGGAAGCAGATCGATTGCAAGCTTGAGGGATGAGATTTCGCACTGAATTGGTAAGACTGCTTCCAGACCATACACCAACTGAAAGGGCATAAATCCGGTCACATTTCTCACCGAAGTCCTATATGCCCATAGAGCTGAGTATAGGATTAAATGCCAATTCCGTTTATGGACTCCAATCATTCTCTGCAGCATGCGCTTAAGGACTTTGTTGATTGCCTCAACTTGTCCGTTAGCCTATGGATAATATGGAGTAGAACTATCATGGGACAGTCCTAATTTGGTAGTTAATTCGATCATCATGTGATTGCGAAAATGTGACCCATGATCTGTGACTATAGCCTGTGGAACACCGAATCTAGAAACTACATGATTAAAAAAAAAGAGTGCAGCCGTTTCGCCGCTGTTGTTTAATGTAGGCATCGCCTCGGCCCATTTTGTAAAATAGTCGACAACGACTATAATATACCCATGCCCCCCGGCCGAGGTGGGGTTACATGTCATGAAATCAATGCCCCATTTAGCGAATGGGCCAACAACAACGACTGGATGCAGTGGTGCAGGTGGTAATCTGGTTTTGCGATCAAAAATCTGACAAGCATGGCAACTTCTGACTGCAATTATGCAATCTTTGAATATGGTGGGCCAGAAGTAACTAGCTCGTAAGATCTTTTGTGCAGTAGCGTAACCAGATAGATGCCCCCCACAAGCACCTGAATGATAATCATTCAAAACTTTTTCGGCCTCCTCATGCATGAGGCACCTTCGTAAAACTGTATCGACACCATGACGGTAAAGTGTATCACCAACAATCAGATAATCTTTGGCTTGGTATCGAGTACGTTGCTGTTCAGAGCGAGAGGTGTTAGGCCTAAAAGTTTGGGTCTGGAGATAGACCAGTATATCCCCATACCATGGATCACTTGACGATATCAGAAACAGAGTCTCATCCACGATTGATGCTTTTGATGTTAAATCGTTGGAGGACGAGGGAAGGTCACAAAGTAACTCTGCAAAGATGAGAGACTTCTTTGATTTGGATTTAACGAATTCCAGATCAAAATCCTGCAAAATGGCTATCCATTTGGAATATTTGCCCCCCAGCAATTGACGTGACAAAATGTATGTCATAGGGTTGCAATCTGACACAATGGTAGTTTTGCGAAAGAGTACATAGTGTCGAAATCTCTGTACTGCTTGAACGGTTGCTAAAGCCAACTTTTCAACATAAGAGTACTTTCTTTCTATATCATTAATATTACGACTTAAATAATATATAGGATGTTCAATTCCGTCATTTTCTTGCACTAAAACCATAGCGATGGTTGTATCTGCAGTGACGAGATACAGGTTGAAGTCTTTTTGATAGTCAGGAGCGTACATTAATGATGCTTTTATTAGGGAATCTTTTAGAGCATCAAAGGAAGCTTGCGCAACCTGATCCTAGTGGAAGGGTACCCCTTTTTTCAAAAGACGTGTATAACCTTTAGCGAGCTCAGCATAATGTGGAATGAACCTCCTCAGAAAGTTAGCTTTCCCTTGGAGTCTCTGAATTTGAAGAAAATTTGAAGGTGGAGGCATGTCAAGGATTGCTTGAACCTTAAATGGGTCGAGTCGAATTTCGTCCTTAGAAACTACAAAACCAAGCAGTCGACCAGAACCAACACAAAACACACATTTGTGCGGATTGAGTCGTATCTTGTAGTGTCGACAACGTAAAAATATGGCTCTCAAATGTTGCAGATGATCAGTCCGTTTTCACGAATGAGCAGGTAGATCGTCGAGATATGGTTGAACGATGTGTTTGATGTCATGGAAAGCGTAATTCATTGCCCTCTAAAATGTTGCCCCTGCGTTCTTCAAATCGAAAGGTAATTTACGATATGCGAATGTGCCCCATGGACATATAAATGCAGTTTTTGACTGGTCCTGTGGGCGGATATTGATTTGATTATAGCCCGAAAATCCATCCATGAATGAAAAGATTTCACATCCGGCACATTCATCAATAATTTGGTCGATAAAGGGTGTAGGATAGTTGTCCTTTGGAAATTCTTGATTTACATCCCTATAATTGACGCACACTCTTATCATTCCTTATTTTTCATCACAGGAACAATATTCGATACCCAATCAGTGAGAGGTACATGGTAAATGAAGCGAGCATGGTTGCCAATTTGTTTCTGGGAAAACTAGTATTCCTAAATAATGCTAGCCCTCTAGGTTTGGCAGCTACCCTAGAAACAACAGTTTAAATCAATTCAATGATTTCTTCTATGTGTAACAAATAAGAGAAATATAATGGGACCAACCTGGAACTTCCACTTAATCCCTTGCTTGATCTCTCTCCCCTTTGACAGATCCCGCAACTCCTCCCCATATTTAACACACTTGAAGAGTACCTGCACAAGTACAGCAATAGAGAACCGTCAAAGCATCGTGATCTATTACAACATAAACATTACAGAATCAGATATATAATGAACAAATGATAGCATTCACAAATGATAACATTCACAATTGCACAATCATATGGAAGAAAACTCGATGAACTTTATTAATAGAAGGGAGAATTATGACCCAGTTTTTTGATCCAACATCATCCTCCTAGCTTCAATCCTTCTTCACCTCATGAAATAGCAAGATCACTCCAACAATACAATGCTCTTCCCTCAATTACAAACTATCAACACTTCCTTGCAATTCACAATATTCTAGCCTTTGGATCTTTGAATGAGGGATCCATTTATAGATGTTTGCAAGGGTGTGAGTCATCCATGGGGTTTGATTAGTGTCATTCCACTTGTTACAATGAGTTCCATAAGAGAAGGGATTGGAGATTTCTTAGATCTCCTATTCATCCTTGGGCGAATTCAGAGAGGAAAGTGGCATAGGAGAAAGTTCTGGAAGATTCCATGAGCAATCAACTGACAAATGTCCCGTACATTTGTCCATCCTTGCCCATCGCACCCTATAAAAGGCCTAAACAGTATGCATCACACCTTGGTAGTGTACCACTTAGTATGCATCACACTTTGTTAGTGGAGTAGTCAGTATGGTTCAATTTAGGCAGTTTCTGGATGGCTTCTCAGATGGAACTTTTGGGGAATGATGTATTTAGATGACTATGTTCCTTTAGGATATGAAACAACTCTTTTAGGGGTTGATGAGCCCTAATACATCGACATATAAGTTTGGGGTTGATGTGCCCAAATATGTCTATAACAATTTCCAATGAGAAATATACATTATTTTAAATCTTTTGAGTGATATATATTAATAAAAAGTGAAATATTGAGACGTACAAGAAAATTCGTCGGGGTACTGAAGAAACATGTTGGAAAGGGGTCCATGCTAGTATGGTACCAAGGTAAACCTGCTAGTGTACTGAACAAGATTGCTGGCACTAGGGCTATGCCGAGTAACAAAGATGGAGAACACACATCGGAACACCTAAAATAAAAACCCTAGGTCACATTCTGAAGCAATTATCATTAAAATTGAAGCTAGAAAATGAAATTTATATCTCTTGGAGAATGGCTTTAAGATCCTTCGGGTATTGTGCTTTGGAGTTATATCTTTCAAAGACAAGAAGGTTTTTCATGGATGTGGGACCGTTAGTGCTGGTGATTCATTGTGCTTGAACAATAGGAGCTTCAACTATATGCTTCGATAATGGTAAGATGGTCACCTTGGGAAGTTATCATTTTTTCATCTGTCTTTTTCCCTATTTCCATCCATCTTTAATGTCGTGGATTTTAAATTATATCACTTTTATTTGTAATGAGGATATTGACATGAAGAAATACTGATTGGGGTTGCTCTATAGATGCTTTGTGGAAATTTTATGGCTAGATACTTCATGATGACACTTTATCCCTGAAGTGAAAACATTGTTAGCGTTCCTATGGCAATCCTGATATTAGTTGGAAAATAATGAAGATTAGTCTTGACATCGTTGAATCTTTGGTCACAAGTCTTTCTTATCTTATTGATGCAAAAAGATTCAATGTCATATACAGTTACCTACGTGATTTTATTCAAGTAGCCCTATATTTTAGAATTTTTTGGTCAATGCATCATAACTCTAACAAAGAAACCCTAGCCCTATAGTTTTAACTTTAGTATCTGTTCAAAGGTTTTACTTACATGAGGACATGCAAGATGGTCAACATGGGGGAATGCCATGCCCCATAATTGGTTTATTTAATCTATCCTTTTCTTCTATGATTAATCACGATTTTATCTAATTCCTATCATTATTACTTTCATTTTGCACAATTGTTGGGCTATTATCTTAAACCTGGAACATGATCAGGTAATTGTTTATTATTTAACTTATTGCTTCAATAAGATTTACATCAAAATAGTAATTAATGATGGTGCTTGTGATATTTTAGATTTTCAAGAAGGCATGTGAAATTCCGGTGTCAAAGATATACATGCATCAACAATTGATTGTTAAGTGCACCAATAGCTGGCCCTGATCCCGCACTAAGTACAATTCTGCACTCATTTTGGGTTCAACATATTAGTGCACTTCTGGGCAAAAACTGAGACATGGTTTGTGTCCACAATGATTTTCTCATGCTCCCACATGAGTCAAAATGAACCCAGGTCACATATGTGGATTTATAGAAGCTACTTAATGCCTCTACCCCAAATTTGCTACAGTTTGAAACAACCAACTTCCTCCTTGATTTTCATGCAGATGAAGGTGAATCTCAAATTCTGGGACATGGATTTTGTACCTAGTACAAAATATTGAGTATTACGGGGGCCATTTTCCAAAATTCATTGTGGTCTGGGAGATATGAGAGGTTATTTGAGGAAGATTTTTTTTAAATGCACAATTTTCTAGAATTTCTGAATCATGCTTGGTTTGAAAAAAATAGGTTGTTATAGCCTAAATTCATACTGTAATATGTATAAAAAGACCATCCATGGCCTGCGCTAAGGAGAGGATGTTATTCTAATTTTATATTGCTGGTTTAGACCTTGAGCATATGGTTGTTGATGTAAAATACTGATTGATTTTTAATACAAGACTTTTTATGCCAGGTTTTTCTTCTCACTTGTGTATTTTATGATCATCTCAGCTTAGTAATTAAAGCTTTTAAAAGAGGGTGCGATATGGACTAAAAGGGCCCACTAGACCAACTCAACACCTCTCTAGTTGCATATTCTTTGTGTGGTTTGTAAATTTGGTGAATATTGTGTGTTCATTTATAAGTATTGGTGCATTGAGTGCATGGCTTCTTCAATAATTTACTAGATTTTAGTATGCTACTTTTTACACTCGGTTTCCTTCATATTTATACAACGCTTTGACTTGTGATAATTTGGAATTTATATATAGAAGGGTGGAGCTGTAAGTGTGAAAATTATCCTTAAAATTATTACATTACTCAATTGCGTGGATAAAAACCGTAAACTATAACAATAACTTTGTTATATGCCCATAGGTGGTTAATTAAGCAACACTTTGATGTGATTTATTTCAACGTTTTAGTCTTGTTGCAGATTTGAAATATTTTAACAAAGGTTGCACAGATATTGTTAAGCGAGATTTATATTTGCAGTTCTTGAGTCATTATTGACATAAGGGCTAAATATTTTTTTACCTTTGAGATCCACTGCCATAGTATAAACATAATAGCTCTGAAGACATTTGAAACCCTGCTAAACAATAACCTAGTATTGTAAATGATTATCATTGAACAAGTTGACAATCTTGTTCAGATTTAACCAGTGTTGAGGCTTGATCTATATATTTGTTTGATCTAAAGTTTGTCAATAACAATAAACTTAGTTACAATAGAGTTGGAAGGTGATATGTAACCACCATTTGAATGTAGTTGTAAACCATGTCATTTGGATTAGTATAAAACAAAGTTTGGATATTTAATCTTGTCTGGTTATTTGATTCACCAAAGTTACATATTTGGTCACTCTTGTTAATTTGGTTCACAGAGTTTGTGTACTTAACCATTTGGAACAATGATTCATATTTGTGAGGAATATGAACTTGTAACGCTGATGAATATTGAATGTAGGAACAACTATTGAAAGAAGGAGAATTCAATTGTTTGAGTTTATACTTGTAGCCTTGTTTGAATAATTTTTTCTTGAATTTTGGTTTGCACTTCTAATGTTATATAATAATCTATCTTTGTTGTCCCCTTTGCATGAGCTTTACTACCATGATTTCCAATGCTTTGCTTGATTGAGATAAGTCATTTGTTGAAGTGTATTATGAGGTTTGCAAGAACATTATGTAAGAGTGAGGTTTTTTTCTTTTAATGCAAACAATGATTTCTCATACAGTTAATACATTTGATTTTGTTGATAACACTAGAAGCATATTCAATCCACATTTTTAGTTCTTTGATTGCACACAAAGTTGAGTGGAGACAAAACCTAGTGCATGATCACACTAGACTTGACTAGTTTATTTGATTTGGAGTTATGTATGGTGTATGAAAATATTTTACAGCATGTGATCTTAATTCACTTTCACTTCAAAAACAATCTTTACATTTTCGTAGTTAATGTTCAAATTTCTAGTAAGTTAGTAGCTAGGGACTACAATTCAATAGTTAGGGTTTACTCTTTAAATTGTCAATAGGTAGGGTTTGTTTTCAATTGCTAATAACTAGGTTTGCTTACAATTGTTGATAAGTTGCAGGATTAATGTTTATGATTTCATTTCTAAAGATTTCTTTTGAGTGCAAGATTAGAACATAGGATTGGCTAGTGTAGGAACTCAAGGTGTGAGAAATTTCTAGACAAAATATGGTTTTTTTTTGCAGGTCACTAGAGTCTTTCTATGGCATTTCCAGTGCTACGCCTTGAAGTCCATGGACCTCAAATTGAAAACTAAATGTTGGTCCATTAGTCTACCATATACTACACCTAACAAGCTCATACTAGAAAAATAAGTGTTAAAGAAGGAGAAACGTGTTCTAAGTTGATAAAACTACCCTAAACAAGATGAAGCAAAGAGGATGGGAAAGGAAATCCACTCATTGCAATGATCTCTCTAGGAAAGGTAGAAACAACAAGAAAAAGATAACAATTAGGGCAACGACAATGTGACTATAATGATAGTAAGAAAAGCAAGGGAAAATAATAGTAGATCAACATGTGTAAGTGAGGTAGGTAATATATATCAATAATTATAAGGTAATACAAGTATTTAAGAATCCTCCTTGGGGTATGGCCAAAATATTATATAAAAGAGACAACATGATTCTCAACTTCAAAGTCTTCGAAAGTCTAAAGGAGTGATTCTAAGATTCTAAAATATTATAGCATGGAAACCAAAACAAAAAATAAGTGCTAAGCTAGGGCATCTATGAAGAGGAAGGCTCTATTGAACAAGTTACAATGAAAAAATAAAGAGAGGTCAACATCGCAACCTGGTGGGATCAGATGTAAGGTGCAATGAAGATGATAAAGAAAGTGAATGTTGTAAAATTTAACAGATAAAAACATACCCCTACATGTTGAGACCAAGAAATGCACCTAGGGTTCAATGGATGTCGTAATAAAAATGCCATCCTATATTGTAAAAACCATCCAAAGCAACTAGGCACATGATTAAATCATAGAGTGAAATAAATAAAACATGGATTGGGTAAGAATAGGACCATAAATATATTTTTTTTAATTTATAGTTTTTTGGGATTTTTGGCATCTATGATGTACTATCTATGTCAAGTTCAGTTTATACTCATAATTTCAAATGATTTGAATCAAAGTCCATGTTTTGTGCATGGGGGCTTCACTCAATGAACCTCTAACATATCACGTGCATTTGTGACATACTAACCAATACCTATAATTTGACTACATACTGGAAAATACCTCTAAAACCACATTATTTAACCCCCTATCAATATGAACCCAATACGCCTCTCCAATTAGAAAACCCCTATTTTCACTAGATATTGTAGGTATCCATTTTTTCATTAACAATTTTCATACCTCTTTATATTTTTTCATTAAATTTGAGCTCCATTTTTTATACCTACCAATATAAAAACCCTTTGCCCCCTATATATTCCCCAATATATCATGTCATTTTTTCCTCAATATATACCCCCCCAATATGAATGCACGCGGTATGGCATTGCTCCCCCAGTGAAGCCCCCATGGTTTTGTGGACATGCATGCTTGTATAAATTCTCAATTATTGTGACATATGTCAACATACATAGAGTACTAACAGATGTAACCTCTTGGTCTCACCATGGGTCTGTCTATGACAAGCCACGAGTGTGTAACTAAAAAATGAAAATTAAGAAACAAGCATGATAAGCATTACACTAAAATAAGCCACACTCAAAGATAAAAAATTCTCACATAACACCCTAAACCAAAACTAAAATATATATGTACAAGGCACAATGTAGACTAGTAGGTTATGTCATGTAGTGCCAACTATTGAGCATATGCCAAGTATTCTTATGGATTTGTATGAATTCATGGGCCATTGTCAACATCATATGGCACACCATGTTGGGGCCACACTATATAGGGTTAAATTACCACATTCCTAAAGGTTGATGATTCCAATGAAATCCTAGAATCCTATCATTATTAGGAACTAACCGAGAACATAAAGAGTGAGTGGTTACATGAGCTAGTATATGTCCTTCATGATGACTATGAAGACAAAATCAAGGTACAAGAAAATTTTCAATGGGCAGGTTTAGATTGGGCAATTCAGTGGCAAGTTTGATACTAGAAATCCAATACTTGATTGGCTCTAAGGGTGGCACTTCCTTGGATTACCCATGAAATGCCCCTTGGCCCGATTCAAGATTTTATTTTCCAAGCCAAGCCATGTCCAAATTGAGGAGAATATGCAACCTCTTCTGCTAGAAGTTGCATTTGCTCACCATATGAGTCTACATCTGATGAAGATGGCACTAACTTTAGCATAATCACTCTGTTATAGCTAGCCCTTTGGGATATATATTTTACAATCCATCTTTTCGGAAAATTTATCATTATTACCTCTATGAACATAGTAGCACAATAATCCCATTGCGTTACATAGGGGAGATATTGGACTATTATTCAGTTCTAAATAATTTTATAATCAAGCCGATAGGGTCCACTGGTGATGGAAGAGACCATATGCATGGGATAAATAATGGTAGATTGAATGTTAGAAGGTGGCATTGGAAAAATTCCCACCAATGACGAGTTCTTAAACATACCTATATTGATGCTCGAGAAGTTCAAAGGTGTGTCTCCAACAAGTGGCATTGAGGTGCATGTTAACATATACTTTTTTCATCATCATGCAATATGCAAGTTGATCGATCATAACTATCTTACCCTTATGGGGAAATAAAAGAATGTGGAATACCAATGACACAATAGAAGTCATGGAATAAAACCAACTGCATCCAAGGAGAAAATTATATTCAATTGGGGCATCAACTACTTTTTTTTATCAATTGTAAAGGTTTTCCCCCCCAAGCTCGATGGAAAATATAGGGAGAACTTCCTTAGGTAAAATGGCATGGCCATCAAAGGCTTGGAGTGTGGTGGTTGACTAAATGAGTGCCAGAGAACCAATAACTTTCTAGCATGATGAGGCCATGATATAGCAAAGGATCCTTCATCCATGAGAGTACAATAAATATTCATATTAAGGACATGACCCAATATCTAAAAGGTGACATAATGGGTAATTGATACATACATACATTAACATTAAAAATAATAATATTAGACTCCGAGGGATCAACCCCTTCAATAGTAGTCAACAAGGACCTACATTGCACAGGGAATATTTTTAAAACCTGCAAAGCAGACATTGCACATGGGGCTTGGGATAAATCTTGAAAAATATTGTCGTTTTGGGAAGCCCTAACATTAGAATGGTGTGCTAACCAAAAATGAACATCCTTAGGTGGGAATATCACTATATCCAAAGGCTTATCTATCATGAGAGGCCCATTGGATAGAATGGGGATGATCAGATCCTTGGAAGAAAAACTACTCTCTAGAATCTCATAATTTTTCACTCTCATAGTCAAGTTCAATGTTGTATTACAAATAAGGATGTGAGATAAGAATCCTTGGCTATTTCATCTTCGCATGCCACTAGGCAGAGGAGGAGGATGTCTTGCAACCATTTTTTGGGGGTTGGGTAAGGAATAGATTTGTTAAAAAATTAGGCTATTGTACAATAGCCTATTGCACGAGGAGGAAACAAATCTCATCCATCCAAGGGAATCTGTTATCAATCCAAAATTTCCTCAAAAGTTTCAAAAAAGGAAATGACAGAGGTAACCACAAACCACTTTTGGAGATCAGGACCTAGCCTTCCTGATGCTCAGAGAGGGCTCTCTCTTTATAATTTAACTTTGTTTAAGTTGGTGGATTTTAGGCTAGTTATGGTTGACTTGGGTTTTGTTTTAAATTTGGGTGGTGGGATCACTTACTTAGATGAAAAGAAAGTTTGATTTTTCCATTGGTCTATGGAGTCAAAGTTCAGACAAACAAGACTGGATCAAGGCTTTAAAAGGCAGTGTCTGTAGGGCAAGATAGGTGAAATTTTGTAGATCTCAAGGGCTAGATGGTGAAGTGGCTTCTAATCAGATCTGTTAGAGTCGGTATTCTCATCCCTCTGTTAGAGATCAAATCCTCTTGTTGCATTTCATATTAGGTGTCCCGCCCAATCATTTTCATTCAATTAGGCACATAGATCATCTAATGGTAGTGGCATTCCTCCAATTTCCCTCATGTTATCTACCTGCTGGCTCATGTTTGCTCATTAAAAAAAACATATACAGTCTTCTTTTTATCTTGAAGATTGCAAAGGTTGTCTTTAGGGTTTCATGGTCAATTAGGTCTAGGATTTCATTAGGGTTTCGTCAAAAAATGTGTCAAAATCTCCAATAATTACCAGCAGGCCATGAGGAGGTTTCAACATCAATAAATTTCATCACCAAGTGTTCGAAAATGTGTTTTTCCTAGCTTTTATTGTAAAAAATCATGAAAATTTTGTTTTCCTCATTGTAAATTCCTTCATCTACACCCTGGTTTCTTTCCTTAGCCCCAGAAGCTCCAACACCTGCAAGACAAGCAAAGCTCAAGTCATTTAGTTCATCACAAAACTCAAATGAAGTGAAAAAGTACAAAAAACAGAGTTTGAAGATAAAGTCATTTGCAAAACATTAGGAAAGTGGGTTTTGGAAAAATAAATTTAAAAGCTCCATGTATAAATCATTCCTCCAAGTGTTTGAAGTTCATTTGTACTCCAAGAGCAAAGAGAAGCAAGAAAAAAATGATTTTGGTGAGTGAGTGTGAAGTTTGGGTGAAAATCGCTGTTAGTTGTCGGCGCAGCGCACTGGGCAGGAGGCGCAACGCACTCACCAGGTGCGGCGCATTGGGCCTCGTTTTGTAGTGTAAAACAACACGGGCGTGGTGCATTGGGCTAGATGGGCGGCGCACACAGCCAAAGAGCCCGAAAATTTCCAGAACGACCTCCAATCGCCCAAAATTGCACGGATTTGCCTTGTGACAAGTAGGTAGAGCCTCCATCATTGTTTTTTATCCAAGTTTGTGCTTATATCATGGTGGTTGATGAATGGTAATGGTTTTTAAAAAAAAACATCAAACCCTACCATTTGAAATTCCAAGAAACTTGCTGCCTAGGGTTTGATTAACTATTTTGCTACCAAGTCTATCATCCCTCCATCACTCCCTTATCCCATTTGTCCCTTGATTTCATTATTCCCTAGGCTCCCCTACACCCTAAATTCATTAATCCCCTATCCCAAGTTCCCTTTCCCAAAATCCTAATTGTAAAATCCCAAACCCTAACCTTATACAAAACTCCCAAAACATCCCATATTTCCCTAACTAAATCTATCCCAACAGTCCCTAAATTCCCATTATTTTTCCCTTCCCTTATAGTCCCTCATTTCACTATTTTCCCTTGGTGGCAGAGGTCAAACAATCATCAAAGGCAGTCCAACACAGTTTGACACATCAACACCTATTTCTCCAAGGCAATTTGTCTACCAGCAGCTATGGCATTTGATCCTTCATATGATTATGAAGAGGAGACCCAAAGTGACTCACCCACGGAGGGACATGCACCCAGGAGGCCTCATAGAGGTGGCAGACATATCAAAGAGGAACCAACCACTCTTATTGAATTACAGGCCTGCCCTCTTGCCATTTTTTGTTTCCAGCATCAGTCATGTTATGAATTTTGCGAGAAGGTTGCTAATATTCAGTTTCATCATGAGTTGGCCCGCTTATTTGTGTTGCATTTACATGGTGATCAAGCCACTCTTGCCGGTGTCACTTTCAAATTAACACCAGAATCCATTTCATTAGCAACCGACATACCAAACATTGGAGAACCATGGAACAAGAGGCAGAAAATTGATCGGCAGCACTATGAACCATACATCAAACCCGGTTTTTTGAGACAGCTCAAGAGAGTGTTTCCTTTTCGGTACCTCAAGGATGAATATGCTCCTTTAATGAAACTCATCATGAAGTATTTCACTTGTGAGGGTCGGTTCTCCTGCTTGTATGCTTATCACATCAGGCTGCAGATGCATTTTACTTGAGTTCAGATGATGAATATTCCTTACTTCATATGCCGAAACATAGAGAAAATGACCACTCTTGTGCAGCACAAGACCCCTCAGCAGCAGTTCAACAGTATTTATCATTTTTCTCTCATCAAAATTGTGGTCGTTCATCAGCTTGGATTACAGGGCATCACTTGGGATGACTTCATCTCTCGTGAGTTTTTCAGAGCTCAACAAGGACCTTTAGAGGCTGGACATGAGACAGGTGGACCTTCTTATCAGCATGAGGGCCATGAGACCGCGAGTGTACCGGTGTTCATCACCTATCAGAGGGGCACTAGACGGTTGTTTGCAGTAGCAAAGCGAGTGTTATCTCCACCTGGGTGGAAGGGGCCTCGCTTCCTTCATCAACACAGCAGGTTCAAGACCGAGGCAAGAGGCCACTACAGGAGGAAGGACCATCAGGTGAGCGGGAGACTAATTTCATCCTCATTGAGGGTGATGATACCGATATGGGCCCGCAAAGCGCAAATCTTAGAGAGATCATTAAGGAGCAGCAGGCAGACATTGATGCCTTGTCTACCAACTTGGATAGAGCCCAATGGACTATACAATACTTGGAGCAGAGGAATAAGCAGCTTCAGGATCAGCAGGTGGTTATGGAGTTTGTTGAGGGCCCTGAAATCGGGTCAACAACAAGGGGGATACCCACCCGGTCGGGAACCTGGTTGGCGGCTCCTTGCCCGTTTGGTGTAGTGGGTCTGACTGGGGATAACGGGACCAGCTTCCCGATCTAAGGGGTGTGTGTGTGTGTAGGGTTTGATTATGCTGTTTCTTTGAGAACTTTTGAGAGCTAATTTAAATCTAACTCATGATTTGACTATGAGCTGCTGAAATCTAATGAAAACAACATGTGCAATCTACGCTAACCCGGGGTATATCTTTTCCATCATGCGATCTAAAAAGATTTCATATAATAACTGGTAATGAAGATTATTCAGCTACTATAAGAATATAAACCATTTAAGATAAACCATTCTGCAGAAGAAGTTAAACAAGACAGTTGTGGACTGCATATCGCATGATAAATCATTCATATGTCAAGCATGAACAAAATGACTCCATCGTACAAAAGTGCCAAATGGTAACCACACATTTATACATTAACATATAAATAACATCAGCTGTATATCACTCTAAGCAAATAAGTAGAAATTCATCAAGAGATAAAAGTACCATTTATGACTGATTTTTACTCACAAACTTCAAGCAATAATGATTTACTTCTACTTACTTCTAACACCTACTAAGAGTACAGAAATGCAACATCAGTATCAGACATTAAGATGCAAATATCAATAAATCCGATCCTTCCATTCATCAAAACCTCCTCTGAGGTGCAGAAATGCATGTTCTGAGGACAAGTTTTTGACAAATTTCTGGACCCTTCTCCAATGCAATGAGAAGGGTTAAAATACTATGTCCTAATCCTAATAATAGTATTATTACAAAATTAAGGATTCGGTTTTCAAACGACCGTCGTTTTTTCTAATATAACTAAAACAAAAAGAAACAACATTCTAAATAAAACTACTTGTGGACTTGTTCTTTGAAGTTGCATGTTTCTAACATAGGCTTGAGAAGAGTCGGCTGGTTAATTTCCGTTCTGAGCTGGGCTGCGAAAACGGCATCTATAAGAGCTGGCACTACCTTCTCGGCTGCGTTCATGATACACTTTACCGTCATCCATTGGCTATGTGGTTTAAACAGGTACATCCAGTAACTTTCCCAATTCAGTCTAGCCAGTGCTTGGATAACTTTCCCTTTTGCCTGTGCCTTTTGCCTCCATTCTGTCTCCAATTGCAACTTGTTTGGTAGGTATCCCGGGGTGGTCTCTGAAATCAAATTGGCCCTGTGTAAATTTTCATTTACACAGTCGATAAGAATACTTGCCTGTGTCGCTGCTGCCTCTGCTGCTTGCACTGCCTGCGTGATCTGCTTGTCCCATTTATTAAAGAGCATTTCTTTATGATTTTCATTAATTCTAGGTGCTCTTGCACTTTTTCCCTTCTCATCGTCTTGCCAAGTCAGATACTCTGTCACTCTCTTGTCGTTCTGATCATATTCGCTTCGCAATTCCACCACCTGACTGGTGATTTTGTCGCTTAGCTCACAGAAGTGCCTCCACTGTGATATTTTACGCCCCAATTCTTCTTCTTGCTGCAGTAGTTGCTCGTTCAAGCCGATGGACTCTGAAATAAACTCTGCAAGCTTAGGTTCATCTCTGTGCATTTCTTGCTCTGCCTACAGTTGTTTTTCTTTTTCTTCAAGACTCTTTTGGTAGCCTATTTGCATCTGTTGGAAGTCTTCTTGGAGCTTTTCGAGCTGTCTGGAAGCTTCATTGTTTGCGTTGGCTTGCTGTAACTGTTGTTGTAGCAGTTGTATGTGATTTTCTCGTTCCTTTAAGAGCTGCTGAACTTCAGAGGCCTTGTCAATAGTTGCAGAAGCATATGCTCCTGCAATTTGAGACAGCTTCGTAAGATTTTCTGTAGGATTATTACTTGGGTCTTTCCACAAGACGTCTAAATGTTCAGCGTCTTGAGACAGTGCATTTTCGAGCTTTCTTTTCTTTCTTTGTCTTCTCACAACTACTTTGTGCTGGGGACTGTAGAACACATCTAGCGGGGAAATTTCTTCTACGTTAAGTAGAAGTTCTGAGGATGGAGTGATGGAGAGATCTTCTGCTTCTGTGGTAACGCTGACTATGGTTGGAGCAACTTCTTGCACCTCCTGTGTATCGTTCACGGGCATCTTTGGGACTTGCCCTTCGAGGTTGATTAATTCATTAAAGGACTCCCACTCTTTATCTAGCTCTGCTGTAACAAGAGGAGCTTCGATAACCGGAGGGGGAACATCTCTTGGTGGCGAGGTGATAACTTGTTGCTGAAACATTACACTGGACCGAGCTGTATCTTTGACTGCTTCTTCGTTAATTCTTTTGTCATGCACAAATTCTTCAGGATGTTCGGAACCTTCTCGCGCGGCGTTGGACTTAGATTTGGAAGTGCTAGAGTTCTCGCTGAGGCTGATGCTCGGAGTTGGCTCTCTAGTAGGTATTCGTAGCCTTTCTAGTGGAATGATGGCCAGCCTTCTATCTCTATATGATGTGAATTTCTGGAGTTCACCTGGAGATAACCTTGACTGAGCTTCTCGCAAAATCTCTTTGAGTGAGCTCTTACCCTGAAAGAGATCGTCAAACAAATCTTTGTGTCTGACGAACACTCTTATCTTGACGTTCGTAGTAAACTCTTGGGCAACTTTATTTGGGTCGAATGGCCTCATTGGGAACTTATATAATTGAAGGCACGTCACGTTTTCCACCTCATCAAAAGGGTGTCCTGCATCGAATAAAGAGAAGGCCCCACAATTGACGGGAAATTGAGGCCAAATGGCCTTTTTCTTATCTTTTAATTCTTTGGTTAAGCCGCCTTCAGAGCAGGTTTGATAAGCGATTTCTCGAGCCAAAAGCTTGTCTGGGACATACAAGGGTAGGACATGTGGAGGAACAGTGCTTCCATAAACTCGAATGTAAGTAAACCATTCTTCCCCAAACCATCTTGCGATGGAGATGATGTCGGTCTCGGCTTCGGGAGAGCACCTTGGGGGGTCCTTACCATATATCATTCTATATATGGGCAATATAAGACCATGGAAAATCTGGTAAAAATGAGGGGCAAACTGGTAATCCCACAAGACTTTGTGATAGACGTGAATAGGCAACGGGTCTTGGGCATTTCCATCCCATAATGGGGAAATTAGATACAAGGCAAACAGAATCCATAACATAGGCAGCCAAACAGAAAGGAGGATAGACCCTTTGAGAAAAGGATCTTTTGGACCTGTAACTAACCACAGCCGTATATAGAGTATTGGAAAGAATTTTAGCCCAATCTACTAAATCGGCATTTGTGGCAGCGTCAATTAATGGCAGCCACTCAGATGAAAACTTGTTGATATCGGGCATACCAAACAACCTACACAGCATGGCTGCAGCAAAACAATATGGAGAAGTAAGGGAACCAGTGCTGTACATACCTTTCTTATCCTTCTTTAACGGCTCATCTCTTCTAGACCATTCTTTAGTGGTGTCCGATAGATCTGGGTTTTCCATTGGGAACTTCCTAAGAAATTCTGCATTATAGGTCGCTTGCAGTTTGGGCAGATGGTACATTAGCTTCAGATCTTGGGCGGCGAAAGATCCCACGAGCCCATGTCCCTGGATCTTGAATTGTCTGTTGTTTAATTCTGCATCATCCAGAATCCACTTGACCATATCTGTGTATGGTAGAATCTTAGGCCTTGCCGCTATTCTGTGAAGGAATGAACATGCTAGGTCTTCTAGGGTTGCTTCAGAGGAGCGTGGTGCACCTGCAACAGCAGTCACTTTCATTATTCTCGGCTTCTCCTCTTCTAATAGCCTGTACATGCCTTCCCATGTGGAGATTCCTGCATCTCGGTTGCAGGCTGTATCTGTGTATAGGGGCGCCATCTCCTTGGTCTTCTCTCTTGCTTCAGAGCTTTGAGCCTTGTTCTTCTTTCCCATTTTTACTTTGTGTTTCTTTCTGAGTCGTCTTTGCACTTTGTTCCTACAGATTACAAGTGAAATGGAATGTCCGATCAGAAAGGTGATGGTAGAGTTTTTAAATGCAAGAGATAAATCAATTACGCCACCTTACGTGAAGCAAATATCCAACAAGGCACGCGTCTTTAATCCTCTTAATGACTGACAACCAATTTACTTACTAACATTAAAAGCGCATGATTTCAGGTCAGGTAATGGTAAGTGGCTTTTCCTTTGAAAGGCGCGCCCGAAGGATTCGTACTAAGGTGATTTTATGATTTGCTGACGTACCCTCGCATGTCGCACGATCGCAATATCGCAGATCGCAAAACCTAGTGCTTGCCAAATCTCGTCTGGCTTGTTTCTGCGATGTGCGATCTAGCGATCGCAATATCGCAGATCGGCGAACTTCTTGGCTTTTTGTTATGGACATTAGTATGGTGCGATGCGATGTCGTTATTAATCATGAGGGTGGCGCGTATTTTGATTTTAGAAGAGTAACGGAGATGTTTCCTATCTTTTTGCATACGCCACTTTAAAAGACCTATCATCTTCCATAGAAAAATATCTAAGATGCCTTTTCTAAATTATGATTTGTAACTTCAAAAAGAAAGTCTAGCTTTTCTTAAAAAATTTATCTAAGGGTCCCCATCCATTCGGTATCATGATCTGATACTAAATGAAAAAAAGGGGGGGGGGGGGGGGGTTGTTGCTGGCCACAACAATTGGCGATTCACTTGGGAGAACCAGTTATCTCTGTTATTTCTATTGACGCTTTTTAAAATCTTCTGAAAATTTTAAAAATTTTGAACTTTATTATAAAAAGATAAGACAAATGAGACTTCAAACTGCCTATGATGTTTCATTTCAAACTCTTTCCGTTTCAATTATTTGTACACGCAGTTCGTCTTTGCATCTAAATCAGCTGTTACTTGGTCTTTGTAACACACAAAATAAAGTCTTCTCTGTCTATCAGTCCTTTAGTCTGCTCCTTAGTCGCAGGTAGAGCCTCTGCTGCCAGCAGGCGTCCATAGCCTCGAAAGGGTTACCTTTTAACCAACAATGATCCTTTATCCTGCTCGAGGTTACTCGCAACATTCCAGAGAAAAATCGATTTTTACACACTTTTCCTTTTTTAATTCTCTAAAGAACAATGTCTTGGTTTGGTGGCCAAATTATGACACAGTCATTCACTTGATTTACACTTTTGCTGAACAAGCCGGCTCGTGATGAGACCTCTTGTCTTTTGATTGCAACAATCTTAAGTCGTTGCCATGTTTTGATAGACAGTATTGGCAAAGTCAACAAGTTATAATATCTGTGATCATGATAAGCTGGCTCGTGATGAGACCTCTTATTATTTGAGATATAGTGTTTTTCTTGGGTTGTTTCTCTGAATGCTGTAATTTCCTTTTAGCAGGGAGGAAGTCATTGTTTTTCCTTAAGAAAGTTCTGGACGACAATGATAGGGCGATAAAGGCTGTTTTGACAGAGAATACTTATCTTAAGATTGATACCTTTCATTGTGCTGACCTAAAACAAATCCTATACTGAGATAGCTTTCTTTAAAATTTTGGAGTTTGAAACTATTATCATATATGGGTTGAAGTTCTAATGATAATAAAGATCAAATTCTCTTAAAAGATTCGCTGTTGATAGTAGCAGAAGTTCCAAATTTTAAACAGAGACAAGGTATCTTCAGTAAATGTCAAATGTCATTGAACCAGAACAAACATTATTATGGAGGAGATTAAAAAGGAATGATAGGAAAATATTTTCTGAGGTTATGAAGAGAATATGTATAGCTTTGCCTATCAGTTATTAAAAACAAAACCTAACTAAACTACTCCTACTCCTACTCCTATTCTAACCATATACAGGAAATAATTATGTGAAATGATATTTCCAATGGAACCATCTATTCATTTTTATCCCTAACCGAATGAATCTTCCAAGCATTAATAAAAAGAATCGAATTTTTCTTGGATCGTAATTGTTGGCTAAGAAATAAAAACACAGAACCTCAATTGGAATTCTGGCTGATTTTCTTTTCTTATGCAAAGTTGTTTCCAACTAGGTACCTATTGGATCATAAAAATTAGAATGAATTTCAGTTGTGAATTGATGATGTCGCAATAGGAAGGATAACAAATCAAATGGTGGACAAGATTTTTTTATTTCAATGACTTGTAACTTTTTATCTGTTAATTTTGAGTTTTTTGTGATTTTGTTCGAGAAGAAAATTCTCATATGTAAGTCGCTAAAACATAATCTATCCAAAGTTTGAAGATTTGAAAAGAAATCTGATTTTGTACATAATGAGTTTGAGTGAGAAAGGAATGATTGGGAATTTATACAAATAGTGTTACAGCACGACTGGGCTTTACTTGTAACATCTTGTTTTTCACAAAAACTGGCCAGGTTTTGTGAATAGGGAACTAGGTCATGATTACAAACAGGGATGGAGCTTTCCTCATGATACGAATCATAGATCGGGGTATTACCTGGGATAGTAAAATCATTTAAGTGATCTTCTACTTCGAGATGAGGGTGGACTGACATGATTTCTGATTTAATATGTCCTTTATCCTCTGACCCTAGTTGAGTTATCTGAGAAAACTCAACAACATTACCATTGTCAAGGTAACTATCACAAAAGACTCTACAGATTTCCCTAGGTTCCTCCTTTTCATTGTATGTTTCCTGACAAGGGAGGTCAGGCAATTCCTTTTTGTCCTTGATCGAAAGCTGTGTTAATGCAATCTCTTTAACTTGAAAACCTAATGATGAGTCATTTAAATAACCCTCTGTAGTTTTTGAGATATCTTGAATATTAAGAGGGGAAAGGTTGTCATCACTAAAAACATCAGGATAAAGAGAAAAATGTAAATCTGGAACAATGCATTTAAAAACATCATAAAAGAAACTTTGTTCATCAGATCCATCACAAATGTCGGGCTTTAGATCATACCTTTTTGCGCTGATACTTTTTGAAAGAGAAACATTTGATTGATCTAACCTTGGCATCTGCATTCGTTGACTTGAAATGATATTGTCAGAGTCATCTTCTGTTTCCAAGGTAATTTTGCTTTTAGCATCTTCATCTCTCTTTTCTGGTAGTAGAGCATGCATGACTCCCAGCTCTGTAGATTTTCTTCATTATGGATGCTTTGTGTATTTAACTTGGAATGATCATTCATATTAGAAGAAAAGCTAACAAAGGTAGAATTAATTTCTAATTGGTCAGACACAAGAGGTAGGAAATACTCATCGTAATCTAAAGATTCTTCGTCTGTGAGCTCATTTTCAAGATCATACTGTAGGCATTTAAGATGAAATCGCATATTGAAATCCCTTACGGGTTCATCTTGTTCTCTAAGATAATCGATTTCATCATATACCTGGTCGTAATCATAACAATCAAATTCCAAGATGAAAATCTTAACGAACTGGTCCCAGCTGTGAATTGATGCAACTGGGAGGGTTCTGCACCATTTTGTAGCTTCTGCTGTGAAGGTAAGAGTAAAAATCCTGCACAAAACGCCTTCATCAATCTTCTAAGTATCAGAAGTTGAAACTTTTTGTATGAACTGAAGGGCGTGATTGAATGCGGAAGAGTTTTTCTTACCATTGAACTTTACCTGAGACAATAGCCTTACCACGTCCGGTGGAATGTTGGAAGAGGTATGAACATAGATGCAACTCCAAATAGGAACTTCATGAGTAGTCATCATGTTTCAAGATTTATAATTCGAAAAACATTCCAACAAGTATTATGCTCAGGCCCTCCTCCTAGCGCCAAATATGTTGAGGGCCCTGAAATCGGGTCAACAACAAGGGGGATACCCACCCGGTCGGGAACCTGGTTATGCGGTTCCTTGCCCATTTGGTGTAGCGGGTCCGATTGGGGATAACGGGACCAGCTTCCCGATCTAAGGGGTGTGTGTGTGTGTAGGGTTTGATTATGCTGTTTCTTTGAGAACTTTTGAGAGCTAATTTAAATCTAACTCATGATTTGACTATGAGCTAATGAAATCTAATGAAAACAACATGTGCAATCTACGCTAACCCGGG
The DNA here is from genome assembly GCA_031772625.1 of Pinus tabuliformis. Lineage (NCBI taxonomy): Eukaryota > Viridiplantae > Streptophyta > Pinopsida > Pinales > Pinaceae > Pinus > Pinus tabuliformis. The sequence continues at coordinate 1,823,981,225 of CM062819.1, read as the reverse complement.
GTATATCTTTTCCATCATGCGATCTAAGAAGATTTCATATAATAACTGGTAATGAAGATTATTCAGCTACTATAAGAATATAAACCATTTAAGATAAACCATTCTGCATAAGAAGTTAAACAGGACAGTTGTGGACTGCATATCGCATGATAAATCATTCATATGTCAAGCATGAACAAAATGACTCCATCGTACAAAAGTGCCAAATGGTAACCACACATTTATACATTAACATATAAATAACATCAGCTGTATATCACTCTAAGAAAATAAGTAGAAATTCATCAAGAGATAAAAGTACCATTTATGACTGATTTTTACTCACAAACTTCAAGCAATAATGATTTACTTCTACTTACTTCTAACACCTACTAAGAGTACAGAAATGCAACATCAGTAGCAGACAATAAGATGCAAATATCAATAAATCCGATCCTTCCATTCATCAAAACCTCCTCTGAGGTGCAGAAATGCATGTTCTGAGGACAAGTTTTTGACAAATTTCTGGACCCTTCTCCAATGCAATGAGAAGGGTTAAAATACTATGTCCTAATCCTAATAATAGTATTATTACAAAATTAAGGATTCGATTTTCAAACGACCGTCCTTTTTTCTAATATAACTAAAACAAAAAGAAACAACATTCTAAATAAAACTACTTGTGGACTTGTTCTTTGAAGTTGCATGTTTCTAACATAGGCTTGAGAAGAGTCGGCTGGTTAATTTCCGTTCTGAGTTGGGCTGCGAAAACGGCATCTATAAGAGCTGGCGCTACCTTCTCGGCTGCGTTCATGATACACTTTACCGTCATCCATTGGCTATGTGGTTTAACCAAGTACATCCAGTAACTTTCCCAATTCAGTCTAGCCAGTGCTTGGATAGTTTTCCCTTTTGCCTGTGCCTTTTGCCTCCATTCTGTCTCCAGTTGCAACTTGTTTGGTAGGTATCCCGGGGTGGTCTCTGAAATCAAATTGGCCCTGTGTAAATTTTCATTTACACAGTCGATAAGAATACTTGCTTGTGTCGCTCCTGCCTCTGCTGCTTGCTCTGCCTGCGTGATCTGCTCGTCCCATTTATTAAAGAGCATTTCTTTATGATTTTCATTAATTCTAGGTGCTCCTACTCTTTTTCCCTTCTCATCGTCTTGCCAAGTCAGATACTCTGTCACTCTCTTGTCGTTCTGATCATATTCGCTTCGCAATTCCACCACCTGACTGGTGATTTTGTCGCTTAGCTCACAAAAGTGCCTCCACTGTGATATTTTACGCCCCAATTCTTCTTGTTGATGCAGTAGTTGCTCGTTCAAGCCGATGGACTTTGAAATAAACTCTGCAAGCTTAGGTTCATCTTTGTTCATTTCTTGCTCCGCCTGCAGTTGTTTTTCTTTTTCTTCAAGACTCTTTTGGTAGCCTATTTGCATCTGTTGGAAGTCTTCTTGGAGCTTTTCGAGCTGTCTGGAAGCTTCATTGTTTGCGTTGGCTTGCTGTGACTGTTGTTGTAGCAGTTGTATGTGATTTTCTCATTCCTTTAAGAGCTATTGAACTTCAGAGGCCTTGTCAATAGTTGCAGAAGCATACGCTCCTGCAATTTGAGACAGCTTCGTAAGATTTTCTGTAGGATTATTACTTGGGTCTTTCCACAAGACGTCTAAATGTTCAGCGTCTTGAGACAGTGAATTTTCGAGCTTTCTTTTCTTTCTTTGTCTTCTCACAACTGCTTTGTGCTGGGGACTGTAGAACACATCTAGCGGGGGAATTTCTTCTACGTTAAGTAGAAGTTCTGAGGATGGAGTGATGGAGAGATCTTCTGCTTTTGTGGTAACGCTGACTATGGTTGGAGCAACTTCTTGCACCGCCTGTGTATCGTTCATGGGCGTCTTTGGGACTTGCCCTTCGAGGTTGATTAATTCATTAAAGGACTCCCACTCTTTATCTAGCTCTGCTGTAACAAGAGGAGCTTCGATAACCGGAGGGGGAACATCTCTTGGTGGCGAGGTGATAACTTGTTGCTGAAACATTACACTGGACCGAGCTGTATCTTTGACTGCTTCTTCGTTAATTCTTTTGTCATGCACAGATTCTTCAGGATGTTCGGAACCTTCTCGCGCGGCGTTGGACTTAGATTTGGAAGTGCTGGAGTTCTCACTAAGGCTGATGCTCGGAGTTGGCTCTCTAGTAGGTATTCGTAGCCTTTCTAGTGGAATGCTGGCCAGCCTTCTATCTCTATATGATGTGAATTTCTGGAGTTCACCTGGAGATAACCTTGACTGAGCTTCTCGCAAAATCTCTTTGAGTGAGCTCTTACCCTGAAAGAGATCGTCAAACAAATCTTTGTGTCCGATGAACACTCTTATCTTGACGTTCGTAGTAAACTCTTGGGCAACTTTATTTGGGTCGAATGGCCTCATTGGGAAATTATATAATTGAAGGCACGTCACGTTTTCCACCTCATCAAAAGCGTGTCCTGCATCGAATAAAGAGAAGGCCCCACAATTGACGGGAAATTGAGGCCAAATGGCCTTTTTCTTATCTTTTAATTTTTTGGTTAAGCCGCCTTCAGAGCAGGTTTGATAAGCGATTTCTCGAGCCAAAAGCTTGTCTGAGACATACAAGGGTAGGACATGTGGAGGAACAGTGCTTCCATAAACTCGAATGTAAGTAAACCATTCTTCCCCAAACCATCTTGCGATGGAGATGATGTCGGTCTCGGCTTCGGGAGAGCACCTTGGGGGTTCCTTACCATATATCATTCTATATATGGGCAATATAAGCCCATGGAAAATCTGGTAAAAATGAGGGGCAAACTGGGAATCCCACAAGACTTTGTGATAGACGTGAATAGGCAACGGGTCTTGGGTAGTCCATTTCCATCCCATAATGGGGAAATTAGATACAAGGCAAACAGAATCCATAACATAGGCAGCCAAATAGAAAGGAGGATAGACCCTTTGAGAAAAGGATCTTTTGGACCTGTAACTAACCACAGCCGTATATAGAGTATCGGAAAGAATTTTAGCCCAATCTACTAAATCAGCATTTGTGGCAGTGTCAATTAATGGCAGCCACTCAGATGAAAACTTGTTGATATCGGGCATACCAAACAACCTACACAACATGGTTGCAGCAAAACAATATGGAGAAGTAAGGGAACCAGTGCTGTACATACCTTTCTTATCCTTCTTTAACGGCTCATCTCTTCTAGACCATTCTTTAGTGGTGTCCGATAGATCTGGGTTTTCCATTGCGAACTTCCTAAGAAATTATGCATTATAGGTCGCTTGCGGTTCGGGCAGATGGTACCTTAGCTTCAGATCTTGGGCGGCGAAAGTTCCCACGAGCCCATGTCCCTGGATCTTGAATTGTCTGTTGTTTAATTCTGCATCATCCATAATCCACTTGACCATATCTGTGTATGGTAGAATCTTAGGCCTTGCCGCTATTCTGTGAAGGAATGAACATGCTAGGTCTTCTAGGGTTGCTTCAGAGGAGCGTGGTGCACCTGCAATGGCAGTCACTTTCATTATTCTCGGCTTCTCCTCTTCTAATAGCCTGTACATGCCTTCCCATGTGGAGATTCCTGTATCTCGGTTGCAGGCTGTATCTATGTATAGGGGCGCCATCTCCTTGGTCTTCTCTCTTGCTTCGGAGCTCTGAGCCTTGTTCTTCTTTCCCATTTTTACTTTGTGTTTCTTTCTGAGTCGTCTTTGCACTTTGTTCCTGCAGATTACAAGTGAAATGGAATGTCCGATCAGAAAGGTGATGGGAGAGTTTTTAAATGCAAGAGATAAATCAATTACGCCACCTTACGTGAAGCAAATATCCAACAAGGCAAGCGTCTTTAATCCTCTTAATGACTGACAACCAATTTACTTACTAACATTAAAAGTGCATGATTTCAGGTCAGGTAATGGTAAGTGGCTTTTCCTTTGAAAGGCGCGCCCGAAGGATTCGTACTAAGGTGATTTTATGATTTGCTGACGTACCCTCGCATGTCGCACGATCGTAATATCACAGATCGCAAAACCTAGTGCTTGCCAAATCTCGTCTGGCTTGTTTCTGCGATGTGCGATCTAGCGATCGCAATATCGCAGATCAATGAACTTCTTGGCTTTTCGTTATGGACATTAGTATGGTGCGATGCGATGTCGTTATTAATCATGAGGGTGGCGCGTATTTTGATTTTAGAAGAGTAACAGAGATGTTTCCTATCCTTTTGCATACGCGACTTTAAAAGACCTATCGTCTTCCATAGAAAAATATCTAAGATGCCTTTTCTAAATTATGATTTGTAACTTCAAAAAGAAAGTCTAGATTTTCTTAAAAATTTTATCTAAGGGTCCCCATCCATTCGGTATCATGATCTGATACTAAATGAGAAAAGGGGGGGGGGGGGGGGGGGGGGGGGGGGTTGTTGCTAGCCACAACAAAGTTCCAAAACATTCGGCAAAACCGCCAAGCTGCCCGAAGGAGGAGGGTGGAGTTTACTTCATTGGAGCAGGAGATCAATGCCGATAGGGAGTCATGGCTTGAAAGAGTCAATATCCACTTGGAGAGGAAGCTGGAGAAGGCAATAAATGAGAAGAATATGCTTAGAAACTTTTCATATCATTACTTGTCCCAGAACTTGGTGTGCCAAGCGAGAATCAGGAATTTGAAAGCAAAGTTGAAGAGAGCATCAAGGAGGCAAAAAGAGGATAAAGGACTTCAGATCTTGGCTGAGGCTTCCTTGGCCCATCATAGCACTTGATAGAGAAGACTCAACCAAAATTTCGAGAAATTTGGAGCAATTTTTTCATTTTTGCAAACTTTTGGCACAAAAAACAGGTTTTTCTGCCCTATGCGCCATGCCACGTGGCACTCGCTTTTGCTAGAGGCCTCCAAATCAAAAAAAATTAGCATTTTTGGATTTTTCATGCAAAATTACACTTTCCTACCTATGGCCAAGAAATTTGGGCAGGTTTTGAGCCCTCAAAAAGGTCAAAAACTCTCAAAAAATGACCTCACTGCCCCTATTTTGACACACATGAAGCAGTGTTGGGAGAATGGAATTTTGGAGGGGAAAATGGAGACCAAATTGAAAAATTCCACTTGGGTTGGAAAGTAGACAGGCAGACCTTTCCAACAAGCATATCTGGAGCTCATTTGGACATCGGGAAGGCCTCCAAAAGTGGGTCCAAACAGGCGCTATGCATAGAGAATCAGGCGCGACGCATAGAGGAAAAATTCCCAGTTTGACCAAGTTTTGCTTTGTTTTTCGCCCAGCTTTGCCTAGTTTGACTTTTTTACTTTCCTAATGGCAAATTTATGATGTAATTTGATGTATATTGATGGATCATGATGTAAATATGTTGGATTTTCACTTGTAGAGGTAGATTCATTAGTTTAAAGGTTGTTTGAAACTGAATGAATCAGTTCCCTTGTTTCTAGAGGCATGCTATTATGTTGCCTAGTTTCTAGTTCTCAGTTTAGAATCAGTTGGATAAGCTCCTAAACTTGTGAGCTCGACCCCTAGAGGCAAGGATGAGCTATGTTTTTCTATATTATGTTATTTTTCAGTCATTAGCATGGTTGGACTCTTGAGGAAGAAAAGAACTTCATTGTACATTCATATTTCATTTTGGCTAAGGAATTGAGGCCAGGATTTGTAGCACTCTTTGAGATTCATGTGGCAATTTATCTTGGTATGCTGCTTCTCTTTTTAATTGTGAATTTGTTTATGTTATTGCATGCCATTATCTATCTTATTTCTTCTGAACTAAACAAACAAGAGTGTAAGTAGAATTCATTGAAAGTGTGGTGCTCTACTTGAAGTTTGCTTTAGTTATTTGATGTTTTCAGTTGTTTGGGGAGGATTCATGATTTCTCTTGCCCTCTTCAACACCTTACCTATCTATTCCTTCCATCTCACTAAAATTTCAGTGCCAAAACTATTGCCTACCTTGCCCCATTGAGATCTCTGCAGAACTGAGCCTCAATCCCCGCAACACCAAAATGTGCCTTTCCCTTTGAGCCAACAAAACATCATTTTATCAAATCAAACTCTCTTGCACTCATACCTAGCCTAAAATCAGAAGATATTTCAGTCATCTCAAGCCCCATAGATCATTATTTGCTGAGATTGACCCGGAGAGAGCCCTCTCCTGACCTGGTAGGGCTAGCTACCAGGCTGAGCGTGGTTTGATGTTGGACCTGGATCCTACCTTTTTAGCCTGAGGTAAATCTAGGATTTAACATAGTGGCGACCATACTGGGGAAACTAAATTATTTGTTTGTTGGTATTCTTCGTTTTATAAACTACAGACGAAACCTAAAGATTAGCCAGGTAGCCTTCGAAACGCTTCTGCTTTGCATTAGTGCAAGTAGATAAACGCTACTTCAGTCAATCTTCGGTCTAGTTTTATAAATGGAGTATCTAACTTGCAAATCACCCTAGTACATCTGAGAATTCTAAGCTTTTGGATGATAAGTTTAGGGTTTGTTAGGCTGAACAAGTTGTTAATGTCCATTTGATTTCTTGGAAATAATAACACACTGGCTTCCAAAAGACATACCAGAGCAAATCCGGATCCTGATCCCCCTCCTGTCTACGAAAATCCCAATCTTATTCCAAGAATCATTCGCCAAGGAAGTTTTATCATTCCCGTGTTCAAAGCTCAATTGTGTCTTGTTGGTTTTGAGTATCTTAAGGATCTTGAATTTGATGAGTAGTTTGAGTTGTATTTGTTTGAAACCAAATCTGAAAGTGTCGTTGCTTCAACTGCCTTAAATCTTGAGTTTGTTAGAAATCTTGAAACTGAAAGGGCCAATAATTCCATTGATGATTATATTTTGAACCACCTCCAAACTACAATTGTGGCTTCTAATATTGTTGATTTCTTAGAGACTGCTTCTGCAACCCTTGGGTCATCCACAATTGCATCTAGTTCAAGAATTCCCACTGAACCTCCTTTCATTCCTACGATTCCTATGTAGCCTACTGTTTCTGATCAAAAATCTGCAGTAGTATCGCCTCCATCTACTTCTTCTACTCCGAAAATAGCCAAGATTGCCTCACCTCCGCATACACCTCCTCATACCCATCATACATCAGCTCCACCTACTCCCCCAACATCCCCAAGAGCTATTGCAAATCCACCAAGAGCAATGGCTGCTCGTTTTGCACCTCTTGCACTGCCTCAAAATTTGGATGATATGCCCGCCGATTATCAAAGAAAAATTCCTTTGTTTGATGGCACTCCTCATAGTGTTACAACTCAACAACATGTGGAAAGAATAACGGATTTCTTCGATCTCCATGAGATTGATGCAGAAAATGTTACCATGAGACTCTTTGTACAAACATTTGGTGGTGAAGTAAGGAAATGGTTCAGAGCCTTGCCGGCTGCAAGCATCACTACATTGGCCAATCTACAGAGACAATTCTTAGACCGCTGGGAAGTGAAGAAAAATCCCCTTCAGATTCTTTTCGAGTATGAGCACATCAAACGAAATGTTGGTGAGTCTGTTCAAGATTACTGTATTAGATTCAATTCAGTTTACAATGCAATCCCTGATCATATAAAGCCACCCATGGGGCTAGCCTTGATTAAGTTTCCGGACGGTTTTGACACTGATATGGCTTACCAATTAAGAGAAAGAGATCCAGCTACTTTGGAAGACATGCAAAAGATTGCGGTCAACGTTGAAGCAAATCTGCTGGCCAAGAGAGCTAGAGCAAGAGCTGAAAAGAAAGTCACAATAAAAGAAGAGTCTTCCTTGTCAGATCAAGTGCTTCGAAAGGTGGAACAGATGCTTGATAGACTGAAACTTGACAAGTCTGAACCACAAATTAGAAATCCTAACTTCCGTGGCCAGCAACAGCCCCAATATAGGATCAAACAAAGAGAGCAGCGAGCCCAAGATCAAGCAGCGCAGCAGCAAGTGCAGACACCTCTACAACAGAATGTTGTACTTGGTCTGGAATCAAAAGAGGAGGAGAATGTGATTGGAGAAGAAATCCACTTCTTTACGCCCCATGACATGCCAATTTACATCACTGAAGATGAGGAGTATTCCGAGAATCCAGCTAAACGAGGGGATGAAAATTTTATTTTGGCAAATGAGACAGTTCTTGAGGAAGAGTTTGATGATTACCAAAGAGGATACATGAATGCTTTGTCAGCTTATCAGTGGCAATATTCACTTTGAAATAGAGATGTGCCTGTAAATCCAATTCAGAAAAGGAAGGAGGCAGTAGCATCAAAGAATGATCCTACTAATGTGCAGAAAAAGGGAAAAGAGACAGCTGATCCTTGCACCAACAAAACGAAATCAGCAAGTGAAAGACCAAACTAGCCAAATGTGTTAAAGGAGAAAACGGAAAAGAAGGATGTTCCAATGAAAGAGGTAGAAAAAGTTTCAGTTTTTAACTTAGAAAATGAAATTGCTAAGTTGAAAATATCCATTCCTTTGACCGAGCTGATGAAGAACAGCAATTATAAAAGTCAGGTGTCTAAAATTTTGAGTTTAGATCCATCATCCGACATGGTAAATCTGGAGGATGACAGTCCTGATCTGATCTTTGGGCCAGCTTTGGAAGGTCAGTCCCAAGATAGTGATGTTGCTCCTTTCTATATCAGTCTCAGGGTGCATGACTTTATTTTACATAATGCTATGTTTGATTCCGGAGCCTCTCATAATCTTATGCCGAAAGCCATCATGGAGAAATTGGGATTGGACATCACTAGGAAATACCATGACCTTTACTCTTTCGATTCTGGTAGAGTAAGGTGCATTGGGCTTATCAAGGATTTGGTGGTCAGTTTGGATCAGATTCCGGCTAAAAATGTTTTGATGGATGTGGTGGTGGCGGATATACCTCCTAGATTTGGCATGCTTCTTTCCAGATCTTGGGGAGCAAAGATTAAAGGGACAATGCAACTTGATTTCTCCTATGCTACAATTCCCGTGTTCGGTCAGATGAGGAAACTATACCGGGAACAGAAAATGAAGTACATGATCACCAGCAAGGAGAAACCGGTAAATCATCCGATCAACTATGTACATACTAATCTAGAGTCATTTGTTTTGTATTCAGATAGTTTTAATGATGTAAATAGTCAACTAGTGGAAGTAGAAGACATTCCCGAGATTACTGAAAATTTTAGAGAAGTCTTGAGACAAGAGTGGCAAAGACTTGATGGCACCGCTAAAAAATCAGCAGTCCGATAGCAGCAACATATTGATGGATAGCAAGGAAAAGAAAAAGAATTTCAGCATTTGGAAGAGGATGAAACAGGCCTATGGAGTATGGAATTTGATGGCACTGTAGGAAGGGAAGGTGCTGGAATTGGCATTTGGATACACAGCCCGGTTTTCGCCCCAAACAAAGTTCCAAGTAATGTAAGGGTCTGCTCTTATAAATTAGCTTTTGATTGTTCAAACAATGAGGCTGAATATGAAGCTTTGATTGCTGGTTTGAAAGTTCTTAGAAAATTAAATGCTAAGAGGATTTCAGTATATGGCGACTCCGAGTTAGTTATCAAGCAAGTGAAAGGCGAATACCAGGCTAAGCATCCTTGAATGCGGGCCTACCGCAATGCAGTGTTGGATATCTTGAAGGTATTTTCTAATTACACTATAACTTGTGTGCCCCGTGCTCAGAATGTCATTGCAGATTCACTTGCAACAGTAGCAAGCAATTTGAAGATTCCTATGAACTCAAACAATAAGTTCGAGATTCATGTGAAGCATCGCCCAGCTATCCCCGACAATCAAAGGTATTGGCAAGTGTTCCAAGATGATGATGAGATCGATGAATTTCTGCAAAATAAAGGTAAATTCAAGGACATTTCTATTAATATGGAGTATGATGATGGTGATGAGAATATGGAAGTCAATTAGATGGAAGTTTTGCAGCTCAAAGACAAAATCATTCCTAAAGGTCTAATACCTTTAGAGGAGCTCTTCGATCAGGACGATGTGGCTAGAAAACCGACCTTGCTGCCAACTGAAAAAGGAGTTGAAGATGTGAACATTGGATCAGCTGAAAATCCCAAGATGGTAAAATTATCGAAGGCGCTACCCCCACAGGTAAAAGCAAAATATATCAGTTTGTTATCCTCTTTTACTGATGTATTTGCTTGGGATTATTCAGATTTGAAGGCATATGACACAAGCATAATTCAGCATGTGATCCCGATCAAGCCAAATCAAAAGCCTTTTCGCCAAAAGCTAAGAAGAATAAATCCAAAGTTGCTGCCCTCAATCGAAAAGGAAGTGAACAGGTTGTATAAAGCTGGTATCATAGTCCCCATCAGATTTTTAGATTGGATTTCAAACTTGGTGCCCGTCCGCAAGAAAATAGGTGAGATTCGGTTATGCATTGATTTTAGAAATCTGAACAAAGTTTCCTTGAAAGACAATTATCCATTGCCCAAGATGGATCACATACTTCAGCGAGTAGTTGGAGCATCACGGATGTCACTACTCGATGGTTATTTGGGTTATAACCAAATTTTGGTCCATGAGGATGATCGTGACAAGACAGCGTTCACCACTCCATGGGGAACTTTTCATTATGCAAAGATGTCGTTTGGATTGAAAAATGTTGGTGCAACCTTTCAGCGGGCAATGGATATAGCATTTGCCAATGAAAAAGATGTTTTTCTAGTTGTTTATCTTGATGACTTAACAGTTTTCTCTAATACAGATGAAGAGCACCTCTATCATTTGAAGATTGTTTTTCAGCGGTGTAGGAAGTATGGCATCTCGCTCAATCCAAAGAAAAGCTTGTTTTCCATGGATGAAGGCAAGCTTCTCGGGCATATTATCTCAAAGGAGGGTATCTGCATCGATCCAGCTTGGGTGGAGGCCATTCAAAAAATTGATTTCCCACGAAGTAAGAAAGAAATCCAATCCTTCAATGGTAAGATAAATTTCCTACATCGCTTTGTTCCCAATCTTGCAGAACACTTAAGAGAGATCACAAACATGCTGAAAAAGGATAGTGCAGTAAGGTGGACCAAGGAAGCAGTTAAATATTTTAATTTGGTGAAATTAGCTCTTTCTTCAGCTCCGGTTTTGATCAGCCCAAACTATACTCAGGATTTTATTTTGTTTTCCTTTGCCTCGGATCATACTATGGCAGCGGTCTTGATGCAGAAAAGAGACCAGCTCGAGAAACCAATTGCATTCTTCAGCAGAACCATAAGGGATGCGGCATTGAAGTATAATATTATTGAAAAATAGGCCCTTGCATTGGTTAAAGCATTGAAAGATTTTCGGGTTTATATTTTGCATTCTCACATCCTTGCTTATGTTCCTAATGCTGTTGTTAAGGATGTCCTAGTGCAAACAGATCTGGAGGGAAGGAGAGGCAAATGGATTGTTGCCTTGCTGGAATATGATGTAGAAATCAAACCGACAAAGCTCATTAAAGGACAGGGGCTGGCTAAACTCATGGCTGAGTCAAATCTGCATGCTTTGGACATTAATCTAATTGTTGCTATGTTCGAGGAAGACGAAGAAAATTTTCCCACTCAGGTATCATAAATTTTCCTCCTTTCTCCTTGGTATTCGGACATTGTTTATGTACTTCAAAATCTGTCATCACCTCCCAGAATGACCAAGAACCAAAGTAGGACACTGAAGTTGAAGGCTGCAAAATTTTTTATCATGAATGGTGCACTTTATTGGAAAGATTCCGGTGGTGTCCTGCTAAATTGTTTGGTAGAAGAAGAGGCCAAACAAGTTAAGGAAGATTTTCACAAGGGAGATTGCGGAGGCCATCTTTTCTGGAATACAACAACCAATAAAATCTTGAGAGCGGGGTATTATTGGCCAAGTCTATTTGCTGATGTGTACAAAATAGTGGCCAGCTGTCACAAATGTCAAATTTTTCAAGGTAAGCGGAAGTTGTAGCCTTTACCACTCAAACCCATTGAAGTAAGTGCTCCATTTCAGCAGTGGGGTTTAGATTTTATTGGTGAGATTCATCCTTCTTCTTCAGCACAGCATAAGTGGATCCTCATAGCGACGGATTATTTCACCAAATGGATTGAGGCAATTCCTACAAGGCAGGCCACCGATTCGGTAATTATCTCATTTCTTGAAAACAATATTTTGTCTCGTTTTGGATGTCCAAATAAGTTGATCACTGACAATGCAGCAGCCTTTAAATCGAAAAGAATGATTGAATTTTTTCATAAGTATCAAATCACTTTGGGGCATTCGACTACCTATTACCCACAAGGCAATGGTTTAGTGGAATCCTCAAACAAATCTCCTGTCAACATCATCAAAAAGCTGCTGGAAACTAACAAGAAGAGTTGGCACAAAAAGTTGGTCAATGCACTTTGGGCAGATAGGGTAAGTCAAAAGAAATCTATCGGCATGTCTCCTTTTGAACTTGTGTACGGTGTGGACACAATCTTCTCGCCCTCTTTGGCAATCTCGGTGGTAAAACTGTTGCAAGAAGCTGGCAGTGAGGACGATAGTTTGCAGCGAAGGATCAGTCAAATGATACATTTACAGCAAACTAGGGAGGAGGTATTTCAGCACACTTCCAAGTTGCAAGAAAGGATTAAGAGGATATATGACCAGAAAGAAAAGGCGGACAAGTTTGAAATCGGAGACATAGTACTAAAATGGGATGCAAGGAATGAAGAAAAAATTAAGCATGAAAAATTTGAAAATCTTTAGAAAGAACCGTACAAGATTGCAGCACATCGGGGCTAGAATGCTTTCCTTTTGCAAGAGCTGAATGGTGAAGACTATCCTGGAGGACCGGTCAATGGTCGGCTCCTCAAACGGTATATTGTGTGAATTGTTTTCTGTTGTCCTATTCATCATTGTATATACCGGTTTGTTTAAATTCCATTGCAAGAGTGTGTTGTTTTCATTCTTCAGTTTGGGGCCCGAGGTGAAGGCTATAAAACTGAGGTTTGATTTCAGTTTTGGTTTAGTTCATTAGAGTGAGGTCTTTCAGTTAATTTAAGTCTTGAAAATGAGTCCATTTGAGTCACGTTCAGTCTTGAAATTGAGTCTTTCAGTCAAGGGTTCAGTTTTGTTGTGTCGAAGTTATTGACTCCATAGCCCAATGGATGAAGGCACTACCTGCTTTCCCAGAGATCTGTAGTTCTTGGCACCTCCAAGGAGCTACCATCCCCATTGGAGCCAATGTTAGAGTCGGTATTCTCATCCCTCTGTCAGAGATCAAATCCTCTTGTTGCATTTCATATTAGGTGTCCCGCCCAGTCATTTGCATTCCATTAGGCGCATAGATCATCTGACGGTAGTGGCATTCCTCCAGTTTCCCTCATGTTATCTACTTGTTGGCTCATGTTTTCTCATTAAAAAAAACATATACAATCTTCTTTTTATCTTGAAAATTGCAAAGGTTGTCTTTAGGGTTTCATGGTCAATTAGGTCTAGGGTTTCATTAGGGTTTCGTCAAAAAATGTGTCAAAATGTCCAATAATTACCAGTAGGCCATGAGGAGGTTTCAACATCAATAAATTTCATCACCAAGTGTTCAAAAATGTGTTTTTCCTCAAAACTTTGTTTTGAGGAAAAAACAAAGTATTTAGCTTTTATTGTAAAAAATCATGAAAATTTTGTTTTCCTCATTGTAAATTCCTTCATCTGCACCCTGGTTTCTTTCCTTAGCCCCAGAAGCTCCAACACCTGCAAGAGAAGCAAAGCTCAGGTCATTTAGTTCATCACAAAACTCAAATGAAGCGAAAAAGTACAAAAAACAGAGTTTGAAGATAAAGTCATTTGCAAAACATTAGGAAAGTGGGTTTTGGCAAAATAAATTTAAAAGCTCCATGTATAAATCATTCCTCCAAGTGTTTGAAGTTCATTTGTACTCCAAGAGCAAAGAGAAGCAAGAAAAAAAGGATTTTGGTGAGTGAGTGTGAAGTTTGGGTGAAAATCGTTGTTAGTTGCCGGCGCGGCACACTCACTGGGTGCGGTGCATTAGGCCTCATTTTGCAGTGTAAAACAACACGGGCGCGACGCATTGGGCTGGATGCGGCCACACAGCCAAAGAGCCCGAAAATTTCCAGAATGACCTCCAATCGCCCAAAATCACACGGATTTGCCTTGTGATAAGTAGGTAGAGCCTCCATCATTGTTTTTTATCCAAGTTTGTGCTTATATCATGGTGGTTGATGAATGGTAATGGTTTTTAAAAAAAAACATCAAACCCTACCATTTGAAATTCCAAGAAACTTGCTGCCTAGGGTTTGATTAACTATTTTGCTACCAAGTCTATCATCCCTCCATCTCTCCCTTATCCCATTTGTCCCTTGATTTCATTATTCCCTAAGCTCCCCTACATGTAGGAATTTACAGGGTAAGTTCCTCAGAAAGAACACCAAAAGGACACCGCTCACAACCAGATCTCAAATCAATACACCAGTATTTTTGACGTGGTTAAAACCCTCAAAGAGGGAAACAGTCCACGGCCTGAGCCAACGTGGCCACTTCAGGCAATTTATTAATCAAAGAATGAAAATTTACATAAGCTTTCTCTCATAGACGGATTACCCGTGTTATCACTGAAAATTCTGTTGCCAAAATTTTTTAGCCTAGCTTAAGGACAGGGTGTTTTTGCAGCGCATGAATCCTCTTTTAACAGTTTCGCAGCGCAACATGCTTCAAGTGATTTCGTAGCGCGCTACGAAATTGGGGATTTGCTCGGGTTTTCAGTAGAAGGTTCATATACTAAATTTAGATGATGAGCAGAGTGATGCAAAGGCCCAAAAGGGAATGCAGTGGCAATGTATAAAGTTGGTGTATTCTACTACTTTGGTTTGAAGGGGGTTCCCCGTGACCATGCGAAAGCATTATCATGGTTTCTTAAAGCGGTTGAGAAAGGAGAATATATTGCTAATGTACATGTGCTGAGTGTTAATCAACTATTAGAATCAGCTCTGGACACAGCACGGCATGTGGCAAGTAGTATATTCACCTCGACTACTCCTGTACCTTACACCCAAATGACAAGCCAGCGTGAAGCTTTTGTAATTGGCAAACCGACTCTTCTCTGCGGTCTGAACCTGGGTTGGGATTGAATATTCCGAGGAGAACATGACATGCGAATTGGTACCTACAGGTTGCCATTGACAGGGTGAGGGCGAGGATTAGAGTTTTTGTAATATGAGAAATTTATTGAAGTATGCTCTGTCGGCCACCAGGCAAATTTTATGCCATCGCAGGTATAGCAGCGCCCCGAGGGTTTCATTTTATGCTCGGCCCTTCTGTAGCAGCAATAGAGATGGAGAGGCCTCTTCCGAGTTGACGGAAGTAGAAGAAGGTTTAAAGAAATTATCTTCAGCGTTAGTAAAAGACGTTGAGACCATTGAAATTTTAAAGGAGCTGAGAAAGTACTATGGAGACAAAGATGATAATTTGGAGGCGATTGCGGAACTTGTAATGAAAAGAGCGCTCTCAAGAAAACACGATCAGAGCGACGAAGAGTTGATGGATGAACTGCAAATGGATGTTGTGGAGGATGTTCATGATTCCGAATTCGAATCAGATTTCGAGGAAGCCTATGAGATCGATCACGAGATTGAGAATCTTTACATGCTACTGAATATACAGAGGATAAATTGCTTGCCGATGGACCAGTGGAGATGGATGCTGAGACGTATGATGAGATAGTCAAAGAGACTTGGGGCATGATACAAGACTACGAATTTTCTTAGGCTTAGCAAATCCTTATCTTGCACAGAAAATTGCATGTTACTTGGGCCGGGATCTTGGTAAAATTAGAATTAAAAGATGTTGCTATATCTGCATCGTGGTTTGCAAGATGACAAACAACTCAGGAGGCTTTCAAGTAATCTTTTGTAAGAATGGTGTGAGTATCATCTGGGAATGAGCACGCGTGCCCTGAAAAATGCAGGTTGCCTGGAATATGTGAGATTTTTACGGAGTTAGTTCGCCAAACAAGGTAGTTCCAAGGGCGCAGAGGATCTTTCGAGTATGAGCATGTATCAGAGCAGAACAGTCTACGAAAGGATTGTTGTGTCCCAGTACCAGCCTTCAAGAGGAGCCATGAAGGACCCCGTGTTCATACAACTAATGAAGATGCTGTACATTATTGTGAGACAAGATGTCATTCTTGTGGCTATTTTTGCCGACTTCCGATCGATCACCCTGGTTTGCATAACACAGTGCATGGCAATATGAGAAATTAGGCTTTCAATAAGTCTACAGACCTTGTTTTGTTGTGATTCTAATTGTCTTCTGTTGCGACTATCGAACTGTGGATTGTGAAAGAGATCCCAGGTTAGATGAGGAACTTGATACTAGTTACTGTCACTACATATCGAGGGCTTCATTCTATAACAACAGAAGGACCAAGACATACAGAGGGTTCGGTTTCACTATTTTATAAGCCACTGATAGCGTTGTTTACTGGGGATCAGCTCACAGTTTCAACTGACAACAACTTGAACATTTTGGAGGAGTCTAGTGAGTACTCAGTCACAAGGCAAATAGGGAACATACAACGCCTGTTACAGTTGGATTTCCTCTGGATTTTACCGGGTCACGGTCCACTCCTGCTAGAGACCTTGTTTGTCAAGCTACTTGGGGTTGCAAGTGAAATTTTACCTTCGATTATGTAACACTGTACAGTTGCAGATTGTCAAGTTTGTAGAGTTTGAGATTGCCTTTTTATGTGAAGTGAAGGCTATGATATCTTGTCCCACAGCATCAAAACAATAAAAGAGCACACAGGAATTCTCAAAGCCAATGTTGTTTTTTTTTTTTTTAAATTGCTACCACATTTCTGGGTCAGTCCAAGGATTGTGACTTGTCTGCAGATTCTCAAACAAATCATTTACCAACTACAGATTCATTTGCTACGGAACAAATAGAGGTTGTTGAAAGCAGTTTCGTAGCGCGCTACGAAACTGCTGTAGGTGATGTTTTCAATGCAGAATAAACAGTTTGACCGGGAATTTTAGAAGAGAGACACCTGTCCATCAATACAGCTTACAGCTCATCTGGAGACATGGTGTTTGGTAGCAGAGTTCCATACCTTGAGTTATTAAGGAGTTGGGAACATGCTGCTACATTTTCGAATAGTGGTAGAAGACAGGGACCGTGAAAACAGGGCACTCATCTTTACTAATTAATGAGCCATCTACACAGCTAGTATCCAAGGCCAGCTCGTTCAGTGAATGCTCCTCCAACATATCTCGGCCACAACAGAAAATGTACAGGTGTCAAAGCTCAAGAAAGGCATCATGCATACGAGGAGATAGAGTTAGAATTTCAATGTGATTAGGACTCTATGTATTTACAGCACAATACCTTTTGTATTTAATAAGTTTGTTTAAAATAGATAAGGTTAGTTAATGATAGACCATCGAGCTCCCCTCATGCTGGAGGAGGAGACTCAAGGTAGTTTTAGTTTTGTTTTCCTATATATAGGAGAAACTCTGATGTAAGTGGGGTTGGAGATTTATAAAAGAAACAGAGTTTTTATATTGGCTAATGTAAAAGACTTTTGACAGTAATAGAAAGATTACTTTTTCTTCCCAAGATTCATCTTGTGTTCAAAGGCTCAGAATATATGTGGTTTTGTCTTTATCCTTTCTGTTTTACAGCTCAATAGACAT
This sequence comes from Pinus tabuliformis, assembly GCA_031772625.1. Taxonomy (NCBI): domain Eukaryota; kingdom Viridiplantae; phylum Streptophyta; class Pinopsida; order Pinales; family Pinaceae; genus Pinus; species Pinus tabuliformis. The sequence goes on along the minus strand of CM062819.1, from coordinate 1,823,963,605 downwards.
GCAATCACTCTGAATTCACCTAGTGCTCAGACTTCCTGTGTATGTTTATGAGTTGAGGTTCTTTTTGAGAAATGTTCTGAGTGTTTAAACATTATATGCCTTGGCTTCCATGATTGAGTAGTTAATAGTTTACTGCAGAGGTGTTTGACTCCATGAGCCCAATGGAAGAAGTGTTATTTTGTTGTTCCAACCAGCTTATTTTCATGTATTGTTTGAAGAGTTAGCCATCTTTTCTTGTTATTAATTCATATCAAAAATCTGTGAGAGAGCCCTCTCTGACTAAGGAGGCTAAGCCTTAGTCTAAAGCCTGGTTTGAAATAGTTGCATGAGATCTTGCTAAGTAGCAGCCCTTAGTACACGATTTTGTGATAACAACCCGAACAATGAACCTCCATGCGCTTTAAATAGAACTCATGGACCAATCGGGTGTCAAGCCACGGATCAAGTGTCGGTAATACCGAGGAGAGAGTGAACCGTCAGATCACTACATATCGTGACCGTCGGATTGTAAGTTACAAAATGTACAGCGGTAAAGAAACACACTTTACCTAACTCTATACTAGACCAAGTTGAACTTAACTATTTCCTATGTGTCGGAATATCCTAACATCCCCCCTTAAGAACAACTTGGGATAGGATTGAAGGATTTACAAATATGACACAATAGGAGAAGGAAGGAGGCACTAGAGCCTATCCCCCCTTAGTGACAACTTCTTGAACTCCAAGCATATATCGAAGTTTAGTGAAATTCGCCTCTGTGAGAGCCTTTGTGAAGATGTCTACAACCTGATCATCTATTGAACAATATTTCACTTCAAGAACATGGTCATGAATGAGCTTTCTGATGAAGTGCATGTGTAGTTCAATGTGTTTGCTGCGCTGATGCTAGACTAGATCTTTGCATAGCTGAATGGCACTTTGATTATCACACCAAAGTGTGATTGGATGCTGCTGCTCAAAGCCAAACTTTGATAGGATTTGACGAAGCCACAAGGCTTCCTTACTAGCTTCCATGGCACCACGATACTCTGCTTCTGCTGACGAAAGAGAAATGGCAGCCTGTTTCTTACAAGCCCATGTAATAGGTCCTGAACCAAGAGTGAAGACATAACCAACAGTAGACTTCCGATCATCAGGGTCACCAGCCCAATCAGAATCAGTGAAACCAACTAATAGAGGAGCTGCTTTGGCACTGTAATGAATCCCAAACTGTACTGTACCTCGAACATAACAAAGTATTCTTTTAGCTGCTTTCCAATGACTTTCACGGGGGTTTTGCATAAAACGAGCAACAAGGCCAACAGCAAAGGAAAGGTCAGGACAAGTATGGGTTAAATACAAGACTTTTCCTACAAGTTGACGATATAAGGTAGCATCAACTTCAGGAGAAGTACAGGAGACTGAAAGTTTGACTCCAGACTGAAAGGGAGAAGGGGCTGGCTTACAGTCTTCCATGTGAAAATGACGAAGAATATCACAACCATACTTGGACTGGGAAAGGGAAATACCCTCCTTGGATTGCAAGACTTGAAGACCGAGAAAATAGTGTAAGTGTCCTAAGTCTGTCATTTCAAATTTCTTTTTAAGGCTGGACTTCACATGGTTTATAAGGTTGGGATCACTACCAGTAAGAATAAGATCATCAACATAAAGAACAAGGATGATAAGAGAGTTGCCCACTTTCTTGGTGTAGACAGTATTGTCAGAATAACACCTAGAAAAGCCAGATTCTAAAAGAAAGCTATCCATTTTGGCATACCAAGCCCGAGGAGCTTGCTTGAGACCATAAAGGGATTTCTTAAGTCGACATACAAGGCTAGAGTTTGTTTGGATGAAGCCAATGGGTTGTTCCATATAGATTTCTTCATGCAAGTCCCCATGCAAGAAGGCAGATTTAACATCCATCTGATGGACTTCCCATTTTAAAGAGGCAGCAAGGGAAAGAACAAGGCGGATAGAGTTCATTTTGGCAACAGGGGAGAAGGTTTCAGTGTAGTCAATGCCTTCAACCTGTGAAAAGCCCTTAGCAACAAGACGAGATTTATGTTTATCTACTTTCCCATCTGGTCCATACTTGGTTCTGTAAACCCATTTACATCTAACAAGTTTGCGTCCCTTTGGTAGAGGAACAAGATCCCATGTATCATTTGCCAACAATGAATGATATTCTTCATTCATAGCTGCTTCCCAATGTGGATGGCCTGAAGCTTCTGCAAAAGTGTCAGGATCATGATTTACTGGAGCTTGAGCCAGTAAAGAAGAGGCTCTTTCAAACTGAGAACGTGTACGTCGCTGATCTGTAGGATCACCGGCAAGATCACCTGCTGCATCTCGAGTAGCACGGACCCATCTTGGAAGTTGAGGATCCTGAGAAGGTGGGGGAGGATTGTCATCCTCACTTTCATCATCTGAAGAAGAAATGTTTTCAAAAGTAGAAGAGATAGGAAGAGGTGGCACATCCGCCGGACTAGGCTCGCAGGCCGATTTATTTTCATCAAATTTTACATCTCTTCTAATGATAACATTTTTGGACTTAAATGGAATAAGTCTATAACCTTTTACATCTTCAGAATATCCAACAAAAGTACATTTCTCACTCTTTGGTTCTAAAGCTTTATGCTTTTCATCTCGAATATGGGCCCATGCTTCACTTCCAAAAACACGAAAGTGACTTACATCTTGTTTAATGGAACTCCAAGCTTCTTCTGGAGTGATATTCTTTAGAGCCTTAGTAGGAGTGCGATTTATTATATAATTTGCACAATTAATTGCTTCGACCCAAAAACTAAGACTGAGTCCTTTAGATTGCAGCATACAATTAGCCATTTCCTTTAAGGTGTGATTTTTCCTTTCAGCTACACCATTTTGTTGTGAAGTGTATGGAACAGTATGTTGCATTTGAATTCCATTTTCGGTGCAAAAGTTTATGAATGTGTTTTTAACATATTCTCCACCATTATCAGTTCTTAGCTTAAGAATTTGATGTCCAGATTGTTTTTCAACAAAGGATTTGAAGGCCAAAAAGGTGTTAAATACTTCGCTCTTGAGTTTTAAGAAGTATACCCAAGTGCGTCTGGAGAAATCATCAATGACAGTTAAGAAATACTTGCAGCTAGAGAATGAAGCAACAGGAAGTGGACCACATAAATCACTGTGCACAAGCTGTAAAGGGGCTGAGACGTGCCAAGAGGCACGTTTTTCAAAACTGTCCCGATGATGTTTTCCGAGTACACATGCAGAACAAACACCATCTCTGCAAGATACCATAGGAAGACCTGTCACCATATTTTCTTTACATAGATGCTGAAGGGAGCGATAGTTTAAGTGACCAAATCGCTCATGCCAAAGTTGGCTCACTTCATCATTATGAGCAACAAATACTGAGGGAAGATTTGATGACCCAAAGTTGTGAAACTTATACAACCTTGTGGAATCATCAGCAATACCAGTAGCTAGAATCTGTTTAGGATCTCTTAGATCCTTGATTACAACATCATGAGGTGAAAATTCAACAATTTTACCTTCACCTGAATGAGTTATCTGATATACAGATAGAAGGTTGCAGGATAAGGTTGGAACACATAGTACATCATTAAACTGACCATTGTCAAGATGAACAGTTCCAGTCCCTACAACATTAAGAGATCTATCATCACCAACATATATATTTTTGGTGTTACAATCATTTAAAGAAGAAAACATGGCTTTGTTTTTGGCCATGTGATAAGAGGCTCGAGAATCAATGAGCCACTCATGAGAATGAGAAGAAGAAGATACATTTAATGCATAACCAGACTGAGATGATTGACAACGACATGCAGAAAGTGCCATTCCTGAAGATGAAGTTGAAGTTGAAGTTGAAGAATGCTCCACATGGATATAATGTTTCTTCATTGCAGCTTCCAAGGCTTCCATCTTCTTAAAGCATTTAGATTCTAAGTGGCCATCTCGATTACAAAAGTTACAATGTCTATCAGTCTTCTTCCATTTGTTTTTATTGGTCCTATCATTTTGCTGAAATGATCTTTCATTTTGAGGCTGAGTTTGCTTAGGACCCTTGTTTGGTTTAGGACCATTCTTTTTAGGATATGACTTCTTAGGATTCTTTGAATTTGGTTGCTGCTGGGCAGCTAACGCTTTCTTGGAAGAGTTTCCAAGATTAAGAAGACCAAGGTGTAAGAGTTTTTCTTGTTCTCTTATTAAAGAATCACAAAAAGAGTCAAAGGAAGGGGCCTTGTAGTCTTTTCCTTGACAAATGAAAGCTTCCCTTGTAGAATGGAAGGTGGAAACAAATACAGAGTAGGCTGGTCCCAACTTAGTAAGGATGGAATAAATAAGGTTACTATCTTCTTTCTTAACCTTAACACCTTCCAAGAGATATCTAAGGGTCTTGAATTTGGACAAGAAATCTTCAATGCAAGAAAAATTATTAGGATCCAATGTAAGCAACTCATTTTCAAGTTGATGGGCTCTAATTTCATTTTTAATCCCAAAAACTTTAGTGATTTGTTCCAATGCTTCATGAGGAGTATCAAGTTCTGCAATATGGAATCTAAGATCAGGAGAAATAGACATCCCTATCAAACCATGTGCTTGATCTTGTCTATTTTCCCATTTTGCAGCCTTGTCTTCATCTTTTGGTTTCTTCTCTTGGCCTGTGGCTATTCTGTAGAGACCTTTACTTCTAAGTAAATCTTCCATGTAGGCTATCCATTGGAAGTAGTTAGTGCTGTCAAGAATGACTTGGCATGGACTTTCCATTTAAAAAAAAACTAAAGCTGAAGATGCTGAAAGTAAGTGTTCCAATGGATAGATCTCGAAAAATTAGGCTGTTTAAAAAAAAACGGCTCTGAAAAAGGCTTCCGGATGAAGAAGTTATGGCTTTTTGAAAAAAAATTGTTGAAGTTGCCGGCAAAGTGCGCGAATGTGCGGGAATGAAAAAATCCGCCCCCACAAAATGGAGACTTGAACCCAAGACCTCTACTCTCTTAAAATAGCTTTGAACCAATTGATCTATACAAAAAATTTGAGAGAGAGAGAGGGGGCCTTGGTTTGCGTGCTTGCCTTGAGAAAGCTCTTTTTCCCTACAAAACACAAAACACAAAACCCAACACAGACATGCAAAGAAAACGAACCTTATGGCTCGAAGTTAGATTTAGCCGGAAACTAAATATTTTTCTCAATGTTTCTGATTTTCCAAGATCACACTAAGGTGCAAGGAAAAGAGCATACGCATGAGAAAAAAAAAAACTTCCTTTCTGTTTCTGATTTGCCCAGATCGCACAGAGTCGCAGGGCAAAGAGCATACGCAGAAATGAAAGGTATAGATCCGGTAATAAAAAAAGCTAAATAAACAGAAACCGAAATAACCAGAGAGAAAATAACAGTAAACTCCAGATAAACACTGTATACCTCAAGATCTTAAAAATGACGCAGATAGGGCTACCGGAAACCTTTTCGCGTGAAACGAAAGGGGTTCCTCACTGGAACAGATGCTCCGAACACAACAGAGCAGTCCTCTCGGCCCGAAAGCAGTCAGAAACAGTAGATCTAGGAAACTACAGCCGCATGCAGTTCTACCGGCTTCAGATTTGGATCACCAACGGACGCGGCCCTCAAATAGCTCTGATACCATGTAGGAATTTACAGGGTAAGTTCCTCAGAAAGAACACCAAAAGGACACCGCTCACAACCAGATCTCAAATCAATACACCAATATTTTTGACATGGTTAAAACCCTCAAAGAGGGAAACAGTCCACGACCTGAACCAACGTGGCCACTTCAGGCAATTTATTAATCAAAGAATGAAAATTTACATAAGCTTTCTCTCATAGACAGATTACCCGAACAATGACCCTCCATGCGCTTTAAATAGAACTCATGGACCAATCGGGTGTCAAGCCACGGATCAAGTGTCGGTAATACCGAGGAGAGAGTGAACCGTTGGATCACTACATATCGTGACCGTCGGATTGTAAGTTACAAAATGTACAACGGTAAAGAAACACACTTTACCTAACTCTATACCTAACTCTATACTAGACCAAGTTGAACTTAACTATTTCCTATGTGTCGGAATATCCTAACAATACACCCTAAATTCATTAATCCCCTATCCCAAGTTCCCTTTCCCAAAATCCTAATTGTAAAATCCCAAACCCTAACCTTATACAAAACTCCCAAAACATCCCATGTTTCCCTAACTAAATCTATCCCAATAGTCCCTAAATTCCCATTATTTTTCCCTTCCCTTATAGTCCCTCATTTCACTATTTTCCCTTGGTGGCAGAGGTCAAACAATCATCAAAGGCAGTCCAACACAGTTTGACACATCAGCACCTATTTCTCCAAGGCAATTTGTCTACCAGCAGCTATGGCATCTGATCCTTCATATGATTATGAAGAGGAGACCCAAAGTGACTCACCCACGGAGGGACATGCACCCAGGAGGCCTCATAGAGGTGGCAAACATATCAGAGAGGAACCAACCACTCTTACTGAATTACAAGCCTGCCCTCTTGCCATTTTTTGTTTCCAGCATCAGTCATGTTATGAATTTTGTGAGAAGGTTGCCAATATTCAGTTTCATCATGAGTTGGCCCACTTATTTGTGTTGCATTTACATGGTGATCAAGCCACTCTTACCGGTGTCACTTTCACATTAACACTAGAATCCATTTCATTAGCAACCGACATACCAAACATTGGAGAACCATGGAACAAGAGGCAGAAAATTGACCGGCAGCACTATGAACCATACATCAAACCCGTTTTTTGAGACAGCTCAAGGGAGTGTTTCCTTTTCGGTACCTCAAGGATGAATATGCTCCTTTAATGAAACTCATCATGAAGTATTTCACCTGTGAGGGCCGGTTCTCCCACTTGTATGCTTATCACATCAGGCTGCTGATGCATTTTACTCAAGTTTGGATGATGAACATTCCTTACTTCATATGCCGAAACATAGAGAAGATTACCACTCTTGTGCAGCACAAGACCCCTCAACAGCAGTTCATGTTGAGAATGCAACAAGATGATGGAGCTTAGTGGAAAGAAGTCGCCTTCACTAAGTGAGCCCATAGGCTATTTTTGGCGCAAAGTCTATTTTTAGACATATGGATCATGGTCTATGAGTTGCAGGATGCTATTTGTGGATGATTGGTCATGTTGGTAAAAATAGATGGACTTCTATTTTTAGACATATGGGTGGTTTCTATTTTTAGACTGCCAGGCTAAAAATAGAACAGTCGAATATTATTGTCTCATAATAATATTTGGACTATAAACATTATCTTATCCTCTTGGAGCACTTCAGTTTGAGCTACAGATGTGGCACATGCAGCTGTCAGAAGGAAATACGCTTTTCTTGTGGGTCAGTTGAGCTATTGCATGCAGGACTTCAGTTAGAACTCATGTGGTTGAGTTTCGGTGGAGTTGATTGTGGAGTTGATGGAGTTGTGTTCAGTTTGACTTGGTTGAACTAGTTGTATTTTAGTCTAACTAAAGAATACACTAGTGATGAGTTGTGTGAATTAAATATTAATTAATTCACTAATTATTAACTCATAAAGCAACTAAAGAATACATCAGTTAACTCAGTGCATGTATAGTTCAGTGGAGACAAGTGTTAGAGGTTGAGATTGCTATCAGTTGTGACTATAGTTGTGCTTGATATTTTCACATGCATGGATGGAGATTTCCCATGAGGCTTGCATAGTATAACAAAGGGAATTCGAATTCACAGAGTGATTGATTCTCTTGCAGGATTGCGTAGTGGAGGCAGGCAAACAATGGAGGAGATTTGAGGCATCAGATCTGAGCTAGTTTGTGTGTAACAGGTGGAGATAGTACTGAGTACTTGTGAGAAGTATTGTACTATGTATTGTTACATGCTCTATCATTATAATATACAAATAGTGTGGGGTTTTCAGCTGTATGCTTTCCCCGGGTTACATACTGTGTTAATGTGCACATGCGATTGATGTTTCATTGTTTTTAATTCCGCAAAATTGATGATCAATGTAGAGGAGATTATGTATTATGCATGTATTCCGCAATAGTGTATAATCGGGATAATCTCTTTGAACAAGTGTCATATTATTCAAAATTTCTACAGTTCAACAATATTTATCATTTTGCTCTCATCAAAATTGTGGTCGTTCATCGGCTTGGATTACAGGGCATCACTTAGGATGACTTCATCTCTCGTGAGTTTTTCAGAGCTCAACAGGGACCTTTTAAGGCTGGACATGAGACAGGTGGACCTTCTTATCAGCATGAGGGCCATGAGACCACTAGTGTACCGGTGTTCATCACCTATTAGAGGGGAACTAGACGGTTGTTTACAGCAGCAAAGAGAGTTTTATCTCCACCCAGGGTGGAAGGGGCCTCGCTTCCTTCATCAGCACAGCAGGTTCAGGACCGAGGCAAGAGGCCACTACAGGAGGAAGGACCATCAGGTGAGAGGGAGACTGATTTCATCCTCATTGAGGGTGATGATATCGATATGGGCCCACAAAGCGCAAATCTTAGAGAGATCATTAAGGAGCAGCAGGTGGACATTGGTGCCTTGTCTACCAACTTAGATAGAGCCCAATGAATTGTACAGTACTTGGAGCAGAGGAATAAGCAGCTTGAGGATCAATAGGTGGTTATGGAGTTGCAAAACATTCAGCAAAACTGCCAAGCTGCCCGAAGGAGGAGGGTGGAGTTTACTTCATTGGAGCAGGAGATCAATGCCGATAGGGAGTCATGGCTTGAAAGAGTCAATATCCACTTGGAGAGGAAGCTGGAGAAGGCAATAAATGAGAAGAATATGCTTAGAAACTTGTCATATCATTACTTTTCCCGGAACTTGGTGTGCCAAGCGAGAATCAGGGATTTGAAAGCAAAGTTGAAGAGAGCATCAAGGAGGAAAAAAGAGGATGAAGGACTTTAGATCTTGGCTGAGGCTTCGTTGGCCCATCACAACACTTGATAGAGAAGACTCAGCCCAAATTTCGAGAAATTTGGAGAAATTTTTGCATTTTTACAAATTTTTGGCACAAAAAATATGTTTTTCTGCCCTATGCGTCGCGCCACGTGGCACTCGCTTTTGCTAGAGGCCTCCAAATCACAAAAACTTAGCATTTTTGGATTTTGTCATGCAAAATTACACTTGCCTACCTATGGCCAAGAAATTTGGGCAGGTTTTGAGCCCTCAAAAAGGTCAAAAACACTCAAAAAATGACCTCACTGCCCCTATTTTGACACACAGGAAGCAGTGTTGGGAGAATGGACTTTTGGAGGGGCAAATGGAGACCAAATTGAAAAATTACACTTTGGTTGGAAAGTAGACAGGTATAACTTTCCAGAAATCACACCTGGAGCTCATTTGGACATCGGGAAGGCCTCAAAATGTGGGTCCAAACAGGCGCTATGCATAGAGAATCAGGCGTGGTGCATAGAGGAAAAATTGTCAGTTTGACCAAGTTTTGCTCTGTTTTTCGCCCAGCTTTGCCTACTTTGACTTTTTAACTTTCCTAATGGAAAATTTATGATGTAATTTGATGTATATTGATGGATCATGATGTAAATATGTTGGATTTTCACTTGTAGAGGTAGATTCATAAGTTTAGAGGTTGTTTGAAACTGAATGAATCAGTTCCCTTGTTTCTAGAGGCATGCTGTTATGTTGCCTAGTTTCTAGTTCTCAGTTTAGAATCATTTGGATAAGCTCCTAAACTTGTGACCTCGACCCCTAGAGGCAAGGATGAGCTATGTTTGTCTATATTAAGTTATTTTTTCAGTCATTAGCATGGTTGGACTCTTGAGGAAGAAAAGAACTTCATTGTACATTCATATTTCATTTTGGCTAAGGAGTTGAGACCAGGATTTGCAGCACTCTTTGAGATTCATGTGGCAATTTGTAATTGTGAATTTGTTTATGTGATTGCATGCCATTATCTATCTTATTTCTTCTGAACTAAACAAACAAGAGTGTAAGTAGAATTCATTGAAAGTGTAGTGCTCTATTTGAAGTTTGCTTTAGTTATTTGATGTTTTCAGCTGTTTGGGGAGGATTCATGATTTCTCTTGCCCTCTTCAACACCTCACATGTCTATTCCTTCCATCTCACTAAAATTTCAGTGCCAAAACTATTGCCTACCTTGCCCCATTGAGATCTCTGCAGAACTGAGCCTCAATCCCCGCAACCCCAAAATGTGCCTTTCCCTCTGAGCCAACAAAGCATCATTTTATCAAATCAAACTCTCTTGCACTCATACCTAGCCTAAAATCAGAAGATATTTCAGTCATCTCAAGCCCCATAGATCATTATTTTCTGAGATTGACCTGAAGAGAGCCCTCTCCTGACTTGGTAGGGCTAGCTACCAGGCTGAGCGTGGTTTGATGTTGGCCCTGGATCCTACCTTTTCAGCCTGAGGTAAATCTAGGCTCTAACAGGATCTAGGGAGGAATTAAGAATTCCCTAGGCCGGATTATGGAAGGAGTGAACGAACTCAACCGGGATGGGAGAGCAATTAAGGGTTCTCAAATCTGGGCATCAGATGAAAACATGTAAATAAATAACTGTGCAAAACAGAGTGTAATTAAACCAATTTTGCATGATATTTCCAAATAATTCATTTAGATTTTAGAAAACATCTAATATTATGAAAAAACATAACAAAGGTAACACAATCACACAAAGAAAGTACTTCACTGCAAATGGCTCATCTCATGAATCCTGTAGCAAAAAGCTTTTATTACTTGCTCCAGTCTGTTGACTTGAAAATAGTACAATCACCATTAGCTTCAAGATAAAAATGAATCTACAAATGTAAAATAATCCACCCAAATACTTCGAATTTTGAAGTATTTATACAAAAGGAATTACAAAATATCTGAAATTATATTCAGAACTAATCTAGGAAAAAAGAAATATCTTCTTGCAAGAAGATAGAGACAGCGATGGAATTGTTTCATGTTGTCCCTTTTATTTTGGTTCTACTGGTTGTAGACTTTGATTTTTTATCCCTTTATGCTGTTAGGCTATTTGGCTTTCACACGGGATGCCTTGTTTTACTTTAACCTTTCACCTGATATTCTTTCATCTGATACACTTTAACTCTGCTTGCCTGTCAAAATTCTTTTACCTTGCTATTTTACTTTTACAGTACATTTATAATTTACCGTGTTTTTACTACAGTAATCATTCAATTTTTCCCATCTTTCTTCATCTGGTAATTGGATATTGATCATTTTTCTATATATCTCCTCTGCCTCTGTATATTTTGCAAAAGTGGGCTTATTAATGAACAAGTGTTTTACCTCATGCTGGAGGTAAAACAAGTTTTCAAAAGTTTGGTATAAGACTTTGCCTATTGGCATGCCCTTCATAGATGCAGTCATCACTTTTTCTTTAGCTACTTCCCTGATCTTCTTGTTGTAATCTCACTGTGTCATTAATTTGTCATTTATAACTAAGGGATTAGGTAATCCCTTTTCTTTCAACAACTCAAACTTAGCCATGAACTTGTCAATGGCTAGCTGCATGTTTTGACACTTATCTTCTAGATTCAACATTAAATTCCTCTTGGTGAGGACTCTCCTGACTTCCAAAATTGTACCTGTCCTATCAGGTATCTCAAGCTCTTGCAGTTCATATTTATTCTTGGAGTTGAGGAAGTGGATGATTCTTGCTGCTTCCTCTGGCATATCTCCAAGTTCTGTTTTCACCCTTTCAATGGCTTCTGTTGCCTGCTTAATCAAATCAATCTGCTCAAAAATGACCTGGATAGATGGCCAAATATCATTGACAGAGTCAATGATATTGGCCCATAGTTGCTCTTTAGCCTTTCCTATTGGCTCAGTCAAGGTCAGTTCTTTTTCTAGGCCTTTTATCCTCTCATTCATCCTTGCAACCTTTTGTTGTTCTTCCTTATACATAATCTGGGCAAGTTTGTAATCTGTCTTAAGGTTGCTGACTTTCTCTTTCAATTTGTTCATCTCATTGGTCTAAATGGACATTTCTTCCATTGCTTTGACCAGCCTATGTGCTTCTTCACCTGTGGTACCTGTTTCTATTGTAGTCGAAGTTGATGCTGGCAATGCAGTGGCCATTGGACCAGTGGGATCTAATGCTGCTGCCAGAGTGGAAGGTACAACTGTGGTTACTGTACGAATGATATTTGGAGGAGAACTATCAACATTAGCTTGTTTGAGCTGAATCAAGCTATCTAGTTCCTTTTCCATCTCCTTCAACTGGTCATTGAGCTGCAACACTAATTCCATCATTTCTTCATGATCTGTCTGGCTTTCTAGGACTTCCTTTGTTTATGGATGCTGCAACTGAGGTAGCTTGAGCTGTTTCTTGAGGGCTGCAATATCCTCATTCTTTTTCTTGATTAACTGTTCAGCAGCTTTGACATCCTTTGGGTCATGGCCTAGTTCAATAATCAGGTCCTCCAAGGACTTTATCCTAGTGTCTTTGGCACTAGAGGAAGCCTTTTCCAGTTTGTACTAGGTTGTCACATTGTCCAATGAATCTTTCAGTTTGAATGCTGTCATGGCCTTTGTTGTGAGGGTGGAGTAGTTCATTTCTCCAGCCTGCTTGTGAAATTCGATCCGATCAATGGGATGAATATCCCTGGCCAAGACCTCAAAGTTGGTCTTCTTGTAGTCTGCTGAGGTTTTGGGTTGTTGTACAGTGGGTTGTAGGAATGACACCTGCATCTTTCCTTGTTTGATGTCAAAGGCTGACATCAATCTGTTTTGGTTTGGTGGTGTCATCTTCATGTACTTGGCATATGTGTCTGCCTTGAGCTTTTCATTTGTCATTTTTATTTCCTTGAATCTTTTCTTGATATCTACTTCCTTATCAGCTGGCCTGACAAAGGAAGACACCTCCACACTCTTCTGTCTCTGGATGATCTGGGTATTTGAAGAAGAGGGATGTTGTGTTTCTGCTGATGTAGCTGTCTCTGTTTTCTATTTACTACTTTGCCCCATTTCCTCAGTGTCAGTGATGTCTTTTGATGCAATGTTTTCCTCCTGTTCAAACACAGGAGTCAACTTGGGCCTTTTTCTTAGCTTGAACTACTCATTAGTGGTATCCATGGCAGAGCTTGATGCTTCCTCCCTGTTTCTTTTGGGATTCTTCTCCTCATTGAGAGGAGTCTGAATGATAGGAGGGTTATTCATTGGCTTTTACAACTATGGGACCTGCAAGAAAGAGCTCTGGTCAAATTGTTTCTCCAAGTCAATCATGGTGTTCTCAACATCCACCATTGTGATGTCCATATCTATCAATGTGTTCTCTACCCATTCTGACTGACTTTCATACTATTCAATGTTAGGTCTGAGGTAGTGGATGTAAGGTCCTAGCTTGACCTTTTGTCTGAGTTTTTTTACAACCCCATGAGGGTCATAATGCCATATGAAACTATTGATGAATTTCATGCCTTAGAGGATCTTGTCTGCCTCAGGTCTGGCCTCTCTGGTGTTGCAGATGAAAGGTCCCATTTGATTCTTCATTTTAAACTGTGTCTTCTTCCTAGCAACTAGGAAGCTGACTTCATCTACACTTATGATTTCCTTGAAATATTCAAGGGCAAATATTCTTATTGGGAGGTACTTTGGAAATTTGTAAGGGGCTAGCTCACAACCATATATCCTGATCTCAGTATGATTTTGGTATAGATACTAGTCTCCTATTTCGCTATTCTTTGCTAGTTGAAGTACTCTCTTGATCTCAGTACTGATTCTAGGTTGAATGCTAGAAGTCAGCATGTTCATGACAGGGTGAACAAAACAATCTATGAAGTCTTTATATGAGGTGGAAAACTTGTGGACCAAGGGTGTCCAGAAGATGTCTGATATTTCCTTTCCCTTGGTGTCCAATTTCTGGATCTTCAAAGGGAATTTATCTATCTGGTAATAAATGAACATATGAAACAACACTGAAGAGTATTTGAAAACTCTTTTAGTGGGCAGTCTAGTGAGTTGTTCATGCATTTTGTCTGCAATGAACTGGGCATAATCATACAAAATGGAAGGAGGCTTGCCTGGAGTGAAAATGGACAAGAAGGCCATGATGACCTCATCCACAAACTCAGCTAATGTCCATCCTAGGATGCATCAAATCATGGTGATAATTCTCCTGCCAGTGTCTGAAAAAATAGTGGCAACATAGGGTGGAATGTCTTTAAGAGTATGGAACCCCTCCATGATGAAATTCTGAAATATTTGTTTGATCTTGTCTGGGCCCAGTGTGATGTATAGGTCCAACAAGTGTCTAATGGACAATGGAGTCAAATTAGGAGTATGCTAGATTTGCAACATCTGGTTGATGGATTCAACAATAATAGTAAATAGTATCTCTTGGTTTGGTGACTCAATAGCCCTATGGCTTGGAACATAACAAGCTTGGTAGAAATGTATTATGTTTGGGAATGGGTGGACTTTTAGGAATGTATACTTGGGGAGTTTAGATTCCCAAAGGTTTATATCACCAGCATGGTTTAGGAACCTATCTTTGGCCCAGCAGTGGATTTTGAGAAGGTGGCATGGGGTGGCTGTATCTTTGATTTGGAAGTCTCGGTCTGCCAGGGCCAGGTAGTCAATGTCTAAATGAGGGGTTGTCACTGGTCTGACATCTAGAGAGGTCTGGGCATCCATTTCTGTAATAAACTGTGGAAATTTGGGTTATATGGCTATTGGAAGTGAAGTTTTGACAATTCTATAATAAGAGTAGGGTATAAGCAGTTTGCAAGTAGGGGTTTTGGTATTTTAGAAGGGGAATAGTCTCAATTTATAGGGAATTCAATTAAATTCATTCAATTATTTCATGAATTTAGTGTACGTTTTTAGATGAGAGGGGCATTATGGTTTTCTGCTTAAATACTTAGAATTTATGGCTAGGGCTGCAAACTGGTTTTAAATGGAGGTTTGCAAAGGTTTCTGCGGATTTCAGGTGTGTTGTGGTGGCGTTTCAGAAAGTATCCGGTGGTTGGTAACTGGTTGAAGGAGCTCGAAGGGCGCTTGTCTGCTTCAGAGGCTTCAACAGTGCAAATGGGCGAAAAAGGCCAAAAATGGGGTATGAGGGCTTTTAACTGAGAGCGGTTAGAATTGGTGGGGAAATTATATGAACAGTGGCGATTTTGCTTTATGGCGGGGGGGCAGTATTGGAGGGCATCGCACCACTTATGAGGGTTGGGCAATATTTCGCTGAGGGAACGCGATGTATGCAAGAGGTCAACACATAGAAAAATGGGCCCGAGAAAAACCGCCCATATTGCATGCTCTCGGGCCGTTAAAGGTTGGACATTGCGTGGTGCAATATGGGCAATGGCCGTTAGATCTAGGGGTTGATGATCGGATGACCATCCCATGGGAAAATTGCGCGGTCGGGCGATGGGGCGGAGATTAGCGGGACCCATGGGATTAATTACGGTTAAGCGTAAGTAACCCATGATTAACTACAGGTTTATGAAATAATGGGGTTTTATGGAATATAATGGGCAAAAATGAATTTTCAAAGTTAATAAAGTAATACGGGGGTGAAAATAAAGTTAGGATAAGAAGTTTAGTGGGTTTTTCGGGGATTTTATGGAATTTAATACATGGAAAGTGATTTTTCCAAGGGGAAAAAGGATTTCATACTAGGGGAAAAGGATTTTTGGGAAGGCGGATGAATGTAGAAGGTAAATTGGCTAGGGAATGTGTGAAACTAAAAGGGAAATTAGTAAGTATATAGTGGGGGGTGAAATGCAATGAAGGGGAAGTTAGGAAAATCAACTTATGAACATGATTTTCACTTGGATAACTGCTCCTGCACACTGAAACACATAGTTAAGCATGATAGTAGTGCTTATGCTTCAAATGACTTGTATTTTCTGCAACCTTTCTTGTACCTACCCTTTTACTTACCCTAGCATTTTTTCTTCACCTTGTTGGGTGCACTTAAGCTAGCAAACCCATTTCTTTCCTCTCTTTTTTATGAAATAAACTATCTAATTCTAACCTTATATCTTCCAAGGGCTCAGATTAAACTAATGAGATCCTTTTATTTCTCTACCTATCTACTAATCTGCCAAGATTAAACTGTTTGGTCAGATTTTTATTCTCTAACTATAAACATGAAATTCAAAGCATGAAATAGTCAAGATTAAACAGTTTTACTATCATGGGTTGTGGCATATGTGACAAGCTGAACACAACCATTATTTAAGACAGTAAATTAAAGAGTAGTGGCACTTGGACTTGCACACTTTCATGATCTGTTTTTGTTTGGGGTTCATATTTTTTCCTTTTTTTGTGATCTTTTCTTATTTCTTTTTGTCCTTTTCTTTTTCTTTATGGACATACCCTCTTTTCATTTTTTAAATTTAATATAGAAAAAAAAATTAGAAAGCAAAGGTATGTACAATATTACAAGAGTTAACCTTAGCCAATTCAAAATTATGAATCCTATCACTATAGGACCCTAATAGTGGCTCCACATGGAGATTGAATTTTTTGATGGAATGTCAAGAACTATGAAGCTCAGTAGCCTTTGGATTATGACTGTGGTTACCTTGTGAACTGTGGTTCTGTGATTTATGCCTTATTGATAGTTATGATGGTTGAACCTTCAAAGCTCAGGGCCTTCTCTCGAGGCTTCAACTTCAAAGATCACCATCCAATCCACACTACACTCTGCAATGTTATGTACAATGATGAAAAGTAAAGTGAACTATTGTGAGTTAGTGGAATAATAATGCTTCAGCATCCTACCATTAACAGGTCCTCCTGGTAGATCTAATCCATCTATGTTTCTTAAGAAAAAGGCATTGTTGCCTCTATAACCATAAATGACATAAGGGCCCTGCCACAAAAAATCAAATTTTCCATGCTTGCCTTTGTCTTCTCTCCTTGAATCCCACTTAAGAACTTTTTCTCCTATGTAGAAATCATCTGCTTTGGTCTTTTTATCAAAGACTTTCTTTATTTTTTCCTGGATTACCTATGATTTTACATATACTTCTTCTATGTTCTGCTGCAGGTGTATGGTCTGATTTATTCTTCCCTGAATATCATTTGGTTCCACCTGTAATTGCTAGATGATCTTCATCACTGGCACTCCCAAGGATGATGGGAAAATCTCATCCATCTCATAAATTAGCTGATAGGGTGATGTTCCAATGGACTTCTTAGTAGTCAGTCTATCTGCCCATAAGGCATTGACTAACTTCTTGTTCCATGTCTTTTTGTTATCTTCCAACAATTTTTTAATAATATTGACCAGGCTTTTGTTGGATGACTCTGCTAGTCCATTACCTTGAGGGTAATAGGCTGTGGAATGGCCAAGGGTGATGTGGTACTTGTTACAAAAATCTATCATTCTCTTGGATTTAAAGGCAACTGCATTATCAGTAATGAGCTTTTGGGGACATCCAAATCTTGACAGGATATTACTCTCTAGGAAGGAGATTATGACAGTGTCTATGGCTTGCCTAGAAGGTATGGCCTCTATCCATTTGGTAAAATAGTCAGTGGCTGTCAGAATCCACTTGTGCTGAGCTGAGGAGGCTGGGTGTATTTCTCCAATGAAGTCTAACCCCCATTGTTGAAATGGAATTTCAATGGAAATTAGCTTAAGTGGTAAGGGTAAAAGTTTCCTTTTTCCCTCAAATATCTGACATTGATGATAGGAGGTCACATGTTTCTTAACATCAGCAAACAAAGTAGGCCAATAAAAACCAACCCTCGGAATTTTGTCAGCGGTACTCTTCCAGTACAAGTGTCCTCCACAATCCCCTACGTGAAACTCTTGCATGATTATATTAGCTTCATTTTTAACAAACAATTCAAAATAATACCACTATTGTCTTTCCAAAACAATGCATTATCTATAATACAATATCTTAATGATTTCATTTTTAAGAATCTAGATTTAGTTCTTGTCAATCGAGGAGGAGCTTGTAAATTTTGTAATACAAATATAATATCTGCATACGAGGGTGAATCAATAAAAGGTTCACTGATCAGTGGAGTCGCCATCTCTTCTTGATCATCAAGGGCACTAATAAAGTTTATATCAAGGGCCTGACAATTCGATTCATCCATGAGTTTGGATAAACCTTGGCCTATGATAAGCTTAGTTGGCTTTATTTCTATGTCATATTCCAATATTGTGGCAATCCACTTGCCTCTTTTCCCTTCAGGCCCATTTTGAGTCAAAATGTCCTTAACTATAGAGTTTGGAACATAAGCAATAATGTGAGAGTACAGAATGTATACTCTGAAATCTTTGATTGCTTTAACTAAAGCTAATGCATGTTTTTCCATGATATTATATTTAAGTGTGGCATCTCTTACGGATTTACTAAAAAATGCTATTGGTTGTTCATATCCTTGATTTTTCTTTTGCAGCAAGACTGCTACAATGGTGTGTTCCGAAGCAAAAGAAAAAATAATAAAATCTTTGTTGAAGTCTGGACTTATCAGGACTGGAGTCTTGGTTAAGGCTTCCTTGATAGCTTCAAAGGATTTTTTGTATAGAATTTTGTAGAATTTTCCTACAAATAAGCTAGCTCTGATATCATGTAGATTTTTTCTACAAATCAGCTAGCTCTGATACCATGTAGAAATTTCCCACCTGTAGATCACCTAGTAATGCAATGTACTAAAGCATAACACTTGATCTACTTCTACAAACAATTTAGCGGAAGCTTAATCAACCATGAGCAACATAAATAAGAACACATATAACTGATAAGAAGGAATCAATCACACATAACATAGAAGAATTTACCAGCGAAAGCACCTACCTAAAACCCCATCTTTGTATTATCATACAAGTGGTAATATAGTCCGAATTACACAAAGCCTTAGCTCGAAAGCTATCCAGCTCTCAGTACAATCCCTCTACTGCTCATAGACAGTCAAAGGCTTCTCACAAACCTTCTCCTATGCCCTCCAAGCCTCCTATTTCCTTGTGCAATATCCTTGGGGTCCATTGCTGCCACCTGTGTGAGTTGGCCTCTTCACACACTCACTAACCTCTAATCTAATTGCACAAACTTGAAGGAGATAAATCCTCATCATGGATGAGCTTCCTTTATAGGAAAAATATTCATCCAAATGATAGTACATTGTCCCTTCTTTGATCTCAACTAGGTCTTTGTCTGAACTGCCATGCATCAGTTATCCATGAGAGAATACTCAGTTATGTTGGCATTATGACTCAGGTTTGACACAGGTTTGGCTTGATGACATAAGTTTTGTCCTTGATGGCAACTCACTCAAATAGCAGATCATAGTTCAGGCTCTCAGAATGGTAGAAAATGAGATACCCGCAGGTTCCTCTTCACAAAGCCACGGATATACGCAGGTGCACCGAACAAAAGGTGCGTACATGTACGCAAGTGTACCGAACAAAAAGTGCGTACGTAAAGTACACGCACTTTCATGCAGAGAAAAGCGCACACACGTGGGAAATCTTATGGTTGGTCCATGGTATTTAGTCCGACATTTTGAACCTATGGTTTGGTCCGTGGTTTTGCATCTAAAGTATTGAACCCAGGTATTGGGTCCCTAGTATTGGATCTCTATGGTTTTGGACCATGGTTTGAGTAAGGCCTAGACTATAAAAAGGAAAGGAGATCATTTGGTTGGAGTAGACTGTTGTGTTGAATATCTTGAGAAGAGCAAGATCTGAAATACTGGTGATCGGTTGGTGAGTTATAGCCTGATCTGAATCAAGGAGGAACTTGAGCATTACAAGATGGTTAAGATCTACTGATAGGTCGAGATCTCTTTGGCACATGATTGGATCTGATAATCTGGGTATAATTGAAGTCTGATTAAGAAAAGGGATAAATTATCATATAGATCTATACCTGCAGGTCCGACACAGTGGAGGCGCAGATACCCGCAGGTTCGACACAGAGAAGGCGCGGATATACGCAGGTTTTACACAGCGCAGGTGCGTATTCCGCAGGATCGACACAGCAGAGGCGCGGATATACGCAGGTTTGACAGAGCGCAGGTGCGGATACCCGCAGGTTCGACACAGCGGAGGCACGGATATCCGCAGGTTAAAGAAGTGAATACTGCGTACGTACGCAGATTTCTATTGGTGAAGTTGCGGACTTTTCTTGAAATATGTTTTAGCTGCTTTTGTTTATTACTGCAGTGTTCTGGGTTCTGAATTGGTGTCTGATTACTGGTACTGTGTTCTGAGAAGTTATTGATTCAGTATTTGTACAAGGAAGTTGGTTGATTGCATATCTATTTGATGCTTGATTGATATTCTTGGATCCAGTCTGAAAATTTATGAAACGTGGTCCCTGGAAGAAAAGAGAAGTCTTTTGTAGGTCAGCACCTACGTACTAGTACCTCAGCTAGTACAAGAGCTAAGGGGGTTGTAGCTCCCTTCTAGAAGAGTCTGGAGAACGAGAGAAGGTTGTAGCCTTCTGCAGGTTGAAGCCTGCGTGCTGGTATAAGACTGCACCAGTATAGAATCATTGTAAAAAGAAGTTTCTAATTGAAAGAAGATAGAGACATATTGCAGCAGGTGGTTTTCACCCACATTAGGTTTCCACCTTATATCTTGTGTTCTTTTTTGTGACTGTCTGCTCTACTTTTCTGTTCCTGTTCACTGTTATATGGTTCTGACATACTGATTAATGATCAACATCTGAAGAAAAAATTAAATTATAAGTCTAGAAGGTATATGCAAGTTGCATTAGTCAGATCTGCAAATCTTTGTATAAATTGAAAAAGAATTTAATAATACTAATTCACCCCCCCCCCTCTCAGTATTATTTTCAACAATTGGTATCAGAGTAGGTCCTTTAGGAAAAGCTTGATCGCTTGAAGGAAGATCTATCATCATGAGCAACTACGAAAAGGAAGCATCTATCAGGCCACCGATTTTTTATGGGAGCAACTTCATCTATTGGAAGGTAAGAATCACTGCCTATCTTCAATCTCTTGGTACAGAAGTTTGGGATATTGTGGAAACAGGATACACATTTCCATCAACAACTCCTATAGATGCAGCTGGTAAGAAGCAGTATGAAACAAATGCAAAAGTTGTCAATACTCTATTAGGAAGTCTATCTCAATCAGAATTCGTCAAGGTTATGCAGCTCAAAAGCACAAAAGAAATATGGGACAAGATCGTTCTGAGCTATGAAGGAGATGAACAGGTAAAATGAGAAAAATTACAAACTCTTAGAATTCAATATGAAAGTCTCAGAATGCATAATGATGAAAGTGTGGCTAGCTATTTCCTACGTATAGATGAGATCGTAAATTGTATGAAAAACTTGGGTGAAGAAATAAAAGAAGTTGTTTTGGTTGAAAAGGTTCTAAGATCTTTGTCTCCTAAGTTTGATTCAAAAGTTTCTGCCATAGAAGAAAAGCAGAATCTACAGATCCTTACCATGTCACAACTGCATGGAATTCTAACTGCTTACGAAATGAGAAAAGGAGGACCATCAGATAGGAGAGAAGTTGCATTCAAGGCTTCAGGAAAAGGAGATTACTATGAGTCAGGACATATGTCAGAAGAAGAGGAAGAATCAAATTTTGTCAAGAACCTTCAACGGGGAACTGGAAGGTTCAGAGGTAAGCTACCTTTCAAATGCTTTGCTTGTGGAAGAGTCAGTCATTATGCTGCAAAATGTCCTCATAAAGATAAACTAGACAAAGGTAAGGAACTTGTTAGATGGAACAGAAGACAGTGATGGATTGTCAAATAGTGATGAAGATGAACAAGGTAATGATGATAGACTTTTGATGGCTTTTGAAGATGATGATTTCTTGGATGCTATAAATGAAGAAGGTCTCTATGAAGAAATTTCTAAACTTAAAGTTTTCTTAGAGGAAAAGAATATGATTATAGATACTCTAACATTCCAACTTGCTGAAAAAGATAAACACAATGAAGAGTTAGAATGTGAAATTGTGGGACTTAGAAAAGAAATTGAGAAAACAAAAGCCCTTAATCTCATATTTGCTAAAGGATCTGAAACTCTAGATGAGATTATCAAAGTGCAACGTTCTCCTCTAATCAAGACTGGTCTCGGATATTCCGAAGAAGCATCTCAAGCTCAGAAGCAAGTGCAGAAGCCATCCACCTCCAAAAGTTATCTTGATGCAGCAAGGAGAAGTGAACAAGTTGACAATCGACAGCAAAAGCATAATGCAGATCACCAGGTAAATCAGGGACAATTTGCTTCAAGAATGATCAAAGATTATCAAGTAAATCGGGGGCAATCTACGTTAAGGATGAACAGAAGCCTCCAACGTACCACAGGTAAATCATTCTCAATTTGGCTCAAGAATGGATGGAAACTACAATCATATGGTTGGTAGATTTGATAATCGCAGGAATTTCTTCAATGGCCAATGTTTCTCTTGTCATAACTTTGGTCATAAAGCTGCTCAATGTGTTGCCTACAAGACCATCATGACTAGGGAAGCTTAAAAACAAAGGAGTATGACAGGAATCAAGAAAATAACCTACAATAACTTCTCTGCTCTTGAAAATTAAATAGAATGTTCTATCTGTAACAACTTCGGTCATGAAGATTCTGAATGCAGAAGCAGGTTTCAGCAAACAACTCAGAAGGAGCAAGCTTCATTGAGTTCCAAAACATGGAAAAAGAAAGAAATGCAACCGGAAAGATGTGGGATAGCCTTATATGCGGAAGGATAGGAAAATCAATGGTACATCGACAGTGGATGCTCGAAACATATGACAGGTGATAAAGAAAAACTTCAGTCATATAGTGCCTTAGAAAAGGAAAAGAAGGTCTCATTTGTAAATGACACCCCTGCATTCATAAAAGGTAAAGGATCTGTTCGGCTGAAAGAAAAGGTCAAGACTGGAAATGTTATGTATGTTTATGGCTTAAAGCATAATCTATTGAGTGTCAGTCAGATGTGTGATCAAGGAATTGAGGTAATATTTCGATCAAATGGATGTATTGTTCGTGAGCTTGATACAGGAAAAACAGTGATCAGAGGCATAAGAACTCCAAATAACTTATACGTACTCAAGGGAGAACAACAACAATGCTATTTAAGCAAGAATTATGAACACTGGCTATGGCACAGAAGACCGGGGCATCTTAGCTTCTCTCATATAAGGAAAGCATGTAAATATCAGGCAGTTCGTGATCTTCCTGACATCAGAATTCCAGACAATACAATATGCAAATCATGTCAATTTGGTAAGAAAACCAGAACTAATTTCCCTGAGAAGGAAGGATCAGCTAGCAGGCCACTTGAACTTGTCCACACCGATATATGTGGTCCAACTAGGAAGAGGTCACCTCGAGGAGAAGAGTATTTCATATTGTTCATTGACGAATTTTCAAGGATGTGTTGGATAGGACTCATGAAGTATAAAGATGAAGCTTTCGAAAAGTTCAAGTCATTCAAAGCTTTGGTTGAAAACGAATCAGATCACAGAATCAAATGCCTCAGATCTAATCGAGGAGGGGAATTTACCTCAGATGAATTTTTCGATTTTTGTGAAGAACATGGAATAAGAAGGGAATTCTCTGCTGCAAGGACTCCTCAGCAAAATGGAGTAGTGGAAAGGATGAACAGAACGGTTCAACAAATGGCTCGTGCTATGCTTGATGAGTCTGGAACTCCCGCAACCTTTTAGGGTGAAGCCGCATTTTCCGCCGTTACTATTCTCAACAAGACAAACGTCCGGATAAACAGCACTCAAACTCCTCATGAACTTTGGTACGGTAAGACTCCCATGGTAAAATACTTCAAAATTTTTCGAAGCAAATGCTACATTAAAAGGACTGATGAAAATCTTGGCAAGTTTGAACCTAGAGCAGAGGAAGGCATTTTACTTGGCTACTCTCCCCACAGCAAAGCTTACAAACGTTACAATAAAAGACTTGGTAAAATTGTTGAAATTATTGATGTAGTGGTTGATGAAGAAGGAAACATTCCTAGGCAGGTAAAATCTGAAGATTTCGAAGATGGCAAAGACTATCCATCAACATCAAATCAGATTCATGACGAAGAAGAAACCCATGAGGCACCAGAAGAACAGTTAAGGGTAGAAGAAAAGACTCCATCCAAATACGTTCAGAAGAATCATCCAGAATCTCAAATTTTGGGGCAGAAAGAGGCAGGTGTTCAAACAAGAAGAACCATTTCAGAAGCTTCAAGCTATCTAGCATTGCTCTCCTCCACTGAACCACAGAATGTAAGAGAGGCTTGCAAAGATGAATGATGGGTCAAGGCCATGGAGGAAGAACTCGAGCAGATTGAAAAGAATAACACTTGGGAGTTGGTTCCTAGGCCAAAATATAAGAATGTCATAGGGACAAAATGGATTTTCAAAAATAAGCTGAATGAAAATGGGGATGTGGTTAGAAACAAGGCAAGACTTGTCTGTAAAGGATATGCGCAACAAGAAGGCATAGACTTTGAAGAAACTTTTGCTCTAGTTGCTAGACTTGAGGCTATAAGAATGTTCCTTGCTCTCTCTAGCTTTCAGAAGTTCAAAGTATTTCAGATGGACGTAAAATTGGCCTTTCTGAATGGAGACTTAAATGAAGAAGTGTATATTGAACAACCAGATGGGTTTATTCTTGGAAATGATCCAAAACTTGTATGGAGACTCAAAAAGGCTCTCTATGGCCTTAAACAGGCTCCAAGGGCGTGGTATTATCGGTTGGATAAGTACCTCCATCAACAAGGTTTTATAAAAGGATCAACTGATAGCAATCTATATATAAAAATTGACAATGATAGGTCGCTGATACTTGTTGTGTATGTTGATGATATCATCTTTGGTAGCAATGAAGAAGACATGAGTCAAAATTTTGCCTTGGTGATGCAGAAAGAGTTTGAAATGTCCATGCTTGGTGAGCTCACATATTTTCTTGGTTTACAAGTCCAACAAAACAAAGACGGCATTTTTCTATCACAAACCAAATATCTCAAGCAGATCTTGAAGAAATATGGGATGGAGGATTCGAAACCAGTATGTACCCCTATGGTGACAGGATGCAGCCTTAGCGCAAATGATGAATCGGCAGCTATACATCAACCAACCTATAGATCCATGATTGGTAGTCTGCTCTATCTAACAGGTACCCGACCAGACATTATGCATGCAGTGGGAATAGTTGGAAGGTTTCAGGCAAATCCAAAGGAAACTTATCTTCAGGCAATTAAGAGAATTTTCAAGTATATTCAAGGAACTCAAAACTATGGCTTATGGTATCCTAGAGGTACAGATCTCACACTTCATGCATACACTGATGCGGATTGGGCAGGAAGTGTGGATGACAGGAAAAGCACTAGTGCTGGTGCATTCTTCATGGGTCCTAGATTAGTATCTTGGTTCAACAAGAAACAAAGCTCTATTGCATTATCTACAGCTGAAGCAGAATATGTAGCTGCTGCATCTTGCTGCACTCAACTCCTTTGGATGATGCAAACAATGCATGATATGCAAATCACTTGTACTCCACCTATCTCCATTTTCTGTGATAATACAAGTGCAATCAGTATTTCAAAGAATCCTATCATGCATTCAAAGACTAAGCACATACCAATCAAGTATCATTTTCTCCGAGAACAAGTTCTTGAACAAAAGGTCAAATTGGAGTATGTTCCCTCTAAGGAACAAGTTGCTGATATTCTCACCAAACCACTGCCCAGGGAGACCTTTGAATACCTCAGACAAAAGCTGGGGGTAGTTGATGCATCATCTTGCTGTTGAATCTTGTCTATTTCAGAGATTGTTGGTTGTACGCGAGTTTCATATGGGGTATACGCGTACATACGCTGGTTTATGTGGGTACATTCATATATGTTGACTTGAAGAAAAGCAAGGATGAGAAGAGTCTGATATGGGTCTGTCAGAGACCATCTAGCACAGGTTTAGGGGGAGCATATATTTTTCTAATAATGCATTGTTGGCATTATCGTAGAAGATCTTGGTTCAATTTTTCAGTTTGCTTTGATTTCAGGAGGAGGAAGTACAGAAGGAGAACGTGGATACTGATCTGAATAATGATTGACAGATGTTGTTGATGTTTTGTCTCTATGTCTTATATTTCTTTGACAAGGTCATGTAACGGCCTATCTTGGTTGCCCCACTATGCTTGGGATGGATAATGAAATGTGCTTATTATATCATGTATCCCCACCTGGTTGGGAGTCGTATGTATGAGTCCTTAGTGATAGGAAGATCAGTTATGATGTATAAAGTCATATTTCTTTTGTAGAACATTTTCTTGCAGATCTTGCCTATATGTCAGGGGGAGCTTGGACAGCTCAGCAGAGCCGAGATTTCAGCATATACTCAGGGGGAGCATAACCCTTTTCCCTTGATGTCAAAGGGGGAGAAAGACTTTGAAGTGACTTTGGGTTGCCATCAAGTCCAAAGGGGGAGATTGTTGGCATTATGACTCAGGTTTGACACAGGTTTGGCTTGATGACATAAGTGTCCTTGATGGCAACTCACTCAAATAGTAGATCATAGTTCAGGCTCTCAGAATGGTAGAAAATGAGATACCCGTAGGTTCCTCTTCACAAAGCTGTAGATATAAGCAGGTGCACCGAACAAAAGGTGCATACATGTACGCAAGTGTACTGAACAAAAGTGCATACGTAAAGTACACGCACTTTCATGCAAAGAAAAGCGCGCACACGTGCGAAATCTTATGGTTGGTCCATGGTATTTAGTCTGACATTTTGAACCTATGGTTTGGTCTGTGGTTTTGCATCTAAAGTATTGAACCCAAGTATTGGGTCCCTAGTATTGGATCTCTATGGTTTTGGACCATGGTTTGAGTAAGGCCTAGACTATAAAAAGGAAAGGAGATCATTTAGCTGGAGTAGATTGTTGTGTTGAATATCTTGAGAAGAGCAAGATCTGAAATACTGGTGATCGGTTGGTGAGTTATAGCCTGATCTGAATCAAGGAGGAACCTGAGCATTACAAGATGGTTAAGATCTACTGATAGGTCGAGATCTCTTTGGCGCATGATTGGATCTGATAATCTGGGTATAATTGAAGTTTGATTAAGAAAAGGGATAAATTATCATATAGATCTATACCCGCAGGTCCGACACAGTGGAGGCGCGGATACCCGCAGGTTCGACAAAGAGAAGGCGCGGATATACGCAGGTCTTACACAGCACAGGCGCATATTCCGCAAGATCGGCACAGTAGAGGCGCGGATATACGTGGGTTTGACAGAGTGCAGGTGCGGATACCGCAGGATCGGCACATCGGAGGCGTGGATATCCGCAGGTTAAAGAAGTGAATACTGCGTACGTACGCAGATTTATATTAGTGAAGTTGCGGACTTTTCTTGAAATATGTTTTAGCTGCTTTTGTTTATTACTGCAGTGTTGCGGGTTCTAAATTGGTGTCTGATTACTGGTACTGTGTTTTGAGAAGTTATTGATTCTGTATTTGTACAAGGAAGTTGGTTGATTACAGATCTATTTAATGCTTGATTGATATTCTTGGATCCAGTCTGAAAATTTATGAAACGTGGTCCCTGGAAGAAAAGAGAAGTCTTCTGTAGGTCAACACCTACGTACTAGTACCTCAACTAGTACAAGAGCTAAGGGGGTTGTAGCTCCCTTCCAGAAGAGTCTGGAGAACGAGAGAAGGTTGTAGCCTTCTACAAGTTGAAGCATGCGTGCTGGTATAAAACTGCACCAGTACAGAATCATTGTAAAAAGAAGTTTCTAATTGAAAGAAGATAGAGACATATTGCAGCAAGTGGTTTTCACCCACATTGGGTTTCCACCTTATATCTTGTGTTCTTTTGTGTGATTGTCTGCTCTACTTTTCTGTTCCTGCTTACTGTTATATGGTTCTGGCATACTAATTAATGATCAACATCTGAAGAATAAATTAAATTATAATTCTAGAAGGTATATGCAAGTTGCATTAGTCAGATCTGCAAATCTTTGTATAAATTGAAAAAGAATTTAATAATACTAATTCACCCCCCCCCCCCCCCTCTCAGTATTATTTTCAACAAGTTATCTGAAAATAACAGTTGTTACATGTATGCAAGCATCAACAAACAGTATCTCATTAATTTAACAACTTGTTAAATTAATCTAACTGAACTTGACTAAGTTAAACTAAGTCAACTGATCCTCTCAATATAGAACTCATCCTTAATTCCTCAACAAGTGGAGCAAATCAAGGACACATTCCCCAATCAGTGGAGAAATAATTGCATGTTCTCACAAAGACTTCAAGTTTGATTTTCCTTAACTAATTAACTCATGGAGAATTAATTAATTAATATTCAAACTGTTGGTAAGACCACATTCGAATTTTACTTCCTATTTTAGACCAGGGGTTGTCTAAAAATAGGAATCCAACTTGAGCTGCTAAAAATAGAACTTCTATTTTAGCACTTCCATTTTTCATTCCCTGTTGTCCAATCCAGCACTGATGCCCAAACTACTATTTTTAGCAATTTCTTGTTGCCAATTTTCAATAGTTTTTCCTCCACTATCCATTTAAGTGCAGAGTCCTTTCTAAGCATATTATTTAATTCCCTAATTAATTCTGCTAAATTAGAGATGAATCTCCTAAGAAAATTAATCTTACCTAGAAATGAGTGTAACTCTCTAATGTTTCTAGGATGGGAAATAGTCAAAATGGCTTCTATTCTGGCAAAATCTATCCTAATCCCATCTTTAGATATGATGTGTCCTAACAGCTTTCCCTCCTCTAGACCGAAGAGTGTCTTTTTAGGATTCAAAGAAATCCCAAATTTCCTGCATTTGATGAATACTCTCCTTAAGTGATCTAAGTGTTCATTGTCAGATTTGGAGAAAACTGTAATGTCATCTTGGTACACTACTAGGAAATCATGGATCTCCTTTGCAAAGGAAATGTCCATGGCTCTTTGAAAAGTGGCACCTGTGTTCATTAGTCCAAATGGCATTTTCAAATACATGAAGGTACCCCATGGAGTAGTAAAAGCAGTTTTGGCTTGATCCTCCGGTTGAACCAAGACCTAGTTATAGCCAGAGAATCCATCTAATAGTGAGATTCTAGAAGAGCCAACCACCCTCTGAAGGATATGGTCCATTCTTGGTAAGGGGTGGTTATTTTTTAAAGAGACCTTGTTTATATTTCTAAAGTCTACACAAAGTCTAATTTCTCCAGTCTTTTTCCTAGTGGTAACTAAGTTTGATATCCAATTTGAGTATCTTATGGGGGCTATTATTTGAGCATCAAGCATTCTTTCGACCTCTTTCTCTATGGATGGCACAAGAATTGGGTTTATCCTCCTAATTTTTGGTTTAAAAGGTTTGTGTTCTTCTCTCAAAGGTATTTTATGTTGGATTATGTTGGTGTCATAAGATTTTAAGTCTTCATAACTCCATGCAAAAACATCCTAGAATTCTTTAAACAGATTAATATATTTTACCTTTTCCTGTGGAGGTAAGGCTTTAGATATCTTAATAAGCTTTGGATTATCCTCAGTTCCTATATTGCACTCTTCTATGTCTGCTCTAAGAGGTTCCATTTTGGGTTTCCTAGCTACATCATTAGAGTCAAATAAATATTCTAAAGGGACTAGGCCTTTAGGCAAAAAATTGTTTTTCAAATTAAGGATCTCTGGATCATCATCCATTATTTCATCTATTTCTACATTCTCTAAACTACGTGTTTCTACATTAGTAAATTTAGTAGGCTTAGCTATGTCAAATACATCTACATTATTTTCTACGTCATTGTCTATACTTGTACAATTTGTGTCTATTCTACAGTTCTGAAATTCACCCTCATTGTTCATAAAATTGTATATCTGGGAATCATGGGAGAAAATCTGCCAATACTTTAAGTTGTCTGGGATGACAGGCCTATGCCTGACTTCTGTTGTGTACTGATGGTTGGGTTGAAATGGTAGTTTACATGTACTTGCAAAAGTAGCCAAACTGTGGGCCTGCACGTTTTGACTTCTAGGGATGGTAGCAAAGTTTGTTTCCAAGAGGTCTTTGATCAAATCTAGAACAGTTTCCCTATATTGACCAAGCCTAGGGTTTCTTACAGAGTACTCACCATTAATCTGTTTGATAATCAACTCTGAGTCTCCCAAGATGGAAACTATTTTGGCTCCCAGTTTTCTAACCAATTGTAACCCTAGAATTAGGGCTTCATATTCGTCCATGTTATTGGTACATTTGAAGTTCAATCTGAAAGCTTGTCCCTTAGCATGATTACTCTCCATGTTATGGATCCATACTCCTGCACTAGCCCCTAACTTATTGACAAACCCATCAAAATCTAGGTGCCAAAGGGACTCATGAAAGATGTTCTCACTGTTAGTTGTTCTGTATTTTAAGTCTTTAGCTATGATTTTCTTCTTATCAGCTATGTTTTGATTATTGTCATTCTCTGCATTGTATAAGATAAAAGAGTCCATATCTGAATGCATGTAGTAGATGGGAAAGTTTTGACGCTTTTCATCACTACTCACCATGTACTTCATCAATGTTTCTCTGTACAGTTTTCTAGGTTGGCCAAAAACAGATATGGTGGCATAAGACATATCCAACTGCAAGGATCCCTGCAATTTTTCTCCCCATGAGCGAGATAGAAGCATTCCATATTTCAGTGGGATGTCTACAACTACAATGTCCATTAGAATGCTCTTTGCAAGGCACTGGACAAGTGTTACACATAAGTATTTGATCAAACCAAGGCATTTAACCTGGCTAGAGTCAAAGGAAAATAAATCCTTATATGGTCTGGTTATGTCTAGGTTGAGTCTTTCCATTATGGCTTTTGGCATCAAATTGTGGGATGCCCCTGAGTCTAACATAGCATTGTGCAATATTTTTTCATGGATGTTTAAGCTTATGTAGAATGGAGGGACTCCCCCTTGATGGTGAATACCATTGGCCTCAGGGCCAAACAATAATTCTAGTTGATCATCATTCAGGTTAACAACATCTTCTCCCTCTCCCATATTCAAAGTTTCAGTTATCGGTTCCCTATAGAATTCATTTTTGACTAGTTTGGTCAAAGGAACTGATATTTTTAATTTTGCTATTTTAGTTTTAATGTTGAAAGGGAGCTGAGCTTTGTTTGTTTGATTTAGATCTTCCTTAATAGGTGCAGTTTATGTGTTCTTATCCTTTTGATCAATACTAGGCATCTTAGTCTGTATTTCTACTGTTTTGCCTTTATTTCCCTTGTGAGGATTGGTTTCAGTGATTGTTTTAGTTTGTGTTCCTGTATGTGTTATATCTACAATTTTAGGGGAAGAAGTTTCAGGTATTCCCCTAGGTAGGATTTGTAATACTTTGTTAACTGGAGCTTCTTTTATTTTGTTAGTCTGTGTATGGATTGATCTTTTTATGGGAGGTTCATTGTTTTTCTTACTCCTTAGGCTATATTGTTTATGTACCTCATATATAGCAGACTCATAACCTTGTTTAAAGTCGAAAGATTCACCAGATTCCAATTGCAACTGTTGGAGCATGTATAACTCCTGTTCTTCTTGGGTAAGGAAAACAGTGTCTTCATCTTTAAGTCCTAGTAAATTAATCTAGGTATCATCTTCTCCTTCTTGGCTCTGTGACCCTTCAGCATAGTTCTCCTGGAAGGGAGGCCTAATCTGTTGGTCTGGTGTGGGATTCTTTCCTGCATTAGGGTTCTTTCTAAAATTAGGGTTTCTTATTGGTGGTGGTTGTTGATTCTCCCATTGGTTTTTTCTCTCCATGTTCTCTAGCCTGTCCATTATTCTTTCTATGCTTTTAGCTAAGTTATCTACTTTTCCATCCGAGGTTGAAGTTTCTTCCTTAAAAACAACTCTTTTTTCATTCTTCATTATGGCCTTTTTGGCCAACAAGTTGGCCTCTACACTAACAACATTGGTCTGCATTTGTTCCAATGTTAGAGGATTTCTTTCCCTTAACTGGTATGACATGTCAGTGTCAAAACCATCAGGGAATTTAATCAATGCCAAGTCAAGAGGAGGCTTAATGTTGGCTGGGATCACATTGTACATACTGTTAAACCTAGTGCAATAGTCTTGAATTGACTCATTAGGAGCTCTTCTAATGTTTTCATATTCAGACAATATTTGCAATGGGTTCTTCTTTCTCTCCCATCTATCTAGAAATAACCTATGAAAATTAGCTAGATGTGCTATGTGATTAGCAGGTAAGGATTTAAACCATTTCTTTACATCTCCAGTTAAAGTTTGGGCAAAGAGTCTCATCTAGACATCTGCTTCGTCTATCTCATGCAACTCAAAATAATCAGTCATCTTGTTTACATGTTGTTGGGCAGTGTATTGACCAGTGGCATCAAACAAGAAGATTTTACTCTGATAATCTTGGGGCATGGCATTGAGTTGTGCAGGTAGAACTAGAGGAGCATATATGTTTGCCATTGCTATGATTCTAGCCTGACTAGGGGGTAAAGTTGTGGTGCTTGAGGCAAGAACTGAACCGAATGGAGGAAAACTAGATGATGATGAGGATGGCTGATTAATAACTGGTTTAGGTGATTGGATTGTGGTAGATACAAGTGGTGATGTTGTGGTAAAAGAAGGGATACTTACAGTGAGTGAAGTTGGTATAGAAAGTTTAGGGGCCACAATAGTAAAGACAAATGTTTCAGAGGATTGCTGAAGGTAAGCTTCACTTACATTACTTATCAACTTAGAGGCCCAAGCTTCTATTTTGTCAAAAGTCTCAACTACAAATTTATCCAAATCTGAATGAATTAACCTTTTTGATTCAATGATTTTAAGAAATTCAGGGTCTAAAATTGTTTCCTGGATATCATTCTCATATTTACTTCTGAATAAAGAGAGATCAAATGACAAGTCAAAAGGGAGTTCTTCTAAGGTTAACAACTCTTCAGGTAGTGAATTGACTCTGATCAACTGACTACTACTGATTTGATTTTCTGCTATTTTGGGTTTTCTTAAAATCTGCTCTAGGTCATCAACTATAGTAGCAGGGTTTGGATCTGGGTTTGACCTGGTATAGTGAATCTTCTTAGGAGCCAGAATTTTAAATTTTTAACTGCTTTTTATGTGTTTTCAAAAAAACTTTTTGGAAAATGACTTTAAAGGGCTTAAGATGTAATTTAAGGCTTTCTCTAAAGTTTTATGAAACTGAGGATCGAGTCCCTAGTATGGTCGCCAGTTATGTTATCACTCCAAAATTCCCTCAAAAGTTTTAGAAAAGGAAATGATAGAGGTAACCACAAACCACTTTTGGAGATCAGGACCTAGTCTTCCTGATGTTCAGAGAGGGCTCTCTCTTTATAATTTAACTTTGTTTAAGTTGATGGATTTTAGGCTAGTTATGGTTGCACTTGTGTTTTGTTTTAAATTTGGGTGGTGGGATCACTTACTTAGATGAAAAGAAAGTTTGATTTTTCCATTGGGCTATGGAGTCAAAGGTCAGATAAACAAGATTGGATCAAGGATTTAAAAGGCAGTGTCTGTAGGGCAAGATAGGTGAACTTTTGCAGATCTCAAGGGATGGATGGTGAAGTGGCTTCTAATCTGATCCAGGGATCAATTAAGAATTCCCTAGGCTAGATTATGGAAGGAGTGAAAGAAGTCAACGGGGATGGGAGAGCAATTAAGGGTTCTCAAATCCTAGCATCAGAAGAAAACATGTAAATAAATAACTGTGCAAAACAGAGTGTAATTAAACAAATTCTGAGTGATATTTCTAGTTAATTCATTTAGATTTTAGAAAAAATTTAAGATTATGAAAACACATAAGAAAGGTAACACAATCACACAAAGAAAGTACTTCACTACAAATGGATCATCTCATGAATCTTGTAGCGAAAAGCTTTTATTACTTGCTCCAGTCCGTTGACTTGAAATAGTACAATCACCCTTAGGTTCAAGATCAAAATGACTCTACAAATGTAAAATAATCCACCCAAATACTTCTAATTTTGATGTATTTATGCAAAATGAATTACAAAATATCTGAAACTATATTCAGAACTAATCTAGGAAAAAAGAAATGTCTTCTTGCAAGAAGATAGAGACATCTATTGAACGGTTTCATGATGTCCCTTTTATTTTGGTTATGCTAGCTGTAGACTTTGATTTTTTAGCCCTTTATGCTGTTAGGCTGTTTGGATTTCACGCTGGATGCCTTATTTTACTTTAACCTTTCACCTGATACTCTTTCATCTGATACACTTTAACTCTTCTTACCTGTCAAAATCCTTTTACCTTGTTGTTTTTCTTTTTACTGTACATGTATAGTTTACTATGTTTTTACTACAATATTCATTCAATTTTTCCCATCTTTATTCATCTGGTAATTGGATATTGATCATTTTTCTATATATCTCATCTGCCTCTGTATATTTTGCAAAAGTGGGCTTATTAATGAACAAGTGTTTTACCTCATGCTGGAGGTAAAACAAGTTTTCAAAAGTCTGGTACAAGACTTTGCCTGTTGGCATGCCCTTCATAGATGTAGTCATCAACTGTTCTTTGGCTACTTCCCCAATCTTCTTGTTGTAATCTGCCCGTGTCATTAATTTTTAATTTATAACTAAGGGATTAGGTAATCACTTTTCTTTCAACAACTCAAACTTAGCCATGAACTTGTCAATGGCTAGCTGCATGTTTTGACATTTATCTTCTAGATTGAACATTAAATTCCTCTTGGTGAGGACTCTCCTGACTTCCAAAATTGTACCTGTCCTATCAGGTATCTCAAGCTCTTGCAATTCATATTTATTCTTGGAGTTGAGGAAGTGGATGATTCTTGTTGCTTCCTCTGCCATATCTGCAAGTTTTGCTTTCAATCTTTCAATGGCTTTTGTTTCCGACGTAATCAAATCAATCTGCTCAAAAATGACTTGGATAGATGGCCAAATATCATTCACAGAGTCAATGATATTGGCCCACAGTTGCTCTTTAGCCTTTCCTATTGGCTCAGTCAAGGTCAATTCTTTTTCTAGGCCTTTTATCCTCTCATTCATCCTTGCAGCCTTTTGTTGTTCTTCCTTATGCATAATCTGGGAAAGTTTGTAATTTGTCTCAAGGCCATTGACTTTCTCTTTCAATTTGTTCATCTCATTGGTCTGAATGGACATTTCTTCCATTACTTTGACCAACCTATTTTCTTCTTCACCTGTGGTACTTGTTGTTGTTGTAGTTCAAGTTGATGCTGGCAATGCAGTGGCCATTGGACCAGTGGGAGCTAATGTTGTTGCCAGAGTGGAACAAATAGTTGTGGTCACTGTAGGAATGATAGTTGGAGGAGCACTATCAACATTAGCTTGTTTGAGTTGAATCAAGCTATCTAGTTCCTTTTCCATCTCCTTCAACTGGTCATTGAGCTGCAACACTAAGTCCATCATTTCTTCATGATTTGTCTGGCTTTCCAGGACTTCCTTTGTTTGTGGGTGCTGCAACTAAGGTAGCTTGAGTTGTTTCTTGTGGGCTGTAGTATCCTCATTCTTTTTCTTGATTAATTGTTCAGCAGCTTTGACATCCTTTGGGTCATGGCCCAGTTCAATAATCAAGTCCTCCAAGGACTTTATCCTAGTGTCTTTAGCACTAGAGGAAGGCTTTTCCAGTTTGTATTGGAGCGTCACATTGTCCAATGAATTTTTCAGTTTGAACGCTACCATGGCCTTTGTTATGAGGGTGGAGTAGATCATTACTCCATCCTTCTTGTGAAATTTGATCTAATCAATGGGATGACTATCCTTAGCCAAGACCTCAAAGTTAGTCTTCTTGTAGTCTGTTGAGGGTTTGGGTTGCTGTACAGTAGGCTGTAGGAATGACACTTGCATCTTTCCTTCTTTGATGTCAAAGGCTGAAATCAATCTGTTTTGGTTTGGTGGTGTCATCTTCATGTACTTGGCATATGTGTGTGCCTTGAGATTTTCATTTCTCATTTTTATTTCCTTGATATCTACTTCCTTTTTAGCTGGCCTGACAAAGGAAGACACCTCCACACTCTTCTGTATTTGGATGATTTGGGTGTTTGAAGAAGACGGCTGCTATGTTTCTGCTAATGCAGTTGTCTCTGTTGTCTTTTTACTACTTTTCCCCATTGCCTCAGTGTCAATGATGTCTTCTGATGCAATGTTTTCCTCCTGTTCAGAGATAGGAGTCAACTTGGGCCTTTTGCTTAGCTTGAACTGCTCATCAGTGGTATCCATGGCAAAGCTTGATGCTTCTTCTAGGTTTCTTTTGGGATTCTTCTCCTCATTGAGAGGCGTCTAAATGATAGGAGGGTTATTCATTGGCTATTCCAACTGTGGGACCTACAAGAAAGAGCTATGGTCAAATTGTGTCTCCAATTCAATCATGGTGTTCTCAACATCCACCACTATGTTGTCCATATCTATCAATGTGTTCTCTACCCATTCTGACTTATTTTCATACTGTTCAATGTTAGATTTGGGGTAGTGGATGTAAGGTCCCAGCTTGAAATTTTTTTTGAGTTTGTTTACAACCCCATGAGGGTCATAATGCCATATGAAACTATTCTTGAATTTCATGCCTTGGAGGATCTTGTCTGCCTCAAGTCCGGCCTCTCTGGTGTTGCAGATGAAAGGTCCCATTTGATTCTTCATTTTAAACTATGTCTTCTTCCTAGCAGCTAGGAAGTTGACTTCATCTGCACTTATGATTTCCTTGAAATATTCAAGGGAAAATATTATCATTGGGAGGTACTTTGGAAATTTGTAAGGGGCTAGCTCACAGCCATATATCCTGATCTCAATATGATTCTGGTATAGATACCAGTCTCCTATTTTGCTATTCTTTGCTAGTTGAAGTACTCTCTTGATCTCAATACTGATTCTAGGTTGAATGCTAGAAGTCAACATGTTCATGACAGGGTGAACAAAGCAATCTATGAAGTCTTTATATGAGGTGGAAAACTTGTGGACCAAGGGTGTCCAGAAGATGACTAATCTTTCCTTTCCCTTGGTGTCCAATTTCTGGATCTTCAAAGGGAATTTATCTGTCTGGTAATAGATGAACATATGAAACAACACTGAAGAGTATTTAAAAACTCTTTTAGTGGGCAGTATAGTGAGTTATTCATGCATTTTGTCTACAATGAACTGGGCATAATCATACAAAATGATAGGAGGCTTGTCGAGAGTGAAAATGGAAAAGAAGGCCATGATGACCTCATCCACAAACTTGTTTGATGTCCATTCTAGGATGCATGAAATCATGGTGATAATTCTCTTTCCAGTCTCTGAAAAAATAGTGGCAACATAGGGTGGAATGTCTTTAGGAGTATGGCACTCCTCCATGATGAAATTCTGAAATATTTGTTTGATCTTGTCTGGGACCAATGTGATGTACAGGTCCAATAGGTGTCCAATGGACAATGGAGTCAAATTAGGACTAGGTTGGATTTGCAGCATCTGGTTGATGGATTCAGCAGTAATAGTAAATAGTATCTCATGGTTTGGTGCCTCAATAGCCCTATGGCTTGGAACATAACAAGCTTGGCAGAAATGTATTACGTCTGGGAATGGGAGGACTTTTAGGAATGTATACTTATGGAGATTAGATTCCTAAAGGTTTATATCATCAGCATGGTTTAGGAACCTATATTTGGCCCAAAAATGGATTCTGAGAAGGTGTGACGCAGGGTTAACCCTGCTTTACCCATGGTTTGCATGGATTATGCATACATCTTGTCTGTCCTAGGAATTTTAACTCTCTATCGAGTTAAATCTTCTTTTTCTAAGGTTTAAGGCCCATCCATCAATTCCTATGCGTTATGGTTTATTAAACCTCAACATAGACTAGTCCTCCATTCAATATGCATGCATCAGACTTAAATCACCCCTTATCCTTCATTTATGACTTTATTAAAAACCCTTCTTTTATGATCCTTCCTATTGAAACATTATAAGCCTTCCAAACCTTCAATCATTCAGTATCGGGACTTATATAACCCTTATAAACCTTCATTAAATCTCAGTCCCACACTTATTAACCAAACCCACATGTTCCTTTGGTTAATTCAGACTTAACTCACAATTCTTTCTATCGGCGCTTTAATCCCTTTAAACCTATTACAAAGGAAATACATTCAAAACATACCTTTCCACCTTGGTATGGCCTCTGCACGTTTCTCGATGCACGCCTTTATCGCAATCGGGGTTCGCTCCTCTGCTGGTCACATTACACATATGTTCCCCCATCTACTCCGATATGCGATAACGCATAACTTTTCAGATTTCAAATATCATTAGCCCGCACTTAATAACTCTGTCAATTCCACTCCTCGGTCCAACCCTTTCCACTGCTCTAATCTCCCCGACTTCCGATCACTGATTTATCACTATCGGCGTATCACTTAACACTTCCACCGCATCGTCGCTTAACCTTCCCGAAATGTGATCCATAACTAACTCTTCACCATATATTCAACCCACAATCTGACGGTTGATATCTAATCTCAATCAATCAAACTAGCATGATAGTTTTTCTACCATTGATCTGCGCTTAGCGGATCCAATAGTCAACATTAATTTCGGGATGTCAACAAGCCCAATAATTAACTGGCTATAGGGACCCGATGGAATTATAAATTCCCATTATAATAAAGTTCGGGTCCGCGCCTTTTGATTAACGTTTGGCCAACTTCTGCCTGATGACTGTAGATGTTATATCATCAACGGCTGCAACGTTGCACTACGCAATTTAATCTTGGACGTTGATCGCCAAGATCTAAAGGCTACGATTCGTCCATACTTCATTCCTTCGCTCTCTTTCTTTTCTTGGGTTTTACACATTTCTTCAGGTTTCTATGGTTTTTGGGTTTTCTTTAGGGTTTCGCCTTTCACCGTTGCTACGCAATTAAGTCCCACTTGAGCTTCACTTCATGATTTCTATATCACAATCCTTTGCATAGCATCACTTGGATGCTCTGATTGGGTTCTACGCCCTTAACGACCCTCAGTCTCTTCTCCTCTTCTGTACATTCACCTCAACTCTGTCTGCATATATGTATTGCACAGAACTCTAGTTCACATTGAATTTATCATTCAATCACTCGAAATACACACTTATACATATTCTAATCAATTTCTGTATATATAAATACAAACAAATAATTACAGATTGAGACTCTGTCTCTCGGGCCTGATTTTCTAATATCAGTGGCCTTTGTTTACATTCTGCCTGTAGGCTCAAAACCACACTCTAGCTATCTATCTAGCCTCTCTAAAACATCTAACTCCTATCTCTGCCTTTTAGGCTTACATTTATACAAAGGGATTCTAAAACCAATTCTGGTTTAGATCCATGAATTCCTTAACAAAATTCCTAAATCTCTTCCTTGTTCCTAAAACTCCTCTCTAATCCCTAAATTCATGAACTGACTCCTAATCTAAGATTTACAATCAATTCTCAAATCCCTCAATCTCTCAACTATCCTAAATCTCTCATGTTCTCCTATATTCGAGAACATTTACAAATATGCCTCACAATATTCAATTAATTCCCTATTCTAGCTTCTCTCATTAAAATCACTCAAAACATTAATAATTACATTTAATTCACTCTTAGGAAACCAACTTCCTTGAAAACACAATACCCCTATGTCTATTAAAATACAATGAGTTTTCTTGGCCTGAATGCTCCTGCATCAGACTCCCAAAGTAGAAAATTTCCATGATCTCCTGATCATGTGTCTTCATAAGTTGATTGAAAAAACCTCCAGGGTCCCAAACTTTAGTTTGTAGCTGCCCAAATGCTTTGTTCCTTTGCTGCTGTTGTACTTCTGTTGTCTTCTACTTCATTTTCTTTTCTTTGTCAATCAGGTTCATACTCTGATTGATCATTCTTCCTGTTGCTTTTAATCTCCTCTATATGGACTATTTCATCATTAGCTTCCATATTTCTTCAATTTCTGTGTCCAACACATCCTTGGATTGGTCCATATTCTTCCATTCATTGTTATTTCTTTCTCTCTGCTTCAGGTTGTTGCTGTTGTCCACTAACTCTTCAAACTGCTGTAGTTGTTGTCCACTTACTTTGACTTCTACTTTCGCTCTTGCTCCAACTTTTGCTTTGCTTGCTTTGACTCCTACGCTTACTGCCTCCCTTTCATCCTCACCCTCTGTCAAGATTATCTCTATCTACACTGAATCATGACTATCCAACATTCTCTCCAGCAATTGAACATCTCTGTTCCATGGATTAAATTCTTCCATTTTTGTTTGGTTGTCCATCTGTACCAAATTTTCTCCAACATCTGTAACTAAACCTGCACTCATAAAACACTTGTTAAAATAAAAATCATAAGGCTTCTGTGCCTTATATCCCTTTGGAAACACATCAGTATGCTGCTCTGATTTTTCCTCCACTATCAGCGCATCAGTATGCTGATTTGAATTCCCAACAGAATTCACGAGACTGTCAGCTAGTCTCTCCTCCATACCATCTGCTTCTATGATGTCTTTCTATCCTTGTCCACTGTAATGAACTCCTTCCTCTGCAATCACATTGTCATACTCTGAATTTCCCAGCAAATACTCCAGCAATTCAAGTTCTCTATGACACTTCATAAGTACTTCATCATTACTTATGTTTCTTGCATTTATACATAAATTATCAATATGAAAATTACAAGTTTCAATAGTCTCAACTGTTACTTCACATATCAACTCTTCAGATTGAATTTCATCTCCTTTCATAAGAAATTGTTCCTGTGTTGTCACAGTTTCAAGTATCAATGCATTATTAAGTTCTTTTGCTGCAATAAATCATTGATTCTCTCATTTAAGAGATATTATTCATCCTCCTTTACTTCAGAGTTTTTATTTTTTGAAAGATGCTCTTCCATACTTCTGACAGCTTCAAAAGATTGCTCATCCTCTGCAAAACTTGTAATCACATCAAAATTATTAAATTCAACAATACAAGGTTTTACCTTTTCCTGATAGTCTACATTTGTCCAATAGTTCAAAAAGTCATCAATAATTCCTTCTTCTTCACCCAAAACTTCACCCTGCTCTGGTTCACAAATGGATACTTCCATTTCCAATTCAGCTTCTCTGAGTTCTTCAAACCTTAATTGAACACCCAGTACATGTTCAAGCCTCATCAGCTCCTCTACTTATTACATATTCACCTGCTCACTTCTCTTCTTTTATAGCCTTCTCTGTAATTAATGCCACCTCACTAGATTTTTCCTCAAGACCCAACCTTGTCTCTGGTTTTCCTCAAGTATCATCATCAATACATTGAGTTGTTATTTCATTTCTTCAATCTCTTTGTCAAGCTCCTCTTGAATCATCCTCATGCCATTTTCCTTGACATCCTCTTCCTTCACCTCCATTTTGTTGTGGTCTTCTTCAGAACCTCTACTATGACTATCAGTAGCCATCTTCTTCTCTATCTTTGTGAGCTCCTTACTCACTTACTATGAGCTGCATTAAAGCCTCTACAACAACAAGTCTTCCTTGTTGCCACTTACCTCACCAAGCTCTCCTCACTCAGTCTTTTGGCAAGCAATTGGTTCTCTATCTCTGGAACCTCCTTTGAGCACTCTTCTCTGCTCCTTTAGGCTTCAACTCATCTGCACCTTCTCAAGAACACAACTGTCATTTTGTATTTCAATCACCATGGAATACTTGGTTTTGAACAATTCTTTTTTCGCTTAGAAAGTCTTACCCGCTTCCTTCATTACCTTGGCAATTCTACCCACATCCTTTGTGGAATTACCTTTGTGAGCTGCAACAATACCTTTGCAGTAACAAGTCTCCTCCTTGCTACATATGCTTCACTAAGCTTCTCTCCTATGAGCTTAGTCTTTTAGAATTTCTCTGGTTCTTTCCTCTGGAACCGATTGAGCACTCCTCGCTCTAGATTGCTGCAATATTCTCACCTCCTTATGTTGTTACCTATGCAGCAATATAAAATCCACACATTCTCCAATCTTCAAATCAAATCAAACAAAACATGTCATCTCACCTTCAAGATCTTTGCATGATCTTGTTCCACCATTTATCTTTACTTTGAATGGATTGTCCTATTTTTCTTGCATCTGCAAGTTCTGTTCCACATCATCTCTGTGTGCCTATTATTTATCAGATTAAAATCTGATCTCCCTTTCCTACATACACATCTTAAAACATAACTCTGTTCTAAGTCCTTTTCTACAGAATTTCCTTATTCTGTTCTACTATCAATAGTTTCAATAATAATTATGCTCTAATACCAGATGACGTAGGGTTACCCCTGCTTTACCCACAGTTTGATGATTATGCATACATCTTCTCTATCCGAGAAATTTTAACTCTCTGTCGAGTTAAATCTTCTTTTTCTAAGGTTTAAGGGCCATCCATCAGTGCCTATGTGTTATTGTTTATTAAACCTCAATATAGAGTAGTCATCCATTCAATATGCATGTATCAGACTTAAATCACCCCTTATCCTTCATTTATGACTTTATTAAAAACCCTTCTTTTATGATCCTTCCTATTGGAACATTATAACCTTCCAAACCTTCAATCATTCATTATCGAGACTTATACAACCCTTATAACCCTTCATTAAATCTTAGTCTGGCACTTAATAACCAAACCCACATGTTCCTTTGGTTAATTCAGACTTAACTCACAATTCTTTCTATCAGCGCTTTAATCCCTTTAAACCTATTACAAAGGAAATACATTCAAAACATACCTTTCTGCCTTGGTACGGCCTCTGCACGTTTCCTAATGCATGCCTTTATCGCAATAGGGGTTCGCTCCTCCGCGGCTCACATTACACATATGTTCCCCCATCTACTCCGATGTGCGATAACGCATAACTTTATGGATTTCAAATATCAATTGTCCCGCACTTAATAACTCCATCGGGTCCGCTCCTCGGTCTAACCCTTTCCACTGCTCCGATCGCCCCGACTTCCGATCACTGATTTATCGCTATCAACGTGTCGCTTAACACTTCCACCGCATTGTCACTTAACCTTCCCGAAATGTGATTCGTGACTAACTCTTCACCGTAGATTCAACCCACGATTTGACGATTGATATCTAATCTCGATCAATCAAACTAGCACGATAGTTTTTCCATCGTTGATCTGCACTTAACGGATCCAACGGTCAACATTAATTTCGGGATTTTAACAAGCCCGACAATTAACAGGCTACACAAACCTGATGGAATTATAAATTCGCAATCTAATAAAGTTCGGGTCCACGCCTTTTGATTAACGTTCGGCCAACTTTCGCCCGATGACCGTAGATATTATATCATTGACGGCTGCAACGCTGCACTGTGTGATTTAATCCTGGCTGTTGATCACCAAGATCCAACGGCTACGATTCATCCATACTTCATTCCTTCGCTCTCTTTCTTTACTTTCGTTTTATGCATTTCTTCAGGTTTCTATGGTTTTCAGGTTTTCTTCAAGGTTTCGCCTTCCGCCCTTCTGCTATGCAATTAAGTCCCGCTTGAGCTTCACTTCATGATTTTTGTATCACAATCCTTTGCATAGCATCACTTAGATGCTCCAATTGGGTTATACACCCTTAACGACCCTCAATCTCTTCTCCTCATCTGTACATTCACCTCAACTCTGTCTACATATATGTATTGCACAGAACTCTAGTTCACATTGAATTTATCATTCAATCACTCGAAATACACACTTATACAGATTTTAATCAATTCCTGTATATATAAATACAAACAAATAATTACAGATTGAGACTTTGTCTCTCAGGCAGGATTTTCTAATATCAATGGCCTCTATTTACATTCTGCCCTTAGGCTCAAAACC
This sequence comes from Pinus tabuliformis, assembly GCA_031772625.1. Taxonomy (NCBI): domain Eukaryota; kingdom Viridiplantae; phylum Streptophyta; class Pinopsida; order Pinales; family Pinaceae; genus Pinus; species Pinus tabuliformis. Next base: position 1,823,919,813 of record CM062819.1, on the reverse strand, counting down.
ACACTTTAGCTATCTATCTAGCCTCTCTAAAACATCTAACTCCTGTCTCTGCCTTTTAGGCTTACATTTATACAAAGGGAATCTAAAACCAATTCTAGTTTAGATCCATGAATTCCTTAACAAAATTCCTAAATCTCCTCCTTGTTCCTAAAAATCCTCTCTAATCCCTAAATTCATGAACTGACTCCTAATTTAAGATTTACAATCAATTCTCAAATCCCCCAATCTCTCAACTATCCTAAATCTCTCATGTTCTCCTATGTTCGAGAACATTTACAAATATGCCTCACAATATTCAATTAATTCCCTATTCTATCTTCTCTCATTAAAATCACTCAAAACATTAATAATTACATTTAATTCACTCTTAGGAAACCAACTTCCTTGAAAACACAATACCCCTATGTCTATTAAAATACAATGAGTTTTCTTAGCCTGAATGCTCATGCATCAAGGTGGCATGGGGTGGTTGTATCTTTGATTTGGAAGTCTCTGTCTGCGAGGGCCAGGTGGTCAATGTCTAAATGAGGGGTTGTCACTAGTTTGATATCTAAAGAGGTCTAGGCAGCCATTTCTGTAATAAACTGTGGAAATTTGGGTTATATGGCTATTGGAAGTGAAGTTTTGACAATTCTGTAACAGGAGTAGGGTATGAGCAGTTTGCAGGTAGGGGTTTTGGTATTTTAGAAGGGGAATAGTCTCAATTTACAAGGAATTCAATTAAATTCATTCAATTATTTCATGAATTTACTGTACGTTTTTAAATGAGAGGGGCATTTTGGTTTTCTGCTTCAATACCTGGAATTTATGGTTAGCGCTGCAAACTAGTCTTAAATGGAGGTTTACAGAGGCTTTTGTGGCTTTCAGGTGTGTTGTGGTGGCGTTTCGGAAAGTATCCAGTGGTTGGTAATTGGTTGAACGATCTCAAAGGGCACTTGTGTGCTTCGGAGGCTTCAGTAGTGCAAACAGGCGAAGAAGGCCAAAAATGGGGTATGAGGGCTTTTAACTGGGAGCAATTAGAATTGGCGGGGAAATTATATGAATAGTGGCATTTTGCTCTATGGTGGGGAGGTGGTATTGGAGGGCATCACACCGCTTATGAGGTTCGGGCGATATTTTGCTGAGAGAACGCGATGTATGCGAGAGGCCGACACGTAGCAAAATGGGCCCGAGAAAAACCGCCCATATCGCATGCTCTTGAGCCGTTAAAGGTTGGACATCGCGCGAGCGCGATATGGGCAATAATCGTTAGATCTGGTGGTTGATGATTGGACGACCATCGCGTGGGAAAGTTGTGCGGTCGGGTGATGGGGCGGAGATTAGAGGGACCCATGGGATTAATTACAGTTAAGTGTAATTAACCCATGATTAACTACGAGTTTATGAAATAATGTGGGTTTATGGAATATAACAGGTGAAAATGAATTTTCGAAGTTAATAAAGTAATATGGAGGTGAAAATAAAGTTAGGATAAGAAGTTTAGTGGGTTTTTCGGGGTTTTTAGGGAATTTAATAGATGGAAAGTGATTTTTCCAAGGGGAAAAATGGTGTCACACTAGGGGAAAAGGATTTTTGGGAAGGGGGATGAATGTAGAAGGTAAATTGGCTAGGGAATGTGTGAAACCAAGGGATAGGAGTCAAAATGAATGGAAATGGTGTCTTCACAAGCCATGAAGGGGTAAAAGGGAAATTAGTAAGTATATAGTGGGGGGTGAAATGCAATGAAGGGGAAGTTAGGAAAATCAGCTTATGAACATACTTTTCACTTGGATAACTTCTCCCACACACTGAAACACATAGTTTAGCATGATAGTAGTGCTTATGCTTCAAATGACTTGTATTTTCTGCAACCTTTCTTGTACCTACCCTTTTACTTACCCTAGCATTTTTTCTTCACTTTGTTGGGTGCACTTAAGCTAGCAAAACCTTTTCTTTCCTTCTTTTTTTTATGAAACAAACTATCTACTTCTAACCTTATATCTTCCAAGGGCTCAGATTAAACAGATGAGCTCCTTTTATTTCTCTACCTATCCACTAATCTACCAAGATTAAACTGTTTGGTCAGATTTTTATTCTCTAACTATAAACATGAAATTCAAAGCATGAAATAGTCGAGATTAAACAATTTGAATATCATGGGTTGTGGCATAAGTGACAAGTTGTACACAACCATTATTTAAGACAGTACAGTGAAGAGTAGTGGCACTTGGACTTGCACACTTTCATGATCTATTTTTGTTTTGGGTTCATATTTTTTCATTTTTTTACGATATTTTCTTATTTCTTTTTGTCCTTTTCTTTTTCTTTACAGACATACCGTCTTTTCGTTTTTTAAATTTAATATAGAAAACATTTGCAGAAAGCAAAGGTATGTACAATATTACAAGATTTAACCTTAGCCAATTCAAAATTATGAATCCTATCGCTATAGGACCCTAACAAAATCCATGAGCCAAATGGTAACCTTGAAAAATATTACAAGGAAGTTTTACCTTAAATTTTTTGTTCATTAATTCTCCCACCCATATTAGTTTGGGTTTCTTGTGTCTCGAGAGAATTTGTGGAAGTATTTTTTTGCTTGTTATTCTTATTTTTATCACTAGGTTGTTGAGAGTTTTTAGGTTTTGTGGATTGCATGGTATTGATCTCAAAGGTATTCTTAGGAGACTTCACTTGTTGAGAACTAGGTGCATGTTAGAATAATTGCAATGTAACAATCAATTTCCCTAATTGAGAAACTAACTAGATTACAACATCAGTGGTGATAGAAACAATTACACAATAAGCATGTGGTCCCAAATTGAACATGGTAGATCGACCAATGGTTGAGGAGCATTGGGAACAGTATCTTACTATGTGCCTTACTATGAACATTATTAAGTCAAGATGTTGGGCATGCAATAACCTACTCTTCAGTAGCTTCCGCAACTATAGGTACATCCTTGGAAATTTGAGGTAACAAGCATTGGGTAAACTATTCTTTCAATAGTTTCTCAAGAATATTGGTCCTAATAAACCACTTTTTTCACCTCCACTTATGAATATGATTAGACATATAAGTAGAAGTGTCTTTCCTAAAGGTATACAAGAGACCGATTCAAATCTCTTGCTACAAAGGTAAACAGAAATGGCTTGGAAATGTTTATGCCAAGGTGGAATAATCATGGTAAGATTCCTTATCAAGTTCAATGTCCCATTTTATGGAATCTCTAGTCAAGGTTCATTGTAAAAGACACAACATAATATTATCGTCCACTAGACAATAAAATAGATATCATAAGTGGTAGGTGGTGATATGTGTGGGTAGGTTTTCTCATAGTGTACCATCGAATTTTGGTATATCTAAGGGTAGATTAACAAGCACAGATGGCCAAAATGGGTCATGATAGATGGGTTCATTTATAAGTTTATCCAAATATGGAAATTCAAATGATGCATGAAAAGGAAGTCGATTTTAGTTACATGGGTTTGGAGGTAAATATGGCACCAAAGATAGACCTTGCGGTCCCCCCCATCACATAGTTTTCGAATGAAGGAATATTATGAAATGGATTATTAGCTCCATAGTATTGAATCCATGGACCAATCATAATGGAAAAATGATTGCCCCCCCAGCGATAAAGGAACTCCCAACAACATGGCTGCTAATAGGATTGTATATGGTACTAGAAGGATAACTTCCTAATACAAAAGTACTATCATAATGTTATACAATATTTTGTCGCACTCCCAGTCTCATATCCTAAGTGTCGTACTTTGTGGCGTCAATGTCTCAAGTGTCCCAAAGTGACAAAAGCTATCAAAAACAATGTATTCACCATGAAACATAAGCATCCATGAAGGAAGAAGAAAACTTGCCTTGAAGACATTCTGAAGAACTTGTCCAAAACCTTGTTTTGTAAGTCCATCGCTACTTTTAGTAGACAAACCCGCACTGGTAACCTTTTGTCTAACTAGTGACTATCACTGGCAGCACACCTTTTGATAAGAAAATCTATGTTGGCCCTCTTCAGGTAGTTTTTCCTAAAATGGAGGAGAAGCTTCTCCTACTAGAAGTTTTGAGAATAATCAGCTGGTTGTAGTTGAATGAGGATTAGAGCGAGACCTCCCATTCCTGGTTCTTGATCCTACTTTCATGGATCTTCCCCTTGAAATGTGGAACCTCTCCCTCCTTTTATGGATCCTCAACTCCCTCTCCTTCCCTATAAATAAAACCCCTACCATATACTTTTGGTTAGCTGCTGGTTGGCTATTGCTCGGTTGCCTAAATGCTGCCCATTTTGCTAAGGAGAAAGGATTGCTTCAAGATCTTGGTTAGGACTTGGAAACTCACCTAAAGGAGGCTTCCAACATCAAGGGTTAAGTGGTTGTATGCTTCCCTTACTTTCTATTAATAATAAATTATGTGTTTTCTTTCCATAAGTGTGCAAATCATTACTCATTTAGTGTGATACTCCTTGACTTGTCACATAGTTTATGTTAGAATGAATTATGCTATGTATGCCTTTGTCATCTTTTTTTTATCTTCCTTGTAGGTATTCATCCACAATGACGTAGAGAGGATTGAACTTGGAAGCGATAAGATCGAAGACGACATCAATGGGTGTTAGCATCAGAGCGAGGTAGGTCATCTATCCTCCTTTGTATTTTCTGATATAAACTAGGAAAGTTTGCACATATTATTCTAGTTTGTTTCTAGATCCTCACATAAGACTAGAGGGATCATTTTTGTCTATAGAAAGGATTTCCTACACAACAGATAAGTAGGAACACATGTGGGAAACATGGTAGTAGCAGGGATATTTCCATTAGATAAGTTAACCCCCTGAAAGGCACTTGGCTCACTGGTAAAAGGCATTCCCATTGATGTATAACTACCCCAAGGATTAAATGATCCCATAAAAACACTATTGTCACTACAATGAATAGGAATGAGTATAGAACACATTGGAAAATCCCCTGTAGATGATTGTCCCATATTAGAGATAGTTACCATAAGAATACTGAAACTAGGTGCAAACCACCCAACTCCCATATGTGGGCTCTGAATTATCCTTGTATCTGTTATAAAACCAGCTCACAAAAATATAGAAAAGAGAGATCAACTCCTTCTAAATAAGCCTCTTCGAGGGGGAAACCTCCTTTACATTACACAAATGAACAATTATTGGATGATACAATTGACAAGACCTCCTTTCTATATTTAGGAGTCTAAGGGGTCATAATATAATCAGAGCCGACATAACAATAATAATGTAAAGGCACAATAATAACAATAGTGGGCTTCTATGAGGAACAATAATAACAATAAGGGGACTACATGGGCACAACAATATAATAAGGGGGTTGTACTAATAACAATAAGGTGCTACACTACTAGTATAGGGACCTAACATGCCCCTCTCTTCAAAAAGTGTTTTCCTCAATGCTTGAGTAGTTATGGATAATTCTATATAAAATTCTAATCCTCCCATGTGGAATCTTTAGCGGGTAAGTTCTTCCATTGATGAGATACTCTGAAATTGATCGATTTCGTAGCTGTCGATTTCTTGTTTCTATGACTGCTTCAGGTTCCAATATGATTTTTCCTTCCTCCTCAAGTTCTGGCAATATTATTTGAACTGGGATCTTCTGCAACTTTTGAATGAGTTGCCACACTTCTTCGTCATTCTTTCATTCATCCCTTGCTTCATTTATCCAATCTAGTTGGATAATAGAAATAGCACAAAACAATGCTTCCACATCCTCATCCTGGCTTGAGAGTGCATCTGCAACAACATTTTGCTTCCCTTTTTTGTAGATGATTTCAAAGTCATAACCCAACATATTTGTGACCCATTTTTTCTGTTCTTCTGAAGATAATCTTTGTTCTAAAAAGTACTTAAGACTATCATGATCTATTTTTACCTTGAAGTGTCTTCTCATTAGGTAAGGTCGCCATTTCTTAAGTGCGTGTAGTATTGTCAACATTTCCTTCTCATAAATAAATTGCTTGAGGGACATTCATTTGTATGGATGTAGCCGTAAAAATACCCAATCGCCTACATCAAAACTTCTTTCACTGCAATGTTGATCTGCATGTAGTTTCATTTGATTCTGCACCAAAGTGGTGTTATCCTTTAAAAGTTGGAGAACTTTTTGTTGATGTCGATGTGATATTTCATTGCTTGAACCTTTTCCTTCTTGATATGTCCTTTTATATTGAGAGTTTGAGGAGTGGTAATTTCTACCAATGCATTACAAGATATGGCAGATTCATTTCTTGATGCTCGATGTGATCTTTCACTTCTTGAACATTTTTCTTCTTGATATGTCCTTCTATCTTGAGAGTTTGAGAAGTGGTAATTGTTGCCAATGCTTTACAGATATGGTCGGATTCATTTCTTCTTTCTCTGGGTTGGCTCCTAGTGCATATCCTCTTCTTTTGAAACTTCTTGATCATTTTCTTCCTCCTCTTCATAATCAATGTAAAATAATTTCTTCTCAGCACACTTATGACCTTTAATGTATTTGTTATCACAATTGTAACAAAGTCCTTTTGCTCTTTTTTCTTCCAATTGTGGTGGTGTCAACCTTGTAGGTTGTGGAAAGATAGGAGATACAACACTTCCATCTTTATAGTTGTGAGGGGTAGACTTCCTTGTTGCCATAATTTTTCTTTCCACTTTTCTTGCCAACCTGAATGCCTTCTCCAATGAATCAGGTTCCCAAAGACGAACCTCATGTTGAATGTTATTCTTTAAAGTCCCTATGGAGACATCAATCCTCTACTTCTCTGGAATATCATTTTCCCTTATATTCAATTTTTGAAAGTCCTCAATGTGCTCTTCCATTGAACACTTTTGTTTGAGATTTATCAGTTGGCTAAAGAATGTGTTTCTCTTTGTATCCTCATAAGGTTCTATCATTTCCTCCGTGAAAATTGACCACGTAACAAGTGGTTTACGAGAAAAAAGACATTTATACCATAAAAATAGATCCGATTCTAAATATGAAGATGCAATACGTACCTTTTGTAACATTTGCACCTCATGTAGATCAAAATATTGCTCCATCTGTAGTATTCAATTTACCAGATCCTTGCCATCAAACTTCCTCATATCGCCTTTTCCTGATTTTAGGATCTCGATCTTGAAACGACTTTAACTCTATAATTTCAAAACTTCAAGTTCTGAAATCAAGATCTGTAGTATCCCTCTATGTCCTCTTTCTAATGTCACCAGTCTGATCAAAATTGGATTCTCCAAGAAAGAGTTATGCACAATCTCTCAAGATGACCTGATTATATACCTTTTCATAAGATAAAACTTGTATGAAGCGCCACGTGTCACTATTTCGACCTTAGGATCTAAAAAACATATACAGAAAACTACAGTCTGTCCTCTTTTTGTAAATTCTTACGAAATTTCAATCTGATACTCGAAGAGAAATATATGATGATTTTCCCCAGGTCACCTATTTGGAATGTAATTCGGGAGCCTGCAGAAACCCTAAATGTCTTGGACTATATCTTCGATAATATAGCGAAACAAGATCTGAAATTCGGGCCCAAGCTTCCCCATGATTGCGGCTCAAATGGGTTTTAATTTCAGAGTCTGAACCTTCGTAGAAAATAAATTATAGTGAAAATTCCACAATGACCTGTTTGAGATGAAATTCTAAAGCTTGAAAAAACCCTAACTTCCTCAGATCATATCTCCAAAAATTTAGCGCAACAAGATCGGAAATTAGAACCCGAGGTTCAAACTGATTTCTTCTCAAATGGGTTTTTGTTTTAGCTTCTAAAACTTTGTAGCTAAAATGTTATAGAGAAAATTCCACTATGACCTATTTGGAGTAGCGAAACCCTAGAATCCAAAGCTCTGATACTGTTATGAAACCAACTCACAAAAAGATAGAAAAGATAGATAAACACCTTCAAAATAAGCCTCTTTGAGGGGGAAACCTCCTTTACATTACACAAATGAACAATTTTTGGATGATTCAAATGACAAGACCTCCTTTCTATATATAGGAGTCTAAGGGGTCATAATATAATCAGAGCCAATATAACAATAATAATATAAGGGCACAACAATAAGAATAGTGGGCTTCTATGGGGCACAATAATAACAATATGGGTACGACATGGGAACAACAATATAATAAGGGGGTTGCACTAATAATAATAAGGGGTTACACTAGTAGTATAGGGACCTAACAGTATCAAACACGAATATGGTAGGAGGTACATCAACAAACTAGGGAAAGTAACTAAGGTTGCAAAAACAACGAGTGGTATGCCCCAAAGTAAGAAGGGAGATGTAGTCAAAGTTGGAAGATTAGACCATATCATACTAATCAAAGGTAGTGAGGACATCACAATATAAATTCTTGTTGTAGATGGTGAAGAGGATCTCATTTCTGGTTGAAGCAACACTCTCACCCAAAATGTGATGAGCAAAACAAGGAAAAATGTTATATAAATTTTGCACACTTGAACAAGTACAAGGTCAAAAGGATTTGTCAAAGGTGGGTTTAAGTTTAATAGTGGAATTTAATATACCAATTCAAGTATGACTATTTCTCCCCCCTCTAAACCAAAAATAGGCCTCCTAGACTCAATTTAATTAAGTCTTCCGATGCTGGAGAAATCCTACATCTCTATAATGGTGGCCATTCCTCTTTGAGATGAAGGGTTTTAAGTATTTGAGGTTGATATATATTTGGGTCAACAAGAGTGAATATTTCAAGTTATTTAATTAAAAAATATACTCTTATGTCTAACTTGACTCGGACCAAAGAGCACAAACTATAAAATATCCTAAGAGTAAAGCAAGAAAACCAAATATAACATAAGTACCTCGTAAAATCCAAGATGATTAAGGTGATGAAATCTATAGGACCTTGGCCTAACAAAGTATTGAGAAGAAGTTACCCCAACCTCCCTATATCAGCCTTGACTGACATAAGTGGCCATAGTGGTGCTAATCATCACCCCCCAAGAGCACTGATATAGTTATTGACACCTACCTTAAGTACCATTGGGACTTCCCACACATAGTCAGATAGGTAATATCCCTAAATATAGGTCACTAAGTCTACCACCTCACTACCAAAGGACCTATGGAACATGTGTGACTGGAACCATATATATAGGAAGGGTAACTAAGCATAAAACCTCCTAATGGATTGTTCACAATGAGCCATGCACCTCTTAAAGAGATCCCTGAATGCACACAATCCAATGAAAGCTATAACCAATGGAGTGGGGATGTCATTCCATGAGCTCCTGATGCAACCACATGCTTTACTCTTTTGTTATAGGAGCTTTTTGACAAGAATTTGGGGTTGTAGTTTACTTACTCTCTTTAGCGGAGCTAGTTTTAATTTGGTAGCCTTGAAGAGTGTCCTCTCAAATTCTATTTCAAGGATCTGCACCCTAATCTATGTTGGTGTGCTATAACCAAAAAGTCAAAGCAAATTTTATTCACTTTATTTTATTGGTTATTGTTTTCTTAGAGGTACAAAGTGCACCTATGATGGTGTTTAGAGACTTTAAGACCAACCCCAAAATGAGAACTAAATTAACCATACAATTCGTTTCAATTCAATGAAATCTATCTAAGGGAATGGTGGAGACCACTTTTAATTTTTCCAAGAAATAAGAAATCCCCACAAACTGTTACTAATCGATCAATACACAACACTCTCAAATGAAACCAATTCACTAACTAGTTCATCCATACTAAGACACTAATGCAAAAACACCATTCAAGCACTTGAAATATTCAAACTAAGGGTTTAAAACAAAAATAGGTGATATGTATATTATCAAGAAAGAAAAACAAAACACATAAAGAAAACAAAGAAACCTTGGATTAAAAACACAATGAAGGCAACAAAATATCAATCCTATAATGTCTTTACAAGGGAAAGCAAACCCAAACACTGGCAAGTGAAAAAAGACCTAGCATATAGTAAGTTTGAGTTTTCTTTGCGATTTTTTAATTAAGAAAAGGAAAAAATACTAACCAAGTCATTAGATCAAGTTCATAGTGTGTGAAAACCTGTTTGGATCACAAGTCACCAAGCAAGGCAATTAAATGTTGAAAAATACTCAAACAAGGAAAAGGAAAGATGCAAGAATCTAGAATATCTCATAAGAATAGAAGGTTTTGGATTATATATCAAATAGATTTGGCCCTTTCACAACAATCCCGACGTAGACCTAAGCTATAAATAGAAGAAACCAATAAGATCTATTACAAAAACCCTAAATTAAAATTCCATCACTACCTCTATGAGTACAGGGTGCAATTCCACAACTCCATGACTGAGAATGGAGAGTGATGAGGACCAAGAGCTCACTCTATCTCCATAGAAATAAAGCGATGGATTATCTGAGCAATTTTTTCAAGGAAAAAAAACTTAGATGTGACTCAATATCTATGGATATAATCTATAATAGATCCAAAAGAGATAAAAATCAACAAAAAATAACTAAGAACAATCAAAATCAATAAACACTCAAAGGAGAAGGAGAAATACTAGGTATTTCTCCCTAATGGAGTTGCCATTTATGTTTGCGCAATTTTTAAACAAGAGGAAAGGGACTTTTGTCCCATAGATCCCACCTGAGGATCTACCTGGCCATAGTCAGAAAGTTAAAAAAATCTCCTCTAGATCTCTATGTGCACAACCTTTCATATATAAATAGAAACAAAGGAAGGAATGGAATATGCACTTGATTAATCTCACATGCCAACATAGACTATGGATTTAATTCAACAACCAAAAATCCTACTCTTCATCTATAGATCTCACTCCAACACTTAGTACTTGTCACCTAAACACAATAATAAACAAAAAAGGGTGATCCCTTGCCACTAATAGAAGGAAAATAAGTGTACATAAACGAATCAAATCATCAAATATAAACACATATCATGATCTCATATACAACAACATGTAATAGGGGGAACAATCCAACAATCTCTATAAATGTATATCAAAGCAACTACAATCACCTTGGAAGCAAAGTACTCCTCTCCCATTCCTCGATTCTAACCCTCCCTTGACTCAAACATAGATTGAGCTCATCCATGTAGTAGGGAAAGGCCTCATGGTGACCATTTTTCACCACAACAATATAATATACATTCTCTCTTCCCTTTCCACCCTTGATAATTTCTGGTTATATAGGATTTTCCTAGATCTAGGAGGATATATTTAGTCACCTAGGGCTTATAGGAGTTAGGAAACTTCTCTAATAATTAATCCTAAGACAATTCATGACACCCTCACTTGAGTTGATCATATCGGGAAAGGAAAATTGTAGAACTTTTAGCCATCATCATTCCATGAATAAATTCATCATGGTTAGTCTAAAAATGGCATGGTGGGATGTACAATGAGACAAAGTGATGATACCCATGATGTAAGGAATATAGAGTGATGATGCATCTATATGAGAAAAATCAAGGGTGAATGGGATGCACTTTGGCCTACAACCGATGTTAGTTGAGCTAAGGTCCCTCTAAATATAATGAAGTGGAAAATAGGGCTATAAAAGCCCCCATATCAAGAACAAGAGTCCAAATGTGGCTAAAAAAAATACCTCTAAATTAGGAAGATAAGTAGACTCCATAACCAATAATCTCCTACTTGAAGATTGATTACATCAACTCCACTACTACTATGCATGCTAGACTATGTTTCAATTTTGGACTTGGCTAGTTTGTCATCTCCATAATCATGCTTGAAGAACAATTGAAACTATGCATAAACCTATTTTATCCTTGGTTTTTTCCTCCCTTAATGTGTATAGATGATTCTGGATAATATATATCTTTTCAAGCTTCGACTGTCCCTCTTCTAAATTTGATTGTATGAAATAGTATCTAAGCTATATATGCTTAATCTTAGAATGAAAGGTTGAAATTTTTGCAAGATGAATGACACTCTTGCTATCACTATACGACCTGTTATTCTCCTTCTTCTCTCCCAATTCCTCCATGAACATCTATAAGCAAATCATCTCTTTACAAACCTCTATAGCAACAACATATTCTGCTTCTATTATTGAAAGCACAACAACCCTTTGCAATTTTTAAATCCATCTTACTTTTATTCCACCTACAATAAAAATATACCCTATGGTGCTACTCCGTCTATCTCTATCATCTACCATATCTGAGTCAACATATCCTTGTAGAACAATGTTTAAACCTCCAAATCATAATTCGTAAGTAGTAGTACCTATCAAATACTTGAGAATCCGCTTTACTACCTTCTGATCCTCTTTACCTAAAATTTGCATATATCCACACTTACAACTATGACTACACATACAATTTTTATCCTTGTGCACACCATCATGTACATAAAGCTACCAACTGTTGATTTATATAGAACCTTGGACATGTAGTCTATCTCCTCCCATGTCTTGGGACACGTCTTCTTATTCAATTTGAAATGGATAGCCAAAGTTGTACTAACTTCCTTTGCATCTTTCATTTTAAATCTTTCCAACACCTTTTCTATGTACTCACTATAAGAGAATGTTAATTTATGATTCTCCCTCTCTCATATTATTCTCATACCAAGGATTTAGTTTACAATAGCCAAACCTTCATGGAAAACGAATTAACTAATTTTGTTTTGAGAGTTCATTTATATCATACATGTTAGACCCTACAATAATAATGTCATCTACATACAATAACAAGATAACATAGATACAATTATCTAGTCTATTAAAACAAACACAATTGTCAAACTGCCATCTACAATAACCTTGTTTTGTCACAAAACCGTCAAACTTCAAATAACACTACCTTGGATCTTGCTTTAAACACACATGTTCTTCCTTAGCCTACATACTAACTTTTCCTTCCCTTTGACCTTATATCCTTGTGGTTTTCACACATAAATGTTTCCCTCCAAGTCCCCATTGAGAAAAGTTGTCTTTACATCTAACTACTTAAGATGAAAATCTTCTATTGCCACTTTACTTAAAAATGTTCTAATCAAAGTCATTTTGACAACAAGAGAAAATATTTCATCAAAATATATACTTTTCTTCTGTACAAACCCCTTTACAACAAGTTTAGACTTGTACCTCTTTTTTTCCTCCATCTTCTTCCTATAACATGTAAACCCTTTTATTTTGCAATGCTCTTTTAGTTACAAGAAATAGAACGAAGTCCCTAGTCTAGTTATGTACCAAAGAGTCCACCTCTTCTTTCATTCCTTGCTCCCATTTCATTCTATTTTATGTGTGTTCCTTCTTCATATCTTTATGATTCACCAAAATTAGTTAATAATACATAATACAATGAAGGAGAGTATCATTCGGGGGTATACTTAACTTGGTTGATCTTCTAATAATCCTTGTAGGAGTTTGAGTTACCAATTGTTGTTGTTGTTGTTGAACATTTTGATTTTCTATCAACTTTGGAATTTCTTTTTCTATGATTTCATCAAGCATTGCATATTCTATGTTTCCTTTTCTTGTTTCTTTCTCTGCAATTGATCTTTGTACATTACCTTCTCATTGAATACCACATTTATACTCCTAATGATTTTGTGAATTTCATAATCCCATAAGCGATAACCAAAATCATCAACTCCATATCCAATAAAAGTACACTTATTAGATTTTTCCTCAAGCTTTATTTTTTTTTCTCTATCAATATGGACAAATGCTTCACAATGAAAAATCTTCAAAAATGGGTAGTTTACCTATTTATCTATCTATGTCTCCTACCCCCAAGGGATAACTCAATTGGTTGAGTTATCGTTACTAAGTACCTTGCCAATTGGGAGGTCACGGGGTCAAATATCCTTGATTCCCTTGGGGTTAGGCCCAACCAGATAAGTTGACGGGTAGATCCCTTGAGGTGGATATGCCTGAATTATTACCTGAGGATGTAGAGGCCACTCAGTGACTGTGAACCACAGTTGGAAAAATCTATCTGTGTCTCCTTTGGAATGGCATCATCCAACGAACTTAAAGACCCTCTATTTATTAAGTAAAGAACACTATCGATAACATCTGCGCAAAATTGTAAGGGAAATTATGCATGCAATCTCATACTATTTGCATGCTCCATGATTGTCCTTTCATCCTTTTTGACACACCATTTTCTTATGGTGTTCCTGGAAATATCTTCTATCTACAAATGCCATGGTATGCAAAATAATTATCAAACTCCTTGTTGCAATATTTTCTTCCATTATATTATCTGAGACACTTAAAATTATTTTCTATCTCAATCTCAACCAAAGCTTTCCATTTCTTGAAAGTGCTAAAGACATCATACTTGTTTCTAATATAATAAGTCCAAGTTTTCCTAGTTGCATCATTAATAAAAGTAACATAATAATAAGAGCCACCAAGAGATGATACCTATGCTAGTCCCCATACATTTGTATGCACAATCTCTAACTTTTCACTCTTCTTTCCCTTCCCAAATTTGAGAAATCTAACTCTTTTATATTTTCCGTAATCATAGTGCTCACAAAATTCCAAATCAATCTTCTTCAAATCTAACAATAATTTCATTGAGTGGAGAATATTTTTATTTAAGTTTGACCATTTATTATTTTTATTTATTTTTATGTTTTTATAATTATTTGTTTTGATTATTTAAGTTTGAACTAAATATTATTTTTATTTTATTATATTATTATATTGATTTTATTAATTGTTTTATTGTTTTGATTGTTTATGTTTGACCTAAATATTATGTTTATTTTTAGATATTGATTCATTAAAATTTTCCATTTCATTAATTATTTTCCTTAATTCAATATTAACAATTATATTCTAACAATTATTTCTTTATATTAAAATATTATTTATTTAGTCAAATCTAATCGTTTTCTTTATATGAAAATATTATTTATTATTAATAGTATTTATTTAGTCAAATCTAACCATTATATTATAACGACTAATTTTTTTTCTCTTCATCTATTTAACTTGATGCCAAGATCTTATTCTTCATCTTGCCCTAACAATGAACCACACTGGATGGTTCAAAACACGTCGACAAAACTCTAACGATGTATCTTTACCGAAAGTTTTGTTACTTTACATAATATGGATCAAATAAGCCTAAATTGAATTAAGAAATACCTTGTTGGAAGATGAGAGTTTCTTATATAGTTTATCTAATGTCGTCATCAAGAACCCAATTGTCTTTTCTTTCGAAATGTTGAAATCCATCAATGCTACCATGCATAGTATTATTGTTCCCAGGGCCTTTCTATCAAGAATATACCATTCTTCATCTTTCATAGTTATTGGATTATTTGTAATTCTTCCCAATGGAATAAAATTAGTTTTCTTATATAAATAATCTTCCATTGGCATCTTCAATAGCTGATAATTTTGGCTACTAAACTTCTTGACCCTAAAACCTTCTTCCACCATTACTCCCACTCAAACCAAGAACCCTCCTTTCCTATGAGTTTTATCATTGAAGTAGACCTTCAGTTCTGACATAAGTTGTTAGAAATAAAAACATAGAGAAATAAAATCTAAATGAATGTGAAAATAAATCATAGAATGAAACAATACAAAGGAAACACCAATATACATGGTTCACCTAATTTGGGACATAAGAGAAATAGCCAATGCTTCCTTTTATCCCATCCAACAAAATAAAGGGATTACGACCTGCAACACATCCACTGCAACCTCTTGTCTTCTCTCTCATAGTATTCTCTCGCTCAATTACAATGCTATTTCAATAATACACAATTGTAATACAATTTACTGATAAAAAAGGATTTCCTTCTAAGAGAAAAAGCATCAAAATAACATTTTCCATCATATCTGCAACCTAATGATGAACAATCTAGACTGATTGTGAAATTACAATATATAATAAGGTAAATTTTCCTAAAAAATCTATTTTTGGGTGTTCCCCAGAACCCCCACCAGGGGGGATCCAAAGAGTTGTCACCACCCCATTGGACCCCCGAGAGATAAGAGTAGGAGGAAAATGACTCCCCCTTACACCCCTCATCGGGAATTGGTTTCAAACATGACTAAATAAAATACCTCTAGATTAGGAACATAATCATGCTCCACAACCAAAATGTTATACTCTGTGGAGTTCAATGATGATAAAGGCATGGTGTCAGGATTTTATAGGCCTTACTTGAAAATATTCACTCGACACCTTGGGTTGTGTGGCATTACTTTGCATTGGTGATAAAGGACTACATTACTACTATAACCAGACGGTGCCTCTTCACTTAATGTCTTTCCGATAGCTACACTTGACCTACAGATTATTAGATCCTCAATTAAGTTCTACAAACAAGTTATCTAACACTAGGAATACATCCAACTATGGCCCTAAAGCATCCCAATAATACTTTAGTGCTTAGTCAATAATCATCTTAGCCTCCTAGAACAATGTGAGGAATAATAACATTCAATAAGTAAAGTGACCACAACACAAAAGTATGTATGACACCCATGACGAATGTCTCAATGTATTAATATGAATAATATTACAAGAACACAATAAGGGATTCCAACAACTAATTGCAACTCAATTTATGGATGCATAAATAACCTAAGGCATAATTTCCTATTATCGCAATAATTACATAATTTAACCCCCATGCATCAAGGGATTTGCCTCCTACAATTACCTTTCCTCACATGTAGGAATCTTAGTCTAATTTTATCATACCTTGGTCACTTTCCAATCTATCTAAGTCCTCCATGCAAACTACCAAATACTTAACTAAGATCTAAGTTGTTCATTGCACCAAAACCTAAACTAAGGACCTTAAAATTCCTTATTCAATTGATCAATGATCACTCCTTGATCTCCATTTGCAAAGGAATGTCTTTTCATAATGGTTTCATCCACTTTATATAGATGGGATGTGCCAACCATTTCTTTCTTCTAAGGTGGTTTTCATCGAGCCTTGGGCCTAAGGGGACCCAAACATGAAATACACTCTACCTCATATAACAATTTTTTGAATGTCCAACCCCTTAGCTCCACTTCTAAACCAAACCATGTACTGCTACCCAACATGTCACAAGTATCATGCACTAATGATTACAACCATCCTACTTGAACAATGTCCATCTGACTTTGTGATGCACACTAAACTAGAATTAGTACTCTTTCCTCTAAAATAAGGTTTTGTGGCCACAAACCAAGGCACTATTGCCTAACGCGCTCGTGGATTAAGGAACATCATATCTATGTCTAAGTCATTATGTGGCTTCTACAAGAAACCCCAAATGACAACACTCATCTTGTTTTCATACTTAATCAAATCACTTTGCCAAGCTTTCTAACAATTAAATGGTGTCTTCTACCAAAACCCTAAATGACAATGCTCATCTTGTTGTCATACTTAGTCAAATCACTTTGCCAAGCTTTCTAACACTAAATGTGTCTTTCCCATGTGGTCTTCACTCAGTAAACACATGACATAGCATGTGCATTAATGGGATATTAAAAAATACCCTTAGTTTCACTAGATATTAATAAATATATCTCATAGTCCTTATGTTAAGCCCCCTCCCAATACACCTTTTAAATAAAAATAAAATAAAATAACTCATTTTTGCTAGATATACTTTTATACCCCCAATACCAACAATATATTGACTTTATTTTTTATAATTTAAAAATCTTTTATTAGTGAACATGATAAGATATTGATCAACAAAATGTAGCGCCAATGACATTACCATCATATAAAATCACCCAACACATGTGTGCCCATCTCTACAACATATTATAATAATCAACCATACCTTTCAATAATCATCACAATAGACCAACAAAAACATCTATTACAAACTCTTCCAAAATAAATACATCTAACTCAATTAATAAACTTTAACCAATATCTTAACAAAATATAATTGTATGACATTCTTATTTTATCACAATTGCAACCTCTATATACCACATTCACTCCTTACATTAACAATCAATTAAAATAATTACATATAATTCTTACATTAACCATCAATTAAAATAATTATATATAATTCATACCAACTCTCTATTTATGCAATTTTTATGACATCCTTGTCTCATCAAAATTGCAACCTTTATATGCCACATTCACCCCTTACATTTGCGAAGTGCGTTATGGATAAACAACACTAATAGTCAATACAATTAATTGGATTACTTGCATATGATTCATAGCACATCTCTTCCTAATAACGAAAAACCTATGCATGCTAACAAGACTCCATGTAATACATCATGGAAAGTAAGCCATGTGACAAAGTTGTTTATATATGTTGCTTCGTTTTGGGACCAATACTTTAGATTGGAGACAAAGCCATAGCGTTGGTTATGTTTAGGGATATAGAAATAGAGACTCATTTATGTCTCATAGACCTACACAATTGTATGGATTCTTGTGTAATGTCATGGATTCATGCACTGTTTGTTATCAATGGTACTTTCTATATCATTTTGATAAGAGAGTTTTGATAAGAGAGTTTGCTCATTTTGATAAGAGAGATGGCTTTTTTAAAGTAAATGGAAGTATTAAAGAAAAGTGTTAGGAAAGATAAACCTACTATCTTTATATTTATGAATATATACATAGAAAGGAAATGTTATTTAATAGATATAAATTACACATGTTTTTTTTAAGTTATAAGTTACTTAAGAATGATAAATATGTGGATATGTGGTAATGTATAACATGAGATGAGATGATTATTATTATTATTATAATTTTAAAATATGTAATATGATAAGTGTTAATGACAAATTTTAGGTGATAACAAAGTTTATTTTTGTTTTGTTTTAGATTTTAAAATTTTAGCTAATAACAAAATTTGTTTTGGATTTTTATGAAAAATCATGAAATTAGTTTGAAAAAAAAGGAGAATTAGCAAAATTTCAAGTGTTGTAGAATTCCAAGTAATTAAAGACGAGGCCAATAAAAAAATGTCAAAGTTAGAACTTGGTTTTGGGTTTAGTTATAATTTATAAATAAATTACTAAGAGGTATGGATTCATTTTGAAGTCATTTCTTTTACTAGCATTTATAGAGATTTTGACATCAAATTTGAAATTCTTTCTAAAAAAATATTGTTTTTACAAAAGGAATGCTTTTAAGATAATAATATAGAAAAAGTGTTTTTATTACAAATGTAGAGGTATTCAAGTCTTATTGTTAATGTTACACATAATTTTGATTTCAAACTCAATAAGTTTGGTCTTTTTATATACACCATTTTTTTGTAAAGTTAAGTGTATTTTTCCATGTGATTAGGAATTCCCAAAACTCCATGGTATGTGTCATGCTAACATGAATAAACTAATAAAACTTGTGCCTCATCTTTTAAATAACTTCACTACTAAAACAATATATCTACAAATTAAGCATCATCTTTTAAATAACTTAACTTCTAAAACAATGTCTTCCACAAAATGTCTTCTATAATTTTTATATTCATACTCGTAATCTATATTTTCCCATTTTATCAAATCACCTTAACATATAACCAAGACGAACAATTATATTAAACCTTATTATTCTAAATAAATAATCAACATCTATTAATTTTTAACTTTAAAAACTACATATAAATTACTACCAAACTCACCATATTAACCAACCATGAAAGGTAAAGATTAACCCTATCATCTATTCAACCTTCATCTTTCAACCATGAGAGGGAATATGCCATCACATTGTCCCTCAAAGGTTTATATAAGTACATGGTTCTTTATTACTTAGTATAAAAGCACAATATATGGGAGTTTAAACAGTAGAGTGGTTAACCCTGACCAAAACCAAAATCTTAAAGTGAGTTTGAATTTGAAGTCTTCAATTAATATAATTATAATAAGCCTTTCGCTAGATAAAAACTTTTTTTTTTAATTTAACCGGTCGACTTATCGAGGTCTCTCGGGCAGGTGGTGGTCCCCTTACGATCATGTTACTTCATTTGCGAGATTTTGGTAAAAGTTTCTGCGTGTGTATGATGGAACTATTAAACTAAATGATAATTACTTTAAACACAGTTCTTAAAACAAATGATAATTGCTTTTAAAATGTATTAATTGATTAACCAATTATGTTGTTTTTTAATTATCATCTCCGATTTTATAAATTTTCTAGGTACGAGTCAAAGGGAATGTTTCCCGAACGTTGTTGGTACGTATTAGTCCTAGGTAATCATTGTGATACGTACTACTACCACTTTGGAGAGTATGAAATTAAAATTTAATAACAATTTGTATCTTTGCATTTTGTGATTACATATTATGGTATGTGAGCTTTAGATTGAATGCAATTTTATAATAATCATGGTTTGTGATGTATGATATATAATTTAATGTCAAGGGTTGATTAAAGAAATGATGGTTATTTTAGATACGGAGGCAAACTTGCACATGGATTTAGATATAATGAAAATTTCAGTTAGTTTTTTTGTTTGTTGGTTTGTTTTTTTTTAATAGAAAATAATGTTTTATGTAAAATGTGAATATGAAAAAAGGAAATGTTTAATTTTTTTATTTTTTTTTAATATATATTATTAAAAAAATTATCATTATATTATTTTTATACGTTAAATAATAGTGTTTTAGGTGTTTGTGAAAGAAGTATATAATTTATGTAAAATTATTTTAGTTGCGGAAGTTTGTTTTTTTTTTTTTTTTTTTGAATTTTTATAATTGATTTTTTTAACATATACTAAGAATTCATCAGATTTTAAAGTAAATATGAGCAAGAGAAAAATAAAGAGCTTATTATTAATATATATAAAAAAATTGATATAGATAAAAAACACATAAATATGGTGAATAAAGAGGAAATAGAAAAAAACAACATAATGTAGATAAAAAAACACATAGGCATGGTGAATAAAGAGGAAATAAAAGAAGGCAACTTATAACACTATGCATAAATGACGAGTATTGATTGAATTTGAGTAAGGCATAAGATATTAGATTCATAGAAGCAAATTCGATAGGTTTTAAAATCCTGTTGCATATATAACTGCAAGGAAAATTTCCATTCTTTTGTAGTGGATGGTTGAGAGCAAGGTATTATTGTTTTGATTAAATGTTCATTAAAATTCTTATTAAATTAGGGAATTAATAATTTTTAGGAGGCATTTATATTTAACCAAGTTGAATTGACTAAGTGAAAAGTATAGCTTATAATAATTACTTTGTTCATGTAATTTCATGCTAAATACATATGTTGGGGGAGGTGAATCACTTTTACATATCTCATTTTTAAGGAAAACTTTCATACAAAAGTACTCAACTCTATTTGTAGCTGATTGAAATTATAGCATTCATACAAAAGTACTCGCCTCTATTTGTAACTAATTGAAATTATTTGAGATATAAATTGTGCATAAAAAAATTAAGTAAATTTTATAGGTTTAAAGGTATTTGTGTTTCTACATTTATAATTATGTATTAAGATTTACATTTATAGTATTTTCATATTTATAATTAATTATTTCTATATATATATTATTTAATATATATATTTATTGTATATCAATTATTTAATAGAGAGTATCTATTACTAATAAATTTTAGAAGATATCCAGTGATGATATATGAAGATTCATATATTATTCCTAATTACTTTTTTTCAATCAATATAGAATATTAACATAAAATAAATAAAATAATTTTATGTCATAGAAACAATTTTAACATACACATTAGTTAGGCATATTCAAATTTTTAATAAGTATATAGGAAAATATGTAAAAAGGGTATTATGGAATATATCTAGTTAAATATCATTAAAGTCTTTTTTCATTTTATGTGATATAAAGGAGGAAAGACAATGGTCAAATAAGTAAAGAGGTTCATAAGTAATCAAGCATACTTACCTTACAACTATTTAACCATTATCTTAATATGAGACAAATGGATAGGAATGATAAAACATAGGTTTTTGAATGAAAATTAGTTTAAATAAGTTTAGGGTGAATAAGATAAGAAGGTTTATGAGCACGTTGGACTAGAGATTCCACTAGTTTAAAAAATGACAAAATAGGTAGAAGCTTAACTAGGGGTCAATTTGATGCTAGATTTACATTCTTTATAGAGATTAGAGATTCCACTAGTTTAAAAAATGGCAAAAGAGGTAGAAGCTTAACTAGGGGTCAATTTGATGCTAGATTTGCATTCTTTATAGAGACTAGAGATTCCACTAGTTTAAAAAATGACAAAAGAGGTAGAAGCTTAACTAGGGATCAATTTGATGCTAGATTTGCATTCTTTATAGAGACTAGAGATTCCACTAGTTTAAAAAATGACAAAAGAGGTAGAAGCTTAACTACGGTCAATTTTATGCTAGATTTGCATTCTTTATAGAGACTAGAGATTCCACTAGTTTAAAAAATGAAAAAAGAGGTAGAAACTTAACTAGGGGTCAATTTGATGCTAGATTGGCATTCTTTAAAGAGACTAAAGAGGCCGAATTAAAAAAGAGAATTGAAGAGGAGTCAATCCACTAGTTTATGTAAGAGTTTTTAATGAACATGGGAAGACACACTTGAAATGGGTGTTATGGAGTATTATCATTGAAGAATTTTTTATTTATTTTACACAAAGGACTATTACTATGTTAGTAGGAGACACCACTCATTGGCAACAATGATAAAAGATAGGTATACTAAGAAAAATGAGTTCAAACAAGCTTATGATGAACGAAAGAAAAATATTCATAATCAATTTGGATTAGAGATTTAACTATTTTGAACAATGACAAAATACATAGAATAATAATCTTAGCTCAATTTGAGTCCAAATTTTCTTTGCTTGTAGGGTTATATAGATGAAAATAAAGAGGAGAACTAAAGAGAAGTCAATGAAATTGTTGTAAAAGAGCTACAATTATAATGAGTTCAACATTTATGATTGCAAATTGTATTTAAAGCCACAATAAATTATAATTAACAAAGGTTTTAGAATTTTTACTATTTTCATATTAAACTATATGTGTTGGTGAATAGTTTTGTATATAAAACTTTGATTACAAATCAATTTCCCTCATTAACATAAAAATAATGTATATGAACATTTGTATACTAATACAACATATAAATCAAATGACTGCTAAACTTCGATAAATATTATTCCATGATAAGAATCAAAACAATTACCTCATTATAGATCTCACAATGACCGGATTAAAAAAAAAAAAAAATCTTAAAATTTAACTAAATTATAACTTTATTTTGAATTATATTATTAATTATGAAAATAATTAATATATGAGTTAAATATATATACATTTAAAAATATATATATTAATATTCTTAACCATAGAGATTCACCCCACTATATTATGAAAATCCTTAATTTGTAAATAACTCTTCTTAGAATACCATGGACCAATACCATGACTTATCAATACCACCTGCCCAATATAACATGTGTTGATATGACAATTTCTTTAATTAATTAATTCGAGATAAATTAATTAAAAAAACATAATTAATTTGGAGATAAATTTTAACCTTTTAATAAGTGAATACTACTGAATATTTCAACCTATTCTATTAGAATTAAATCTCTATCATCTATTTAATAATTATTAATAATTAAATTAAAATTGTAAAAAGCTTATTCTAAAATAAACATTCTTATTTTCCTAATTACTATATATCAATTCTATTAAATTAATTAATTTTTATTTTTTAATAAAAATACAATTTCAAAATATAATATTTCATTTTATAATAAATATATAGAAAAACACGTGAAAAAAATAGTGTAAAGTAATACAACTTGAATAGGTTTGGTATATTCTCAACAAAAAGCCCGAAAAAAAAAACATCTCGACACAAAATATTTTGTCTTTTCCTTCTTTGTACAAACGCCCTTTTATACTTGTCGTAAAAGATACCTAAGAAGTGGGACCAAGTACGTATAAAGAATCGTGTAAGTGATACTTCAAAGATTTGTTCGAGTAATTCAACTAATAACTAGAAAAAGATTGTAATAAAGAATGATAATTTAAATATATGATAGATAAAGTGTTATTTTTAAATTTATGAGTAACATTGGTTTTTGGATATTTTGATGCGTATTTTTTTACTAAACCATAAGAATTGCTAACTAAACTACCTCTATAACCTAAGTGATATAAGGTTATAAATGCAATAAATATTTAATATGTAGGGCATCCTAATATGGACTTAATTGCAGTAGTGATAAGTGATATAATTACAGAAGCGTTAAATACTTATGTAGGACTTAATTGCAGTATTGTTTTTTAATGTTAAGTCTAGTTTTAAGTTAAAGTTAGTTATTGAGTTTAGGTTTTTGTGATCTATATTAATGTTTGAGAGGGATATTGGTGATAATCACATCAAAATTTATTGGTCAACCCGTTGTGGTTCATCATCAGGACAAGATCAAGAACCAGAACATAGTAATGTGGTTCATCATCATGACAAGATGAAGAACCAGAACATGGTAACAAGTTAAATAGAGAGATTCATCGTTCATCATCAGGACAAGATGAAGAACCAGAACTTGGTAACAAGTTAAATAGAGAGATTCATCATTCAACGACTAGAAACAAACGACTACATTTGACCAGGGAACTGACTGGACAGCGACTACATTTGACAGAGCCAAGAGATAGGAATAATATCAATTATATAATTATTTTTGTTTGTAACTAGATAAATCCTATCTCTAACTAATTTTATTTGACTATTTTATTTATTATTAATATTAATCAAATAATTAATAACTCAGAAATTAGTTTGATAAATTTATTTACTATTATATTTATTTGTAACTAGATAAATCTAATTTTCAAATAATATTTATGAATTGAAATTAAGAAATTTGAATTTTATTTTATTTTTTAAAGCAAAAATAATTACATGAAAATTCTATTATTATAGGAAAGAATAAATAATTATTTATTTATTTATGTATTTATTGATTTATTTATTGGATAGAAAAGATAATGATTTGTTAGAAGTAATGTTTCCATGCCATGTGTTCCATCTGTATTACAAGTTGTTAGTGAGTATTTCGAGGTATCATTTAAGATGTCGTTGTTGAGATGTTACTATGACATGTCTTAATATTAGATCCACCTTTTATGATCTAGATTTATCGAAGTCAGTAATTTATATCTTATATATAACCTTTGTGATCAATAAAAATATCAAAATAATTTATGCTATGTAAATTTTTTTTTTCCTAATTTTTGAGTATAATTATCTATAATAAAATGAATATCACCAAAATTATAAGAAACTTAATCAAACCTAACACCCATGGTAAAATATAAACTTACACCATTAAACTTTACAGAATATTAGAAATTATAATATGTGTCGTATGGTGGGCGACTTTGAGAATATTGTTGAAGTTATGGCATCTGTCGTATAGCCAGACAACAGTGCTACAATAAAGTGTTAAGTCTATAGGGATCCGATTTTAAATTCTCTGATGAAGTCTTGAGATGATTCACACACTGCCTGTGGCGAAAGCGAGAGGAAATATCTGTTTTGTTGGGTCGAGGAGTTTTGAAATATGAACGGTCAAAAGCATTTCCAAGGCGAGTATGGAATTAAAAAAAGTTGGAAAAAGGTGATAAAGATGAAAAGAGAAAACGACAACCGTCCGTCAGGGTCTGCATGTGCCCTGCACGGCAGGAGGAGAAGGCGCGCCGATGGTGGAGAACGGGACAAATGCTCACCTCCCCTCAATCCCAACACCTAATCCCAGACCTAGTTCAACTTACCAGGCAGCAGGTTGGAACTCGGAAGTCGGCAATATCTCGAATCTCGCCCGGCCCAGCGGTGAGGATAAGGACCGCTCGCTCTGCCGCCTCGGCAATGGGCAACGAGCATTGACATCTGCTCGGGCTCCGGACGCAGGTCTAAAGCGTCCGTATGGTTTGTCATGAGTAGGTATGTGATTGCATACCAGGCAGGTCAAACCAGTGGGGCCTTGCTGACGAAACCCTCGGGCAATTTCTTTATTCACGAAAATCTGGTCGAGCTCGGGACCATGCCCGGCTGCTTGTTTTTCCAATATGTTTTTGGAAATTTCTACTTTTCAGTTTTCTGCATCGGAATATGTCAGTCTTCTCACAGTCAAATAAATAAAGAAAACGCTGAGAATTTCGATTATGGCGTGGCTTGCTTCCTTTCAATTTTATATTTTTTTGGGGTTCCCGGGTTTGAAATCGGGGAAGAATGAGTGGGGAACCGAATTCGATAAGTTTCTTTCTCGACTGTCTCGCACCAGTTTGACTGCTCTGTGAAAGAAAAACCCATATCATAATACAGAATACAATTGTTCTGCAGAGTCCTTTTTGAGTTGGGTACTTTCCAGGCTCGTGGCTATAGAGAGCTTCAGCAGCAGAGAGAAGAAAAATTGAAGGTAATAGGTTTTGTCTATTACCCCCATTGAGTTTTCATTATTTGCTGACTTCATCAGGTTTTTTTCTATTTTATGCTTTGCTCTGGAGTCTGTACTACAGCAGCAGCAGGACAGTAGCATCATCTGAACTCAGAAGTCATTATTCCTCCCACTCTCTTCCTAATGATTTCGTCCTTCATTCCCTCATTCATTGCATTGCAGCGAAAGTCCCGGCTAACTCGAATCAGATTATGAGCTGCCCTGATCGCCCCAACAAAGCGTTTGAGCTTTAGGAAGCCATGGAAATAATGGAAGAAATGATAGAAATTCCCCGCTTGAATGACAACATCGGCCTGAACATTCCGTGGCTTCATGGAGGCCTTTTTCGAAAGCGCTTGACATCTTCTCCCCTCCACAATGAGCCGGCCGGCAAGCAAGCAAGTATGGGGCCTAATATGGAAAACTACTTCACGCGACTAGTCCAGGGATTCGAACCTGGGGAGAGCTGTGTAACAGCTCTTTCTGACCTGAAACCCGGTGGCAACAATATTGATACTTTCAATGCTGTTCAGTCGCACTCGGACACGGCTGAAGATGGTATAAGCGACACCACACAGGAGGATCAGCAAAATGCAATTTCCATGGCGGTCCCTGCTGCCGACGCCGGGAAGGGGAGAAAGAGGAAACGCCAGAAGGTTTCCAAGAACAGTGAAGAAGTACTGAGCCAAAGGATTACTCATATTGAAGTGGAGCGCAACCGCAGGAAGCAGATGAATGCTCATTTGGACGTCTTGCGTTCCCTCATTCCTCAATCCTATATTCAAAGAGTAAGCTTTTCATCCTGCCATGCTACAGAAAATTATTAGGTATAAACATAGTTCTCGTCATGTTTGGTTTTTCGATTTGTTTCCCAAATATGAATTGTTTTTCAAGAAGATGGGTGTTTTTATAGTAGCAAGTAGCAAGATGGGTATAGTAAGTTGGTTGTTTTACAGCAGCAAATATTAAGAACTATTGGTAAATATTAAGGACCATGCTACTTAATGATTATCTAGCAAAATAAAAACTTAATGATGATCTAGTAAAATAAAATAATCTCCAAAGATAATTTGGTTTTTCGATTTGTTTCCCAAATATGAATATGAATGGTATTGCAAGAAGATGGGTGTTTTTATAATAGCAAGTAGCAAGATGGGTGTAGCAAGTTGGGTGTTTTAGAGTTGCAAATATTAAGACCTATTAGTAAATATAAAGTACCATGCAGTAAAGTAAAGTAATGATTATCTAGTAAAATAAAATAATCTTCAATAGATAATATGAAAAAAATTAGCTTAGTATATAATGCTTGCAATTCTACTTTTAATATAATATTAGAATAGAGCAGCACAGCAGAAGATAAAAACATCACAGACAATAGACAATAGAGAAACAAAAATCACACTTCACAATAACAGGCCTTGGCTTGCATTCCTCACGTAGAGAAAATACAAATTTATAGAATAAAAAAATACATCTAAAATTATACTTATGAAATTCATACTTAATAGGTTATTGTTGGTGGCCTAGATTGTTATATGGCTTCAAGTTTAACCAAAAAAAACCTTGATAATTATTTATTTATATATACCTGGCTTCCCACCAGAACAATACTAGCATCTTAATAATTTCTAAATGTCTTCTATTCATCTTAATCATAGGGTATCCTCTGAAAAAGGGTATTCATTCTTTAACATTGTTTCATCTTAACCATAGGGTATTTATGAATATTATTCTAATTTTTCAGCATCCGATGATTATTCTCGATGTTTAAAAATATCTAAGAATATTTTGAACTCTGTATTTTAACCTGGATGTTTAATATATCTGCATAAAAAACAACTTATCCCTCTGCATGGAAGTTTCATACTGTCTGATGTTTTAGGGAATTCAGAATTTTAAATAATCTTGAACTAGGTGCTGAATGCGTTTCTCACTTAAGTTCTTTGCTTTCTTCTTTGCCCCCGAATGCAAATTCTGGGGTTGGTTATCTGTCACAGCTTTAATGCGATCGCGATTATATAAAATTTAGGTTTTGGTTTTTGAAAATATGTGAACTCGTGAGAATTGATATATTACATAGATATGTTCTGAATTCTAATACCTAGTTGTATGCTTGAATTCTAATACCTAGTTGTAAGATTTTGATTTATATGTTTGTAAGATGTCTGATCCTTGTCATATTTTATGTACTCTTTATATTGCCTCAATATAATTCTATGAAGATTTTTCTCTCTGAAAAAAAATTGTTTTGAATTCTAATACCTAGTTGTATAACACTAAAAACATATGATGCATTACATTGCAGTGAAAGCAAGTTGATACAGGCCATCACATGCCTCAAAGAGTCAACTTTATGCAAATTGCATTTTGTGTGTGCAAATCCACTCATTACAGATTGATAGCGTGCTAGCTTACCTTTAATAGGATTCTAACTATTCTTTATGACTCTTATTCTCAATTATATATGTATTTTGTGTTTTAGCACTTTGCTTTTAAGTTGTCACTTATGTGCTATCTCAAATATTACTTATTTTCTACAAATTAAAAATAGAAATTGAGAGATTGGTTTACTCATTTATCATATTTACAATTACTTATACATATTTGTCATTCTCTCTATTTATTAGCACATTTACAATTACTTACACATACTTGTCTTTCTCCCTATTTATTAGCCTTCAATGCCTACTTGTTTTACCTCCATTTTTTTGATATTCTTAATGGTTGTACTCAAATTATCACATTTACAATTACTTACACATACTTACCTTTCTCCCTATTTATTAGCCTTTAATGCTTAATTGTTTTATCTTCCATTTTTTTTAAATATTCTTGTAAAATCTTACCCTCATTTATCACATTTACAATTACTTTCTCCTTATTTATTAGCCTTCAATGCTTAATTGTTTTACTTTTCATTTTTTTAGATATTCTAGTAAGACCTTACCCTCATTTATCAAATTTACAATTACTTTCCCCCTATTTATTAGCCTTCAATGCTTAATTGTTTTACCTTCCATTTTTTAGATATTCTAGTAAGATCTTACCCTCATTTATCACATTTACAATTACTTTGCCCTTCTCCCCATTTATTAGCTTTCAATGCTTAATTGTTCTACCTTCCATTTTTTTATAAATATTCTAGTAAAATCTTACCCAATGATCATTGAAAGCTGAAAAGTTTTTTGTTCCCTATTCATAATGTTTTTTTTGCTAATTCATAAATAAATAAATTAATATTATTTTTTATTTTAAATTTATATAAAATTAAAATTTATATAAAATTTATATAAAATTAAAATAAATTAAATTTATATAAAATTAAAATAAAATAAATTATAACTAGAAATAATAATATATAATCAAATTAAATTATTAAATTTAAGAAATAAAATTTAGAGCGAAAGCTCAATCTGCAATTGATTTGTTACGAAGTATTCAAGGTTTAAATCCCTTCTGTATCAAACTAACAAAAATAAATTAAAAAGTTAATAAAACTTTTAACTAGTTTCATTTTTTTTTATTACTGTACAACCTCTCTTGAAATAAAAAGAATTAAACAGTTTCATTTTTATTACTATACAGCCCCTGCTATTTTAATGATATTTTCTTTCACTCACTAAATTCCGCCAACTTAGCCCTTTTCCCATGCATACTCTCCTGCTGGTTCCAAATAGGGTAGGGATTTCAAAACCCAAGTACTTATCAAAACTATTTTGACAACTCCAATACTTGTTTTAACAGTTTAAAGATTTTTTTTAAGAAAACTCCATCAAAGATTATCTTCTAATTATCTTCTAAGAAACAATTTACCCATCAAATCCTCTGCCAATTCCAACTTCCGTCTCTTCATCATCGCTAATAACGCCCTGTGATGTCATCACTATCAGAACATTTATGGTCGTTTCCTCTTCCCATTCTCGCTCTGCTTCTTCATGATTGCATCTAATTGTATTTGACAAGTTCTCCATCGTTGACCCGTTCAACGCTCACTTACTTTGACTTTGTAGAATAATAACGGCGACGTACTCATCAAGCCGTATGTTGACCAACTTTACTTTGACTTTGTAGAATAATAACCGCCACGTACTCATCAAGCGGTATGTTGACCCACTTGTTGTTGGGCATTCCTCTGAGGAGGAGAAGTATGTCAGTCACCTTTTTTTTTTTGGGACAATGGCCTCCGTCAACGACTGCTTTGTCGATTTCTTCTCTGTGGATGGTTCTGTCAGCTAACTCTGCATCGAGCATTCCTTTGTTAATAATTCATCTGTCCATGACTTCTATGTTGGTAACCTCATTGTTGGTGACTTGCCTCTTACTAGATTTTCGTAGCAAGTTCAACTATATTTATTACATTGTATTAAACCTGAGTTTAAATTTTTCTAGCTACATAGAATTTGATTGATATATGTTTATATGAAAATAAAAAGTCAAGTTTAACTATATTTATTACATTGTATTAAACCTGAGTTTATTTTTTTCCAGTTACATAGAATTAGAATTTGATTGATATATGTTTATATGAAATAGAAAGTCAGAATGAAGAAAACCTAAGAATGGTATTAAAATAATGGTAAATTAATACATAAAAGACTAAGTTTTATGATATATATTTAAAAATATAATTAATATTTTTATATAAAAGTATATATTATGGTTAATTATATTTTAATAATAATTATGGTATAAAAAATAATAAAATATAATCAATTATAATTAATATTATATGTAATAATAAATATTATACATAATTTACAAAAGTAATGTTATACCTAATAAAAAAATTATCAACTTATATGAATGTAAATTCAATGATCATTGTTACTATTCAAATGTTTGGAAGTGCTTTAATCTTATTTATTTGTGAATTATATTGGAATATAAACTCCATTATCATTGTTTTGTTGTTTGGAAGTGGTTGATTTTTTTAATAATGATGGTGTAAAGAAGAGTAAATTATTATTAATAAAAAAATATGCAATTACAATAAAATTATATAATTATTTTAAATTTTATTATAATATTTTATTAATAGTTATTATTATCTAGTTTTATTATAATATTTTTTTATTATTATTTTGTTTAAAATAGTTAATTTTTTTATTTATTTTTTTAAAAATGATTGTGTGAAGAAGCATGAGTTGCCC
Source organism: Pinus tabuliformis (assembly GCA_031772625.1). Classification (NCBI taxonomy): domain Eukaryota; kingdom Viridiplantae; phylum Streptophyta; class Pinopsida; order Pinales; family Pinaceae; genus Pinus; species Pinus tabuliformis. The sequence goes on along the minus strand of CM062819.1, from coordinate 1,823,888,246 downwards.
GGTATTATAATTACAATTTATTATAATATTTTATTATCATTATGTTGCTGAAAATGGTTTATTATCTAAGTTCTATTATTATTATTTTGTTCAAAATAGTTAATTCTTTTTATTTATTTTTTAAAAATGAAATGACTGTAAAGAAGAATGAGTTGCTGGTATTGTAATTACATTTTATTCTAATATTTTGAATAAATGAAATTTATAAAATATATAAAATTTTGATTTTATAATTATTAATAACAAAAACATTAATTATCAAATATATAAGATTATATTTTAAAATGTTATATTTAATTATTTCCAAATTTATTAATTCTTTTATAAATGTTTTACTTCGAAAATATTATCAATGATACACATATATAGAGAGTTTCTTCCTAACTTTTAATATTCATATATATAAAAAGTTTCTTCATAATTATCATGATGAATATAACGTGGTAATTATATTGTAGATTTTAAATATTTGAAAAATCAATGAATAACAATAATTTGAAGAATATGGGTGAAGTCAATTTCAAAATAGTCTAAAATCTACAATCTTTTTCATCAAAATTTTGTAAATACATTAGTTAATAAAATATTGCGAAATAGTGCGAAACATCGATGGTTAGATTATAAAATGCTATGATTATTAAGATGTTAAAACCTGGAAATTTACAATAATTTTTTAAAACATCAATCCTTACACACCTTTTAAATATGGAACGTTAACATGTTTAAGATTATCCTCTACTTCCATATCGATATGGATAGAAACGAACTTCAGTGATCATTTTAATACATTTTGCACTTGATCCATTAACGATGGAATGGAATGTTACTGACCTAACGTAAAGTAAAGTAACCTAACGTACCATCAACTAATATGTCTGTGTGTATGGTTATAACGCAGGGAGATCAAGCATCTATTATAGGAGGGGCTATTGATTTAGTGAAAGAGTTGGAGCAGGTCTTGCAGTCGCTTCAATTTCAGAAGATTAAAAGGGAAAACGTAGACAGAACTGATCCAACAAACTGTCTATCGATCCTCCCGCCTCACCAGTCCTCTGCGCGGTGCAATTCAAAATGCGTTGTAGACACCAGCAGCAGCCAGGTCAGAGCATTGGAAGACAAATCCTCGATAGCAGACATAGAGGTGACATTGATCGAAACACATGGCAGCCTCAAAATTCTCTCTAAGAAGAAGCACGGGCAGCTCCTGAAGATCATTACTGCTCTCGAAAGCTTTCATATGACAATCCTGCATCTCAATATTACCTCAATGGACGATACTGTGGTCTTCTCTTTCAACGTCAAGGTGAGACCTCTCTCTGTACTTGCTGTATTGAAAGCAATATGTACTTGCTGTATTGAAAGCAATATGGAGAACAATATAAAAGAATACTTATGCATTTTTTCAGGTAGAAGATGAATGCCAACTTACATCAGCGAATGAGATAGCAAGCTCCCTTCACCAAATTTTGAGAATAGTGCATGCGTGCTAATGATCCATGGCTCTCATTGAAAATGCCCGTCTTCTTGCTCGCAGGTGTACATACATCCATTCTCTGCTTTTCTATCAACCATATACAGTGAAGAAGTTTGTGTGTTCTCTGTAATATGGTTAGTTCTTTTGTTTTAATACTGGTTCTGGCTTTCAATAGATATCTCTATTAGTCTATGGAACTGGCTGCCTCTCTTTTTATGGCACTCAACTATAGAAAAGAAATTGGTCAAAGTATCGATAGAGAGGAAATTGGTCGACTGCTCAAGTAGCATGCCAATTCAAAGTTAAGATTGGATGAAGCCAATGCTAATGGGCTTAATTACTCCCATAATGTTGTTTAAAAAATGTTGCCTTAACGACTAAAATCAACCATGGCATAGGGTGGATCTCACCTCATAGAGATGTATCTTTCCATGATCGATATATATAAAATATTGGAAAGTAAACTGCAAAAAGGTTTCAAGTAGTGCTCTTGATATTTATTGTATGTTTTTTTCATGATAGTTATGCGTTTTCTGTTTATTTATAAAAAAAAAGGTTTCCTAAATGTTTTTTTAAATATATTATATGTATTTTTTAATTAAATTTATTTTAATTTTTTTCATAATATTTATTTTTTATTTAAATAATTTATTTTAATAACACTTCTCAATTCTGAATAAATAAAACTAGAAAATATACCAAAAACACCCTCTAACCCTCTAATTTATAATATTATATTAAAAAACATATATGCTAATATAATATATATAAAAAATATATAAATTTAACTATCACTTTCTCTCTGAAATTTATAATAATAAATAAAAAAAACATATATGATAATATAATATATATACCAAATATATTTATATAGATTTAGCTACCACCTTCATTTTCATATGATTGTAAATAAAATAGTAAACCAACCATTTTAGATCAAACTTCTTGCTTTAAACTAGTTTCTAAGCATGTATATTAATATCATATATATATATATATATATATAACTATGTTTATATAGATTTAGCTACAACCTTCATTTCCTTATGATTGTATATAAGATAGTGGCTAACCCATTCTTTTGATCCTCATTTTAGATAAAGCTTCTTAGTTTAAACGAGTGTTTTTAAGTAAGTAAGATGATTTATGAGTGTGAGATTTTATGATATTAAATTAGAATATTGATATTAAATTAAAATATATCTATTTTATATAGTTTTTTTGTAAGTTTGGAAAGATTATATTTTCATCATGTTTTTTAAGCTTGGAAAGACTATATCTTCATCATGTCTAATATATCATCCTAATCGAGGAGGGAATTGAACCAGTGACTTCACATCAAAAAGTGCCTTAACAAAGCACCTTATCATCCTCTATCCAAAATTCCATGGACATATCTATTTTATATAATAATAATAATATTATTATATTATTTTATTTTCTATATAATTTTAAATAGCTATAAAAATATCTAATTTATAATATTTAATAATTATTATTTAAATTTAGCTATTAATTTTTTTTGTTTTTTTAATATTGTTTTTTATCTTTTCTCTTGTCTTGTTAAGATGGCATTCATGTGTTTCCCACATGTATATTTAGTGTATTATTTTAGGAAATATCAAATAGTGCAAATCTTGCATTTAGTATGTTTTCCATTATTAATAATTTCCAAGTATCATCATTATGGTTAAAAGGATTGATAAATAGCATGCAAGTTTGGAGTGCTAGTTGTTATTTGCTATTTGTATTGGATAGCGAAATGTTGTCAATCCATTTAGTATGTTTTCCATTATTAGTAATTTCCAAGTATGCATCATTATGGTTAAAAGGATTGATAAATAGCATGCAAGTTTGGAGTGCTATTTGTATGGGATAGTGAAATGTTGTCAATTTTGTGATTGTTGGGATAGGATTGGTTATAGGTAATGTAAATGTATTTACAAGGATGCATACACGGCATCTCAAAATGATGCTTTTATTGTTTAGAGGTAAGTTTTGTGGATAATGATTTTTGTTTCATGGATAAGAATGTTGTAAATTCTGTGTGGATGTTTTTCTCTTTTACCTACTTAATGTGTTGCATAATTTTTTGAAGTGTTTTTGGAAATATTTATTCGAATAAACAATAATATAACAACTTAAATGAAATAATGTTGCATCAAATAATTTATTTCTCTTTGAGTTTTTTGATCTTATATATCAAACATGGCTTGGAAAATGGTAGATTACATTTTTTTTTGTAATTATATAGGTGGTTTTCTTGGATTTTCAACTATGTTTTATATATTATTTTGTTGTTTATATTTTATAAAGATGGGTTGGTGGTGAAAGGAATTGTAAAGTAATCTATTTGAATAGTAAGGCTGACATTGGGCAAATGTTCTTGAAATCATGTGTTGGATGTGTTGAGTTTTTGTTTGTTGTCATTTGATATACTCTTTCATTGTACATACTGGTGGCTTTAGATCAATAAGATTCTATGAGTTATTGCATTTGCTTATGTGCAGTGTACAATTATTAGTTGTGCAATCAATATTGTAAATTGTTGTCTTATTTTTCTTTAATTTGTAATTATTTATTTTGTTTATACATAAAATATATTGGTATGCCACTAATGGTGTTTATGTTAAATAATTTTTTTAAGGAGATTACAGAGTGTTTGATTACTTCATTAGTTGATGACATTGCTTTGAAATGCTATATATAAATGATCTCTTTTATAAAGTAGATAATGATGTCATGTGGAGAAATGCATTGTCATATAATATCATTTTGTAGGGTAACAATGTGTTGTTTGATAGCTCTAGACTAACAATGAGACTTTGTGGAGTAATAAGTGTAGTTGTCAATGCCCATATGGTCCTTAAAAACATGAAAATTCTGACTCTCTATAAATAATGTTCAATATATCAATTGAAGAGAAGTAATTATATGGGATGTTAAAGTGAACTATGTTTTAGGAATGCCAAAAATGTGTGAGAAAGATGTCAAGTGGAAAAAACATGTGCATGGGCAAGCATCTTAAACATGAACAAGTAGTTATAATTACATAATGTTCATTATAGATTTTCAATGAGCATTTATAAGTCTACAATGATTTATTATGGATCCAAAAGAGGTCCTGGAAATATGTTTCTTGTGTTTTTGTGGTCAATTTCAATTTGAGATATTTCATTAGGGTATATCATATTCATTATATCTGAGTTGACATTTTGGGCGATACTAGCATGGTTCATGATAATGACAAGAAACTCAATATGGCCATAATTTATGGATGATTTGCATATCCAAAAAGGCCATCATGGACTCACAATGACTCTTTGTGATTCATCAAAACCAATGGTTTTTGGGTCATAACAAATAGTTGCACGATCTTAACTAATAGTTGTAAACATGTATCGAATAGTTCAAACTCACCAAGGTGGTTATGTACTTTTGGTGAATTAATATGCACTTAATAATTTATTATATACTTTGAAAAGGTTCTTTCATTTTATATTGGAAGAATTGACAACTAGGTCGGGCTCATGCTCGCATGACATGGAATCAAATATAATTACTACCAATATAAGTCGTAAGTGAACCACACATGCCCTTGCACATGGATCATAGATAAATTGGGTGATTTGAACGTTTTATCACAAACTTTACATAATACTTCATAACACATCCATTGCCATTTGAGCCACCCCCTTAGGGACTATGCTTCAAATAAGTTATTCTGAACTTGCAAGGGATTTTTTAAAATAGTAATGAGTGGTTACAAACTTGTAAGGCATCGCTTCATACTCACAATGATTAGTTGGATATTAGAAATCACTATTTTCAAAATGGGTGGTGCCAAGTTCATATATGAGAGTATCTTCTCTTGGATTATGTGTGTTTTATAATTATTTTATATCCCTTAACTTATACACGAATGTATATAAGGATCAGCATATGTTTTGTCAAAATTTTATCATTTAGGTTTTGTTTTATTGTTGAAACACGTTGGGGATATACATCTATAAATTTATAGACAAGTCCAATTGGAGGTTTTGGAAGTAATGTTTTACTAGCTCATAGTGCTTTTCTTTGCTAAGTATACAACTCTTTGTAAAACATTATGTTGAATTTGTAAAAACCTGAGTTCTTTTATTAGTGTGACAATTGAAATTTCATTTAAGAATATAAGGATTTTTTAAAGGAATGTGGAATCATCATGACATACCTTTTATTTTATATTACCTTAAGGGCTAGTGTAGAAGATCCATTATATATGTAGATTTTTAAAATTTGAAGAGCACAAGAGTAGTGATGTATCCATGCTTTTCTTGCATTAGATAAGAATGTATTATGACATCAAGAATTATTTTAGCATGAATATTTTTTTTTTAAATAATGCGAAAAATATAGGGTTGGTGTAAATTAGGGACTAGGTTTTTTGAATTGATGATGGACAACAACGTTGCAATTTAATATGATTGGGTTATTGTGAGGCAACTTTCCAATTAAAATCATGTAAACATTTTCATGTGCAATATCCTTCGAATGAGTTAGTGTTCAATATGTCCATTAGTTGTATTTAAACATTGATTATGAGGGACAATATACATATATTCCTAAGCTATGGATGAGTTGAATGTTTTAAAACGTAGATAAATAATGTTTTTGCTGTTTTTTTTATATAACAAATGCATGCATCTTGCCTTGATGAGTGATATGTTGACACTAGTAAGTATGTGTATTTCTATAATATGTGCATAATTAAATGTTAGAAAAGTTAAAACTATAAAAAAAATACAAATATAAGTAAACAATTACTTGAACTTAATATATATATATATATATATATATATATATATATATATATATATATATATATATATTCAATGAAACAGGTAGCAATTTTCATTAATAAAGTTGGAAACAGGCTAGGTCCCTTACAATCATGGAGAGCTTAGTCTCAAAATTGTGCAAGTATACAAGAAAAGAGGCCCTATTGCTACCTATCTTATTCATATCTATACTCTTTACATATTTCAGACTATATACCTTCCAAAAGACTCCACAATATTCTACTATTTGACAAAACATAATATTATCCAAATAAAAGACATCTGCTACCCACAACTTCCAGGCTCAAAATCTTCCTGCAACTCTTCAACATGCATACCTGGTTTCGTACTCAAAGCAACCCCAGGATCCAGTTCACAGTTTGCAGCGCCAAAATTTCCCTCTATTAAGGGAGTAGTGCCATCAAAGATTCCAAAGACCTCCTTTAGAATGCCCACAATGGTTGTCTCCACCTGCAATTCAATGTTCTCCATTTTATGTCTCATATTCATAACACCAGTATTAATTTGTTCCATTTTTTTTGGAGCACCTCCATGTCCTTCTTGAAGCTTGATAATTGAACAAGCACAACAACCATATTTTCATTTATCTCCTTGACAATCTCTTTGACAACTTTCTTACATGAACTTCCGACTATTTACCCAAAAATATCGCCACGCCTAGACTACTCAGTGTCATTGGTGCTACCATCACTCACAGAAGCCATTTTCCTTTCTATTCTCCCATGCACTAGAGAAATCCGATGATTGATATGCTTTAACCAACAACTATAAATAAGCACCTGATTCTTTCCAACATTCCTTCCCATCTTTTTAGGCATAAATTCATTTCGATTCTACAACCTTACTAAGCCACTTTCCTCCCTCTCCATCATTGTCAATATCCATTTGACTTGAACTGCAATGGTACAAAGCTAGCTCTCTGTTGGTATAATATTTATTATCCAAGGGCAGAGTGCCCACTTATCATGAGTCATGGCCACCTTTCTACCGTACGCCCACTTGTGCTTTAAATTCTAGCTAACATTTCCTTCTCCTAAGACTCTCTAGCGTGTCCTTGACATGCTGTCATACTTAATTGTGTGCAATTTCATAATAATTTTTGAACTCCAGCTGTAATCCAAAAGGATTATGATAAATGTAATATTTATGGGATATGACATATATCATTGTGATGGCTTATAAACAAGGATCCTTGCTTTAATTCTGCGCCAATATTGGCTTGTACATCTGCCACTTGATTATTATCTCTTTTAACATGGAATATTTTAATTTTTCTATTTTCTAAGAATATGCATCATCCTTATGTATAATGGAGAGGTTAAGGTCTTCATTTTTGGAAAGCCTCATACATTTTTGGATAACCACCTTTGAATTACCAACAATAGTTAGATTCCCGATTCCCTTGGAGATGTTGATCTTCAAGCCTTGCGAGAGAGAGAGAGAGAGAGAGAGAGAGAGAGAGAGAGAGAGAGAGAGTGCTTCAAATTGATTGTTTGTGGCTTTCCTGAGACCCCAAGCGAACTTTATTTCAGACTTTTCTTTGAGGTTTAGAAGCACCCCTCCTGCTCCATCCTCCCGGTGAACTTAATATTATCTTAATAATGATCATTTTATTTGTTATTAGTTACCCATTTTTTTTCCTTTTTCTCTTTTATGTATTATTATTTATAATTTACAACAATACAAAGAAATATAATCTATTGAATGATAAAAAGTGATAAAACATAGGGAAAAAAGTTAGACTCATCTTAATAATATTTGAGCTTAATCATTTGCAGCATCAATCAAATAAAAATTATATGTCCTCATTTTATTAGCGTTTAAAAAATATAAAGGAGGGGCATTTTGTGAAAATCGATTTAAGCAAATCCTTGGTTATCCACAAGGTTTTTCTTCCTCAAGTTTATATATCAATCCTCAAAGGAACAACCTAAATTTCATAATCATAAAAATTAATAGTGTGCTTAGTTCTTAGTAAAGACCTCTTATAATATTTATTTATGTTTAGTTTATATTATACGGTTATGGAAAATATACAAGATAAAAGCAAGAGAGTTTAAATAAGAGATACATTATATTAATGTGTGTTCAATTACATAAAGTGGTGTTGTATATATATCTAGCAAGCTCCATTATTACCATTAGGAACTACTCACCTAATTTCATAATTAAACTTAACATAAATGCCACTTGTTGCATATGATTTATTTCCACTTTATGATATGACATTATTACTTAAAACATTTATTACTAATGAAATAGATATTACAATATCTAACAGCCCTCTTAATGTTGATTTCATTCTCCACTACTCCTAATGTTTCTCGGTTCCTATTGAGTTTTTGATGAATATGTCTACCACTTAATATTGGAACTCACAATAAATCAACTCTGTCCCTTTCTTTTCTACTTGTTCTCTAATATAATGATGCTGAATTTTGACATGATTTATTTTTGAATGATAAATTAATTTATTTATCATCTTGATGCTACTTTGGTTTTCATGGTGTAAAGTTGTAGGATAAATGTATGGAAGATTCAAAACTTGAAATTCTAATTAAATTCTTACTAAAGGAAATTCACTTAGAGGTCCTAACCATGTGGCTTCGCAAGCTACTCCAATTTTTGTTTTGTATTTTACTTATATTGTTGAAAGCACTACCAAAGGTTGTTCTTTACTTGCTCATGAAACAATTCCACTACCAAGGGTAAAAGCATAGCCCTTTATGTAATAAAACTTCAAATATATAAGAGTGAATCCACCATATAAACTTCCAAAATAAACCCTAAAACACCAAAGATACCAAATCATCTATGAAAAACACTTAATGTAGAGTAATACCATTAAATACTCCTTATATGAGGAATCACTCAATAAGACATGTTTGCTACATGACAATATAATCTAACCCACATACATTACAATGATGCATATGTGTATTTATACTTTCTCATGAATATTCATATGGGTCTTATGCCAACTACATCTTATTATTATATTCTTTCATTTTAATGACACAATGGAACTATTCCATTATGATGGCCACATTAGACTAAGTATCCCCTTGGGTACCTCTCTAGGTAACTTGCAATCCATAACCCTTATTTTATCTTCAAAACATGGTAAGAAGTCATCTAATATGATCTACCAAGCAATGTAGTCAACCAATACCATGCACAAACATCCATCCATCCTAGTGAAATGTAGTCATGGGATCCAACTATTACTTTTCCTTGATCTATATTTTGGTTTCTTCTTGAGATCCATTTCTTCACTACACTATTTTGATATCTCCATCCATTTCTTTTAGTCCTCCATATTAGTTTCCTATATAGTTCCATGTTGATCCATAATGAGTTCTCTTATGCTCATATCCTTTCCTTAATGTAAATTATTTATCCATGTGGTATGGGTAGTGATATAACAACGAACTTAACTATCGATTCTTCTTTCTTTGAATCAACAATATTTGGTTATATATCTTCTTATTTTTGTTTATTCCCTTCCTTTATATTCTATTCAAGTTAATTTGCAGGTACCTCTTCTAATTCAACCCCGAACTCTTCATATAATGTGTACAATGAGGCACTATAATTTGTTTCCCTGCAAGTACTTCTTTGTGTTCCCCCTTGGGCCCTTCCTATTTAATAAGAGAAATCTATTGTAATGTAATTTTCCTTTTCTTGTATCACATGTAACATACTCGACCCCACACTTGGCCACGTTACCATAATTTCATATCTCTAATATTATCTATAATGTACCCAAAACATAAGGTACCTCAAAAAATTTCATTCTTGAACTAATTTTAAAACTCTAGTACCATTTGACATGAATCAAGAAGCATACAATCAAAAACTCACACAAAACCATAAAAAAAAACGCATATACATAAACGCGAAATCATGTTTCTCACATAATGCATAACATTGAAAGATGCACACAACATTAATCAATGAACAAGCATAGAGTACGCATAACATGAATATAATAAACAAAGAACAATCATCTTTATCCATAGCCACACTCAATGGCTATAGACATTGGATGTTCCACCCAATCATAGAAGCTTCTCCTTTAAATCTCTCAACAATAGATCATCCTCAAGTTGAGGATATGAATCCATAAGGACAAGTACCTAGGATTACTGTAATTTCTCACATATAGTCAAGCTATCATGATATTGAAATTTACTCAATAACATAGAAATCTTAACCCACCAACTCTCTTTCCTATCTAGCCCGCACAATCCAAAGAAAGGAAACCACTTTTTGTCACACAATCCCTCAAGTTATTCCATTTCTCTCTAAGGATTTAAAATAGTCTAATTAAGAAATATCCATGTTGGAAGCTTCAAATATTCTCACTTGTGGATATTTTTCCCTTAGCATATCAATATATATAGGCATTTAGACATGTTTACATTATTAGAAAATAACCAGTATTCTCATATAGCCACTAGCCATGGATCTCTACTATAAAATATTATCTTCTGTCCAAGCAACAAGAACATGAATGCATAGGAAAGAAGAATGAGGAATTCCTTCCAACCTATTGTAGCGGCTACAACCATCCTCCAAAATTTTGCCTTAGCTTCATTTTGGAGCCTCCTTACCAACCATCCTTAGCACCATGTCTTGCACTACCTAGGTACTTAGGTTTTTAGTTGATTTTCTTTGCCTTATCAACTTGTGTTTTCTAACTTGTTTTCCTTTCACCCACAAGCTAACTACCCGTGACTTGGTTTTCAACTAGTTCTTGTGTTGGCTTGGAGAATTGCATAGAACTAGAGGGAAACCAACCTTACTCTCTAGAATTGCACAGAGCATCAAGGCAACCAAATTCTCTCCAAAATTGCACAGAGCATGCAAGTTGTCATCCCCTTGAAAATTACGTAGAGAAGCCCATCACCGAGATTGCTCTCATAATTTGTAAAGTTCTGTTAGCAACCTTGGCTTCAATCCGAAAATTGCATAGAGCTTGAGGGGCAGCCAGAGCCACTCAGCCAAGAAACTACGCAGAAGTCATCCTCAGGTTTGTTTTCTGTTGCATGTGCTCACAAGTTGATCAGTTCCCTCCAGGACTGTGCAATCTCACCTTGCATGCATGGCAAATTTTTCCCAAAAAGGAAAAAAAGAAAAAGGAAAAAAGAATCCCTAGATTTTAGGGATCTATTTTTAGCAGTTGGGGGTTACATGAAAAAGTCGTTTTAGAAACCTCCTGCCAAGTGTCTCTTTTTCCTAGATTTGTGGCATGCGCATCATAAGCCTCAATCTTGTCAAAACTATTTATTCGATGCTTTAGAGCTCATTCTTCACTCCGATCTTGGAGCTCGGGCATTCCTAGGTTTGTGTGAGTGTTGTTTGCTTGGTTTTGTTGAACACTTGCTATCATTTTAATGCATGTTAGCTTGAACAATGTAAACTTTGAAACGGGAACTATAAACTCAAAATGGGAACTCTGGCCAAAAAACCTCAAAAAAACATCAAAAACAGTGCTAAAAACGAAAAGTGTGTATACTAGAACGATGGTTTTTTTTTAGGGTCAATTTTGAACATGTTTTAAAAATGGCAGTGAAAATGAAATTTTCATGCAAAAGACACCATGAAAATGAAAAGTGTTGATACTAGAACGATGGTTTTTTATTAGGGTCAATTTTCAACATTTTAAAAAAATGTTAGTAAAACCGAATTTTTATGTGCAAAAAAACATTTGTTTATGATGGAAAAAACACACTAATGTTTTTGGTAGAATGACATTTTTCTTTCCTAAGTATAAATTCAACGTGTTTTGGTAATGAGCATAAAGATAAAATAATGGGATCTGAAATACATTAAAATTCTATTACCTCGAAATCACTCTGCCACCCCAGCGAGTCGTTGGGTTGCCCAGGTGGGGCAGAGGGCTATCCAGAATCACCCTGCCACCCTCGTGGGTCGTTAGGAAGCCAGGGTGGGGTGGAGGGATTTCGGGAATCACCCCGCCACCCACAGCCTCCGCCCCACCCCGGCGTCCCAATGACCCGCGAGGGTGGTGTGGTGATTTTGGGAATCACCCTGCCCTCCGCCCCACCCCGGCAACCGAACAGCCTGCGGGGGTGGCAAGGAGATTCCAGGAATTACCTAGCCATCCCCACGGGCCATTGGGCCACCGGGGTGGGGCATAGGGCCGCAGACAGCCTCCGCCCCACCCCGGTAGCCCAACGGCTCGCGGGGATGGCGAAGCAATTCCGAAAATCACTCTGCCACCCCCGCAGGCCATTGGGCCGCTAGGATGGGGCGGAGACCTACGGACAGCCTCCGCCCCACCCTAGTGGCCCAACGGCCCGTGAGGGTGGCGGGGTGATTCCAGGAAACACCCCACCCTCCGCCTCACCCCCACCGCCCAACGGCCCGCGGGGGTGGCAGAGAGATTCTGGGAATCACCCAGCCAACCCCGTGGGCCATTGGGCTGCCGGGGTGGGGCGAAGGGTTGCAGATAGCCTTCGCCCCACCCCGGTGACCCAACAGCCCGCGACGGTGGTGGGGTGATTCCAAATCACCCCGCTCTCTGCCCCACCCCGATGGCCCAACAGCTTGCGGGGGTGGCAGGGTGATTCTGGGGATCGTGATTCCTGGAATCGCTCTGCCACCCCCACCGGCCATTGTGTCGCCAAGGTGGGGCGGAGGCTATCCACAGCCCTCCGCCCCACCTTGGCGGCCCAACAGCTCACGGGGCTAGCAAGAGCCCTCCGCACCACCCCAGTGGCCTAAGAGCTTGCGAGGGTGCCGGGGTGATTCCCAGAATCACCCCACCACCCTGCGGGTCATTTGGCCGCCGAGGTGGGGCGAAGGCTTGGGGTGGTGGGGTGATTCCTGAAATCACCCCACCACCCCTGCAGGCCATTGGGCTGCCGAGGTAGGGCGGAGGACTACGGACAGCCGCCACCCCACCCCAGCAGCCCAACAACCCCTGGGGTGGCGGGTTGATTCCGAGAATCACCCTGTCATCCCTGCGAGCTATTGGGCCACCAGGAGTGTGGTGGAGGCCTCGTTGGCCATTGGACCACCGGGGTGGGGCAGAGGCTACCCACCCTGGCGGCCCAATGGCCCACGGGGGTGGCAGGGTGATTCTAGGAATCACCTCGCCCTCTGCCCCACCTCGGCAGCCCAACGGCCCGCGGGGGTGGCGGGGTGATTCCAGGAATCACCTCGCCCTCTGCTCCTCTCCAACAGCCCAACAACCCGCGGGGGTAGCGGGGTGATTCTGGGAATCACCCCGCCCTCCACCCCACCCCGACTGTCACGCCCCTAGACTGCGGTAGTCTTCCAACCGCTTATAGCGAGGTGCGGCACCACCGAATGCTTTCTTTTCACCAATACTAACATTCATGGACTACACCTAATTCACTTTCTCCTACTTAGTTTGTGTTTCGCAACCAAGTATTATTATGTTTATCCTTTATACCAATGAACACCCATACTCATTCATTATCAACAGCAATTATAAACGACAATAACAATTGCACAGTATAAAGGGGAGGGGCAACTCCCAAACAAGTCTGCCCAACAATATATATTAATCAATCTTTCTTCATAATAATACAATCATCACAAGTAATGCTTGGCAAGCTCCAAGCCAATACTTAGCTTCTTTTACAATATAGGAAAATCAGCCTTTTATAATAACCATGTGCACGCCTTGCACAAAGGATGGGTGCTCACCCGAGTCACCAAGACATCCTTGTCAATCCCGGCACAATTCCGCACACAAGACAACCCTGGGCACACCTTGCCCAACCCACAACCGGCTCTAAGTAACACCGAGAACGCGTCCTTGAACAATGCGCATGAGCTATGCGCATTTCCCCTTCAATCTGCGCACTTTCTCCTTTACTTCTTGAGCTATGCGAAGTTGCCTTCTTCGTTGGTTCAAATGAGCCTCAACGCACATGTATATATATGCGTTCAAGCATAGTTCCACTTGTGGGCGGTGGCACTCCAGCCGACCCCCAAAACACCATCAACACACCCTCTACAGCGCCCAGGTATGTGTCGGCCTGCCCGCACATCCCTTCCACGCACATTGGGTATAAGTGCTCCATCGTTTTATCACACTTCTTCAAGTGTCGCAAAACTGTCCAATGTTTCGTCACAAGCAGCTCTCCAAAACGTCGCATTACCATGCAGCCGCGCCAGCCCGTGCGCCCGCGCCCGCCCGTGCGCGCGCCCATCGTGCACACCGACTCGCCCGACGCCCAATCGCGCCCGCGCCCGAAGACCTTACATCCTCCTCCACTTGAAGACGTTGTCGTCCTCGACAACATACCGTCCTCCAAGCATCAATATCCATGATGTCAACTCCCCTCACATATGGCAAACATCCCTACAACATATGTAGGACTCCATCTCCACCATGTCTCATCTTAGCAGCCAACTGTCACCAAGATACTCCATACCAATGTATGTCATATATAAGATGTCCATGATCATCGACCACCATGTCACAATCTCCCTATGCTGCTCTCCACCATGGAAGGTTGATCCCTCCAACTCAAGCTACATGTCCATCGCAACAATGTGTCAAACTCCATCATGTCATCACCACCATGTGCAAAACTGCCCATGATATGTCAACAAGCGCTAACACACCTCAACCATGTGCCAACATCTCATCTCAACAATATGTCATATATCGGAAGTCATCTCAATCCATGATCATCAACCACCATGTCACAATCTCCACATTCTGCTCCATCGTGGAAGGCTGGTCCCTCCATCTCAAGCTACATGCCCACTGCAACATATCATGTCGACCTCATCATGTGTCCTCCTCATGTGAACCGCTGCCATGATACTCCAACACAATGCTAACATATCTCTGTACACTACTAGTCCCCATGTTTGAACTAGTCGGGTGATCAGTCCAACTGTCACGCTCAAACCATGAGAATGCACATCCTCATGCCACCATCAGTCGATTCCCAAAACATCCCGTCACATCCTAAACTCGACCAAGAATCCATCCATATAAGTAAGCCATGCTCAGGTCCATGAAGTAGTCCTCATCTCATCTGCAACATGCCGTCCATGATGTTTAGTGTCAATGTGCTACATGAAATTAGCCACATCTATCCCAACATCATCATCCATGTGTGTATCTCCTCCATATGAAGAGATCATCTCATCAATCTCCAACTCTCGGTGTGCCACATCTAGTTCCATGAAGCAACCTCCATCACATCTGCAATGTGCCATCCCTCAAGTCTGCCACAGAAACAATTATGCACTTGTCTCATCTATCCATGTGCTGCCCATGATCATAGATCAATCAACTCCCATGTGTAAAAAGTAGTTGAGTCTCGGCTCAACCCATGCCCAAGTGTTGCCACCAAGGCATCATCATCATCGTAACTCCATCACTCCAAAGTGTCCCATATCGATCCTCCACATCAAGTCACTCTTTCAAGTCACACTCATGCATGTACTTGAAAGTATGCACCTGCATCAAAGTCCCTGACCTCAGCTCCTCAATCCATCAGATCCTCCAAGTCCACCATATATGAAGTCCCCAAAAGTCACAACAACCTCATGTCATCATGAGCTCCATAAGTCATCCCCAACCAACACCTCAGCAAGCATACAAGTCTTGGCCCAAAGGTCTCTGCAAGATGCCTCAGCTCTTCATGTAGTAGGAATGCTCCATAGTCTGCTCATAACTCCATCCAAGTCCATGGTCTTGTTGCACAAGAGTGTACAACCTCTCCATAGGCTCATAAGTAATAGTCTCCATGTCACACTAGCAAATCCACCTGCACAACATCCCTGCTTTGGCACTCCTCATTGGATGCCCATAAGTGACACCTCTATAAGTGCTCCCACATAATGTCCCTGCATAAGACTGTCATGCTCCATGTCTCCAACCTAATGTCCATGACTATGTTGTCCATGTAGTCCAACCAAGTAGACCCATCACAACAATCGATCATCCTCATCCAAGTCTGCAATCTTCAGTCTAGTGAACTCGGTCACCATCACATCACGAGTCCCTTCCATCATAGCTCCCCCACTGAAGGTTCCACCAAGACTATCCCTTGGTCTCGGCCATGAGAAATCCACCCAAGAGTGTGCCCTCCAATCTGTCCATGAGTCATGCTGGGCACTTAGCCAAAGTAGCTAAAACATGACCCATTCATCCACAACGATCATCAAGTTCCACCCTTGTCACGGGCCTTTGTACCTTCTACCATAAGGTCACAAACAACCCCAACAAGTCCTGCAACAATCAACAATCCTTGCTTCTCCATACAAGGTCTCATCATAAACATCCATGGTAAGATGCTCCCTTGCATCGGCAAACTAGCTTTGCCCTTCCCAGCATGTGGTCCATCTACCAAATGCTCAAATGAAACACAAGTATCAATACTTACTTCATCATCATGAGGCTCCTCCATGAGAGTATCCTCATCCATCCATGTCTGCAAACTACACGATCCTGGTCCAACTTGATCAATCTCAAGCTCATCCTCCATCATGATCATGTCTGCAACATCTTCAACTACCACGGCTTCCTCTCCCTTGTTTTCACAATCTGCAACTTCATCTTGTTCCATTGTCCATCCAAGTTGAAGAAGCTCATCTTCAACATTCTTTTCCAAGACTGCAAGCTTCTCTCGAATCCGGAGATTCTCTTCTTTCATCCACTTCAACCTGTATAAGGTAAGCAAGAGCTTCCATTCGCATTCTTACAAACCTGCCATGCCTTGTCGTTCAGCTTGGCCCAAGCACTAAGCTTCACCCCTGCTAAACCTGTTTCACCATTCACCAGCTTCATCAAGTTCCTTGCAACCATGAACCGGCCCTTGTTCCACTTGTATGTGAAACCAGCTTCCTTCACCTGCAAGTACCTACTTCCACTGTCATCAACTGTCAAGTTTCCAAGTGTACCCACACCTGCACTTCGTCACGAGCAACCCTGCTCTAACACTAGCTCCAATCGAGCTCCGATACCAACTGTCACGCCCCTAGACCTGTGATAGTCTTCCAATCGCTTATAGCAAGGTGCGGCACCACCGAATGCTTTCTTTTCACCAATACTAACATTCATGGACTACGCCTAATTCACTTTCTCCTACTTAGTTTGTGTTTCGCAACCAAGTATTATTATGTTTATCCTTTATACTAATGAACACCCATACTCATTCATTATCAACAGCAATTATAAATGACAATAACAATTGCACAGTATAAAGGGGAGGGGCAACTCCCGAACAAGTCTGCCCGACAATATATATTAATCAATCTTTCTTCATAATAATACAATCATCACAAGTAATTCTTGGCAAGCTCCAAGCCAATACTTAGCTTCTTTTACAATATAGGCAAATCAGCCTTTTACAATAACCATGTGCATGCCTTGCACAAAGGATGGGTGCTCACCCAAGTCACCAAGAAATCCTTGTCAATCCCGGCACAATCCGCACACAAGACAACCCTGGGCACACCTTGCCCAACCCACAACCGGCTCTAAGTAACACCAAGAACGCGTCCTTGAACAATGCGCATGAGCTATGCGCATTTCCCCTTCAATCTGCGCACTTTCTCCTTTACTTCTTCAGCTATGCGAAGTTGCCTTCTTCATCGGTTCAAATGAGCCTCAACGCACATGTATATATATGCGTTCAAGCATAATTCCACTTGTGGGCAGTGGCACTTCAGCCGACCCCCAAAACACCATCAACACACCCTCTGTAGCGCCCAGGTAAGTGTCGGCCTGCCCGCACATCCCTTCCACGCACATTGGGTATAAGTGCTCCATCGTTTTATCGCACTTCTTCAGGTGTCGCAAAACTGTCCAACGTTTCGTCGCAAGCAGCTCTCCAAAAAGTCGCATTATCGTGCAGTCGCGCCCGCCCGTGCGCCCGCCCACGCGCCCGTCGTGCATGCCGACTCGCCCGACGCCCAAGCGGTGGCGGGGTGATTCCGAGAATCACCCCACCCTCCGCCCCACCCCTGTGGCCCAACGATCCGCGGGGGTGGAGGGGTTATTATGGGAATCACCCTATCCTCCGCCCCACCCCAGTGGCCCAATGGCTCATGGGGGTAGTGGGGTGATTCCGAGAATCACCCCACCCTCCGCCCCACCCCGGCAGCCCAATGGCATGCGGGGGTGGGAATGTCATTCCGGGAATCACCCAGTCCTCCGCCAAAACCCAACGGCCCAAAACTTGCGGGGTTGGCAAGGTGATTCCGAGAATCACCCTGCCTTACACCCCATCCCGGTGGCCTAACGGCTCGTGGGGGGTGGGGGGGGGTGATTCCGGGAATCACCTCGCCCTCTACCCGACCCCGGCAGCCCAATAGCCCGCCGGGGGGGGTGATTTCAGGAATCACCTCGCCCTCTACTCGACCCCGATGGCCCAATAGCCTGCAGGGGGGCGGGGGGGGATTTCGGGAATCTCCCCACCCTTCACCCCACCCCGGCAACCCAACGGCCCGCGAGGCTGGCGGGGTGATTCTAGGAATCACCTCGCCCTCCGCCCCACCCTGGCGGCCCAACGACCCGCGGGGGTGGCGAGGTGATTCCGGGAATCACCCTGCCCTCCGCCCCACCCCGACAACCCAATGGCCCGCGGGGGTGGCGAGGTGATTCCAGGAATCACCTCGCCCTCCACCCCACCTCGGCTGCCCAATGGCCCGGGGGGTGGCGAGGTGATTCCAAGAATCACCCCACCCTCCACCCCACCCCGGCGGCCCAACGACCGGCGGGGATGGCAAGGTGGTTCCGAGAATCACCCTGTCCTCCACCCCACCCCGGCGACCCAACGACCCGTGGGGGTGGTGGGGTGATTCTGGGAATCACCCTGCCTTCCGCCCCACCCCAGTGGCCCAACATACCACAGGGGTGGCGGGGTGATTCCGGGAATCACCCCACCCTCTACCCTATGTTGGCGGCCCAACGGCCCGCGGGGGTGGCAGGGGGATTTCGGGAATCGCCTTGCCACCTCTGCAAGTTGTTGGGCCGCTGGGGTTATTGTTATTGTCAAGCTTCAAGGGGAAAACAAATTCAAGGATGCAACTTACATGGTAAGATGTTTAAAATGCATATTTGATTAATGTTAAAAAATTCATTTATGTACAAGTTAATTGAACTTTTACTATTTCATGTTACAGGCAAAAGTCAAATCTTCTTAACTGTGAAGATCAACTATTTATAAATGATTGTGAGTTCATCCATATTGATAGTTGGGCAAAAGATGATAGCTATATGTCTATGATTTTTAATCGGGTAGATGGAAAGATTCATAGCCAAATACTGACTTATGATGCTGTTGTGAGAAAACTAACATATGAAGACAAAGAAGCAAAAGGAGAGATAGTTAACATTTATCAAAAACCATAATTATTGATTAACTATCTTATAGACATATGTTCAAATGAAGGAGATTGGGTTCTGGATTTATTTTCTGGCTCAGGTAAGTTTTATTATATGGAATTGAATTTCGATATGTTATTTCTTAATTTATATGTCAGTGTACTAATTTACTTCATTATTTCTTTTGTGCTTGATAATTAGGTACAACACTAGCTTGTTGCCTTCAAAAAGGAAGAAATTTCATTGCCATTGAAAAAGATCCAATAGAGTGCAATTTTATTCAACAAAGAATTAATGCTCTTCAATTTCTTCCAGATGCAATGCAAGAAATTGGGTTGAAGAAATGGGACTTTAGTGAATCACGTGTGGCAAAAAAGGCAAAGGAACACCAACTACCATTACACGGAATGATTGGAAAAGCATACATTGGAAGATTCGCAGACATCAAAGATCCATTAGAAGAGGAAAATGAGCAAAATGAAGCAAAAAATATTGTGGAAGAAGACAATGATGAAACTCTAGAGGACAAAGAGTTTGGATTACGTGACATTGTTGATTAAATTTAAGTTATGCTTGGAAATCAAGCTCATTTTTTGTAACTATTAATTAGCTATACTTGTAATGTTTTGACTTTGACATTTTATGAGAAGAATAAGCACTCAATTAAGGTTGTTATGTGTTCAATATTTGTATTATGTGATTTTCGCATTATTTTTTATGTTAATCATTATTTTTTGAAAAAAACAGTGATTATTATTATTATTATTACATGAAATTCATTATATATATATATATATATATATATATATATATATATATAACCATTTTTAGTTCAAATTTTCCTATAAAAATTGTGATTTTGACATGTCATTTCTAGCAAAAAATTACAAAAAATTATCAAAACATGTACTAGTTTTTTAGTTATATTTATGTTAAAAATGGTTATTTTTATGTCAATTGTTAAAAATCACTGTTTTTTAGAGACAATTATTTCATGTGGATTGAAAAATTAATTAATAATATATAAATATGTAGAATATTGAAAATTCAAAATATCGACCTTCTTCTTTAAATATGCAAAACAATAAAAACCTCACTACCAAAAAAAATAAAATTAAAAATAAAAATAAAATAAAAACAAGAAAATATGAAGAAGAAGACCACTTAAAAAATTATTAAATTTAGAAAATAATTATTTACATTTCATACATTAGAAAATTTAAAGTAAAAAACTAGGTCTTTTAAAAAAAGGGCCTGATGCAGAATTACCACTTTTTTAAATCAGCATGAAAATCACTACCATTCTAAAACACAATGTACATAAAAAAAAAAAAAAAAAATTAAAGTGCCAAAAACTATGCTCTAAAAAAAACATGTGTGTTCTGCATCACCCCTTTTCAAAATCGAATCACTTTTTTTCTATCTCTACAAAACGAGTAACAGTATCAGTTCCCATTTCAAAGTTTACATTGTTCTTGTAGAAGCATTGTTTCAAGTTTTCCATTGCATCTCCTTGTTGCCGCATGCATGACATTGTTTTTGCACTAACGGTCGCTGTTGCGGCAACTCATTTCAAACACTTAGTTATTTTCCCATCTTACTGAATCCTACACTTACTAATTGCATGCATAATCATTCACTGATGTCTACACCCATCTTCGCACATGCATTCAGTCTTTACTGTTTTCAGTCACCCATCGACAGGTCTGAGTTGCCTTGGCCCGGACCTTGCCTTACCTGACTTGCACTGCGCATTTCTGGGATGCAAGTCCTTGCCTTTCTCCCAGAAATTATGCAGAGCTTGCCTCACACTGGCCTCCTGAAGTGTGTTCTGCAATTCTGAGATGTAGTGCCTCAGTTAGCCCCTGAAATTCTGTAATGCAATTTTCCCGTGTTGCAGTCATGATGACTGAAATTGCGAATTAAGCAGTTTCATTCCTCAGCCGGCCAATTTGAACTGTGTTCTACGCATTCAACCAGCTCATTGGCATTATAGATTGTTCTCTACGTAGTTCTGGCAGTCATTCTCCTAGCCTCCTAGTGAAAATTGCTCAAATTTCCCAGTCAGTCACGCAGGTGTGTTGCATGTCACTCCTTGAGTTGCTTTTGGTTTTCAACTGATAGTTTTCTTGCCATGAGTGTTACTATGTCTCCAGGTATCACAGGTGTTCATAAATCTCTTAGCATTACAGGTACAGTGGCTTCCAAGAGAGCAGGGTCAAAGGGCACCTTTGAAAGCACATCTAGAGATGTGGTCGAGCAAGTGTATATGAGCTTGCCCATATATGAAGACACTAAGTTGTTCATAGACAAGGAGATCAAGATCAAATGGCAGGACATCAATGACATCTTTTCAGACACCTTCGAGGAGAATTTGGAGAACCGCAGAGTCTATGTCAACATACACAAGTCTGGATTATACCGAGTTGCATGCAGGTGACTCGCATTTCCATTCACGACATGATCCACTGGATTGTCTCACATATTGATCCAAAGATAATGGTGTTGAGCAATGTTAGTGGAACAGAACTTGCTACCTTCAGGGTAGAGGAATTTGAGGAGATGTATCACTTGTCGCAATTGGTGAAAACAATGGATGCACTCTTCACCAGTCCTAGCAACAGTGCAAACTCAAGAGACATCTTAAAGAGTTCGGTGACAAATTTGTCTAAGTTCAGGACAACACCCAACCAAGTATACAAGTTGAAGACATTGCGAGAGCCTTATTTGTTCTTAGTCATCTTCCCATGTCACTTATATGGCCAAGAGAGCACAAAAACCTTCTCGTAGAGTTGGGTGATTATGTTAGATCACCTGGTGAATAAAGGAAGGTCTTTCAATTGGTTCGACATGTTGACTCTCCAGCTAAAGGGGCAAGTAAAAAATGTTTGACATCTGCCCAAGGGTCAACAAGAAAATATTTTCATGTCCACTTACATACTTGATGCAATCTATGCCCGTCAGCAGTTCCTTGGCTTGGGTTGGGCATGGGCACCTTCAGAAACCTCTGTGCACATCTATTATAGGTTGTTCTCTAAGTGCAGCTTTTGTGGAGTTATACTACAGCTATCAAATCAGTTCGTCACTCTGGTGTACAGGATGATCTTTGAGCAGGATCCGCATTGCATGTCACAAGAAACGATGGAGGAATTGGTTAACATAGAAGATTGGTATGCCTTACTCCTTGTCACCTTCATCCAAGTGTACAACACAGAGAAGGCTCTGCATGTGTTACCGAAGTTTGCCATGGAATATTTGGTCATGTAAGAGGTTGCATACCACATCTCGATAAGGTTGTCAGCAAGACTACACAGGAAGAAGAAAGCACCTTGACCCGCTCTTCCTTTGCGAATCGGGTTGTATGAGATCCAGAATCTCAAGAGTGTTGAGGCCTAGACGGAGGAATTCAAGAGATTCACCTTTGGCACAAGAAGTTTCAATCCATATGACCTGCATCGCTTAGTGGATGACCACTATGTGAGAGTGTATCATCCTTGGAACCACATGGCGTGTCATTGGCCTGAGGAAGACCCATGGAGATATTGCTACAACTCCTCAAGGCTCAATGAACCAATCAGAGTGGTTGTAGAATGGTTAGCAGTGCACAAGGAAGCAACATCTCAGAGAGCAGCAACATCAACAACAACAGAGGGCAGTAGACCTGTGCATGACAAAGACAAGAGGAAAGTTTTCGACAACGCAAAGGCAGAGCAAAGCTGCAAGTTCAAAGAATATCCACTTGTATTAAGAGCAGCTTTGGAGATTGAGGCAAATATGTGATAGCGCAATAGAAGGATTGCTCAAAGATAAAGGGAGAAGCAGAAACTGGAGGATGCAGAAAAGAAGTTGCAGGAGTTGAAGCAACAACTAAGGGAAGAACAAGAGTTGCGCAGAAGAGAGAAGGAAGCGTAATAGGAAAAAGAGCAACACGAGGCGCAAAATGCACACATTGATGAAGTTGCATCAATATAGGTTATTGATTCATCATAACAATTGGCAGATAAAAAACATGGTGAGCAGTCACAGGAGCAGGACTTCTCTGAAGAGATTGGAAAAATGTTTGAATAGATGGACACGGATGTGGTTCAGCCAGAGCAGGATCAAGATACAGATCTCATGCCCAAGGGCTGAGAGGTCACCCCACCGCTTCACCAAATTCGGGAATACAACAAGTCCCAAGTGATCAAGGAGACACTAAAATCCTTGAGGACAATTCGGAGGCAAATGTGCACAACATATCCTTTGACAAGTCACAACCATTAGATTCCATCACTGATCCAAACTTAAACAGGAACACAATAACTTATAGATATAATCATAAACACAGAGATGCAGTAGAAAAACACTTCATTTCATTAATAGAAAAATATTGAACTATGTTTACAAATATAACGGAAATAAGATAGCTCGGGTAAGGGTAGCTTATCTCTGAGAAGAGATGTGGTGGCTACATGCCTCTAAACTATGTTATAATGAGGCTCGAGGACCTATTTATTATTGGAAAACAAGATAAAACCCTAAACAACCAAAACCATAACCCCGGGAGATGTAACACCAAGAGTTTGTGGGCCTTGTTAGGGTTAGTTGGGAAACCAACTTCTCAAGGTCGTAACTTGGTCATATTTTCTCCCTTTGGCGAGTACGATACCTTTTTGGAAAGGTATTTGTTAGTACAATAGGTTTCATTTCAGGCCCTTCCTATGGCGATGGGTCTTCTGCGAACCCCAAGAAAACATCATTTAGGGGTGTTATAGACATTTTTGTGCCTTACAGCATAGAGCATGAAATGTCAATAATCTGAGGGATCCAAAGTCCCTAAACAAGTTGTTCTTACCCTTAGAGGAACAAGGTCAGCAAACCACAGCACTGCAAAACAGTTCTCCACTGAAAAACACTCAAAAACAGGTCAGTTTTGGATCATTGCAGCTGCTCCACTAGGCATCTACGCTGCATAGCAGGTACAAAAAAGGCTACCTGTGTTGCATAGCAAGTAGAACAAAGGCTACCTGCGTTGGGCGTACTTGGACATGTGGAGGAATCTTTTTCTCAAAGTGCTAGTGCCTAGGAAGCTTCTAAAAAGACACTTGATGATAAGATTCGCCTAATGATGAGTTAAGAGCTTCTAAAACTCCAAGTGGAAGACAGAAACTCTGAGTGAAGAACTGAAGAACAACTGGAGTTGAAGAGGACAACAAGTCACACATCAAGCTGACTTATCTTCACTCCAAAACTCTATATAAGGATCTCATCCCATGGGATCTGGGAGGCCGGAATTTAGTGCAAAGAATCGCTGTTGGTTTGCTGTTGAGAGTATTGGGTGATTGCTTGAGGGAGGTGAAGAAGAGATTTCTCTCCGTCGGGAAGGTGATGCTGGATTGGACCTCTCATGGTTGTATCACCGCCTGAACCTTACTTCCATATATTAATAAAGCTTTTGAGGTTCTTCTATTCGCATGTGTTTCAATGATGTATTGTCTTACTTGCGTATTTGATTTATGCTAATCCTTGAATCAGTTATGCATGCATGCTTCTTGTAGTTTCCTTTTCTTGTCTTATTTGCAGGATCTCGTGTAGCTGGGCCCGTGAAAAGACTTGGAGCTGGGAGCAAGCGGCAATCAAAGGAGATTGGATCGACCATTTGCGCAAGACATCGGTAAGTGGATCTCTTCCTTTTATCTCTTGCATGTCATAAAGAAGAAACTTTAGATAGTTTTGCTTTTAGCTGTTGCTAAGGAACTGTCACCCTTAGAGTGGGTTAGGGTCATTCCGAGTTGGATACTTTCCCCCACAACAGACTGGCGACTCCGCTGGGGATCGTGTCTTGTTGGTAGCTTGTGTTTCTTGCTATTCTTTTCTTAAACAAAAGGGTACCGAATCGAAAACTGCATTCGAGTTCTTCGAATGCAAAGTAGAGGGCAGCTACTCTAGCCCAGTGCTGGGCATGTTTATGATTTGAAGAGCTGATCCACAAGGACTCTTTTTAGCTCTTTGTGATAGTGTTCATCTTCCTTTAATCATCCTCTAGAGTATACTTGACTGATAGCAACTGATTTGGCCAAAAACCGCTCATTTTTTAGCAAACTGTGAGTCGGAATCTGAGAGAGACGAGAGTTGTCTCGTTCAGTGCAGTTGCAACAAAGGCTACCTGCACTGCAACACAGGTCCCAAAGGGGCTACCTGCGCTGCATCTCAGATTGACAGTGCAGCACCTGCGCTGATCCAGTCTTGCCTTGTGCAGCTGGGATTCTCCACTGCCTGTTGCCCAGTTTTCAGTACTGTTTTTGCAGCCTGTTGTCAACCTGTATACCCAGCTGAAACCACTTCTCTTTGCCATCATTCCGCCTCAGTTGTGTGAAGAAACCGTGATTGTTCTTATTGTATTTCTTGTTGTCATTCACAGTTTCCCATAGCGAAAGTGAACTAGTCTTGCTATGACCTCTTGAATCTAGACCTGTGAGAAAGTGTCGTTGTGATTCTAAGAGTTAGTTTATTGTTGTTCATAGCTGCTTGAGCATTTGCTTTCGTTATATGGTTCGAATCTCAGTATTTCTTGTGATTGAAACGAGTAAATCTTAAGGTGTTCTTTTGATTATTGGGCAATACTTGTTTGTTTTCGCTTGAAATTGAATTCGAAATCGTACAACAGCTTTCTTTTTGTCATACACCAAACATTAAGAAATAAGAAAAGAAATACTTGCATTGTGCATGTGCATTTTGACAGTTTGCATGTCGATTTAGGAAAAGTGCATCAGTGTGTGCTCTATGATCTGTTTGAAAAGATGATGTCTTTCTTTTCCTTCAGTAGTTAAGGTTTTCATAAGTTGAAAGAATTGAAAAAGCTTGCTTATCATTCTTAGACTGCATTTAGGAGTTGTCTCATACATCACGTGGTGATCCATAAAGGCAAACTACTAAGCAAGATCAACCTAAAAAGAACTGAATTTATCTAACAACGCTTTGAAACATAACGAAACACAGTAGAGGTCTAGGTAGAGACGTGAACCGGCGTCGTTAAACATAGTGACTGTCGATCTCTACGAAGGTGGGTGATTCCTCCTGAGGGACGATAGCACTAATACGGACTTGTGCCCCCGCGTACCGTCGCGTATATTGGGGGACCCCTATAGGAACAAAGCCTTTATCCATAGGAAGCCGTGTCAGCCGCCCTACTGATCGCGATGCAGTGAACACAGCATTCACGAAGATCGACCACTCGTACCGTAAAACGTATTCTGTGGTTTCGCGAAAGGTTTGGCACACCCTTGCCTAGAACTCCAGAGTAGTTTCTTTTGGCCTTTTTCAAACTCTATAACTGAAAAAATCCATCTGAGCATTTGTCACTTCGGGCTCGTTAATACATCAAAGGAGACTAGAGTCATCTTTAGCTTTTTCTCGACTCTTAAAACATGAAAAAGCAAGTTGTGTCTTAAAAGCGTCTAAAATTAATTCAATTCGAAAACACATTTTACCCTGTGCATTGTTGGTTGATCAAGTAATCCGCAATCATGGAAGAAAGTCAATCGATGAACCGTCGTTCGCGGAGGAATATGAGACAAACGTCTTTGTCCCCGAAATCGAAAACAACCCGGGCAAAGCGACCTCGTTCAACTGGTTCCAAATCACCTGTCAAAGTTAGAACGAGTGTTCCAACAACATCTGAGGTTCCAGTTACTCCAAACATTTCTGGAAACCCTGCCCCTATTGAAGAAGTTCAACAGCCCCAGAAGGACAGTAACATTGATCCTAGTCTGAGAACAAATACTTGTGTTACTGAATCAGGTCCATCAGTGATCGGTTCAGAGAGTCT
Organism: Pinus tabuliformis; assembly: GCA_031772625.1. NCBI lineage: Eukaryota > Viridiplantae > Streptophyta > Pinopsida > Pinales > Pinaceae > Pinus > Pinus tabuliformis. Next base: position 1,823,860,770 of record CM062819.1, on the reverse strand, counting down.
TGCTCCTCAGACAACTGTCGCTGTCGAAACAACCCCTTCTTCGGCACCAGAAATATTCTACGGACCTGACGGTCTTCCTCTTCCACCCAGTCTCATCGCAATAGAAGAGATTGTAGAAGATCCGCAAGCAACTACTCCAACACATTTTGGAGCAGGGATCACTCTACTTCCTGCTGCATCAGAAGCTAGCCTACCACCCAGAGAAGTTCCTGAAGAATCACTAGGAAATCTACTGGATAGACTAAAAATGTCTGAACAACCGTCGACATCTAGGACTGTGCCAAATGACACAGCGACAGCAGAACTCCCTGCAGTCACTCCGACAATGTTCGCCGGCATACCATCTGTCCCAAACTCTCAACAGCTGGGAGGGGTCCCTTCGGGGGCCATGACGACAGTGTGGTCTGTTCCTGTTTGTTCTCCCGGGATAACACCCGGTAACTCCTATGTTGGAACTCAACAAATTGATCCTTTTGGAAATCCGTTGGGACAATCCGGTCCTCGAGGTGTATTAAATCCTCTCAGTGCCGGACCACCACCGTATGGGGGGCAATATGCTTTTTCATTACCCCCTCCTGGAGGGTACCCATATGGGAGTTCACAACCATACCCAAGTTATACTGGAATAACTGCAAGTGGTTGGATACCTATGCTACCCCAGCAACCAAGAGTTGTGTATTCTATGCAACAACAGATGCCTGTGACGAACATCCCGACGACACCAGCAATTGTGACTGTGTCGCAAGTTCAAACGATACCTGTTACATGTCAACCTCAGCTTTCTCAGGTTGTAATGCAACAACCCGTTGACCCTGCAACCCAACCGCAATCGCCGGTTGGCGAGGCGTCACAAACACAAACGGGTACCCTTACCCCTCATCTTGGCCCAGTGGTAAGCATCGCACAACAACCAATGGTATCACAACCATGGTTGGTGCAGTATCAACAACCGCAGTTCCAGCAAGTGTACCAAGGTACCGAGCAGCAAATTTTTGCGAATAATGGACAACCGTACCTACAATACGGTCAAAACCAACCACTCTATGGTGGAGCAGTCCATCAACCGTATCAATCATATCAGCATCAATTACATTATGCTGGTATGCAAAGACCAACTGCTCAGGCGATTCCGTCGTATCCTGGGTACGCTTCACCTAACTTGAGTCAACAGCTGCCATTCGTGGCAACTCTGGAGTTACCCGATCTACATTGGTTGACAAACGATCCTATCGCCTACGCCCCTTAGTGGCCCATGATTCCTCACAAACTTCCATCGGACATTCCTAAATTCAATGGAAATCTAGGTGAAGACCCGTTGAATCACGTCATGACCTTTCATCTGTGGTGTTCGTCGAACACCCTGAACGATGATTCGATAAGACTTCGCCTCTTCTAGAGGACATTGACAGGTTCGGCGGCCAAATGGTATATAGAATTGCCAAGAGCCTCTTTCGACAATTTCAGCTCCTTAGCCACGACTTTCTTAACCCACTTTCAATTACCTATCAGGTATGAAACAGGAACCGAGATACTGACCAACTTCAAACAGACGACAGCTACTCACATATCTGACCATATACATGAGTGGCGTCGTCGACGTAGGATGGTCAAAACATACGTTCTTGATCAGCTACTAGCTGAATGGTTTATAAAGTCATTACTTCCGGCTATAACGGAAGATGTGGCCAAGGGGGGGGTCGTAACGGAGGAGCAAGTCATTGCTCGTGCTCAGTATTTAGACTTGGTATATACTCAGTCGGGCACGCTCTATGACAAAATACCTGATGCCCCCAGACCTGAATTTTCAATTCCTCCCCCTCCTAAATCGAATATTGACTCTCATGACGGAGATGGCGTGATTGGCACTGCAAGCGCGAAGTCGAGAAAGGCTTCACCTCGGAAAGCCCGTAAGACTTCAGATTGAAATGCCCATGAAGAGATTCTTGCTTCGGAAGTAAATGCCATATCAGCAGATAAAGGCAAAGAAACCAATCAACCAGGAAGCAAGAAGAAGCAAAACAAAGGGAAGAAGAAGCAACAGGATGATCCATCACCTGAGAAGGCTTCTTCAAGCTCTCCTAGGAAAGGGAAACAGAAAGAGAAGTCACCTGGTCCATGTTCTATATGTGACGAGGACCATTGGACACGAGATTGTCCGTACAAGGCTAAGCTCAAGAGATTCTTTAAAAGTCCAAAGAACCCAGCTGTGTTGACTGACCCGTTTCCCAACCCAGGTCAAAATATGGTTGATAGTGGAAAAGCTTCCCCGTCGCAAGTACTGATGTTGTCGATCTCTAAGCACCAAAATGATGCTTTGATTTCGACAAGGAACAAAGATTACGGGAATCCGCAACTGTCAAACGAAAAAGGTAACGATCAACCAAGTAGTTTGAAAACAACTTCGTCAGAAGTTGTCCCTCCCATAATGCCGGAATTAACGATAAAACCACCTAAGGGTGTGGTACACAAGTCGACTTTTAATCCTCGTGCCAGAGCGGCGCAGCATTATAACATAGTGGAAGATTTGGCTCAATCGCCATCCGCTATGTCGACTCTAGAAGTACTACAAAATTGTCCATCCCAAAGGCAGGCATTGTTATCGGCAATAGGGGGGGTTGATCCTAAGGATTCCAATCTTGTGTCCTTTGATCACAAAGGGTATGACCCTCAGTTACCAGCTCAGCTAGCTTTCCTGATTCAAGTGAAGGCCCTCAACAAAACTGTTCACAGAACAATTATTGACGAGGGAGCATCGACATGTATTATGTCGATGAGCTGCTGGAAAACGCTAGGGTCACCAACCTTGTCGAGATCTTCGACAACACTAAAGGCTTTCGACGGTAGGACATATACCCCTTACGGTATCCTAAGTAACTTGAATGTTGAACTAGGTGGAAAAACGGTAGAGATTGATGTTGAAGTCATAGATGGAAATCTAGATTACAACATCCTACTGGGAAGACCATGGATTTATGCCATGGCAGCTGTCGTGTCGACTTATTTTAGGAAGATCGCTTTCCCGTTTGAAGGAGGGATTACGGTCGTCGACCAACAGAACTTCCTCCTTAATGGTTCACAAGTTACGGGAAGCATTCCCATGATCCATGAAAGCGACCATTCAATTCAAGATATAGGAGTAGGACTGTTGAAAGACCCCACGATGATGGGGACTTTCTCGCTACCAAATCATATGTACATAGGAAATGTACCATTGGTGGCCACCTGCAACATGATATCTTCCACGAAGGTCGCAAAAGACAAAGTCATCATGGATCGGGCAATGGTGTTACACCCGAGCCCAATCGAAATATTGTAGCAATCAATGTTTCAGGCATGGGAGGCGAGCCCAAATCAATGCTCGTCAAGCGTTTGGGTAGATAGGTCAGGAGAATGTGGAACCCCCTTTGACCCTTGGTCACGAGTGCATGCAAGTGACGAAGGAATCCTCCAATCAATGTGGATTCCTCTCCAAGGATGGGATTCGTCTCGACCCTTGCAAGGTGCAGGCAATCATTAATTTGCCTCCACCTTCGAACTTGCTTCAGATTCAGAAACTCCAAGGGAAAGCAAACTTTCTGAGGAGGTTCATTCCAAATTACGCAGAACTTGCTAAAGGTTATTCCCGTCTCCAGAAAAAGGATGTACCTTTCGTCTGGGACCAGGTTGCACAAGCTTCCTTTGATGCTTTGAAAGAAGCGCTAGTCAAAGCATCATTAATGTACGCCCCAGACTATCTAAGGGATTTTAATCTGTATCTGGCTGCAGCAGATACGACCATTGCAATGGTTTTGGTTCAAGAAGTCGATGGAATTGAACACCCTATATATTATTTAAGTAAAAACTTAAATGATACGGAAAGTAGATATTCTCATGTTGAAAAGTTGGCATTAGCAGCTGTTCAAGCGATTCAAAGATTTCGACATTATGTCCTCTTTAGGAAGACCACTGTATTGTCAGATTGCAACCCCATGACTTATATACTGTCGCGACAGTTGCTTGGGGGCAAATATTCAAAGTGGATAGCTATCCTTCAAGAGTTTGATCTGGAATTTGTGAAATCCAAATCAAATAAAGCTTTAGTTTTCGCAGAATTATTATGCGATCTCCCGTCATTGTACAACGATGAAACGTCCAAAGAATCGATCGTGGACGAAAGTTTGTTTCTGATATCAGCAAGTGATGAGTGGTATGGAGATATAATAATTTATCTCCAAACCCAAAAGTTTCGGCCAGACACCTCTCACTTAGAACGAAAACGCATTCGATACCAAGCAAAAGACTACATGATCGTCGGTGATACACTTTACCGTCGTGGTGTCGATACGGTCCTGAGAAGGTGTCTAACCCATGAGGAAGCCGAAAAAGCCCTGAATGAATGTCATTCAGGCACCTGTGGGGGGCATCAATCTGGATATGCTACAGCACAAAGAATCTTACGAGCAGGATACTTCTGGCCAACCATGTTCAAAGATTGCATAACTGCGGTTAGAAGTTGCCATGCATGTCAGATTTTTGATAGCAAAACCAGAAGACCCCCCGCTCCTTTACAGCCAATAATAGCTGTGGGGCCTTTCGCCAAGTGGGGCATCGATTTCATGCAATGTAACCCCACCTTGACCGGGGGGCATGGGTATATTATAGTCGCAGTTGACTATTTTACCAAATGGGCCGAGGCGATGCCTACATTGGATAACACTGGTGAAACAGCAGCCCTATTCTTTTTTAATCATGTAGTCGCCAGATTCGGCGTGCCACAGGCCATAGTAACAGATCATGGATCGCATTTTCGCAATCACATGATGGTTGAATTAACTGCCAAACTAGGATTGTCTCACGACAGCTCTACTCCGTACTATCCGCAAGCTAACGGACAAGTTGAAGCGATCAACAAAGTCCTGAAGCGCATGCTGCAAAGGATGGTGGGGGTTCACAAAAGAAGATGGCATTTGATCCTATACTTGGCTTTGTGGGCCTACCGAACATCGGTAAGGAATGCCACTGGGTTCACACCGTTTCAACTGGTGTATGGCCTGGAAGCGATCCTACCGATCCAGTGCGAAATTTCGTCCCTTAAACTCGCAATTGATCTCCTCCCCGGAACCTTAGAAGAAGAAGCTCGTTTCTTAGAGTTAGTCCAGTTAGATGAAACTCGTCGTGATGCCGCCTTGGCCAACGAAGCCCATAAGAAACGAGTCAAAGCGCAGTTCGACAAAAATGTCAAACCCCGTGTCTTCTCGGAAGGTGATTTGGTCTTGCTTTATGACCAAGAATCCGATAAATTGGGAGCTGGGAAATTCAAGTCCTTATGGATGGGCCCTTATATTGTTAAAAGTGTATTAGCAAAAGGTGCCTACGAGTTGGTAGATTATGACGGAGTTCCACTGGCGCAACCTCGCAACGGGTTGTACCTTAAGCGTTACTATGCCTAGTAGTAACCTGTATGCTTTTGTTACATTTTTGTTTTCGCTAAAGCGTTTGTTCCGGTTTAAGTAATCCACTTTTTACACTTATTGCAGATGTCAAATCCATTGGAACCGTGGGTCGGATATGCTGATGGAGCGAGTCGTAGTTCGAGGAACCTATCCTCTGCAGCATGGGCCATTTTTAACCCAAGCGGCGAGTTAGTGAGTTTCAGGGGGGTATGTATTGGTCAATCAACAAATAATATCGCTGAGTATAGCGCGTTGATAGAGATCCTCTCTGATGCCATCACCCATGGCATACGCCGGCTAGTCGTCAGACTAGACTCGCAGCTCGTGGTACTACAGCTCAATGGTACCTACTCTGTCCGAAATCCAGCTATTTATCGCAAGTTCCTAAGAGTTAAAATCTTGGAAAGACGGTTTGATTTTATCCAATATCAACACATTTCCAGAAACTTAAACACATTAACCGACTCATTAGCAAACTATGTGTTAGATAGACATCTGCAAAATTGATAAAAAGAGAAGCATCATCGATGTTTCATACATGGATCACATAAAAACTAGAATAAACTCCGAAAATCAAAAATATACACAACTGTTTACGGTTTACATGTAATGTTCTGTAACCAAGACAAAATCGGTCATATGACCCCAAAACTCAAAAATGGCTGGGGGGCACCCTAGCCTAGTGATGCTCATGATAACATGCCACGGCCTGTGCAATCATGCGCAGAAGACGAGACCATCGTCTGGGAACACCAACAGTATGTCGCTGCAATCGTAGAGGCAACTCGTCGATCCGTACATCCGGAATCCCAAGGGTAATACCCTCGACATGTTCCTGCACAGCTGTAAGAGTCTCGGCCAAGTCAAGGTCACGGAGAATAGCTCTCCCAGGAGCCTCCCCTGCGGGGGCAGCGGCCGGAGCTCTCGGACGAACTGCTGGACGGACAGGGCCCACATCTGCATGCGCACATGAGTTTGATTAGAGTCTTGATAGAGTAAAGCACAAGGACATTATAAATAAAAAACAGTAAACAGTGATAAGGTCAAAATATTTACCAAGATCACCCCACTGCTCGCCATCCGGTAGTACCAAATCCGGATCACCTCGGAAGTCCATGCCAGTATATGGATACTCGGAAAAAGACATATCCTGCCGCTCAAACCACCTAAAGAAGGCATCAGTAAAAGTAATCTTAGATTGACCCGCATGCCTAGCCATGTGGTCAACCCACCTCTGCATGCGTGGCTCAGTAGGAGATGGCAAGTCGAGAATAATGTACTGAGGTTGCATCAGGGGTATCTTCTCCAAAGCGAAGGCAGTCAAAACTGAACCGAAGCCAAAATTCTTCAGTTTCCCATCCTTTACTTTGGTCAACTGGTTTTTCATCTGAACTAATATTGCATCACACCAGTTAAAAACTTTCGGCTGAAGACACTCCAGGGCGTGCTGCACATATGACCTGTTGGCAACGTGAGGGGATACACTACCGGCCATCCTACAAATCGTGTACAGAATAGACCTGAGAGACCTGTCAGTGACATCACAGATAGAAATCTTGCCGTCTCTGCTCGGCTGAGATCCCTCCCTGCAATACTGACGGATATAATCTTTCACGGAATCACTCCCTCGAGCCGAACCGGACAAGGAAACGGGGGCACCCCGCCTTGACAAACCAGTCAAGAAGTAGATGTCCACTATGGTCAAAGGGATGGACTTGCCCCTAATCTGGAACGCTTGGTTAACAGGATCCCAAGCATCAAGCAGGTACTGCAGTAAACGTATCTGTGCCCTCATGCTAGATATGCGGAAGAATTTTAGCAAGCCACAGTTCCGCAACGCGCTCACAGTAACAGGATCATGGAGGGCAATAATGTCCTCCTCTTCATGCTCTCGTTCTCGCCACGTAAGAGTCATTCTGCTCCAATAAACTCTGCAAAACAAACAAGAGGAGGAGTAAGATCCCTGACTCAGTGAAGAAAATGGCAAAAATCTCATGAAAAATTGTGCAACCAAGAAGTTTTCTGCGCCCAACGCAGGTAGAGAAGGGTCTACTTGCGTTGGGGAACAAACTGCCTTTGAAAATGAAGGCCCCAACGCAGGTTTCGATATAGGGCACCTGCGCTGATGGCAGAGCGCCCTAGAGAAACCCTAGGGGCTCATGGGGGCAGGAAAACAAGCATGAAACTGAGAAATAAGACCATGAAAAGATAGAGCTAAGGTTTAGCTCCTACCTGGTGAAAACGGCACTGAAAATCGTCCACAGAATCTCCCGAAATCAGCTGGTGAAAAATCAAGAGGAAGAGGCACCTCCAAAGCTCCAACAAACCAAATGCACATGAAATGGTAAAATGAGGGGTAAAAACATCTTTTAATTGCTTTTTACGTAGTTCGAAGTGAAATATTAGTATTTTTACTTCATGTTATCCGTTTCTAACAAAGTTTGTTGCAGCAATTGATGATACAGTACTATCTCTGAAAAAGAAAAAGCCAGTCATGGTAAAATATGAATTTGATCTTATCAAACGAGCAGTTTTGGCAAAGTTCATGCTCGTTAAAAAATAAACGTAAGAACCGAGCAGTTTTAGCGCATAGTTCATGCTCGTTAAAAAATAAACATAAGATTGAGCAGTGTTTTGGCGCATTCAAGCTCTTTAAAAAAAATAATGAACCCAGTACCGGTAAATAAACATCTGAGACCGTAAATTCATCAGCCATAAAAGCCTTGGTCGTGTTTGTGCACCATCACCTCCACTTCTCATTTGGCCGATCATTCACATCCACTTGATTGTTTACCTATTTTGAGGAACAGCTGCGAAGAGTGATTCCACCTAGCCATCCTTGTAATACTGCCGTGATTGGAAAATTCCAACTTGTACCTGGAATCTGCTGCTATCCCTGTTTATCACTCGTTCCTCAAAAGACGAGTCTTCTTTGAGCTCTTTTCACTGACTCGTAAAATATGAAAAATTTGCCGAGTTTTGGCCTTCCAGCTCGTTAAAAGGACCGGAAGAGCTATCCCTCCTCTAGATTTTAATCTTTTTGGACCTGAGGGATTATTGCACAAAAAGATCGAGCGCTTGTCTAGTTCGGCTCGATAAAGATATCGAACATTCATCCCTTTTGTATTGTTTTATACTTTTTCGGACTTAAGGGATTAGATGACGAAAAAGGACCCCTTGGAGTCTACTTTATGTACACTTTTCAGACTCTCTAAAAATGAAAAGGACCGAGTTGTCTTTGTCGCTGGGCTCGTTAAAAATATTAGATAGCGACAAACTTGTCCTTAGACAAGAACGAGTTTCCCTATCGCTAGGCTCATTAAAAACATAGCGATGGGCTTGCCCGAAGGGCAGGTTATAGATCAAGCATATGTTATCCTCCTCAAGCTTGTCAAAAAATAAAGAGGTACTGGTCAGAAATGACTGGGGAAAAATTGGGAAGAACCTCAAAGCTTAATGGTAGCAAGTCGCTCTTGAACATGACACTTTTACCTCCGTAAATATCGGGTTGGGTTATTATCATTCACCGGCCCCTTCACCATGGTCTCGACATACCATCCATACATGGGGTAATGCTACCGATCCATCACATCAGTGTCATTATATGTTCAAGAGATGTCATTCAGAATGTGTCAACCGGGTCCCATCCACTACCATACATCATCTTTCATCCTTCCATGACCGCCACCCTGAATCATATTTCACAAATTGTTTTCACCAATCATCACTAGCTCCGTTCCGTGTCACTGATGTGGGATTCATTAGGGCCCTCCTTTGACGGATCACTTCTTATCGACATCAGCTCATTATCCAAGAAGTTGATCTAGGAACACCCCCCTCAGTACTTTGAAGCTTGCATGCCTCAATGGCAAGTTTCTCACTCCCGGCGATAGGTATACATTAATGACCTTCGACCAGGAGACTTTGCGTGGTGTTCGACGTCAGATCCTATATTCACACCACGTGAATTGTGCTGCAGTACCTTGAGGGTCATCATCATTATCGGTGATTCCTCTCGTGCTTGTTAACAGTTTACATTATTGACTGGTAATCAAGCGATGTCTTTCCATGTTCGACTTCAAGAAATTCTCACATGGATCTACTTGTACTAATGTGAAGATCGGACAAGTTTGAAGACCCCGGATCTAGTTTCATCCATCCGGGCTGCGATATATATTCAGGAGATAAAGACATGTGCAGCAGATGATCATCCTACTAAAAGGATGATAATTAAAAGCAGAGAATTATCCGTCTATTATCAGACGATCGTCTGTTTATGTACAGCGAATGTATTTATAAAGCTGAGCATGGGAAATGCCCGCCTCAGCTAGATCATGAAAAGATAATGTATTGTATTGTATTTTGTTACAGGTCACCTCCCGGCGATTGAATGAACTTCGGATCCTCCTAATAAAGCATTTCACCCGATAAACGACCTCATACTTTAGGGGGCAACTGTTATAGACATTTTTGTGCCTTACAGCATAGAGCATGAAATGTCAATAATCTGAGGGATCCAAAGTCCCTAAACAAGTTGTTCTTACCCTTAGAGGAACAAGGTCAGCAAACCACAGCACTGCAAAACAGTTCTCCACTGAAAAACACTCAAAAACAGGTCAATTTTGGATCATTGCAGCTGCTCCACTAGGTATCTGCGCTGCATAGCAGGTACAACAAAGGCTACCTGCGTTGCATAGCAAGTAGAACAAAGGCTACCTGCGTTGGGCGTACTTGGACATGTGGAGGAATCTTTTTCTCAAAGTGCCAGTGCCTAGGAAGCTTCTAAAAAGACACTTGATGATAAGATTCGCCTAATGATGAGTTAAGAGCTTCTAAAACTCCAAGTGGAAGACAGAAACTCCGAGTGAAGAACTGAAGAACAACTGGAGTTGAAGAGGACAAAAAGTCACACATCAAGCTGACTTATCTTCACTCCAAAACTCTATATAAGGATCTCATCCCATGGGATCTGGGAGGCCGGAATTTAGTGCAAAGAATTGCTGTTGGTTTGCAGTTGAGAGTATTGGGTGATTGCTTGAGGGAGATGAAGAAGAGATTTCTCTCCGTCGGGAAGGTGATGCTGGATTGGACCTCTCATGGTTGTATCACCGCCTGAACCTTACTTCCATATATTAATAAAGCTTTTGAGGTTCTTCTATTCGCATGTGTTTCAATGATGTATTGTCTTACTTGCGTATTTGATTTATGCTAATCCTTGAATCAGTTATGCATGCATGCTTCTTGTAGTTTCCTTTTCTTGTCTTATTTGCAGGATCTCGTGTAGCTGGGCCCGTGAAAAGACTTGGAGCCGGGAGCAAGCGGCAATCAAAGGAGATTGGATCGACCATTTGCGCAAGACATCGGTAAGTGGATCTCTTCCTTTTATCTCTTGCATGTCATAAAGAAGAAACTTTAGATAGTTTTGCTTTCAGCTGTTGCTAAGGAACTGTCACCCTTAGAGTGGGTTAGGGTCATTCCGAGTTGGATACTTTCCCCCACAACAAGGGGGTCAAAACTGCTCCAAAAGTTCAGGACCTTAAAAAATGCTAAAAATAATAAATGATGGAATGAACAAGGAAACAGATGAAACTGACTGAGGGGTCTAGGTGGAATAGGATGGTGGCCACCAATATCCACCTAGATCATTCCTCCCCCCTTAGGAAGCAATGGTCCCCATTCCGTGCAGAGCCTCCATGAGGTGAGGAAATCTGTTGAACCTAGATCTTGGTGAACAACTTGCCCTGGTGAAGGAGTTGGCCTGCTTTGACAACTCAATATAGTTGTATCCTCTATTAGCGAGTGTTCTTGATCTATGTGTCCATGATATGATCAGTTGTGGCCTATTTCATGCAGTCCAATTTGAGCTCTGTTAGTGTGAGTTGTTCTGCAATGTCAGATGTGTCCAACAATGGTGGAAAGTATGGCCGAAGGTGATCTACATTGAACATTAGGTGCAGACCAAGGAATGGTGGGATGTTGAGCTTGAAGGCATTGTCACCAAAGGCCTTGGTGATGGTGTTTGGCCCATATCGAAGAGGGTGAAGCTCTCAATGGGGTCCAGCAAGGTACTCCTTATGCAAATGTAGCCAAACTTTTTCGCCCACCTAGAACTTGTGCGGCACTCGATGTTGATCATGGCGCTGCTTATACTTAGCATTGGCTCTGTCCAATATATCATGGACCTATTGGAGGGTGTGTTGAATGTGCTCAATGAAGTTGTTATCCCTTTCAACATCAGACTGAACGTGAGCCAAATTAACCTAAGTGGCTGCAAATGGTATGGCCACATCAATGGGGCATAATGGTTGAAATCCCAGCCCTACCTGAAAGGGGCTATGGCCTGTTGAGCTGTGCAGAGCTCTATTGTAGATGTGTTGGACATAGGGGAGGATTTCATCCCATGTGTGTGGATGCTTCGAGTTGTACATGTGCATAATGTGTACAATCATCTTGTTGACAACCTCTATTTGGCCATCAGTTTGGGGTTGGAAAGTCATGGACATAGTAAGTTTTGTATCCAGCATCGACCAGAGACTTGACAAAAATGCACTCAGGAATATGTTGTCCCGATCTGAGATAATGGATTGTGGGATCCAAAAATGTACCCATACTCACTCAAAAAAGAACTTAGCAGTGGCCTCTGCTGTGATACTCTTCTTACAGGTCGCCATGATGGCCATCTTAGAGAATTTGTCGATGACCACAAAAATGCAATCATTGTTGTGCTTAGTAGAAGGAAGGCCCGACTTGTAATCCATGGAGATACATTCTGAAGGTCGTCTAGGAGTAGGTAGACGAGTATACAGGCCTTGCTTCTTGATGGTTGGTTTGGCAATGGCACAAGCGGTGCAGGATCTAATGTACTTCCCAACATCCTAATGAAGTTTTGGCCAATAAAATAACTTTTGCAATACAACCACTATTTTCTCTAATTTGAAATGTCCAGCGAACCGACTGTAGTGTGCCTCCCAAAAAATCTTGGCATGCTCACTTGAAGGAACATATATGTGTCCCAGGTGGCATAACAGTGAGTCTTGAAGGTGAAAATTTGGAACTTTCCTCCCTTCCAGGAGTGTCTGGTATATGCTGTCAAATTCTAGATCGCTTTGTAAAGATGTGGCCACCCCAATGTCTCATGCCCACAGGAGTCGAGCATAGTGATCAGAGCCATGACCGGTGGTCATCTGAGGCAATGAACAACATTATTGGTGCTTCCCTTCTTATACTTAATGTTCAAATGGAACTATTCCAAATAAGTGGACCATTTTTTATAGTGATCATTCGGCAACTTCCCTTGTGTCTGTATGAACTGTAGAGGTTGGTGGTTTGTGTGGATGATCGTTTCCTTTCCCAGTATGTAATGCTTCCATTGATGGCAGGCCTGCACAATAGAATACATTTATTTGTCATAAGTGGGGTACTTTCATATTGTGTCTAAATGTGTCTCACTGTGGTAAGCCACTGGATGACCATGCCGTGTAAGAACCACACCAATAGGATAGTTGGAGGCATCTGTCTCAATCTCAAATGGTTATTGCAGATCCGGTAATGTGAGCAATGGTGTATAACAGAGGCAATTCTTCAACTCGGAGAACACTTGTTGTTGGGTTTCTAACCAAAAAAAAAAAAATTTCGCTCCACCCTTGGTAACTTGACTTAAAGGCCAAGTGATACGAGAGAACCCTAAAGCAAACCTATGGTAGAAATTGGAAAGTCCCAAAAATATGCGGAGCTCTGTTAGAGTGGTTGGGGTTGGCCAATCCCGAATGACTTGTATATTGGATGGGTCCACGTGTACACCCTTCTCATCAATGATGCACCCAGATATTGAACCTAGGTCAGGCCAAAGGTGCATTTCTCCAAGTTAGCAAATAGCTTGTGTTGGTGCAAGGTTTGAAGGACCTGTCGAATATGGTGGAGGTGCTCTTCCCAAATCTGGTTGAAGATCAAGATGTCATCTAAATAAACCATGACAAATGCATTAGTGAACGGTCACAAGATGTCGTCCATCAGTCTCATGAAGGTTGTAGGGGAATTTGTCAATCTGAACGACATGACCAACTATTCGAAAAGGCCCTCCTTGGATTTTAAGGCAATCTTCCACACATCGGAGGGTTCTATAGGCACCTGGTGATAATCTGACTTCAATTCAATCTTGCTGAAATATTTGGCCCTCTTGAGCTGGTCCAGAAGGTCATCAATCTATGGGATTGGGTACCTATTCCAGATAGTGATCTTGTTTACCACCCGATACTCAATAAAGAGCCTTCAGGTCCCATCCTTCTTCTATACCAATATAATCGGGCTCCGACTAGGTGATGATATTGGCCTGAAGTGTCCTTTCTACAATAGTTTTTGAATCTACCTCTTGATCTCATATTTCTCCAGAACAAAGCGTCGATAGATCGGTCCATTTGATAGCGGCGCACCCGGGGTCAGATTGATGGAGTGCTTGACTTGACAGTGCAGAGGTACCCCTGTGGGTGAGGCGAAAATATCCCTGTACTCCTCCACAACCTTGTCCATCTACTACTGTTGTGCAGAGGAGCCTTTCCTGGAAGTTGTGGCCACAACCTTCTTCTTTTTCTGGGGGCGAATCATAAGGGAAAAAAAATTTGGTCTGGGAAATTATCTTACTACATTTCTTTACAGTGATCAAAGAGATGGCAGTAGGTGGGGCTACCTCTGGTATTCTGTACAAATTATTAGCCAAAGTAATAATCACAGAGTGAGGTCTAAACTCATATACAACATGTCACTTCCACAAGTATGGTTGTCCTAATAATACATCACAAACTTCAAGAGGAGAAACGTCACGCAGTACCTCATTCGTGAAGGGCTTGATGTTGTAGGGAAGGCATCAATGTTGACACAAATATCTCGTCCTTGGTGAAGCCACCCGATGGTGTATGGTTGTCGATGTGTTATAGTATTTAAGCCCAGTTGCTTCACGACCTCTTCTGAAATGAGGTTCTTTTGGCTCCCACTGTCGACAATGAACTGCAGTAGAGAACCCTTCACCCACATCTGTGAGTGGAAGAGGCCTTCCCCATCCTCTGGATCTTCAGGATCAATCTTCTGGATCTTGGTGGTGGCCAAGGTGGCACTCGGCTCCACATCAATGATCTGCTTCCCTTTGTCAGTTCCCTTATCAGGTTCTGATTCACATTCAAAACCTGCGACTGATTCGGAAGCCTTTAGCTTTGCCCCCAGTGACTGCTTGGCTCGACACTCACTTGCATTGTGAGTGGAGCCCTTATGGAACTTACACATTTTCCCGTGTCCTTTTTCATATTTGGGGTGTTGTTCTTTGCTTGCAGCTTCGGCGGTTTGTCCTAGATAGCACTGCCTTGGATTGGTCCTTTGTTATGTGGTTCTAGGGTGCCTTTTCCTTGCTTTGGATTCACATATCCAAAGTCCTGCCTCTTCTGTTTAAACTTCTGCTCAATCTTGACAGCGTATCGATACACTGTGCTGAGCGAGGAAATGTCCAAGAACTCCATCTCATCCTGGATGTACTTGTGTAGATAGTTGCAATACTTGAGCGCCAAATTCTGCTCAATATCCTCTATACCTAGCTTCGTGTGAAGGGTATGGAAAGTATTTGTGAACTCTGGCATATTTTGGTCCCTTCCTTGCCGTAGTGTGGTCTACTTTGTGTGTTTGTCTTCATAGCTCCCGACAGGGCAATATTGTTCCTTGATGGCATCTCGAAAAGAATTCCAAGTGGGTGCAACTGAAAACAACAAGGGTTCACTCTCGTCCTTTTGTTCACGATAGGTTTCCCACCAATCATTGACATGTGGGGTGAATTTAAGAAGTGCAAAAGTAACCTTTTCCCGCTTGGAAAAGTTATGAACTGAAAAATATCCTTCCAATAGATTTAACTATTTATTTACGATGTTTGCATCTATCAGGCCTTCGAATATAGTGTTATGAAACCAGCTCACAAAAAGATAGAAAAGAGAGATCCACGACTTAGAATTCAGCCTCTTCGAGGGGGCAACCTCCTTTACATTACATAAATGAACAATTCTTCGATGATACAAATGACAAAACCTCCTTTCTATATATAGGAGTCTAAGGAGTCACCATGTAATCCAGCCGACCTAACAATAATAATATAAAGCCACAAAAATAACAATAGAGGGATTCTATGGGGCACAGAAATAACAATATGGGGGTAATAGGGGCACAACAATATAAATAAGGGGTATAACTACAATAGTAATGGGGTAATCACTAGTATTATAGGGACCCAACATGCCCCTCTCCTTCAAAAAAGTGTTGTCCTCAACGCTTGAGTAGTTCTGGATACTTCTGCATAAAATTCTCATCCTCCCATGTGGAATCTTCAGCGGATAAGTTCTTCCACTTGATAAGATACTCTGAAATTGATCGATTTCGTAGCTGTCGAGTTCTTGTTTCTGTGACTGCTTCCGGTTCCAATATAATTTTTCCTTCCTCGTCAAGTTCTGGCAATATTGTTTGAATTGGGAGCTTGTCACCTATAACCTTCTTTAAACATGAAACATGGAAAACTGGGTGCAATCGAGAAGCTGCAGGAAGCTCCAATTTGTATGCCATAGTACCAATCTTTTGCAACACCTTGTACGGACCATAATACTTTGGTGATAATTTATTATCCTTCTTAGCTTGCTTTAGGGACATTTGCTTATATGGTTGTAGCCGTAGGAATACCCAATCACCTACATCAAAACTTCTTTCACTGCGATGTTGATCTGCCTGTTGTTTCATTCTATTTTGTGCCAACACGAGGTTATCCTTTAAGAGTTGGAGGACTTGTTGTTGATGTTCGATGTGATGTTCCACTGCCTGAACCTTAGAATTTTCTCTTAAATATGATGTGATGGATGGTGGTTGATACCCATAAAGTGCCATAAATGGGGTCATTTTTGTTGCTGTATGGAAGGAAGTGTTATACCACCATTCAGCCAGAGGCAACCATTTGACCCATTGTGTCTGTTTATCAGATACAAAGCAACGAAGATATCCTTCCAAACATTTGTTTACTATCTCAGTTTGCCCATCAGATTGAGGATGATAAGATGAGCTATGAGCTAACTGAGTACCAAGACAAGAAAATAATTCTGTCCAAAAATTTCCAGTGAAAATGGGATCTCTGTCACTTACAATAATCTTTGGGTTTCCATGTAGCTTTTGAACTGTTTCCATAAATGCAGTAGAAACTGTACTGGCTTTAAATGGATGTGATAATGCACAAAAGTGTGCATACTTGGTAAGTCTGTCAACTACCACCATGATGACACTCTTTCCCTCAGACTTGGGTAAACCTGTGATAAAATCCATTGAAACCTCCTCCCAACGTTGGCTTGGAATGGATAAAGGTTGTAATAGACCCGGTGTCTTAATTGTTTCAACTTTATTTTGCTGGCAAACCAAACATTCCGCCACAAACTTTTGAATATCTGATTTAAGGCCATCCCAAAAAAATTCCTTCTTAACCCTGTGGTAAGTTTTTAAAAATCCTGAGTGCCCTCCTAAGGGAGAAGTGTGCAATTCCATAAGAATCTTTTGTTTTAGCTGGGAATTCTTACAGAGGTATAAGCGATCTTTGTACCATAACGAATCATTTTTCCAGCTAAATGTATCAGAAGTACTGGAATCTTGTTGTAGCTTTCGAATAAGTGCCCACACTTCTTCGTCATTCTTCCATTCCTCCCTTGCTTCGTTTATCCAATCTGGTTGGATAATAGAAATGGCACACAACAATGCTTCCACATCCTCATCCTTTCTTGAGAGTGCATCTGCCACCACATTTTGCTTCCCTTTTTTGTAGATGATTTCAAAGTCATAACCCAACATCTTTGTGACCCACTTTTGTTGCTCTTCAGAGGATAATCTTTGTTCTAAAAAGTATTTAAGGCTATCATGATCCGTTTTTACCTTGAAGTGTCTTCCCATTAGGTAGGGTCGCCATTTCTTAAGTGCATGGAGTATTGCCAACATTTCCTTCTCATAAATAGCTTTGCTTAAAAACTTTCCCTTGATTGGACGACTTTCAAAAGCAATGGGTCTTTCATCTTGCATTAGAACAGCACCAATTCCATTTCCTGAAGCATCACATTCCACAATAAAGGTTTTTGTGAAGTCCGGTGTAGCTAAGACCGGTGCTTGGCACATTGCCTCTTTAAGATGTTCAAAGGCCTTTGTTGCTTCCGGAGTCCATGAAAATGAATCTTTCTTCAATAATGTTGTTAGAGGTGCTGCTATTCTCCCATAATTCTTAACAAACTTGCGATAATACCCTGTCAACCCAAGAAATCCTCGCAGATGCTTTATGGATGTGGGGATTTTCCATTCCTTAATGGCTTTAATTTTGCTAGGGTCTACCTTAACTCCTTCATGAGATACAATATGACCCAAATATTCCACCTCCTGGACTCCAAAGAAACATTTGGATCTTTTTGCATATAATTGTTTCTCCTCCAATAGTTGTAGCACCCTGTCAACATGTTCAACATGATCCTTCCAAGACTTGCTGTAGATTAGTATATCATCAAAAAATACTAACACAAATTTTCTAAGGAATGGTTTGAAAATTGAATTCATCAAACCTTGAAATGTTGAAGGTGCATTGGTAAGGCCAAAAGGCATGACCAAAAATTCATAATGACCCTCATGAGTTCTAAATGCCGTTTTTGGAATGTCTTCAATCTTCATTCTGATTTGATGATATCCCGAACGAAGATCCAACTTGGTGAAGTAAATTGATCCATGCAATTCATCCAGTAATTCATCAATAACAGGAATGGGGAACTTATCTTTAATAGTGAGCTTGTTGAGCTCCCTATAATCTGGACACATGCGCCATGATCCATCCTTCTTGTGCACCAATACTACTGGAGCTGAGAAAGAACTTTGACTCGGTTGAATTATACCAGCCTCTAGCATTTCTGCAACCATACGTTCAATTTCACTTTTTTGGACATAGGGATATCTGTACGGCCTGATGTTTGGAGGAACACTTCCTGGAATCAGATGAATAGCATGATCATGATCACGCATAGGTGGGAGACCTTTGGGAGTCTCAAATACCTTGGAATGATTGTCCAGACTTTTTGGAGATCTGGAGAAATAGATGATTCCAATGTGGAAACATCTAGCGAACATAATTGTGCAATTACACCTCTTTGCTCCTTTTTTAGAAGCTTTGTCATACCATTAGAGCTGATTATCTTTCCTGGTTTCCCTGCAATACCCCTTAATTCAACTTCCTTTCCTTCCGAAGAAAATTTGATGAAAAGTTCTTGAAAATTAAAAGCTATTGTACCCAAGGATTGTAGCCATTGGACTCCTAGTACAACATCAGCACCTCCCATTGGAATGGAAAGCATTGGGCTAGTCAATACATATTCTCCCATGGATAGCTTGATATTATGGCACTTTCCAGAGCAATTTATTGTTCCTCCATTTGCAATCATCACTTGACACTCTGGTGCTGGATATAGGAAGCAATTCAATTCTTTTGCTACCCTACAATGAATAAAATTGTGGGTGCTTCCTGAATCAATCAACACTATTACCTTTTTTTTCTTGATTTGTCCTTCTATCTTGATGGTTTGAGGAGTGGTAATTCCCGCCAATGCATTACAAGATATGGTCGGATTTATTTGTTCTTCATCTAGGCTTTGTTCCTGGAATATATCCTCTTCTTTTGACCTTTCTTGCTCCTTTTCTTCTTCCTCTTCACAATCTATGTAGAATAATTTCTTCTCAGCACACTTATGACCTTTTGTGTATTTGCTATCACAATTGTAACAAAGCCCTTTTGCTCTTTTTTCTTCCAATTGTTGTGGTGTCAACCTTGTAGGTTGTGGAAGACTATGGGCAACAACACTTCCGTCTTTATAGTTGTGAGTGGTATGCTTCCTAGTTGCCATAATTTTGCTTTCCATTTTTCTTGCTAACCTGAATGCCTTCTCTAATGAATCAGGTTCCCAAAGGCGCACATCATGTTGGATATTATCCTTTAAAGACCCTATGAACACATCAATCCTATGCTCCTCTGGAATATCTTTTACCCTTATGTTCAATTTTTGGAACTCCTCAATGTGCTCCATTATTGAACCCTTTTGTTTGAGACTTATCAATTGGCTAAAAAAAGTGTTGCTTTTTGTATCCTCATAATGTGCTATCAATTCTTCCGTAAAAATTGCCCAAGTGATAAATTGTTTACGAGAACAAAGCCATTGATACCATACAAACTGATTTGGTTCCAAATATAAAGTTGCCATACGTACCTTTTGTGTGTTTTGCACATTATTGAGATCGAAGAATTGCTCCATCTGTAATATCCATGTGGCGGGATCCTTGCCATCAAACTTCCTCATATCGATTTTTGGAACATGGTGAGTCTTCGATCCAACATTAGAGTCTATGGAATCATGATTAACATTTCTTTTGTTCTCATCATGAGTTTCCTTTACTACCTTTTCACCATTAGTGACCCTTTCTTGTAGCAACTTCTTCAATTCATCCATCTTATCATCCATGCCATCAATTTTAGCGTCCATGCCATTCACCTTAGCTTCCATGCCATCCATCTTAGCTTCCATGCCATCCATCTTAGCTTCCATGCCCTTTATCTTAGATTCCACACCATTTACCTTAGATTCTACGCCATTTATCTTAGATTCCACGCCACTTATCTTAGCTTCTGTTAGCTTTTGTGAGCGTGACATTTGTTGCACTTGTTCTTGTAATTTTGATATATCATGTAGCATTTCTTCCTCTTCTTCATGAGTCATGCTAGAGCTTTCAGGTTCCTTACTAGGTGTTTGCATTTTCTTTCCTCGGGGCATCAGTTACCGATAATAATGCTTTACTATGCCCTTTGAATTCTGTTAAACCAAGCTTACACAAAAATTAAAAAAAAAAACTACACACCTTTTTTCACTTTATAGAAGCCTGATATTGAATCTGATGTATCTCTGTAATTTCGGATCATCCAGTTCTGAAATTGCTACCTGTAGTAGCCTTCTGCGTCCTCTTTCCAATGCCACAAGTCTGAGCCAAATTGGATTCTCCAAGGAAGAGTTATGTGAAATCTCCCACAGTGACTTGCTTTTAGACAGGTTCAGTAGAGCGAACTTGTACGACGTGCCACGAGTCACTGTTTCAACCTTTGAATCTGAAACTCACCCACAAAAAACTACAGTCCGTCCTCTTTCTGTACCTTTTTACGAAATTTCAATCCGATCCTCAGAGAGAGAGTTATGACGATTTTCCCCAGGTCACCTGTTTTGAATGTAATTCAGGAGTCTGCAAAAAGGCCAACTTCCTCAGATCATATCTCCGAAAATATCGCGCTAAAAGCTCTGAAATTTGGACCCAAGGTTCAGCACCAATTCTTCTCAAATGGGTTTTTTTTGCGACTTCTGAAACGTCACAGAAAAAAAGTTATAGCGAAAATGCCACGATGACCTGTTTGGAGCAGCGAAACCCTAGAATCCAAAGCTCTGATACCAAATGTTATGAAACCAGCTCACAAAAAGATAGAAAAGAGAGATCCACGCCTTAGAATTCAGCCTCTTCGAGGGGGCAACCTCCTTTACATTACATAAATGAACAATTCTTGGATGATACAAATGACAAAACCTCCTTTCTATATATAGGAGTCTAAGGAGTCACAATATAATCCAGCCGACCTAACAATAATAATATAAAGCCACAAAAATAACAATAGAGGGATTCTATGGGGCACAGAAATAACAATATGGGGGTAATAGGGGCACAACAATATAAATAAGGGGTATAACTACAATAGTAATGGGGTAATCACTAGTATTATAGGGACCCAACATATAGGAATATCGAAGTTAACTTGTACCTTAAGAGGAGTGGCACCTCTAGAGTGGTTGTTGGATGAAAATGCATCGCCTGTGGGTAGTCTTCAAAGGATATAGGAAAAGTTATCCATCATCATGTCCATTTGTCACTCGAGGGCTTCCTCAAGGAACATTTTGAAAGGATCTCTTGCCCCTTCGTCTTTCTTTTCTTCATCCATGGGAGGTCATTGGGTTTTTTGAGGCTGATATTGCAATGGTTCAACCAAATCAAGACCTAATTCCTTATACCCTAACCTCGTTGGGGACATGCAAAGAAAAACAGAGAAAGAGCAGACCGCTCTGATACCACTAATCATAACTTAAACAAGAATGCAACAAGTTACAGATATAATCATAAACACAAAGATGCAGCAGAAAAACACTTCATTTCATTAATAGAAAAATACTGAACTATGCTTACAAACATAATGGAAATAATATAGCTCAGGTGATGGTAGCTTATCTCTGAGAAGAGATGTGGTGGCTAGATGCCTCTAAATTGTGTTATAATGATGCTCAAGGGCCTATTTATTAATGGAAAACATGAGAAAACCCTAAAAAACCAAAACCCTAACCCTAGGAGATGTAACGCCAAGAGTTTGTGGGCCCCGTTGTGGTTAGTTGGGCAACCAACTTCCCAGGGTTGTAACTTGATCATATTATCTCCATTTGGCCCGTACAATACCTTGTTGGAAAGTTCTCTCTGAGGACTACAGGTTTCATCGTAGGACCTTTGCCAGAATCACGGGCCTATCATGGACCCCAAAAAATGTCATTTAGGGGGTCAAAACTACTCTGACAATTCACGACTCGAAAAAAATGCTAAAAATAGTAAATGCTAAAATGAACAAGGAAACAGATGAAACTAACTGGGGGGTCTAGGTGGAATAGGCGGGTGGCCACCAATATCCACCAGGATCAATCACCATGGAAAATGTTGAGATTTTTGTCTTCATTCTGTGGCACACCTTCACTACATGTCTCAAGTTTGTGACCTATTATAGTGCATGGGGAAAACCCACAGGTGATCCAAACCCTAATGCTTTGTGCGAACTCAATTCTCCCAAATCATCCCTCCATTATAACTTTTGACTTGTTTATATTCAATTTTCAACATCCACTTCCCTTGAAATTTCTTGATTTAAGATACTTATTAACCTTTTCATACCATGCGTAAGTGAATTGTTTCAATCCACACATTGGCCTTCACTAACATACAATTCTAGCTTTTATTTTTTATTCAACTACCAATCCTTCAAAGTTCTCCATATATACTTCTTCTTGCAAATATCCATTTAGACCACATCCTATCCAATTTTTTCCATAAGAGCTAACAACATTCTAATTATGATTAATTTTATAGTGCGAGAAAAACATTCCTTGCAATCATTTCTTTCTTTTTGTTTATATCCTTTTTGCAATTAACAAATATTTATATTTATCAATTGAACCATTTAATTTGAACTTTGTGCAATATACCCATTTACATCCCACTAATTTTGTTAGTTGGCAGTGATACATTTAATTCCAATTGTTATTTTTCATCAAAGCACAATATTCTACTTACATTGCATCTATCCATTCTTGTTTCTTTTTTTTTTCATTAAAGGAAATTAGATCATAAGAATGCACTTCGCTTCTCTCATCAAATCAAAACTTACATACTTTATTTTTTTTGACCTTGTTGATCTCTCTCCTTTTTGTATTTCATTTAGCTTTGCATCTTGAAGAGTCTGATAAAACACTTCTAGTCTTTTATCAGATTGATATTCATCGTTTGGATATTGCTACCATATTTTTCTTCCAGCTCCAACTCTACTTTTTATTCCTACACTTTTGTTTCATCTTCTCTTCTACACGTGCTATATGTGACAAGAGTTATAAATTCATGTTTTTTATTATCACCTTGCAAATCTTCAACCTTCTATTTTGATGTAAGCACATATGAGAATCTCTCATCAAAAATTACATCCCTACTTATGACAACCTTTCTGTTTGCTAGATCATATAATTGGTATGCATTTGATTCAATGCTATACCTAATAAATATGCATTTTCTACTTTTAGCTTCTAACTTATGTATATATTTATCTAGAACATGTGAATATGACAAACAACTAAAAACTTTGAGATTGATTACCTCTAGTTTCCTTTCTGAGTAAGATTCATGAGAAATCCTTCCACAAAATTCATTTGCTAGACCATGATTGAACAAAAATAATGTTTTATGGACTACTTCAACCTAAAATTGATTACTAAGATGATTCCCTTTTAGCATAAACCAAGCCATATCTTACAGATTCTTCCTCTTTGTCACCACATTTTATTTTTATGTTTTGGAAACATAAGTTTGTCTTTGAATACCATAATGACATAATAAAAATCATGAAATGCTTGTGATTCATAATCACCTCCTTTATCACTCTTAAGCACCTTAGTGCAAAAAACACTCTCATTTTAACCACAAATATCACTATGGACTATTTCAAGTACCATAGTTTCCCTAGATTTATTATTATGAAATTTAAATCAATGTTGCTTCCTTGATAGATGTGCCTCACATACACCTTTATATTCTTGAATGTTATACAACACATTCACAAAATTATGTTTAAGGAAAAAAATCAAATAAAATTAATTAATAGGATCATATATTCCATGCTATTAGTGCCTAAATCTACCTTAGGCTGAGAAAGGTAGGATCCAGGACCAACATCAAACCACGCTTAACCTGGTAGCTAGCCCTACCAGGTCGGGAGAGGGCTCTCTCTGGGTCAATCTCAGCAAAATATGATCACTAAAAGCTTGAGATGACTAATATAACTACTGATCTTAGGCTAGGTATATGTGCAAAGGGTTTGATTGAATAAAATGATGTGTTTGTTGGTTCTAATGGAAAGGCAGATTTTGGGTGCAGGGAATGAGGCTCAGTCTTGCAAAAATCTCAATGGGGCAAGGTAGGAAACTGATTTTGGCACTTTAAATCGAATGAGATGGAGGGATTAGATAGATGAGGAGTTGAAGAGGGCAAGAGAAACCATGGATCCTCTCCAAACAGCTGAAAACATCAAGAAACTAAAGAAAACCTCAAGTAGAGCACTGCAATTTCAATGGATTCTACTTTCACTCTTGTTTGATTTAGTTAGGAAGAAACAAGATAGATAATGTCATACATAACACATAAAAAAATACATAAGAAAGCACTGTACCAAAACAAAATTCCACAGGGATCCCAAAGAGTGTTGCAAACCCTGGTCTCAATTCCTTAGCCAAAATGCTGATATGAGTGTACAATGAAGCTCCTTGCTTTCTCAAGAGTCCAACCATGCTAATGACTGAAAAACCACATAATATAGACAAACCATAGCTCATCCTAGCCTCTAGGGGTCGAGCTCACATGTTTAGGAGCTGTTCCAACTAATTCTAAACTGAGAACTAGAAATTAGGCAGTGGAACAGCATGCCTCTAGAAACAAGGGAACTGATTCATTCAGTTTCAAACAACTTTTTAACAGATGAATCTACCTCCATAAGTGAAAATTTGACATATTTACATCATGATCCATCAATTTACATTAAATTACATCACAAATTTGACATTAAGAAGGTGAAAAAGTCAAACTGGCAAAAGCTAGGCGAAAAACAGAGTATACTTGGTCAAACTGGCAAAATTTTCCCTATGCGTCGCGCCTGATTTCTCTATGCGTAGCACCTGTTTGGAGCCAATTTTTAAGGCCTTCCCAATGTCCAAATTGGGCTAAGAATATCTCTTTGGAAATATTATTGAGTCTACTTTCCAACCCAACTGGAATTTTTCAATTTGGAGTTCATTTGCACTATCAAAAATCAACTATCCCAAGACTGGTCAAAATGTGCAAAATGAGGTTGCCTAAAGGCAGAGTTCTGTTGCAGTCAACTTATGAAAGTCTTACTCAACTTCAAATTGAGCTCATGATACCTCATTGGAAATATCTTTGTGTCTAGTTAACATTTGACTCATCAAGCAAGTCATTTGGCCAACCAAGCTAGGAGAAATCTTGATTTTCCCAAGGTCACTTCAGAGGTGCATCAATTCTCCCGAGGAAACTTTATTTTTGACATCTCTCTAAAACCATGACACCTGTGTAAAAAGTGAAGGAAATTTTTCTTCCTTGGCCTATTGTGGACAAAAACCTCTCTCTGTTTTCCAAAATTCATCTTTTCTTTCTCAGAAACATCATTTGAGTAAAACCTACCCCGCTGTGTGGAACAGGGGATTCGTTGAAATGAAGTGAAATGAAGGGGATAAGGGGCTTCTAAATTCTTGAGAAAATTTTTAGAAGTAGGGAGGGATGTTAGGAAGTATGGGAAACTGGAATTTCAAATATTGAGTGATGGGAAGGGGTCTAAAAGGGCAAAACACAGGCCTAGCCTAGAAAATTGTCAAGTTGTAGCAAGAAACTAGGGTTTGTGCGAAAATGAGGAATTTGGGGAATATCAGTGATGGGAAGTGTTTAATAAGGTACATTAAGGATAGGGGAAGGTGTATGAACATCTGAATACAAGTTTTGATAATGATTTGACCATCCAAGAGAAATTACCTTCAAAACCCTAAGAGAGAGAAATGAACCTTACCTAGGCACAACTGAAACATGAACAAGGTGTAAAATGACCCAGTGGAACTTGACATGATGATGAAAACCATTTGAATGATGGTACACTCAGCTGAATGGCGACATGAGCTGACATTTGGACAACTTTGACTGTAGTAAAAGCAAACCCTAGACCTAATACCTAGTGACCAAATTTTGCTTGAAGACTCACTGAAATGACAAAATTTGACCTCGACACCTTAAAATAACTTTGTAAAAGCATGTTTGATCACTTGAGGAAGGCTACAAAGACTGACACTAACAGTGGCTCCAATGGGGATGGTAGCTCCTTGGAGGTGCCAAGAACTACAGATCTTTGGAAAGCAGACAGTGCCTTCATCCATTGGGCAATGGAGTCAAAAACTCAAGCTGAAATGCATGACTGAAAACTGATGAATCGATGACACAAATTGACTCTCACTCAACTAAAAACTAACTCGATACTTAAACACAACTAACAAACTGGAAATTATGCTCAAAGTAGAGCTTATTCATCAAAACCTACTCTAACAGTTTCATTCATCACCTAATCAAGTGAAATGAAACAACCAATGCAATCAAGTAAGTATTCCTGCTATTGTTTGAATTCTCCGCAAGTGCTTGCTTATGAACAACAAGAGAGAACTACTGAAAGGAAAATCCCATGTAAACTTGTGAACAGATCCGTTGAATAATATGGATTCTCTATCCGCCTCCAAAAACACTGCATAAGGATCTTGAAATTCATGCACACTGGGACTTAGCTCATCCAATGGATTACTTCTCTTCTCCTCATACCATGAATACAAACTTTGTTTTGAGCTTTGTGACGAGACTCCTGCTAAAAATGACAAAGAAACCAGCTGTCGGATCAAATTTATATCAGCACACGTTTCAAGCTCACATGTAGTCAATGGAGAAGGACTTGGACTACAGACATCATCCAACACATCAGCTATTGGATCATGAAAAACTCGAAAAGACTGCTGCAACCCATTTTCTATTGGTTCCGATGAGATTCCATGATTTCCTACAGGCTGCTCATTTGAAGATATATTATGCAATTTACCCTTCAAAAACTGAAATGATTCAAAACAAAATGGTACGGAATCATCTTGTATCATTTGATCATATGTGCCAGCTTCCATGTCTTCATCTGCAACTTGAAAATCAATGGAATTCAGAAGCTGCAAATCTGGATATGAGAAGTCTTGAACAAGGTTTTCATTGCTCTCAAGGTGGTCCAAATCAAGACTTGTCGACAATTGATTTCTGAGTGCGTGAATGTTGTCTCTAATGAACTGAAACGAAGCAAAACAAAAAGGCAAAGATCCTTCACTTACTTCAAAATTTGCTACACTTCCTCGTCACTGTCATAGCTTATATGCACCTGTTGATCACTGTATTCGAGCTGTTGTAAGTGAACTTCCTCCTCCCCCAAACTAGCTGTTGATTTGTTTGCAAGATTAGCTTCTGTTTGGAGAACATAATCATCATCATACTGATCAAACTGAGGCAAATCGTCAGTATAAAACACATCATCAAGCATATATGTCATATCAACAGATCTCTCTTCTCCAAGATGATCTATAAAACAATCATTATCAGATCTATGACAACTGGGATAAGAAAGAAAATGTTTTGGAGCAGCCATTTGTTCTTCTTCAATCAACGAGCGATGGGCTTGAACACTATATTCGTTCTTTGTTGTGATCCTTTGCATCATCTCTTCCACTACACTTGTCAAAATCTCAAGCTTTACCTCTAAAGATGTCGATTCCTCTGGATCTATGTTTTTCATCTCTTCTTCTTTCAACTTTGCCCTTCGGATCAGAAAATGATCCTCTACATCTACTACGTTGTTCTGCATCTCTTCAAGTGTTGCAAGATTCCTTTCTCTCAATTGAAACTCCATTTCCAGATCAAAGGCACCTGGGTAGTGCAAGAGAGCGGATCTAGGAGGAGGTCTTATATTAACGGCATCGAATAATAAACTTGGTTAAATTCGGCAAAAAATTGTTGTATTGTCTCCCCTCGCAATCTTTTCAGCTGGTTAGACTCTTCTATAATCAAGAAAGGGTTTTGTCTTACCACCCACCTGTCGAGGAAAACTTTGACGAACTGCTGGAAATCTGAGATGCTTGCATCAGGCAGGGTTTTGAACCAACTCTTGACTTTGCCTTGCAAAGAAAGAGCGAAAAGCCTAATATTGACATCTTCTTCATCAACTTAAAAAAGATCAAGAAAAGACTCAAAATTCAATACATGCCTCTCAGCAGTGATATTGTCGCATTCACCATCAAATCTTGGTAGATATAGGTCATGATTTTTAGGGAAAGCATGGGATATAGGAGGTAAAATCAGAGGCTTGTATCGATCTGGAATTTTATAAGGTGTAGGAGTAAATACAGAAGGTATAGAATCAGTCTTGGTCTCTTGGGGCTCATTAGTTTTAAGACGGTCATCACAAGATTCAGAAGAAAGGTCTTGATCAAGCTCAAAGGCATGCAAATCTTTGGTATTCACAATCTTCAAAGGGTAGGAATCAAATGCAGGCCAAGGATCTCTTCTCAAATACAATATACTTTGCAAAGCCTTCTTGAAATTCTTGGGAAAAGAGAAGAATAATTTATGACAAAGAACAAAATTTCTTGGATGAAATTCCAACTTGAATACCTGATCTTTCCATATTGTCCTTTCATGTTTCTGCTGGTCAATTTCATCCTCTAGTGGAGTCCTTGGATCTAATCTCGTAACTGATTTAGAGTCGCCAGGTGAATGATTTCAGCCTTGCGGTGTCTGATCATTGTCCACCATCAACAATCAGATCTGAACTTGATACATGTTATTGGGGAAATTTGCAAATCAAATGTTCAGCTTATAAGACTAGACCGGAGATTGACTGAAGCAGCTTTTATCTACTTTCGCTAATGCAAAGCAAAAGCATTTCGAAGGCTACCTGGCTAATCTTCAGACTCTGTCTGTAGTTTATGAAGCAAGAACACTAACAAACAAATAAGATTTTCTTCCCCAGTATGGTCACCACTATTTTAGGGCCTAGATTTACCTCAAGCTGAGAAAGGTAGGATCCAGGACCAACATCAAACCACGCTTAACCTGGTAGCTAGCCCTACCAGGTCGGGAGAGGGTTCTCTCTGGGTCAATCTCAGCAAAATATGATCACTAAAAGCTTGAGATAACTAATATAACTATTGATCTTAGGCTAGGTATATGTGCAAAGGGTTTGATTGAATAAAATGGTGTTTGTTGGTTCTAATGGAAAGGCAGATTTTGGGTGCGGGGAATGAGGCTCAGTCTTGCAGAGATCTCAATGGGGCAGGGTAGGCAACTAATTTTGGCACTTCAAATCGAATGAGATGGAGGGATTAGATAGGTGAGGAGTTGAAGAGGGCAAGAGAAACCATGGATCCTCTTCAAACAACTAAAAACATCAAGAAACTGAAGCAAACCTCAAGTAGAGCACTGCAATTTCAATGGATTCTACTTTCACTCTTATTTGATTTAGTTAGGAAGAAACAAGATAGATAATTTCATACATAACACATAAACAAATACATAAGAAAGAACTGTACCAAAAAAAAATTCCACAGGGATCCCAAAGAGTGCTGCAAACCCTGGTCTCAATTCCTTAGCCAAATGTTGATATGAGTGTACAATGAAGCTCCTTGCTTTCTCAAGAGTCCAACCCTGCTAATGACTGAAAAACCACATAATATAGACAAAACCATAGTTCATCCTAGCCTCTAGGGGTCGACCTCACATGTTTAGGAGCTATTCCAACTAATTCTAAACTGAGAACTAGAAATTAGGCAGTGGAACAATATGCCTCTAGAAACAAGGGAATTGATTCATTCAGTTTCAAACAACTTTTTAACAGATGGATCTACCTCCATAAGTGAAAATTTGACATATTTACATTATGATCCATCAATGTACATTAAATTACATCAAAAATTTGACATTAAGAAGGTGAAAAAGTCAAACTGGCAAAAGCTAGGCGAAAAGCAGAGTATACTTGGTCAAACTGGCAAAATTTTCCCTATGCCCCGCGCCTGATTTCTCTATGCATAACACCTGTTTGGAGCCACTTTTAAAGGTCTTTCCGGTGTCCAAATTGGGCGCAGGATAGCTCGTTGGAAATATCATTGAGTCTAATTTCCAACCCAACTGGAATTTTTCAATTTTGAGTTCATTTTCCCTATAAAAAATCAAATCTCCCAAGACTGGTCCAAATGTACAAAATGAGGCTGCCTAAAGGCAAAGTTCTGTTGCAGTCAACTTTTGAAAGTCTTTCTCAACTCCAAATTGAGCTCATGATAGCTCATTGGAAAGATATTTGTGTCTAGTTATCATTTGACTCATCCATCAAATCATTTGGCCAACTAAGCTAGGCGAAATCTTGATTTTCCCAAGGTCACTTCAGAGGTGCATCAATTCTCCTGAGGAAACTGTATTTTTGACATTTCTCTAAAACCATGACACCTGTGTAAAAAGTGAAGGAGATTTTTCTTCCTTGGCCTATTTTGGACAAAAATCTCTCTCCATTTTCTAAAATTCATCTTTTCTTTCTCAGAAACATCATTTGAGTAAAACCTACCCCGATGTGTGGAACAGGGGATTTGTTGAAATGAAGTGAAATGAAGGGGATAAGGGGCTTCTAAATTCTTGAGAAAATTTTGAGAAGTAGGGAGGGATGTTAGGAAGTAGGGGAAAGTGGAATTTCAAAGATTGAGTGAGGGGAATGAGTCCAAAAGGGCAAAACACAGGCCTAGCCTAGAAAACTATCAAGTTGTAGCAAGAAACTAGGGTTTGTGCGAAAATGAGGAATTTGGGGGATATCAATAATGGGAAGTGTTTAATAAGGTACATTAAGGATAGGGAAAGGTGTATGAACATCTGGATACAAGTTTTGATAATGATTTTACCATCCAAGATAAATTACCTTCAAAACCCTAGGAGAGGGAAATGAACCTTACCTAAGCACAACTGAAACATGAACAAGGTGTAAAATGACCCAGTGGAACTTGACATGATGATGACAACCCTCTGAATGATGGTACACTCAGCTGAATGGTGACATGGGCCGACATTTGGACAACTTTGACAGGAGTAAAAGCAAACCCTAGACCTAATACCTACTGACCAAATTTTGCTTGAAGACTCACTGAAATGACAAAATTTGACCTTGACACCTTAAAATCACTTTGTAAGAGCATGTTTGATCACTGGAGGAAGGCTTCAAAGACTGACACTAACACATGCCATAATCAATTTTCTAAAGTAATGGTGTCATTGTTATGATCTGTATTCAAACACTGTTTCTTATTAGAAACAAAAATATAGTTTTCATTAGTGATCTTAATAGAAAAGGACAAGTTTTTCATTAATCTAGGAAAATACAATATATTCTATATGTTTTTGATGCAATCTAATAAAAGTCAAAGAGGTATGTTGGTCGTAACAATAATAATAATGAGAGGAGGGTGAATCAATATTATGTTCTTTTTATCAATATTTGAAATTATTTAAATCATAATCAAGAATATATGCACATGAGACACATATGTTTACGTGAAAACCCATAAAGGGAGAAAACAAAAAACATTATTTTTGTTCTTAATGTAAGCTTCAATCTGTTATTGCATCAAATTTATTGGCAACAACTAGAAGGAAGCACCAACTCCTTGATTTGCAAGCACCATGCTTGTAGGAGTCACCAAGCCCCTTTATTTGCATAAGAACGAACTTGTTGAATGCCCTAATTCCACTTGTTTACAGGTAATAACCCATGAGGCACCAAACCCCTCATATTTATAGGCACCAACCTTAAAGAGGCTCCAACCCCTTGATCTACAAGCACCTACTTGCACAAAATTTCATATCTCTCTTTAATCATTTTTCAGACTCAGATCTCTAGTTATATAGTTGAAATATTATTGATGCAATCTTTCAAATCACTGATATATCTTTCCATGATTTGCATTTACGTGTTTCCTCTAATTCTCAAATTTAACTGAATTCTTTCATATATGGATCTTTGATATGTTCTTTAATAATTTTCTTTTCTGCAACTTGACTCTCAGATATTCCGACCTATGATCAATTCCTATGCAACTAACTATTCTTTCTTCTATTCATTGATTCAATAAAATATCCTTCAAAATATTCTTTGTTGGCCAATATTTCTTTAAGTTTCTTTTATACAGCCTAAATCTCACACTTTAGATTTGCACTTTTCGATCTCATCCCCACCTCATAACTAAACAACAAATTTGTTCTCTTCTTTTCAAGGTGGATTCTAATTTATGCACTTATGTTCATTTTTTAGATCTGTCTCTAAACCGCTTCTTTGATATAGTTGTGCCCTTTCCTCCTTATTCTCATCTAACTGCAGAGTGCAATTTCTTGACTGCAATACCTACCTTTTTAATCTTCAACCCCACAAATATCACATCGATAGTTCTTTCTTATATATCTAGTATCAGTTTCTTGTTAACTGTTAAATCTCATTATTTTGGATTTCTTAATAGTCATTTATTTTACAACTGTCGAATACCAGATACGTAGAATTGTGCCTTAATTGTTTTTTCTACGATCCGAGGCTTAACTCAAGGACTTAAACCCTTTGAAATCCACCTGGAATGAGTACTTGTCACTTCCTATTTGTTCATCATTGACTGCTACATGTGAAGCCATGTCATCACTATGACAATGCCATCAATCATTACTTGAAATCACCAAGTCATTGTTTAAACCACACCAATGCTACTTGATGCCATGTGAAATGTTATGTCAACATTGGAATTTCGTATAGGATCATTTTTTCTCATTAAACATTTAACATGTAGAAATGTCGGTGTTGATATGATTTGTTTGATCAAATCATTTGCAGTTCTCTGATCACATCATGTGTGAGTCTGCATGTTAACTTCCATGATGATGCATGTCCAATATCAACTATGGACCGTTAAACACAAATCGTCCCCATCGTTGGATCATATTAAGTTCTAGACTACTCAACTTCAATTCATGTTGAGGCCCAATATTAATTATGGACCATGGAAACAACACATTATGGACTAATGATTATCTTCTAAGCAGGTCAGATTCTGACATTAAACCTGAGCTATTGATTTAAAAATATATACGCCATAAGATCACATCACACAGTGGGTTGTACATTATTCCTCATGCCCATTGGCATTTGAAATTACTTCTCAGTCGTCGGATCAAAGTGATGTCGACCATTGGATTTCATCATTGGATGTCATCCACCCAATGTAGATAAGAACCATTGATCTTTTCGGTGAATGTGGTTCTTGGATGTTGATTTTCCTTCTCCATTAAATTCACTGCTTTTTTTGTGATCACACTATGTTCGACTTGTAGCTTCAGGAAATGGACTATCTGTGCCAACATTATTTACCAAGTTGTATGATGAGAAACTCATTGTCCATACATACTCCACATCATTCAATATAATCAACCAAATTCTGACACATGTAAAACTACTCTTAAATTTCAATTTTCATTTATTTACCAAGTTGTATGATGAGAAACTTATTGTCCATACATACTCCACATCATTCAATATAATCAACCAAAGTTTGCCACATGTACAACTACTCTTAAATTTCAATTTTCATTTTAATCAATGGGAGTTAAATTAAGTTGCATACATTTTTGGAAGATCTTTGAGAAGACTATCTAACTGAACTTTCACATTTGGGTTGAGAAGTTGGAATAAAAATTCCTGCAAAGATATTATTTGCATGCTTGATTGTGGCTATAATTAAGAAAACAGATTAATACGACCATGGAAACATAGTAGCCCATATTCTCTTAAACTTTGATGCAACCACTATACAACAAATTATCCCAACAAGCTACCTTTGAACTTGATATTGAACTTGACATTAATGACAACCATTTCTCAACATACGTCACCTCTTCCTTGTAGGTCGTGAATATTATCATCGCCAAGAAAAATGATCTCATTATCATAAGAAGCAAGTTTTGAAAAAAAATATTGCTTACCAATCATATGGTTGGTGGCTCCTAAATCAATGTACTAGATGATTGAGAAATAGGATGTTAGTATGAGAAGCCATAAACAAATCATTAGTCGTAGCTTCTTGTGAAATAATTGTACTACTTTCTACAAAATAAATTTGATGTATTCAACTTATACTTCTTCCCCTATGATGTCCTCTAACTCTATTCCTCTCAACCTCATGTACTTATTTAATATATCCTCTAACTCTATTCCTCTCAAGCTCATGTACTTATTTAATATATCACCCTTCTGCATTATTATTAGTCTTACTACCATAATAGCAATATTTAAAACTTTGAGAAGTAACTCTTTGATTTGAAGAATTTCGTATCCAATTTTGATTTTAATGCCAATTATACCTTCCTTGTTGATTACCATTGTCATGATCTAGTGCAAGTTCTTATTTATTAATTACCTCTCGTTGTCTCCCTTCTTTTAAGATCTTGATCTAGTGCAAGTTCTTATTTATTGAATCTCTTCTCTTCCCAGAGTAAAAATTCTATAACTTCTTAAATGTCAAATTTGGAGAAGAGATACAAAATGAAGTTATATTTTGATACGTATCTAGTGTGATATTAAATAAAATATTTATATGTGATATTAAATAAAATATTTATGAATTCCTTATCTTTAAGGTCTATGCAAATTGATGATAATTCATTTTTCAATGCTTGCAACTTTTGAACTTGGATCCATAATGGAATTGAATGTTGCCATATTTAAACTAATTAATTCGTTTCTCAATAATAAACTTCAAAGTTTAAATTCATCCAAACTTTTAAAAAATGGTAATACTATGAATGTGTGGAAGAATATCATTTTTCCAAAGCAAAGATAAATAAGTAATGCAATTTTATCTTTCTTCTTATTAGTCCCTGCCATCTAGCAATGGCATGGGACTATAGTAATCAGTTTGTAGTCATTTAGCATTACTTGGTCTTCCGTTTTCGAAACTTTCTTATTTCATGTTGGTTATTTACCTTTTCATGTTCATTATTTACCTTGTCATTGAACTTTATGGTCTTATTTGGCCTCCTCCCAAGGCGGAAGAGGCTAGACTATAGTTTATTCTGATTTTAGGCTGTTCATTTTTCTTAAATGTTTTGGACTATGGAACTAATGTTAACATTATTTTGAACTTATGTTAACATTAGTTTGAGTTGCTTCCTATGGTTGCAGTGGTGTTAACATAGTTAGAGTTGCTTTCTATGGTTGTAGTGGAGCAGCAACTTCATGTTGTTGCAGTGGAGGGGCAGCTTCAGGTACTAGATGTGGATGCATGCAGATTATAGGTGGATGGATGCATGAAAATAACTTCACTCTGAGGGCTTTGAGGCTCTTAACTGATTCGATCTGCTTCAAGTTCTCTGTGGATCTGCTTCACCGACTAGATCTGCTTCAAGCTCTCTGTGGATCTGCTTCACCGACTAGATCTGCTTCAAGCTCTCTGTGGATCTACTTCACTGACTGAATCTGCTTCAAGCTCTCTGTCTGGCTTTGGAACTGGATCTTTGGCAAAAGAAGCCGAAGCAGATCTGAGCCTGCACAAAAGTTCACAGATCTGATCATTTGAAGCTCAAGCACTGACAAGCACTTGCTAGACTGAGCATGACAAGCACCCACTAGCGCTCGTTCGGCAATACTTCTGAGTTAACAGAGTTTAATTGATGCCTTGTTCTCTAGTTATAAGAAATTGATATGAAGACTGCAAAGAAAATGACGAGGCAACTGGCTCTCTTACCTTTTCTCATGTTGCCTGATGTTGTTGAAGCCGATTGTTACAACTCTTCCTCAATCAAAGTCTACTCCTGCCTCAATCAAAGTCTGCTTGCTGTGCTTCCTCAATGGAAGTGCTCCATTCTCCACTGTAACTAATTTCACCGACATTAATGGGAGTTTCCTCATTAACAGACACAGGTGAAGACTGAGGAACAACAAACACAAGTGAAGACTGAGAAACAATAGAGATGAAGACTGAGGAACAACATTTGCACTGCTGGGCATCCCATTGCCATTAATATAACCTCTTCTCTGCACTCTCACACACACATAAGATGCCAACATGATTGTAGTCAGAATCCCAACTGCAATGGCTATTCCATACCCTAACCCTACTTTACTTACCTTCTCTACATCAATGAAGCTACTATTGCTGCTCATCTCTGCTATTCTAGCCATGGATCACCTACTCCGCCAGGAAGATCTTTAAGGCTCGATGAGACAAAGCATAGAAGGCCAAAGTACATACACCCTTTTAGGCTAAGGCGAGATTTTGTATAAGGCCTAGGATTTCCCTTACATGCCTTTAAGGCCCCAGCAGAGGTAAAGGAACCACCAAAGATAGAGGTAGCAGCATCAATGCCAGTAGCAGGGAGCAGATAGAGACCCGTGAGCAGAACAGAGCTTATTTGGGAACAGCTGTTTGTGATGGGAACAGGGTAGCAGGTCCTCACTTGCCTCTCCAGAGGCAAGGGGAAGTAGCACCTAAGCGAGCAGGAGCACGCCTTCAACGGCCTCACTCCCTTCTCCCTGAGAACTTCATCAAGGAGACCCGCCTTCAGCAGCCTCGCTCCCTTCCCCCTGAGAACTTCATCGACCTTGCCTGCCTTCAGCGACCTGCCTCCTGTATTGACATATTAGCAGACATATTACCATGATACAATGTTAAGTGGCATGGTTTACGCCCTGCATGCTATGTTATGGAGAAGGAGGTGAGGCATGTGGCGCTCATGGGAGGGCCCACATGGAGGTCTTTTTATTTTTATTTTTTTAAGCACTTTAATGACTTTGTGAACCTTAACTTTCAACTAATTCTTATTGCTACAAAGTTGGTTTGAAGTTCTTAGTGTTAGAGCTACTAGAGAAACAATGGTAGAATATTGTGAGATTGCAGTGTGGGGACAAGGATATTGCAGTAGATGTAATAGTTTCTTTTCAATGGCGCAAACCCTGAATTTAGGTACTCAAGTAAAATCATGCAGTTTCTCCCTGTCCTTGGCGTTTCAACTGTCCCTCGCGTAGCCGCTAGAAGGCTCGGTTAGGGAAATATATAAGGCCTTTACAGGTTATTTTTCTAATCTTCAGCTTTAGCTAAGGTATGCGATTATTCAATTGTAAAGTTGATTTTAAGATCTGGAAGAATATGGATTGCTAGTTTTGTACTTATTTTTTCATATACTCACATGCAAATGGGCTTAATTTAATAGACTTTTGAATTCTTTAATCGACTTTTGAAACCCTCATAAATTGTTTCAGATTTTATGATGGGGGTGAAGAATAGGCCTGCTGCTGGATTTCCCCCACACCCAAATGAAGAAATTTTGTTGGGTGTAGCATAGGTGAAGATTATTAGGTTAACTGGTTAATCGTTACCCCGAGAGCCAGGAGAAAGTGTGTGTTCGAATGGAAGGGTTAGGGGATGATTACGAGGAATTCGTAGGGTGTTTGAAGATTGACATGGCCACAACCAATGCACCGAAGACCGCTACAGGGAATTCACTCAGTAATCCTTTTCAGTCACAGCAAGTGTAGCAACCTAGGTATGTAGGTTACCCATCTTCTACCAATGCATTCACAGTAACTAGGAAAGCAAAGCCAGCTTTATCGGATTATTCGGGGAATTCAATGGCCATGGATGTGACTATGAAAGAACCTGTGAGCTCGTCTGGTACTGTCAGTGTTACAGAACCCTCAGAGAATCTAGGTCCTTCACAACCCTCAGAGAATCTAGGTCCTTCACATAATTATAGTACTAATGTCAATAGGATGACGGATGTTCCACCCTGAGGAGGCCATCGCAGGGCTCAGTCGGAAATTGTGTTTCGCTTGCCGGACGATATCATGTTTGATGGTGATCTTGGTTTTGTTGGTTTTGACCTGCCCACGGTCTCTGATGACGCAATTGAGGCCAAAGATCTGATTTCCATGTACATGGATATGGATAAATTGACTTCTTTCGAAGATTCGTTGAATGTTGCAGCGAGAGAAGGATCGATGCTCCCCTCGGGTGCTGAGACTAATCGACCTCCGCATCATTCAAGAAGTCTTTCTGTCGATGCTGTTTTTCTTAGATTGGAAGGCAACCTGGAAGATACGAAAGGGAACCTTTTCATCTCAAAATAAACTCTTCATGAGTAACTCATGCAGAGATCATGCCACTTATACTGTAGACCAGTTCAATAATGTGAATTCATTGATTTTATTGAGAGTCCACTCAAAGAGGGGTTCGTAGTAGATAGCTAGATGGTCATATGTCACCTGATTTGGAAAGGTTTTATTTTTAATTTAATGAGTTAAACATAGTTAGTGTTACAATGGATTGGTCAAAATCTACGCCCCTAGAGGCTGTGTAGCAGTGGCCAACTATCACCCCTTCTATTATACTGACAAGCTGGTTGAGTTTGCTCCTGTATTCCCTGGCCGAAACTGCATATTATACATCAGTTTTGTTATCGGATGCAGATTCCAACTTGTTGGTTTGACAACGAACTTCAGTTTTGTAACCAATTTTAAGTTTTAGTTATGTAACGGGTAACGGTAGTTTACATAATAAATCGAATGTCATGTAATGGGAAATTATCATCGAATAAAACAGATTCACACATTCAATTTCTTTTTCTTGGTCTTTGGTCTTCTCTCATTCTGTTGTTACTGTTCTTTCTTTCTTTCTCTGCTGTTAATTTCTAGAAGTGGTATCAGAGCCTTTGGACGGTTGAAGTTGAAGACGGCGGACGGCCCTTTGGACGGCCCTGTGGACAGCATCCCTGCGTTGACCTGTGGACGGTGTGGACAGCGGCGTTGCAACAAGACGTTGCAGCAAGATGCTTGACTGTGGACAGCGTTTGTAACCCTGAATCCTGTGCAAACGGTAGCAGACCCTGAATCCGGCCTGGCTGTGCGTTGAAGCTCTGAATCCGGCATCGGTGGATTGGCTGTACGTTGATCCGGGTATGTTTTTTTTTGTCTGCTGAAATTTTTTTAAAAGAAAAAAAAGGTTTGCAGATCCCTGAGGACGGCCCGTGGGAGGGTATCGTTTTTTTTTTAAAAGCAGACATTTTTTTTTTTTTTAAAAAGGAAGGGTTTTTTGCAGTGTTTCTTAAAAAAAAAAAAACAAAGGGATAGCAGATTGCAGTTTTAAAACAAGATAGCAGGTGTTTTTAAAAAAAAAGGGGATAGCAGATTGCCGTTTTTAAAACAAGATAAGGTTGTTTGTTCAGAATTTTTCAGACAGCAGAAATTCAGTTTGTTTTTTACGATAGCAGCAGAGATTGAAAAGGATTGAAAAGGGTATTGTAGTTTTTTTTTAAATATTGTAGAAGAACAAGTTTGCAAGAGATTTGCACGAAAAACAAAAGGGTTTGCAAGGGGGAAGTTATCTTTTTAAAGCCTGAAATCCTAGGAAGGAGGGAAAAAAATGGCCAAGATGTCGAATGCAAGATTCGAGGTGGAGAAATTCACCGGAAAGAGCAATTTTGCTCTTTGGAAACTGAAGGTTAAGGATCTGCTTGTGCAACAAGGGTTGCACAAGGCATTGGACGGGGTTAGTAAGAAACCTACAACCATGACTACTACAGAATGGGAGGACTTGGATGCCCGAGCACTCAGTACCATCCGGCTATGTCTAGCAGATGAAGTTCTCTTCAACATCGTTGAAGAAACCACGGCGTCAGGTTTGTGGGAAAAACTTGAAAACCTTTATATGACAAAATCACTAACCAACAGAATTTATCTGAAACGACAATTATACAGTCTTCGAATGAAGGAAGGTTCAAGTGTTGCAGATCATTTGAATGTTTTTAATACACTAATTTGTCAATTAACGGATATGGAAGTCAAAATACAGGAAGAAGATAAAGCCGTAACCTTGTTGTGTTCTCTGCCTGAATCATGGGATCACTTCATAACCTCAATCAGTTTCAGCTCTGGTGATTCTTTGAAGTTTGAATCAGTCATGGGAGCTCTTCTGTCTGAGGAAGTACGAAGGAAATCCAGCACTGATACAACTGCGTCAGAAGCCATGGTCGCTAGAGGACGCTCAAAGGAAAGAGGAGACAAACCAAGGGGGTCTTCCAGGTCGAAATCGAAGGGCAAGAAGTGTAAGGTAAAATGTTGGAACTGCGGTAAGGTTGGACACTTGAGGAAGGACTGTTGGAAGCGGAAGGAATCCGAAAACCTGAAGAACGAAGCGAATCAGGCTGATTCAGGTATTGTAGATGAAGTTTTATCTGCTGAAGATTTGTGTATGATAGATGAAACTTCACCTGAATGTAATGTCTCTCATAGTTTTGATAGCTGGCTGTTAGACTCTGGTGCTTCGCATCATATGTGCCCACATAGAAACTGGTTTACTTCGTATGAAAGTGTAAACGGTAGTTCTGTGTTTATGGGTAACAATATGTCATGTCAGACTGTTGGGATGGGAGTTATTAGGATTAAGATGTATGATAACACAGTTAGGACATTAACTAGTGTTAGACATGTGCCTGATTTGAAGAAAAATTTAATATCTTTGGGAGTGTTGGATTCAGATGGTTATAAGTTTACAGGTCAGAATGGCGTTTTGAAAGTCTTCAAAGGTGCCCTTGTGGTTATGAAGGCAGAGAAGGTCGGGAATCTTTACAGGTTAAAAGGAAGTACTCAGGTCGGTGAAGCAGCGGTTGCGTCGGAAAAGGAAGAAGCAGGTACTCGTCTGTGGCATCAGCGTTTGGGTCATATGAGCGAGAAAGGTCTTCACATACTGATGAAACGTAAATCTCTTCCCGGTCTGAAATCCTTGAATTTAGATTTCTGTAAACATTGTGTGTATGGGAAGCAGTGTAAACAGAGATTTAAAGTTGGTAATCATAATAGTAAAGATGTTTTAGACTACATTCATTCTGATGTGTGGGGGCCTTCCCCTGTTATGTCATATGGAGGTGCTTTGTATTTTGTAACGTTCATTGATGATTATTCTCGTAAAGTTTGGGTCTATCTGCTAAAAAGGAAAGCTGATGTATTCAATGTGTTTAAACAATTTAAAGTAATGGTAGAGAAAAGAACAGGCAAATCTATTAAATGTCTAAGAACTGAAAATGGCGGTGAGTTCACTTCTGTTGAATTTGAACAATACTGTAAGGATGAGGGCATTGTTAGACACAAAACTGCTGTTTATACTCCTCAGCAAAATGGTGTTGCTGAGCGTATGAATCGGACTCTTATGGAAAGAGCCAGAAGCATGATCAGCAATGCTAACTTGCAAAAGGAGTTGTGGGCAGAAGCAGTATCTACTGCTTGTTATTTGGTTAACAGATCACCTTCAGTAGCAATTGTTGAGTCTCAGGACACCACATATCTCCACAATGGTATGATATTGTCCAATTTGGGCCTAAGCCCTTATGGGTTTGTTTTTGGGTTTTACCCCAAAAGGCCTCATACCAATGGAGATATTTGTTCATCCTTATATACCCATGATCCTTCCCACTTCTACCACTTCTAATCAATGTGGGACTTTGTTCGTATACCCAACAATCCTCCCCTCGAACAAAGGACCATCGAGCCTCCCCTCAAACCATCCGCAGGATTCTCCCCTCTCTACCAACCAGGATTCTCCGCTCCAATGCGTTGGTGGACACGCCTTACATGGTAGCACCACCTGTCTCGAGAGCTTGCTCCATCCCAGGTCAACTCCTCTTCACCGTGTTGGTAGGCAAGACACGTCCATGAAGAATCCGGAGCACACCGCCTGTTTAACCGAGCTCATCCATAGGCTTACGGGGGCTCACCATCTTTGTTTCGACATTCCGAGGATTCATCCACTTGGGTAACCTCGAACTTGGCTCTGATACCACTTGTTGAGTCTCAGGACACCACATATCTCCACAATGGTATGATATTGTCCAATTTGGGCCTAAGCCCTTATGGGTTTGTTTTTGGGTTTTACCCCAAAAGGCCTCATACCAATGGAGATATTTGTTCATCCTTATATACCCATGATCCTTCCCACTTCTACCACTTCTAATCAATGTGGGACTTTGTTCGTATACCCAACAGCAATTGAGTGTAAAATTCCTGAAGAAGTCTGGACAGGTCAGTCTTGTGATTATTCTCATTTGAGGATATTTGGCTGTGATGCTTATTCTCTTATTCCTAAAAATCAGCGTTCAAAGTTAGATCCAAAGTCGAAATGTTATGTCTTTGTTGGGTATGACTATGCAGTGAAAGGATATAGGTTGTGGGATCCTACATTGCGGAAGATAGTTATCAGTAGAGATGTAACATTTGATGAATCCTCTTTGTTAAAATCAAATGTTGAAAGAATTGAACAGGAACAGGTATCGCCGAGTCAACGAATTCAGTTGGAGGCTAGATCTTTCGATGACAGTCGAAAGGAAGGAGAGACTTCTGGAGACAAAGGTGTTGAAGACACAAAGGAAGCCGTTGAAGCTTCTGAACCAGAGCAAGTTTCCGAAGCAGTTCAGCAACCAGTCGCTCTGAGAAGGTCTACAAGGGCGAAGAAAACTCCCAAAAGGTATGAAGATTCTGCTGCTTCATCTTTTGCTTTGGTTACTGAAGATGGGGAACCGTCTTGTTATCGGGAAGCGATAGATGATACAGATAGCGAGAAATGGAAAAAGGCTATGGAAGAAGAAATGGACTCCTTAGCCAAGAACAATACCTGGGATCTTGTAGAGCTTCCTGAAGGGAGAAGTGTTGTTGGGTGTAAAATGGGAAGCTAAAGGAACATTAACAGGTTTCACATTATTCATAGAGAACTTTTCAAGTACCTTCTCCACATACTTCTGCTGTGACAACCAAAGCTTACCATTTTTCCTGTCTCTGTGTATCTCCATGCCCAAGATATGTTTTGCTGCTCCAAGATCCTTCATATCAAACGCCCTAGAGAGTTGAGCCTTTAACCTGTTGATCTCTTCCATGCTTTTGCTTGCAATAAGCATATCGTCAACATACAAAGCTAAGATAATGAATATGCCATTGAAACT
The DNA here is from genome assembly GCA_031772625.1 of Pinus tabuliformis. Lineage (NCBI taxonomy): Eukaryota > Viridiplantae > Streptophyta > Pinopsida > Pinales > Pinaceae > Pinus > Pinus tabuliformis. The sequence continues at coordinate 1,823,817,802 of CM062819.1, read as the reverse complement.
TCTGAAGTACACACAATGATCATACTCACTTCTTATAAAGTTCTGGCTCACCATGAAGGAATCAAACTTCTTGTACCATTGTCTGGGAGACTGCCTCAGACCATACAATGATTTCCTGAGCTTGCAAACTAATCTTCTGCTGCGACCTCGCACAAAACCTTCTGGTTGTTCCATATATATCTCTTCGTTCAAATCACCATGTAGAAAAGCTGTTTTAACATCTAACTGTTCTAACTCAAGATTAAGCAACGCAGTTAGTGCCAACACAGTACGTATAGAAACAAGTTTTACAACTGGAGAAAAAATCTCATGAAAGTCTATACCTTCAACCTGAGAATACCCTTTTGCTACCAGTCTCGCCTTATACCTCTCGATACTACCATCAACTTTCCGTTTCAGCTTGAAGACCCATTTACACCCAACAACACTTCTCCCTTCAGGAAGCTCTACAAGATCCCAGGTATTGTTCTTGGCTAAGGAGTCCATTTCTTCTTCCATAGCCTTTTTCCATTTCTCGCTATCTGTATCATCTATCGCTTCCTGATAACAAGACGGTTCCCCATCTTCAGTAACCAAAGCAAAAGATGAAGCAGCAGAATCTTCATACCTTTTGGGAGTTTTCTTCGCCCTTGTAGACCTTCTCAGAGCGACTGGTTGCTGAGAAACCTGTTAATGTTCCTTTAGCTTCCCATTTTAAGCTTTCTTCGGTTTTGAGTCCTAGAGATGATGAAGAAAAGCAGTATATGTCTCATGTACCATATGCAAATGCAGTAGGCAAATTAATGTATGTGATGGTATCTACAAGACCTGACATTTCACATGCAGTTGGAGTTGTCAGCAGATTCATGGCAAATCCAGGTAAAGAACATTGGCAAGCAGTGAAATGGGTGTTTCGATATCTAAGAGGCACAAGAGATCATTGCATCGTCTTTGATGGTAGTGAAGGATCAGTCTGCGGATATGTAGATGCTGACTATGCAGGTGATTTGGACAAAAGAAGATCTACTACAGGTTACGTCTTTACTCTTGCAGGTGGAGCCATTAGTTGGATGTCAAAGCTTCAAGACACGGTTGCATTGTCCACTACCGAAGCTGAATATATAGCTGCTTCAGATGCCAGTAAAGAAGCAATCTGGTTAAAGGGTTTGCTCGATGAAATTGGAAGGGCGCAGGAGAAAGTGAGTGTACTTTGTGACAGTCAAAGTGCTATTCACTTGGCCACAAATCCTGCCTATCACAGCAGAACCAAGCACATTGATGTGAGATATCATTTTCTGAGACATGTGATCGATGGTGGAAAAGTAGCTCTTAAAAAGGTCCACACACGAGAAAATTGTGCAGACATATTCACAAAGCCAGTTACAGTAGAGAAGTTGCGATGGTGTTTAGCTTCTCTTGGCTTGCAGGAAAGATGATGAATGGGAAAGTTGTTGTCAAGGTGGAGTTTGTTGGTTTGACAACGAACTTCAGTTTTGTAACCAATTTTAAGTTTTAGTTATGTAACGGGTAACGGTAGTTTACATAATAAATCGAATGTCATGTAATGGGAAATTATCATCGAATAAAACAGATTCACACATTCAATTTCTTTTTCTTGGTCTTTGGTCTTCTCTCATTCTGTTGTTACTATTCTTTCTTTCTTTCTCTGCTGTTAATTTCTAGACAACTTTAGCTGGACTGTAGGACTGAAGGAATTTGCACATCCAGCCATTGAAATTTTCTCTATTGTTGGACACGTCGGGCCTATATTTTTTCTTGCTGCTGCAATGTTCAGGTTTGTCATTCAACTGGGTTCTATAGTTGCCGAAAAGGAGCTTAAACTTCGTCAGGTATCCATGTCAATGATTGCCCTTTTTTGGTTCTCTATTGAAAATTTCAAATGCTTCTAGAACACATTTCAAAAAGATTTCTCACTCTTGATTCAATTCATCATTTGAATTTATGCAGGAAATGCTTTCTTTTAGTTTGAATCATGATTGCACTTAACAACTTTGCAAGTTGGTATAGGCGGTTTTTTTTTTTTTTTAATCTAGGATAATTCGTAACTGGTGAGAGTTATCCTGAACAGACCCAGGATCAAATCTAACTGGCATTGTTATCTAACTGTCATGGGGCTTTATAATTTAACCCACTGGGGCTTTATAATTTAACCCACTGGTTAACTTGACTGACTTGGGAAGGCATCCTCACTTTTGTATCTGTGATTCTCATGGTGCTCTTTGGAATGTTGTTCCGGTTCAACTTTTTCCTCAAGAACAGCTTCTCAATTTTATTCCTTTTTGTTCTTTCTCTTTCAGTTCAACATGGTGAGGAAATGAACATCCATCCCAGTTACTTTCGAACCTACAGAGTAAAGACTTTGATTTTCGTTATAAAAAAAAAAAGAATTTCAGATGCACATCGAGGCCATCAACATGTCAATCATAATTCATGAGTGCAGATGATGATAGATATGCATATATTGGATACACACTCTGTATGTATATGGTTCGTCTTGACATTTATATTGAATGACCACATGTTAAGATGTTACCATTGAAATAATGAGGTAAACATTTATTTCAAAATACAGATTTCACATTACAGAGATGAAATGAATTTAAACTAAGGGAAAAGACGACGAATATACATTGAGATTGAATTATTTTGAATTGCAATCTTTAGGCATGAATAACAGATACTCACTTCACAAGATCATGCACCAAGTTGGATTTGCCTTCTTATTGTCTTCCTTTATAAGCAAATCTTCATCTGCCTCCACTCTCGGATTCGTCGTTTACATAATCGGGTTCATAACACAAGTTTGTTTTTAGCTGTAGTAGTGTTTGCTTTATGTTCATGTTTCAGTCCTTTGTAAAATCTCCATAAAGCTATCATTTTGCACAACTCCTAAAGGCAGAGTTCATGTAATCCAAAACACTAATATAAGTATCTTCTTTTTTGTGCAGCTTGTTACAACATTTGGATTTCCATATTCATAGACATATTCTAAGAGTGTTCGTGCCATCTGGTCCTTATTCCCTCCAAATATTTTTGCTCAAGGCCTAAAATTGCTGGGAGATGCGACGGGTACAGACCAAGATGAAGGAATCACCTGGTCTAGTAGATCAAAATGTCCTTCAGCAGACTCTGGCTGCATTTTTCAAATGGTTGGTTCACCTGATCTCATCTTTATTATAGAAATTTATCTTTAAGTTCAAAAAATTTGGCCAATATTACTAGTTATTAATATACAATTTGTAAAATGTTTGATTATATTTTTGTAAAAAAATTCAAATTTCTATTGATTTTATAAGGTCTCTAAAAAATATTTAGTGATTTATAAGATAAAATAATTTTATCTTAAATGGAGGATGGCCAATATTTCTATTTGCAACTATCTGATTCATATTTAGCTAATTTGTAGAGACTTGCTTCATATTTAGCTAATTTGAGTCGCAACTTAGTTTGTCACTATATGAACTCCAAAAGTGTAGACTCTTCATTGACCTATTATTACTTTTAGCATTCAAACCCACATTTTATCAATTTTAGTGAATATTTGAAAAATTCATATTTTTCTTCATAATTGATTATAACTTGGAAATTTTGAGACAGCACTGGATTGAAGGATCTCAACTGCAGAAGTCAATGGAAACTTTGCACAGTCACGCAGGTACAACTAGCATATTAAATCCTGGTTTCTAATCAACATATCTCTGTATATTAAATTGTTGTTTCTGAAACATTTTTAAAGACCGTTTCAGGTTCTGAGTCTTTAACATAAAAGATATTATTACTGTCTTCTCTAGCGTCTTTATTCAATAATGTACTTTCCATATGCATTTCTATTCCAAGGGTGTTCATATCCTTGTATAAAATGGATTGTCATTACTGCATTGGATCGATTTGCAAAATTTCGAGCTTTCCATTGCCTTGATTTTTCTTTTTGCTACACTCAAACTTGAAAACTTCTCTTGTGATTGGCAGGGATGTATTGAGACTTACCTAAACAGATCTTTTTCAAAGAAGCTAGAGACCCCACTTATCAGGTGATCCTAATGACACTAGTTGCAATCAGGTCAAATACAGGCAACAATGAAGTTTATGAAATTTTGAATGTTCGAAGTAAGCTTCTTCATGAGCTTGGCAATAAAATGTGCTAGTTCACATGTCTAAATTTTGTATATGGGGCTCAGAGAAGGTTACACAAGAAAGAAAGGGTTTTATGCAGATTACTTGTATATTGATCATTCATATAGATAAAAGTTAAAACCATATGTGTTACAACTTACATGTAATGTGTCGTTTCTACAGAGCTATGATCCTACATCCTTGTGATACTATTGTTAACGATATCTCTATATTGCTTGGAACTATTACTATTTTGCATATAGTGTGGTTGTTGCAGTTACTACTCATTTTTAGCTGCATTGATTGATAGTATGAACTGTGTAGCTCTTTGTTTCCTGATTGATATGTTTCAGTCTTGCATTGATTTGGGTTTCTAATTTGGGAAGCATCCCTTGGGTTCCCCAGTGAGGTTTTCCTTTGAAAAAACTTGATATCCTTTATGTCAGTTGTTGGCAATATCTGAACACATTTGATCCAAACTTGTAATTGTGCTAGAATAAGACTGAAAACTACTTGCATCCACTATGGATGCATTTTCAACTGTTTCACAAAATTTTGGTGTGCATATCATGGAGAAGAATAGATATTTATTTCCATACATGCATCGGATTCAGTTTTCATAAAAAAATATTTGATAGATTTTCAACAGTTGAAGTGTTCATAACACACATAGTTCTTGCAAAAGCAGGGTCTTCATTTCATGAGGAGAGATATTTGAATCAAGAAAAGATTAATCTCTTCTTCATCAGCTAGATGTTGGAGTTGTACTTTTTAAAGTTTTACCAATGTTTATTAGAGATCAATGTCAGCTAGCCAGCATAGGCAGATGTGAAAATTTGGTTCTACTTACAACTTCATATGAAATCAGGCAATGACATGCATTCCATGACAAAGGGAGTGGAAATTTTAAATCAATAATGTAGAGTAAATCTAACCGATATGCACAAGAATCTAAATCACTTTTTCACTGCAGTAAATTATATTACAAACACCATATCTGTTGAATCATTTCACACATTTGTTGGCTCAAGCTTGCTTGTTACATATCGCAGTAATAGAATACATCAAACCTATAGGCAATAAATTCATTCCTTAGGCTGAGGAAATTGATCGGACTGGCCTATTGATCGTGTTCAGTTGAAGAGGTTCTATCTAGACCTAAAATGGTTGATTCCACAGACTCTATTTTATTTCAATCACTCGGGGTTGGTTGCTCCTTGCTGCAGAAGGGGCTATCAGGGCAGACCTATGAATGGGGTAGGAGAAATACCAGGTTGCTTTCTAATTCTTTTTTAAGTTGGACTGGGGATATATTACACACTCCCTTGTTCTCTAATTGTTGTAATTTCAATTCTCTTCACCTCCTTTGATGGTTTCTTGACATTATTAATTTGCTTCATAAGTTCACCCTTTTTTTTTTTTTTTTAATTTCACTTGATTGCTATCTACTATCGATCCTATGGTTTTCTCCATCCAGAAAATAGAGTTGTGAAGAAAAGAGTCATACATTGCATAAGATAAGAAAAAGATAAAATAAGATAATTTTAATAATACATGGAAACTTTATTTTTGCATTATGATGTTAAAGATCAATATGTAGTTATTTTCCATTAACGATATCTTAATTATTATGCTAAAGCTATAGCAACAAAAATGATTGTTTTGACTTTTAGGGTGAACATAGTTAGCATTCCCTTTTCAATTGCAGGGTTCCAGTAGTGACACTTCCTTGGACAGGTATTCTCATGTTGGAGGTGAGGCCATGCATCATCTCATCTATTGTTTCTCTCTATCTCGGGTTCTGATTTAAATCTGCTACTTTAAGTGACATCAAAAAATCACTCCTAGGCTTGTAGCCTAGGAGCATGTTCTTCGATCTCCTATACTGTTGTGTTGCAACCACATCCCTAAAATTCCTTCCTTTTTACAAAAAATAATTGTTGCACCACCATGCTTGAATTTTAAATCTAGCAACTGCTTTTGTACCTACAATTGCACCTAACCACACTGATGTTACATGACTTTAGAATCTAGGCCTTTTCTTTGGCCTGCTTTAATGTCTTGTTGACGTCCTCAAAATAATTTGAGTTTTGAATTCGATGGAAAGATCTCATTTGCAAGGGATCATTGGAGTTGTACCTGCTAATATGATATATCTCCAGTGCTATTTGTTCTTTTCTGGAGATAGTTATAGTTGGGGCCATGTTCAGAGTCCAGCCTCAATTCTACTTGCTCTCATTTACTTCTGTTGCAAAATCTTTGGTTAGTTGTTTGTGTTATTCTTTTAGTTATTTAGCACAATGTTGCCTTCGGTCAAAATTTATAAAAGAATCTTAATTTTTAGACTTTATTTATAGCTAAAATGCTAGAATTTACAACCTCTCTTATACCGCTTTAATTGAGGCTTATGCCATTCGTGTGTATACCCAAATACTAGTTCTATGCAAAAATTGCTTGTCTGCAGTTAGAGTAACTTCAATATGACTAGCCTTCAGATGGAGACCTGATTCACTCAATAGCAGTAGCAATGCTCCTACCATGTTCAAGCTTCAATCAGGCAAAATCAATCTTTTGCTTCCCATTTAGAGCAGGTTAAACATTGCTTAGTATTGCTTTGAACATCCACATAGGGCAGGGACTAGCTACCCCGCAGCCCCTCTTGTTGTCATTAGAAATCAGATCTAGTTTTGGAATTATCTTCTCAATGATTTACCAAAGATCATCGTGAGACAAAATTTTCCCTTTTGCTTCCATGAAGGGAAATTTGTACTACTTAATGACCCTAAATCTTTGTGTATTGTCTCCTAATCGACATCATGAAATTAATTATTGATATTGACGACATTTCCTTGTAACTTAAAAAAAAATTTATTATAACTCAAATAAAAATGAGAAACCATTACCACTCCTTTAACAAATAAAAAACGAAACAGGCTTATAACACCTTAGCAAAATAGCTCCTTAAAAAAAACTTTTTTCAACCATTCAAATAGAAAAAAAAATGTAAACACAATGTGCAATTGGTACTTTTTTCCTATGTATACTTCTATTCACAAGTGCCATATGATTCTATCTATTTTAATTTCAATTTATATTATACAATTGGGTCTTACATGTGATTTGTGCCATCATGTAAAATTTTTTTGAGATGCAATACCATTCATTTAGTGAGCTACCATATGTTTTTTTAAATTATTGAGTCATTGTGTAGGATTAATGAAACAACTATGCAGATTTGATTGAGTAATCATGATTTTCAGCATGAAAAATAATTTTCTAACCTTTTATTCAACTAACATACAACTTCTTTTCTCTGGTATAAATTTTAATGGTCGCATGATTTTTAAGAATTTCAAAGGCTTTATGATTTGAGTGATTGTCATATGATTTCTGGAAAAATAATTATACAATTTATATTTATCATGCATCCATATGATTTTTTCTTCCTTCACAGGTTGAGTCATAAAAGCATTTTTCTTGGTCATTCTTGATCATTTGGACGAGTTAAATTTTTGCAGATAATATTTGAAGGAAAATTTTCACTCGTTTTTTTCAAGGAAATATGTAGCATTTTTATATATCAAAACTAAAAATGGGCCATGTCCCTTACATTCAAACTTTCTCTGAATCATAGATTTGTAGAGTTAATTCATGAAAGTATCTGATACTACCCTTATTTGTCCCTTACATTCAAACTTTCTCTGAATCATAGATTTGTAGAGTTAATTCATGAAAGTATCTGATACTACCCTTATTATTAAATATTCTACTATCATCATTTATATTATAGTATTTCCAAAAATTCCCATAAAATTTGACAAAACGACAAGACATGTAGTTTATAAAAAAATATATCTACCTGCTACTTTCCATCTTCTCTAAAGGACTTTCCTCTTGAGTCGCTTCCGCATTTTGTCCAGGAACAAAATTCAGTCCAAATCCGTAGCGCTCCTTTTCTGCTTCCACGTCTGCATGATATTTGGACATGGGCATGTCTCCCAGCCCAAAGACCTCTTTTAACACTCTTACTGTCGTTGTCTCCACCTTAACCTCCATACTATCAACCTTAAAATTTAATATGATCATTCTCGCATTCAAATGCTCCACTGATTTCTGGAACAACTCCATATCCTTCCCAATTCCCACAAGGCAAGTCAACACCACCATTATTTGATCATGCGCCTCCTTAGTCACCTACTTCCCAATTCCCTGTACCATGGTCACCATATCTCCCTTGGACGGCTCTGTAGCCACTTCCGTTGAGACTGGTAGAGGCCATTTTGAGAGCAATTCTTCCATGCACACAAGTAATTCTATGGTTTAACTGCTCCACCCAATTCCTTAATATATTTCCATGCTTCTTATCAATTGTTGCACACATCCTATCGCATTGAATAATATTCTCAGGCTGCATATCAAACTCAACACGAGATTCCATCCCTACAACCGCCATTTTGTATTCGGATTAATTTACTTCCACTCGGCTCAGCTGAGATAATGTATTAATAATACCTTCCCCAACTTTGGCATTTAATTTTATTGTGATTATGGTACTTGGTTCAATAAGCCTACATCTGGAATTGTTAAAACCTAGTTTCCGATTCCACTTCCGAAGAGAATCTTGCCATACCTCGAGATAATACTTGAACATTAGTGATCTGTCTCCTTTAATGCTTGATTTATCCCAATTATCACTCAACGAGATATTATTTAATTGATTGATCATGAGAAAAGACATATTTGAGGATGAGTTTAGTAAATCTTTCCTCGTTTTTATAAATGCTTGAGATAGGATTGAATATTTTATTAAAAATGATTTATCCCAATTATCACTCAACGAGATATTATTTAATTGATTGATCATGAGAAAAGACATATTTGAGGATGAGTTTAGTAAATCTTTCCTCGTTTTTATAAATGCTTGAGATAGGATTGAATATTTTATTAAAAAACTATTAACAATGATATAATTGGCATTCACACAAACATGAATAAAAGTTGCATATTTATCAAACATTATTTTCTAGCATAAAAGAAATAAGGCATCACACATTTGAACAGATGAAATAAGATAGAATGCATTTGTAGATAATCTTAAAGGATAATTGAATTTAAACTCATAGGAATGAAATGAGTCACACTTGCAATCTTAAGATTAAAATCCAAAATCAAAAGATCAAACTAGTTATGAACTGCTAGTTCTCTATGGAACCTTAAAAAATATGTATATGTTTGAATAAGAGTTTGTAATATCCAAGAAATTAAAATGCATTCATCCATTTAAGACTAGGGATAAGTCCCCCATCGACAATATAAATAGGAAAAGATACCCAGAAGAGAAAAGAAACTACAATGAGGAATTGATCTTAATATTCAGAAAACCCTAAAGTGAAAAGGTTGAATGACTACTAAATGGGACAAAATAATGAAAGGAAGGAAATTCCAAACCAAACACTTTACTCACAATGCTAGAAAATACCTCTATCTTCTTTACTCGATGAAGTCTATATTTATTATTAAACCTTCTTGAATAAATCCTTAATGCTCCAACTATTTGTTAACTATTGAAACAAATTAACCTTTAACAATTTTGTGGATAGAATTTTCCAACCACCTTGTGATCAAGTCTCTTAAAGGTGCCATGGTGATTTCATGTTTTACTTGGACATTGGGGAATTTCTCTTCAATTTATTCTAATTTGACACTTAGCTGATGTGTCATATTTTCTTGATCATCATTATTTTTCGTGTAGTCAATTAACCATTTTTGAATGTCTTCTTTCGAAAAGTTTGAGGTTGTTTCAAAAGTTTCAACCCATAAACTACACATTTCATCTAACTTCTTTTTAATTATTTCTTTAGTTAAGATGAAATTAGTTAAGATGAAATTAGTCACCATATGTAAGCCATTTAACTTTTTTCCCACATCAACAAATTTAAATAACAAAACTATCCCTTTTGTAACAACATTGTCACACTTAATAACAAATAGTCTTAAAGAACTAATTCTTTCACTCTAACAAGCCTTTATGTGTTTGATTTGTACGTTTGAGGGCAAATTTTGTTATGTTCTTTGCATCTCATTTATGTCACTGACCCTAGTAATAGAAAAAACTAAAGCATTTTTTATAAAATACTCGTTAGATTGCAATTCTTTTTGCATAATTATCTTTGTAACAAGTAATTGTAGAGGTAAGAGTAAGTGAACTCTTTGTTAACTCCCATGACTATAGGTTTACATTAAGTATTTTGTTGATATTTTTAGCCAAAATTTCCCTTGTATTTTCGAGCAGACTTTATGTTCCTCTCATCTTTGTACTTGATTCAAGAAATTCTTCAGTAAGTTTTAATGTACTTAATGGTTCTACAAATAGAGGTCTCAGAAATAAAGAGACTTTCAACCCTTTTATTTTGCTTTTCAAGATAATTATTTCTTTTTTTGCTTAGTTATTGAATATTTTAAAGCATCTCTTATAGCTTTATGAAGCTTCAAAACTCGAGAAGCTCTGATTTTTGCAATATCAATGTCAAAGTTCCATTGTCCCACCATTTTCTTATTTTTTACACTAACCTTTCCTACTTGTATATTTTTTAATTGCTTATCAAATTCTGCATTTTGTAGTGTTATTGATTCTTCCTCAAAAGTAATAAGGTCCTAATTAGGTAGTTCTTCAATGAGATTTTTTTCCCTCAAGTATCTACTTCTCATCCAGATTAGGGACGTCCACAACAACAACAATTTCCATATTCTAAGAAATAAGTGGTTCCTCTTGAATTTATTCAATAAATTTTCCCTTTCATTTCCTTTTTATTTTCAGAGCAATAGAAACAACATGTTAATTTTCAACGAACTTTCATTGGGGGTCTTCACCTCCTCCACGACCAACATTTTTTGTATTTCCTCTTTTCTCTTGAAATATATTTTCTTGCTTTGGACTTCTAGAGACTAAAGATATTTCATTAGAATTAAGAGGGGAACTATGGTCAATACTAGCTATAGATTGTCCCCATTTCTTTGGTCTTTCATTTGTACTAATTAAATTATCATCATGGACAAGGTTGTCCTCGTGTTTTTCTTCTCCTTAATTATAATTGTCTCTAGTGTCTTCTTTCAAATACTTACTAAAACACGAAGAACAACCATAGAAGTCATATGTGCAGAAAATAGTCCATGTGCATCAAAGCATTTGTAAACATTGAGTTGCTCCATTTCAGAAGTATCAAAATGTGAAGTAATTTCATCTAGGTGGACAATGGATTTCACTCTAAAATCTCCAATTTTCAAAGAAGTTGGGATGAACTACTTCAACTTATTTGATTAATAAAATGTGCCCAATATATTTATTATTAACATACTTTAGTAGCAAATAACTTGTCAAAAACATAATATGGAAAGCCATAAACTCTAATGTAGGAAATTTTTTCTTAGAATTAAAAAATGCCCTTTCCTCAATGAAAAGCTTCAACCTCATCAAAGAGCATCTTTTTATTAGGACCAAAATAATTTTCTTGAATTATATAACAAAATAATTTTGAACTTGATAGAAATGAAAGGGAGTGTTGTGATTCCATAACATAAGATACTAGAATTGAACATATTGTTCATATATATTTACATTTTTTAGCACTAGGTATTTCTTTAAACACATTTACATAAACCAAGGCATAAATAATATAAGAATACATGAAAAATATTTTTGAAATTTAAAAATTCCCTAACCAATAGAAAATCTTGTTCGAAATGATGCTATATGAACCCTTCTTTTACTGAATGAATGTAAAGAATATATAAAACATATCTAGGTACATGTTTAGTAGAGTCTTGCCCATGAATTCTTACTAATAGCAATGCAAACTCTTTATAAGGGTAAACTAATGTATTTACTTGAATTTGAGGAACACCCATCAAGGTAGGAGAAAATTTCTTCCAAAAACTTCTTAAAATTTCAATCCATCCTCCTTGAGCTTTTATGAATTCATTTGCCTTAAAAAAATTCGAAATCCTTATGTGGAGTGGCTAGACATAACATTTTCTTTAAAAGGATTGGGATTAGACACACATGACTTTGTCCATTTTTTCAAGGTGTACCACCCTTGTATGCCTATCAAAAATTTTTGTGCACCATGAAACAATGATGATGAAGGCAAACACCCTAGACATATAGCCCGATTTCACTATTCCAATCGCCCAATTTTGGTTGGTGCCTCATTTATCTTTCGGTAATTATAAACAACACTTATACACAAAAACTAGTGATAGTGACAATTATCCCTTACAAGTGTATTAAGAATATCTCCACAGTAAGGCTTTTCCCTCCTACCCACCATATTTTACTTTGAGAGCCTCAAGATAGTTGATATAATAAACTTCATAGTGTTTTCTTAGTGAGGAAGGCTACATTGGATATTACTAACACCATTAATTACTTGAAATAATATTACATAATGGCGCTTTAATGATGACAAATTATCTGAGGTAATAGCCATGTGATCACTTTATCAAGAAGCATGCTAGATTAAATGATGATATCAACTAAAATGAAGTTGCAAGCATATGCCTTTAATTCACCTTGGAAATTATGCTTTGTTAGAAACCAACTATTGGGATTTCAAGTATCGAGATGATATAAAATTGGGATAACAATGGGTTGGGATGGATCAGTACATGGGATACAAGACGTGACATAGTCAGAGTGATTGTGAGTTAGGATAATTGGAAATTGAGATATATAATAGTTAGGATGGTTAAGAGTTGAGAATTTTAAAGAAGGTTTGAGCATAATTTTGGTCATCCAACCATCTTGACTTTTGGAAAAATGGCTAAGTATAGATCATTTTTTGAAGAGACACTAGGAACTAGGGATCAAAGATATGTATAAAAGGATATTGAAACCGAAAGTTCAAAAAAATTCATGTTGTTCGAAAATTTTGGTCAACATTCATATGGATAATCCATATAATTCCTTCTTCCCACCCATAGTCCTTCCTTAACTTTACAAATTAATCTCTTTCTTCAAATTATGTAGGGTGCCAATCTTTGTATTGTCACAATACTTTGACATTGCACTAGGCCACAATCATCATGGTTATGATACAGAGATAATTTACACTAGAGTATACAAGATACAAATGAGAAACGCTGAATAAGAGATGCATTATATCAATGTGTGTTCAAATACATAAAGTGGTGGTGTATAATATTTACTAAGTTCCATTCCTCTTATTAAAACTACTCACCTAATTTCTTAATTATACTTAACATAAATGCCATTTATTCTATATAATTTATTTCCACTTTATGATACTACATTTTACTTTAGTACATTTATTACTAAAGAAATAAACATTATAATATTTAACAAAATACAAATTGAGAAAATAAAGTTATGTTGCATTTGGGTACCTTTTTATGATTATAAAAATTGAATTATTTTAAAATATTTGAATTTTTACCCATAAACCATTCTCATGGCAAAATTAATCATATGTTTAGTTGATTCTTTGTGAGGTTCAGGATGTAAAACCCCTTGTATTAGCCCTTGATTTTGTAATGATAAGTTATCATTGTGATTATAAAATAATTTGTATTTGGCTAGCCTAGAGAGTGGGATAGACAGATCCACGATCTAAGGGAGAGTAGCGAGTGGTGTTGGCAGGCGTAGTTGATTGCCCACCACCAAATAGTTTGCAAAGGCATGATAGGGAAAAGGATATTCCCACATTCTTCCCTGCTTCCATGAAACGGAGGGGAGGGGAAGCGAACAATCTAGTGGAGGCATCATGAAGAGCCTAGAGAAAAAAGAAACAACAACAACCAAAACAAATGACTCAAACAACGGAACGATGGACAGATAAATTAAGAGAAAGTTGGAGAGAGAAACAAGTGTGGAGTGCAAGAGAAAGGGTATTACACGTTGGAGACATTTTGTTAATATTAATGAGATGTAATTCCTATTATTGATGTATTGGAGTTGTTGGACTATGTGTGTCCAAGTTTGAAAGATCATTGGGAGGCTCGGGGGAGGAACTAGGTGATGAGTGCTTGTTGAAAAGCGCACATAGACCACTAAGTGCTCACTGAGGACGATGATAAACCACTTAGTTCTTATCAAGTAATCTAATAAACCACTCAAGTGCTTGTTGTAAGGATGATAAACCACTAGGCAGGGTGGCAATCCACTAGGGCGCTTGCTGAAAAAGGTTGATAAACCACTGAGTGCTTGTTGAGGAAGCTGATAAACCACTGAGTGCTTGCTAAGTAAATTGATAAGCCACCTAAATAATGTGCTACAGGTTCCTACAATGCTTGCCTTGAAAATACAACCGATAAACTACCTATAAAGAAAACCCATACTCTTGGAAAATTGAGCAATACCCCAGCTAAACTTGTTTAGAATCCTTTAGAAAGAAATCCCTTCGATTGTGGATCTAGCTTGGGCGTGCATAGTTGTAAGAAATATTATGGTGTGACTAACATGTGGTTGGGTAGAGATTTGAAGTCCCACCTTATGTTCCAGCCATCTCTATCCATTCAAATAAGTGTCATGGCTTGTGTATATTTGAATGAGATTGATTATGATGACTAGTATGTTAGTGAATAACATATGGCCATGTGTAATTCTTAAATGTTCATTGAAAATTTTTGCATGTCCTTGATGGAAACTATCATGTATACTCTTTTGGCTAAGTTGGAATACTAGATTTACGCCGATGATATGAATGTTCATAATTATATATGCAATTGTGACTGTTTGCATGAAGACATGCAAATAATTGTTAATATCGGTGCTTTGATGGTTGGCATGCTTATAAATTGAAAGGTTCATTGTTATTACATAGTAATGTTATACATTCCGTTTATGCACGTGATGATATGCATTATGTGATGTATAAGAACCTTGCAAGAGTTATAGAACTCTGAGTTAAATTGATGTGAATAAGTTACACCCTTAACTTTGTAGACAAATTATCATTATAATGCATGAACTCTCAGTAGATATAATGTCCCAACATGGGATTTATTTTTTATTTGAATGTTACGACCCTATATTTGGTTACATAACATTGAATATGGTGCTACTTTATTGAATCTACAATGAATTGTTAGTTATCGTTTAGTTGGTTTGATGTCTAGTTGTAGGCATGTTGATGAATCCGTTTACTATATCATGTCCATGAATAATGTATGAAACGTTAGAGTTGATTTAGGGTTTCATTCTTGTAAATAAGAGTGTTTTGAGAAAAATTATTCATGAAGGAAATCTTTGGCAAAGTCCTTGGAAAGTTTGAGTCTGAGTATTGCAGAGATCTGGACTTGTATCTAGAGACAAATGAGCCTTAAGTGTGGCTTTTCATCTAAACCAGATATATCACAGAATCAGTGGATGTATCCAGAAGTGAGAACATAGAGGTCATTTGTATTAAGACACTTTTGAGGAGGCACCAGATTCAATTCAATCCATATATGTAGTAAGTACAATTTACTTTTGGTGTGGGTCTCACTTAGGAATCGAAGGCTGGGAGATAGACAAACTCGCAAGCTAGATTTCAAATGAAATTTAGGGTGGGACTCGTTGGTGAAGGATTGGTGCGAGGCCATATCCCCCACAAGAGCCAGATGTATCCAGGAATTTGGGACATCGGGGAGTGTGGGAAAATCATAAGCTCAGGAAACCTTAGATGTGGGATAGACTTGGATATGTCTGTGAGGGCATAGTAATTTGAGAGTTTAAGGGTTCAAGATTTTTTTATAGTGTGATTTCTCATGCAACCTACATTTTCCCTAAAACTGGATATGTAGAAATTTCTCTATAGATCAGCTAGCTCTGATACCATGTAGAAAATCTGACTGTAGAAAATATGACTGTAGATTAACCCGATAATGCAATATAACCAAAGAAAAATACTATAACCTACTTCTACTATCAAGCAGTTTGTGGAAGCTTAAAGATCGGGCAAGATCGAATATAACCAAAAGAAGAAGAATCAATGCACATGAAACACAGAAAATACTCAGGGGAAAGCCTCAGCTAAAAACCCCACTATCTGTATTATCATAAAAGCTGGAAATTGATGAGCCACAAAAATGGGTAACTTTATGGGCTCATTTTTCCTGTTATTCTTGATTAATCCACCATTTTTCATAGTTTTATGCATCCTTTTGAATATATTTATGTTAATTGAATGAATGAGAATAGTTACTTGACCACAAAGTATACTACGTGCTTATTATTGCAGATTTTTGGACATCTTTTGGATCAAGGTCAAGCATTTATGAGCAAGTTGACAGCCAAATACGAAGGAACAAGGCTGAGGATTTGTAGGAAGGGTGTATCCTTCACTAAATGACCCCTTCCTCAAGCTCTCCACCATCAACTCAGAGTTCAACAGCCCACCAAAGATGATTTCAAGGGGCAACCAAGCAGATTTTGTGAAGTGGCTGATTAACTGCAGTCTTGAGCAGCCAAGCTCCTAAAGTTAAGGAGGATTGTTGGGAGTCCTCATGTTTCATAAGTAGGAAGGCTTCAAGCCTTGGTAGTTTAGCCATTGAACAATTGTTTTTTGCACTTTAGTGTAGCTTTGCATTTCAGCTCATTTTTGAGCTCTTGCTGTAAACAGTTTTGTGACATGACTATTATTTTTTGAGTAATGGAGATGAATTTTGCTTTGCACCAACTCTGAGATTTCTTAGGAGGCTGTAGCTCTTCGGGTTGGGACCAACCCAAGTGCCAGTACCTCCTTTGTGTACTTTTATGTGTTTTCCTTACATTCATAGAATGATTTCTGTTATTTAGGTTAAGATCTTGCTTTGTTACTTAGGTTGTTTTTTTATGATTAAAATAGCTTTTCATGCTTCAGGTTGATTTGACAGTTTGGTAACAGAAAAGATCTTCCAAAAGGCCATCAAGCAATCCTTAATCTCATCTCTCCCTCCTTGGGACCATCAGCTGAGACCAAGGCATACTTGTTGCCACAAAAACATTGTTCTTGCCTTTCTATGCAATTGCTAGTGTTAGATTTTTAGTTGGAAAAGTTGATACCAGTTGTAATTGCATGTTTAGATCTGTTCTTGCTTAGTCTCCATATCTATCTTGCATGATTTCATGTCTATAAACTTTTGTTCATCATGTTTCTGGTTTTTAGGTCAAATGAGGTCAAAATAAATAGATCCTTGGTTTTTCTAGTCTTTGTTCGATCAGTTTTGGAAGATAGTGTGCAGAGTACCTGTAATACATTCCTACCTACCCTTACTCCATCATCCAACCTGTTCCAGCCCCTAATCCAAGATTCCTTCCCTTCATTCGCCACACTTTCCCAATTTGCCCTAATTTCTATATTTTTGTGCAACATTGCTTTCTCCATCCTTGAGCAAATCCAACTATCTTCATCACTCCTGAGCTTCATTTACCAAGTCCCACACCTCTTAACAACCTTATCCATCCTTCATTTCCACTTCCCCACCATTTTTCCTCCATCAATCCTCTAAAATCCTCTTTCGGCCGTTCTTGTAGAACTTCCTATAGAACATCCTGTAGAACCCCTGCAGACTTCCTGTAGAAGTTCACGTGAGCAGTTTTCCAAGATCTAATCACTGTGAAATTCTTTGTAAGGGTGCCAAGGACCCATTAGGCCCTCTTCTCACATTCCCAACCTCCTGCAAGCACCCACTCCATTTCCTTTCGCCAATCAACCTCTGCACAGTAAAAAATAGTTAAAGCACATGCATAATAATTCTGCAAAATTACTCAAAAATACAAAAAGATGTTTCTTCCATATTTTCCTTCAGAATTAGCTTAGTCACCTGAATTTTACCTTTCGAAGAGTCAATGGCATCCATTTCCGCAACTTTCATCTCTTTCCTTGCACCAGTAGGGTTAGTCAGTAAAACTAGGGTTTGCGAGGGTTTGCATTTCCTTTCAGCTTTCCGCTTCTTTCTGCAAGTAGACTAGCCTCTTTTGAGTTAACTTTCGTCTATCACATTTAAAAGCTTCTTATGAGAGCTCATAGAAGTTGGCTTAAGCTCCTAGCAAACTTGTGCCAGCTGATCAAGTGACAGCCTGCGGCAAGAGCTAGTACTTGTGCATACAGCACCGTCGCTTCCAAGTTTGTTACGAACAATTGGGTTGATAAAAGTAAAGAAGGGAGTCCCAGGAGTTGCAGCATCATTGCTGCAATACTAGAGCCCACCATATTTTTGGCGTCGTTGCCGAGGAAGCATCAGAGTATTTGTGATTGCTGCTTTTCTTCTATTTTCTACTACAACCTTCTACTAAGTAGTTTATTTCAGCAAGAGTAGAGTAGTTGTTTCATTTCCATTTCTGCAATTTCATTTCAGCAAGCATAGATTAGACATTTCCCGCTTTCATAGATTAGCATTTCAATTCTACAATTTCAATTCTGCAAGCGCAGATTAGCATTTCAATTCTACAACCATAGCCTAGCATTTCATTTCTGAAATTTCAATTTTGCAAGCTTAGCCTAGCATTTCAATTATGCAATTTCATTTCAACAACATAGATTAGTCATTTCCTACTTTCATTTTAATTTTGCAATTTTCATTCCAGCAAGGTTTATTTTAGTTAGTTGCAATTTTTTGTTCAATCAATTTCAGTTTTGCAGGTATAAGCAGAAAAAAACAGAAAAAGCAACCAAAAATATTTCCTTTCATGCCTTGTAGGAACAGAGACAATTCAGGAAAATTCTTACCCAACACCCCCACCACATCACTGAGTCACCCTTCTCTCTTCTTCGGTGGCAGTGATCCAGAAGAACCTATAGGTGAACCTCCAGAGATATATGAAGATCCTATAACAGAAGAAGAGCAAGAAAACATTCCTCTTGAGACCATGGCTGAACACAGAAATGGTATAGGAAATGAGGAGAGAATAGAAGGTACCTTCCCCATCCGAGAGACCAATGGGGACACAAAAATGAAAAACATAAGTCCCTCGGCCTTACCTTACTTCCATGGATTGACCACTGAAGACCCTGATACTTTCTTGTTTGAGTTTGTTGTCCTTTGTCGAACTTATGACTATGCAGAAGATGAGCAAAAGTTGAAACTCTTTCTCTCTACCCTCAAGGATGCAGCACCACGCTAGTTCATGGGGTTACCTGGAAACAGTATCACAACTTGGGCTCAGATGCAACAAGCCTTTAACAACAAATACCGGGATTACTGTAGGTCAAAGGAAACAAAGGGAGAAATCTTTCGGATGACCATGGGAAGTGATGAATCGTTAGAAGACTATGAAGAAAGGTTCCAACTCAGTTATAAAAGGGCCAGGTGCACACTTGACCTCGAATCTCTAAAGCTGGTTCTGCTTCGAGGAGTCCTTGAAGACCTTCTAGATACCCTCCATTTGCTAGCTAGGGGAGACATCTACCAGCTACCTTATGATGACATAAAGACTGTGTTTAGAAACCATTCTAGGGTAGCCTGGAAAAGAGGTAGGGGGAGTCAACTTTCAGCCAGCACCACCTTTTCCAAACATGAGTTTGCAAACCAGATGGAAGACCTTAAAAGTGAGGTGAGACAGACCATTTCCATGCAAATGGACACCTTCTGAATCCAACAGAAGCAAGAGGAAGCTAAGAGGGCTTTGGCCATATTTTGTCCCAGATGTACAAGGAAGCACCCCAGGAACGAGTGCCCATTACACTCCATAGAGGTATTTTTCGTTTGTGAGGTAGATCACCCTACAAACCAGTGCCCAACCTTACCCGGACTTAAGGCTATGTACCAAGGGGCTGATGGAGCTACTGAACCACTCTACTTCCTAAACCAAAGGAGGCCACATGGACCTAGACCATAACAGCAGGGGATGCAAGGGACATCCTAGACTTATTACAACCCCAACCAATCCACTCACAGACCTTCTTGGGGTCCCCCTGCTCATCCTTCCTGGTCCGCACCCCGTCCTTGGTCATACCCATATTAATACCATACTCAACCTACTGCTCATTCATTTCATTCTCATGTTCAGCCAAAATCTCAGTGGAATGCAACCCAACAGGGGTGGAGGCCCCAGTACAACTCTCCTCCCACTATTTTGCCTCCACCACCTGCTCAACCACAACCATTACCTCTTGCTCCTCCAAGACAACCCCATATGCCTGCTCAACCGAACCCGAAACCCAATAACAGACAGGCCCAGTAGGTATATACTGGAGAGACAACATGCCCTACCTATGTTGTGGAGATTCAGGAGATCAAACTACGATCTGGGAAGGTCCTCCCAGATAGCCAACCTCCTCCTAAGGAGGATGAGGAAGAGAAATAAGGAATTGAACCCAAAGCCATTCCACCCTTTCTTGAGAGACTAACCAGAACCACACAACCAAACCCAGAAGTGATTGAACTTCTAGGAAAACTTAAACAGTTATGTGTCAAAATACCACTTCTCCGTGCCATAAAAGATGTACCAATCTACAACAAATTGATCAAAGAGAAGTGTTTCAGGCACCCATGCAGGCGCAAGAGAGATGCCCCAACTATCAATGTCATAGGACAACTATCCGACCTGATGTTGGGACAAGTAATCTGTCCAAAATATCTGGACCTTGGGAGTCCTGTAGTCGATATCCACATCAATGGCACCATAATCCCCCACACCTTGATCAATCTAGGGGCTGCCATTAATGTGATGACCAGGGACACTATGCTCAAACTCAACCTTCAGAGTTCCCTAAGAAAGACCTCGACAGTACTGCAGTTAGTAGACCGCTCCAGCATGACCCCCGAAGGGATTGTCGAAGATGTCATGGTCTTCGTTGATTCTTGGGAGTACCTTGCGGACTTATTGGTCCTTAAGCCAAAGGAAAAACTCACTGGATACCCCCTCATTTTGGGAAGGCCTTGGTGAGCTACTGCAAATTCTTACATCAATTGTCGAGTTGGGAGCATGACCATTTAGAATGGGCCTATGTCCAAATAGCTAGTCCTATATCCTCCTGCCCAACCTCTGCTAGAACATGACTTACCTCTTTGGTTGGAGGAGGAAGATGAGGATGAAGTCTACTCTACACCATTGTGCACAATGGAAGCCACCAGGGGAGGTCCTCAAACCGAGGATGACCTTATCGAAAATTTGATTCAAAATCCACCTCCCAGTGTGTTGCCATTAGAAGAGTTGGTAGAAGACACCCAAGCCAGTGCTTTAGTGGATCTTTGTGTGACTGATCTGACCTCTCCCTGAGTTAAGAATGTGGAATTTGGCCCTGAAAGAACCTTGAAGATCAACTCATCCCTATCCCCTCTCAGGAGAAAGAGTTGTGTAGCTTCACTACAACAAAACCAGCGATTAGCGTCCCTTTTTACTTCTTTTTTTGCATCTAGAGCCCATTTTTGGTGCTATTTGCATCCATTTATCAAATATGGTGCAAAACTTGACACAAAATTTGCATCAAGTTTTGCACCAAATCTTACACCAAGTTTAGCACCAGGTATTGCAATAGGTTTTGCACCACGTTTTGCACCAAATTTTATGCCAAGTTTTGTGTCATCCTTTACACCAGGTTTTGTTCCAGGTTTTGCATCAAGTTTGGCACCTAATTTTGTTTGACATACTTTTGCATCCTCATTTGCATCCACTTTTTGCACCTACACTTGCATCAACTTTTGCATCGACTTTCACATCCTTTTTTGCATCCTTTTTAAAATCATTTATTGCATCCATTTGTGCATCCCTTTTGCGCCAAGTTTTACATCGTGTTTTGTGTCTAGTTTTGCATAAAATTTTGCATCTACTTTTGTTGCATCCACTTTGCCTTCTTGTTTGGCATCCATATTTACATCCTCTTTTGCATCTATTATTGTACCCACTATTGCATCTAATATTTTTGTGCCACAATTAGCGCCTAGTTTGGCACCTCCTTTTGCACCCACTTTTGATTATAATTTTGCATCCACGTTTGCATCCTCATTTGCGTCTAGGTTTTCATCAACTACTACATCTATTTTTGCATCCCTTTTTGTATCCAATTTTGGACCGGGATTTGCATCGGGTTTTGTGTCTCGTTTTGCATCTACTTTTGCATCGACTTCTATTGCATCCACTTTTGCACACAATTTTGCATCCACTGTTGCACCCATTTTAAATTTCACTTTTTGCATCCCTTTTTACATCTTCATTTGCATCATACTTTGATTCTTTTTTTGCATCTATCATTACATCCACTTTTGTTATGCCACAATTTGCACCATGTTTTTCACTCACTGTTGTATCCACGTTTTCTTCCAATTTTGCATCCATGTTCACATCCTCTTTTGCATCAAATATTGCATCTATTTTTGCATCCACTTTTATGTCAGGTTTATGCATTGGGTTTTGCATCTCGTTTTGTATCTACTTTTGCATCTACTTACATTATATCCATTTTTTGCATCCAATTTTGTTTTGCCTGTTGCATCAATGTTTGCTTCCACTTTTACATCCATTTTTGCATCTTATTTTGCATATTTTTTGTCTATTGTTACATCCACTTTTGTTGCACCATATCTTGCGCCTACCATTGCAACCACATTTGCATCCCCTATTGCATCCACTTTTGTTTCATCCATTTTTGCATATACTTTTGTTTCCGTTGTTGCATCCACATTTGTTTCACCACAATTTGTGCCAAGTTTTACACCTACCATTGGACCCATGTTTGCTTCCAATTTTGCCTTCATGTTTGCATCCAAGTTTGCATTGACAACTGCATCTACTTTTGCATCCACTTTTGTGTCAGGTTTTTCATGTTGTTGTGCATCTACTTATGTTGTATCCACTTTTCATCAAATTTTATTTCTATTGTTGCCCCCATTTCTATGTTCGCTTTTGCATCCCTTTTCCAACACTCATCATATTTTCTGCATTGATGATATTCCTTATGGCATTGACAATTATGAACAATTGATGACAATGTCAATAATATTGACAATGATGAAAATGAAGATGATGGCGATGACATGAATTGTGATTATGATGATAAAGACGATAGTGGTTACAATGACAATGATGATGATGGCAATGATTATGATGATGACGATGCTAATGACATTGGCGAATCTTCCCAATTTTAGATGTTGTCATTGTCATAATCATAAGCATTATCTTTGGTGTCATGATCATCATTTTCATCTAGGTCATCATCAAAAACAATAATGGCATGAATGATGATGATGCATGATTACAACAATGTCGATAGAAATTACATTAATGATGATGATGGGGATGATAAAAATGACAATGACGATGATAATGGTGGTGATGATGATCATCATCGATCATTTGTCAAAAATAGAGTTGTTATTTCTCTTACGTATATCAATGTGTCCTAAAAAACCCTTTTCTAGCACTGATCACATTTTTTGGGTTGATGATATTTCTTACAACATCTACAATTATGAACAATTGCAAACAATGTCCATAATGATGATGATGATGGCATGAATGGTGATTATGATGATAATGTAATGATGGCAATAACAATGACAAGGATGATGGTGATGATGATGACAATGATTATGATAATGAGAATGACCTTACAATCTTATGGATTCGTGAACAATTACTAGTTTCAATACCATCTTCTGGATACGTATTACTATCATACTTTTTAAATTTTCTGTCTCTCTTGAGGTATCTTACTATAATGGTGTTGTCAACACTAGAAAGATATCTTGTTGTAATGGTGGTTCTAATGTTAGCACTAGCAAAGTTTAGTAGGGAGGATGCTACTACAAGAGGAATTCCTTCTAAGTGACTATGGCATTCAAAATGAGGCTTTATGGGCTGCTTGTTAACACATGTTCTCATGCTCATATAAAATTAATGTGAAAAGTTGCTTTAATTGGTTCCCATGCATAATTGATATTGATAATGGGGTGGTATAAAATTGTAATGGGCATATCCGTTAGTTAGTTATGATGGGTCAACAACATTGAAACCATCCAAGTGACATTTCACCTTGGAACAATCGTCGCTCGTGCGAAAACACGAAGTTTATGTAAATGAAAGTTGTGATTGTAGTGGAATTAAAACCATCGAGAAATATCAAAGAAGACGCTGCCTACCAGTTTTGAAAGACAACCAAGGCATTGAACAACTATTTGCGTTAGGATGTAGTGAGGGAATCGAAGGAAATTTGGCAGCCCTAAGTTGCCATTACTATTGCCAATCACACATTCAATAGTAACCATAAAAGGTAGCCACATATAAATAGAACCTCGAGGTGTTGACAGTCAGAATCTATTGTAATAGCTTTGACGTATATATAGTTTTGTGTTTAGATGAGAATGAAGTGGGCTTCATTCAGGGTTCGGCTCAATCCTCGTCCATTCCATGCAGTGGTGTTTAATTCGCCAAGCAAGAGAATATTACGTGAGTGTTCAGAGTTAAATCAACAGAAATCAAGGACGTGTGATTGTCAAATTATTGCTCCTCCCTTATGATTGAGCGCTTGATGTGATGGTCATTATCCTTGGGTGATACTTTTATTCCCCATTTTCTATTGAAAAAGTAGCGTTTTTCTGTTCGATTATGATAGGATTGGATGAACGCTGGTTTGGGTGGATGTAGACCCATGTTTTTTTGTGGTGATCTTCAAATGTCTTGAGGATAAGAAAAAAATCCTTGACCAAGGTCCATGGTTTTGGGGATGAGTTGGTCTTCTAGTGAAGCCATGGTTTCCCAACTTCAATCCTCTCACTATGTTGCCGATGACTACTCTAGTATGGGTAAGATTCCCAGTTTTCCCATTCACTTTACCCATCTAGATCTCTTAGAAAAAGTGGGCAATTTTATTGGAAGATTTGTCAAAGTAGACAGGGAAAGACTTTTGAAAGGCATTTTCACCTATGTTTGCATATGTGTTTAGGTAGATCCCAATGAAGTTTTGCGAGATAAAATTGAGCTCAAGTGGATGGGAATTGTGTATTCCCAACCCCTGGACTATGAAAATACAACTTTTCGATATAGGAATTACCAACAAGATAGACACCTTCAAACTGTCTGTCCCTTTCCAATAGGGGCTTCCTCCTTACAGTCATCTAAGAACTCTAGCTGCAGTTGGAGGGATCTTAAGGAAAGAGAGGGATCCAAAATGTAACACCCCTCCCTTGTGTGTCAAACTTTGCAAACCTAAGCTGAGAAAAGTTAGGTATGATGTGTAATATAAAAAGTAAATACATTATTAATAAATTAATCACTTGGAAAAGCGAGACACCAAGAGATGAGATTCCTGCCAAATCACATTGGTGAATGGGAAAGGATAATTCTTTCATGGTAAAGCTTCTCGATTTAATTCTAGATAAGTTGGATGGATTGGAGATAAATATCCATTGAGAAAAACATAAAAGTTGTGCGGGAGAGGAAGGCAATCTTCTATGAGGAAAATCCTCATGGGAGAGAAAGGTGAGCTTTTATGAGATAAGCCTACGCAAATGGATAAAAAGATCCATAAAAGCGAGACACCGCTAATGGAAACCATATCCTTCCATATGCTAAGGTCAATGGTGAAGTGGGTCTAATCTCTTGCTATGGAACTTCATGCATGGGCAAGGAATCAATATCTACCTACTATGCCAAGGGGACTATTAGAAGGGTACTAAATAGGACTAAAGACTATTGGCTATTGGAATGGCTAAGTTATACTAGATCTAGATCTTTATCTCGGTAGAGAAGAGAGTAAAGAAGTGAAACGTAGAGATGCGAGTATCATATGTCTAGACGAGTATAATATGTATAGAGCTCGAAGAGAATGAAATTCTCTGAGAGCTAGCCATGGCTCAAAGAGCCTCTTTTTAGTTGTTGAATTTAATGTCGATTGCTTTCTCCTTTCCCTTATTTCCTCTCTCTTATTCTTTTTTCTTTTATCCTTTCTCTTATTCCCCTGTCCTTTCCCCCCTCTCCCTACCCGTACCCCACCCTCACCCGGACGGCCCTCAAGCGTGTCTTCCCCTATCCTCGCCCTATGATCGCTTACCGCTTATCTTTTTTCTTGAACTCGTACCTTTGATGGCTCCTCCGGAGAGCGTTCCGTTCTCCTGCGGTGCCGCCCCTTACCTCTTTCAGAGTAAGATAGACTTCTTTCTTCAAACAAGTAACAGTTGTTCGAAAAAAAAGAACAACCAACAACACCCAAAGTACTCATACCGACTTTCTCTCCTACCGAACCGAAGCAAAGCATAGGTAACCGACTTTATTTCTCTCGATACGGCAACCGAAGCGAAGCGTAGGTAACCGACTTTCTTTCTCTCCTACCGAAGGTAACTACCAAAGGTAGGCATTCATCTACCAAAGGGAGGACGACAGGTAACTGACTTTCTTTCTCTCGATACGACAACACAACTACCAAAGGTAGGCATTCTTTCCGGCATCTTTCCAACTCTTGCTCTTACCTCTCTTTCCAAAGGAAGGAAGGGGGGTGTGGGGGGAAGGAAGGATCAGCTTCCTTCCCACCGCCAATGAAGGAAGGGGGTTGTAAGGAAAATATTATTAGTGCCAAATGAAAATTTATGTTAGGGATGCTTTCACATAGTTAGTTTTGTAATTATTATAAACATCACATACATAACAACCACAAATAAAAAAAGTATGTAATATATAAGAACAAAACTAATGAAGTTGTTAGTACTAAAATGAGGCATATACTATCACATGTAATCTTAGATATACTTAGTGTGAAACACCATGACATCAATGTCTGAGCAATTTGTAAATGTGCAACAAGGGCTCAATAGGGGGCTAATATTTATTTGATAGTCACGTTCTTGGCTTTGTTGCTTCATTTGAAGGAAGGATGACACTATTGAAGTATTTCAATTACATGGTTCACACCTTCCAAGTATTAGTTAACTTGCCTAAAAAGGTTCCTAACACAAGTGATCAATGCAAATATCACCCATAGGCTACTTTTGTTCACAAAACTTAACTCTCCCACTTTATTTTTGTAAAGACCCACTAATTCAAGTGTAGCCATGGTAGTTGATGCACAACCTCATGTGCACCAAAAAACATCCCATAACCAACCTCCTCGAACCAAGCTTACCCTTCCACTCCTAACACCAAAATGTGCAACACTTATCATAGGGTCCAAGGGGTATTGTCCTTAGTGGCCTCTCATCACTATTGATAACTAGGGTTGAAATGTCACACCCCATGCTTGTGAAACATCTACATCATTTGGCACATTGCATTCCATCCATGCGCACCAAGTTCTAATATGCATGCATGCTTATCCTATATCTGCTTATATTTAGGAATGCCAACCATAACATAACCATTACAATATCTTTCTTCTTATTCTTCTTCTTCTTATTACTATAGAAAAAAAGGACCCTTTTGTTATTCACGAGGAAGAAAAAAAGCACAAACATTGACAAAAAGATTGTAACTTCTGTCATTACAATGGGTTGCCAGAAGACAAGGCATCACGACCCAGAAGAAGAGAAAAAGAAGTTGTTGTAAAACCAGGGTTTTACAAAAAAAATTTCTTCTGCAAATTATAAGACTGACTAGAAATGACAATAGCATGCAACCAAAAATTGTAGAAAGTGTATTATACAACCACGAAGAGGGCCCTACTATGAGAAAAATGAAGACAGTGACTAGAAATGACATTAGCCTGTAACAAAAAATTCCCGAAAGTGTATTATACAACCATGAAGAGGCCCCTGTCAAGAGAAAAAGAAAGACATTGTATTTGAGGCTAATTGAAAGCTGAATGTAGACTCACTTGAAATTTATAGTAAGCTAGTTGATAACTAATTGAAAATTTGACTTAAAGTTGATCCATATTAGTATATGGGCATCGAATGAGAACTTTGAACTGGGTTGCCAACTAATTCATCATAATATATGTAACCTGTCTCCAGAAAAATAATTCTTTTTTAGAGAGAATCTACAGTTGTATTTAGCTCCCTATGGATGTGATGGAAATTGATTTCCTAGGAGTGGTTCTTTAACTCCACAATTTTGCTTTTCCAGGAGGATAAACTTATAACTTCCAACTATGCTTTACTATCATTTTCTTTTGGCTCCATTACAATATTTGTATGTCAACAACATGGCACACACCAAGAAGATGAACAATTACATCATTAAGAGTTACAAAACCATCTTGCCATCGAATAACCAACATTAATTAAACAACCATTTAACAACATAATAGCAATTACACTATATATATCTATATATATATATATATATAGATCACATTACACGTATAAATACCGCATTTCAATAGAAGTTAGATGAATTGCGCTAGTCCCAAAGTTTTGCTTTGACTTGATTTAAACTCTTCTTCACTTTGTGATTTTTGTGTTATCCACTAGCATAGACCCATCTTAAATATAGATATAATATGAGCGGAGAGGGATCCAATTTCTTCATTGGCAATTATTTTTTATGAGCAAACATTATTTAAATGTTTTGTATTTTTTTTTTTTTTTATTTTTTTTTTTTAATTTATTTTGGCCGACACTAGCAAAATTTCAACTTTGATGATGGACAAACATCGCTGTAACCATACTAGGCTGTAGAGTGAGCTTGGCATATTCATATTATTTTCATCCTCAACATTGAGGATTGTGTAAAGCTCAGTGGAAGATGCCCCTTGGAATGATGGACAAACATGGCTGTAACCATACTAGGCTGTAGAGTGAGCTTGGCATATTCATATTATTTTCATCCTCAACATCGAGGATTGTGTAAAGCTCAGTGGAAGATGCCCCTTAGAATAGTTTTGATGCCCCCAAAATGACTTCCATTCTCAACCCCTCCCCATGACATTTGAACTTAAGACCTCGTAACAACTAAACCCCATACAAACCAACTACCCTACAACTTATCATGGATCAACCACAACAATACTTATTATAATAATTTAAAACCAATATTTCTAATTACTTTTCCATATTTATCTCATTTACAAACCCCTCAACCCCATCCCATTATTATTACAATAAACAAAATAATATATCACCGAGGAAAGAGTTCAAAATTGCGAAAACAAAAAACGCACAACAACCTCTGGTCCCAACATGACAACATGAATGAAGTAGGCCTCTCATGTTGGAGATGATTTAGGGGTTATTCTATGGCCTTCTCTCCCTTTGAAACCCCCCAACCATCCCTGTAATAATTTATTATATTATCTTTAATGATGCTACTTTTACTCTCAATCTTTAACAGCTACCGGCCTTCCCTCTTCAAAACCCTTATATAGAGTTTTTTCTCTCCATCGACCTCAAAAACCACCCTTATATAGAGTGTTTTCTCTCCGTCGACCTCTTTGCCCTTTGCCTTCGAAGCATTTTTGCACAGTTAAATCCTTTGTCCAAAATCCTCGGGGTTTTGCATTCGTTTCTGATATTGGGCGAGTTTCTGGCATATTTTGGATCCATCGATTTCATTCGAGCCCTCCCTCTGTGCACTATATGGTATTGGGATGGCTGGAACTCAGGAGGATCTTGTTCTTACACAGGCAGTAGATGACGATTCGAGAGAGAACGAGGATGATGCCGGAAAGGAAGAGGACACTGGAGCTCAGGTTGCACCCATTGTTAAGCTTGAGGAGGTTACTGTCACCACGGGCGAAGAAGAGGAGGATGTCCTTCTTGACATGTAAATTTCTTAATCCATGGCTATTTCATGATTTTGTTTTCTCAGTTGAAAGTTGTTTTCATGGCCTCTTCGGTTGCCCTTTTCCTGTGCACATAAATGGGACCTTGACTATAAGGAAGATGCATTTGGGCAGTTATTTACTTCTAATTTTTCTCCTTTTTAGTAAGATCTGTTTTTATCGGGTTCTCGATGTTTTGTTCGCTTGTTGATGATGATCGGATTTGTCATTTCAATGGGGTGCTGAAGAAACTCTATGGTAGATGCATTTAGCGGGCTATGGTTTGTTTTATCAGGTAATTAGGGTTTTGCTTTTCTGTGTATTTTGTGAGTTTCTTGTTGTTTTGATGTCCCATTGATATTTTGATCAGCATTTCATTATGGTCTGTAATAATTGTTTTCCTATGTTGATAGGCTGCCGATGAAGATTTTTTCGGGGATGCATTTGATGGTTTATTTGTTATCATTGGGGGTTTTGTATTTTGACGAGTCTTTTTATATTTTGTTGAACTATAGGCCATCCTTTTTTCAATGTCTTTGAAGAATCTATGATGGTTTCTCTGTTATTCTGGTTTAGTGGGGGGTGTGATGGTCATTTGTTATTGTTAAGCATACGGGGTTTCGTATTTTTTGGTTTTTGGATTAGCCATTGAATACTGAATTGGGCCTATTTGATAATCTGTCTTTTGGTTATTGGCATTAGGGTGATTTGTCTTTTTATGTTGTGAGGTGGTATGATTCAGGCATATGTCTGTTTTCGTCTTCTGTCAACTGTTTTCGTTGACTTTCTATGATGTTTTGAACAGGCTGTTGATCATTTTTGTACTTTATGGGGATGTATGGGATGAGCATTCTTTTGTTATTAAATAGTTGATGATTTGTATTCTTACATGTTTGATGTTATTATTGAGCTTTTTTGTGGGATCCTTTTCGGTAATGTTAAGGAATATCTCTTGTGTTTTTAATAGGTCATTGGTAATTTATCTTTGAATGCATTTGATATGGTGGGATATTGCGGACGTTACTTCTAATGGATGCCATGGGCTCTTAAAATGATCCTAATGCAGTTTCATTGTTTATTAATATTCCCATTCTTTTTTATATGTTTGACCCTGCAGGAAGGCGAAGCTGTACAGGTTTGACAAGGATGGGAATCAATGGCAGGAGCGTGGTGTAGGAACAGTAAAGTTTCTTAAGCACAAGGATA
The DNA here is from genome assembly GCA_031772625.1 of Pinus tabuliformis. Taxonomy (NCBI): domain Eukaryota; kingdom Viridiplantae; phylum Streptophyta; class Pinopsida; order Pinales; family Pinaceae; genus Pinus; species Pinus tabuliformis. Next base: position 1,823,786,876 of record CM062819.1, on the reverse strand, counting down.
CTACAAAGGTTCGGCTGGTCATGAGGCAATCCAAGACATTGAAAATATGTGCAAACCATTTAAGTATGTAAATTTGTTTGTTTGTTTTTTTTTTGTGTAATTTCCCCCCTGAGATTGTAATAGCTTATCTTACGTCCAAGTTTTAAGAGGCTTTCTGTGCCGAGAATTTGTGTTGATCCTTATTATCTGGATTATATTGTTTTTTTTTTTTTTGCCTTGCAGTTCATTCCCTAATGTCACTTCAGGAACACGCAGGTAGTGATAAAACTTGGGTCTGGCATGCAACTGATTTCTCAGATGGGGAACTGAAAGAAGAACTCTTCTGCATTCGTCTTGGCTCTGTAGACAGTGAGCACTGTTCTTAGACTCTTCTAATCCTTGTTATGATCTTTTCTTTCTGTCTTGTATTTTTCTTTGATAAAATCAATGTTTGAGTACCTATATTCTTGGATCATTTCATTGAAGGGTTGATTTTGCATATGTTCTTAGGATGCTTTTGTGCAGATTATAGTGGGTTGGTAAGGGATCCCCCTCCCCAAACAACCTATCAGCATAGTTAAGACTTGAGTTTAGGGTGGCTTTAATTATCTCTGGTAATAGCAAATGATACGGAGGATTGTGCATAACCCACCCCCTTTTTGATTCCAATAAGCAGAGGTGGTCACTATGGTAATCCGATTTCAATTTGTAGTTAGAAAATGGGGTCACAACTTTTCATATTTTTTGTTTTGTTTTGTCTTTTTACATCAAACAATAGTATATTTATTAGAACCATAGTCAACTACATAAACAGGAAACAATTTATTTGACAGGTGGAAGAAGTGATAGGCTTAGAGCAATTGAATTGTAGGCCATGCTTCTTGACAAATTGATGAACAGATGTCTCCTTACTTGAGATTTAGGTTGGCACCATGGCACCATCCTGTCCATTATTATACACTAATATTGTCATTATCTTCTTCACTGTGAATGACTGGCTTGTTCCCTGCAAATAGATCTGGGCATAGAGGAGCCAATCCAAGAACAGTAATCTCTAGCATAAGACAATATTAATGATCTAAATACCTAATCCTGAAGCTTGAGTTTGATTTTTCTCTACTGGTTCTGAATCTCTGATTGAGAATCTCCCACTCGTCATTATCAAACCTTCTCCTTCATCATTGGCATCAGCTGCACTGCTGAGGTACTTTGGTTGGTTGTCATTGGACTTGAGAGCTTGAAGTTTCAAATGATTATAGTAACAGACAGCCAGAAAAGCCAGTCCACACCCACTCAAGTTTATGACTGTAACCTTTTCATTTATTACAGACAAAGATTATGTTATGAGCAGCCAGTCCTTGACAAGACCAGCAACATTCATAGTCAAGGCTGAAGTCTTTCCTATCAGAAGAAACACTGCAAGATTAAGAGCCAAGGCACAAGCAGAAATGTCATGTAATCCAAATCAAAGGAAGAGGCCCTGATTATCAGAAATGGGTATTCTACTAAGGCCCAGGGGGTGCTGAGAAAAACAAGGCAACAAGGAGCAACAAAGATGTGATGGGATTCAACTTAATCCCTTTTGATGTTCGTGGAATTTGTATGAGAACCAATTGGGTAGTCTCACATGCAACTGCACTTAACTGGAGAATCACCTCCCATGCATTCATCTTGGCCTCCCCATAAGCTGAAATAGTAACTCCAATGGATATGGCCAACATATTGGCCTCGGGCTCACCTTTATAAGCTTCTTTCTTCAGGGAAACCACAATCAAATACACAGCAATGGGAATTAGAGCTTTCAGCATTTGAAATAATGATACTGAGAGGAAAACATAGGCAGAATTTGAAAACCAGAGACCCAAAGAATACACTTATCAATACTATGGGTTCAACGAGCTTGAAGACTCTTACAATAGCAACAGCCAGTGTTGAGTAGAAGCCCATGTGAATCATGGTGGGACTGATCACACTAAAGTTGTCAAGCAATGTCAACTCCAATGGATATGGCTAACATATTGGCCATGGCCTCACCTTTATAAGATTCTTTCTTCAGGGGAACTGCAATCGAATGCATATCAAATGGGCACAAGAGCTTTCAACATTTGAAATATCGATACTTTGAGAGACATGCACCAAGGGCTGCATCATTTAGGATTTGTACTCAGTTTAGGTGTCATATTCAAGGGGAAGTTGTTATGCTTTCCACCACTTCATAGATTGTTAGAGTGATGAAACAAAAGAGGCTCCCTCTTGAGGCTAGATTATGTCATTCATATCAACTGTGTTGTTGATGTCCTAGCTCAGCCAGGTCTTGCCAAAACTCTGTTGAGGTTCAAAATTTATTATAAACTGAAATGTCTTCACAAGAATTGACCTCATAAAATGCCATAATCACAAGATATGCCATACATGGCTGTGATTATGGCTCGCAAGACCCTTAGACTTTGAGCAATGAGGCTCGCAACATCACTTATGATTATGCACTCTACAATTCTATGACCAGCTGAATGTCAAGCAATTGAACCGCGATTTAAATCCTATTTTGTCAGCAATAAGTACTATACTTTGTCTTTATTTAGTGTAGAGAACCAAGCACTTATTCTGCTCATCTATAGAAGGGACAATGGTTGTTTGCCTATGAGGTATAAGGAAATCCTATCAGATGTTTTGTATTTTCGTATGGAATTGAATCATACTCCTGCACACTGTAACATTCATATATATCAACCTGTAGAGGCTTTAATAACACCTGGTATTCTGGTTAGTGATTTTATTGGACCTCATGTGCATATCCTACATGCACAGGATGGACTATTCATATGTTACAGGGTATTATTCTTATTATTTAGGGTGCACTTCTTCAGGTGCTCAAGAACGATTACTAGAACAGTCAGTTAATTCTGCAATTTAAAGGATGAAAAAGGAGGTTATAGGAGTCTAGTTTTGGTTCTCATCCACAATGTCACACTAGTCTGCCTGGGCATGGTTCTCATGGTTTAATAGTGACTTGAGGAGTCATAATACCACAGATCACTAAACACGAACAGCTAAGGTAGCCCAAGGACAATAGCCATCTTTACACATTAATTAACAAGTCTTACATTAATTATCCTAGGGGGTTTTAATACTTCCAAATGCTTAAAAAACAGTTAGCAGAGCATTCACATTACACATTCCAGCAATCTTTTCTATAAACCAACCAAATGCAGTCAGGAGAGCCCTCCTTTTAAACTATACAACCTTATTGTTAGTATGATCAACCTTATTTTAATATATAGTGTGACAAACCGTATGTGACAGGCAGGTGGAAAACTTTTCTCGCAATTGACTAAGCGACGTCCTGAGAGCCAGATTTGAGACGGAAACCCTCGTCAGAAGTATATGCTTGGCTCTTTTCCAAACAAATGAAGAGTCAATGAGGTTTTGTGTAATCACTTCTGGTATCGTATTGGGTTATTGTTAGAAGCGATAATTGGATTTGGATTCTCATCGAGTGAGTTGTTCTGCTTTCTCAATTTTAGAGGGTTTGTTTGGAGGGAAAAACGAAAGAGGACATACAAGAATAGGGAGGGGAAAGATGCAGAGGAAGAGGATTGAGAACATTTTCAGCAGGCAGGCTACATTTTCGAAACGTAGGTGGATTGCTGAAGAAAGCTTACGAGCTCTCGGTGCTCTGCACTGCAGAAGTTGAACTTGTGATTTTCTCCCCAGCAGGAAATCTCTATGAATTGTTTTTTAGTGCAAATCCTACAATTTTTATTCTAATAATCATGGCTATGCAAACCTCATGAGATTCTTACTAATAACCCCAGTGGTGCAAGCCCTAGTAAGCTCGATGTTGAAAAACTTAGTGTAAAACCTCCAAATCGCTGGTTTTGTTGTAGTGCTTATTGGAGAGTATATAAAAAATTTCACACCTTTTTATGAGATATGGGAGGAAAACATGTTAAAGATTTTTAATAAATATAAAATTTCCAAAATGATGCTAGTTACGTGTGATTCTTTTTTCATTGTTTGTGATTATGAAAAATGAAACTCAATGTTTTTTCATTAGTGCACACATATTTCATTCCAGAGCCGATAACAATAAAAGTGAAGAATTTATGGTCCAACGTTATAATTAAGGGAGATGTTTAAGGATGACGTTTGAATTTTGTTTTTCATTTTAAGACATTTGGAGCAAATATTAAGAAGGACTTTGAGAAAGGATTGTCCTTGATTTTCGAAAATGGAGTTGTTCCTTTCCAGCCATATGCCCCAAGTGACCATCAAAGGGAGAGCTCATATGTTTTTTGGATGTTTTCTTTATAGCCATTTTTTTACACATATCCATAGAGTCCCCATGCCATTGATGTGAATTACTTGTTCGGTTTTTTTTAACCAAAATTTTTAACCAAACAAGAAAATTTTAAAAAATGCCTCAAGATCAAAGACTGAAACAAAGACCTATTGACATACCTTTTAAAGTATGGAAAGAACTTGTAAAATCATATGAGAAGTTGGATGCACAAAGAAAAGCCGACAATGAGAGCATTCAGGTATTGAATTTTTCATTAAACATTATTTAGAATGTATTAATACTTATAAGTATCTTAGACATGTATTTGTGTGAAAATAAATTGAATTGGTTTATGTTTAAGGACAAGGCATCCAAGGCGAGGTTAACCAAGACAAAAGTCACTCATCGTAGTGGCCAGAAAGGTTTAAAAGCACTGATAACAACCTTTGTAAGTATATTAAACATGTGATATTTTTTTAATAAATTTTGTACTAGAAGAAAGTCATTGTTATCTAATTTCTCCCTATTTACTGATTGATAGGAACTAAAATATGGAAGACCTCCAAATCATTTGGAAAAGGAGGTGCTGCAGCAAAAGAGATGGGTTGAATTTGTTGTTTGGATGGACTCTATGGTATGTAATCTTAGTTTGATTTCCAATATACTTTTAAACCATATTTTCATTTTATTTTTTAGTACTATTAGATATTATATCTTACCTCATTTTATGGTTAACATTGTATAACAAAAACATGTGTTGTGTTATGTAATTAATACTAACATGTAATATTGATTTTTTTTGTCAGAATGCTATAGGTAATGATTGCCAAGACGATGATCCAAATTATGTTCAACATATATCAGGAGATGATGAGGATGAGGATGGGGATGATGGTGGTGAAGGAGGAGATGATGATGATAGTTGCGGTGTTGGTGATGATGTGGATCAGAGTAATGAGGATGGTCAAGATGATCATGAGGATGATCTTGGTGGTGGTAGCTAGGCATGCACATGCATTGTTTTTTATGAAGAAATTATTGTGTAGAATGGCATTGCTATGTTTAGATGGGTGTTGTGAATTTACCCTATATCAATGAGACATTTTGATTTTGTAATCATACGATGAGTTTGATTTATGTATGTTGTTAATTTATCGTAGAATAACGATATTCATGAAATATTTTGATTTGTTAATCATATTTGAATTTTACTTGTTTTGATTAAAAATAATACTGATTTTATTAGTATTATGTTGCTATTTTATACATGTTTTGAAAATTGTTAATGACACATTGTTATTTTTTTGGATGGATGTTGTCAATTTCTCTTAAATTTCTTTACAAATGATTTTGAATTGTGATATCTGCTTTAATGATATTTAGAAACTATCATATATTTCACTATGAATCTATAAAGGGGGTCATATATGTAAAGAAAAATATACTCTATATAAGAAGTCAAATGCGGATGTAACCATGGATGCAAAATTGAAAGTAAAATTGGATGTTAAACTAGGAATTAATACAAAATGCAAACAATTGACATACAAAGTGTTTTAAATTAGAATTGAAAAATTGTGCAATAGTTGACACAGAGAAGGGAACAAAACATGGCATACAAAAGGATATCAAATTGGGCAAAAACAAGGACACATAAATGGGCACCAAATTAGATGCAAAAAAAGACAACAACTAGATGTAAAATAAGATGCAAAGTTGAGCGTTAAAAAGAAGCAAAAAACGTTACAAATTAATATGCCAAATGATGATGCAAATAATGGTGTAAATTTGGGATGCAAACTTGGGTGCAAAAAAGGAAAAAAAAAGATGTAAGAAAAGACATAAAACAAGATGCAAAATGGGGCTGAAAAAGGTGAAACCAAGGATGTCATATTGGATGTAAAAAATGATTCCTAATCACATGCAAATTTAGGCTCGAACTCAGACACAAAATTATATGAAAATGTGGACACAAAATGAGGCAAAAAAATATGCAAATTTGGATGGTGAAAACGATGTAAAACTAGACACCAAAAAAATGCAAAATTGGATGAAAAAGTCGGTGTAAATAATGGTGCAACATTCGACACAAGTAGACACAAAAAAATGGTGCAAAAAGGGGCATAAAATAGCTTAAAATTGGATGCAAAACTTGGTGCAAAAACAAATACAAAAGTAGACGCAAAAAATGGCTCTAAATTGAATGTACCAGTAGACACAAAATAAGATGCAAAGGTGGACACAACACATGACTCAACATAAGATGCAAATATAAATGCAAATTTGGATGCTCAAAATGATGTAACATTAGATGCAAGAGATGGTGTTAAAAATGATGCAAAATTGGATGAAACAAATGACGCAAAATATGGTGCAAAATGAGATGGGAAAAATGGAGACAAATCAAACGTAAATGTGGATGTAAAAAATGGTCCAAAACAAGATGCAAAAATGGGCACAAAAATGGATGCAAAATTTGGTGCTAAATCAAATTCAACACATGGTGCAAAGATAGGCACCAAAGCTGGTGCAAAAATAGAAGCAAAAACTAGTGTAAGACTAGATACAAAACCTGGCGTAAGACTAGATGCAAAAAATGACACAAAATAGATGCATAAAAAGACGTTAAATTGGATTCAAAATACAGTGTAAACTTGATGCAAATGATGGTGCAAAAATGGAAGCAAAGAATGACACAAAATAGGAAGAAAAAGAGAATGAAAAATAGATGCAAAAAATGACACAAAACTAGAAGCAAAACCTGTCATAAAATAAGATGCAAATCTTGGTTCAAAATTTGACGCAAAAAATGATGCATAGTTTGGTGTAAAAAATGATGCAAAATCTAGCATGAAAAAGGATGCAAAATCAGGTGCAAAAAAGGACGCTTTAAAAATTGTACAATAGAGCCAGATTTAGCGCCAGGTTGCTCATCACAATTACAAAAAAAATGCACTAAAATCTGGTGCTAAATCTGGCTCAAATCGCTGGTTTTGTTGTAGTGCTTATTAAACAACCATTTGGATGCTTTTGCTTGGAGTTATAAGGAGATGAAAGGAGTCCATCCTTCAGTCTGTACCCATCACATCTACATTAAAGAGGATTGTAAACCAGTCAGGCAACCTCAAAGGAGGATGAATCCAGCCCTTAAGGACATTGTCAAAGAAGAACTGCAAAAGTTGCTGGATGCAGGATTCATCTACCCCATCTCTGACAGTGAGTGGGTTTCTCCTTTGGTGCTTGTGCCCAAGAAAAATGGGAAGTGGAGAATCTGTGTAGATTATCGAGAACTTAACAAAGCTACCAAGAAGGACCATTTCCCTTTGCCTTTCATAGATCAAGTGTTAGATGGCCTAGCAGGGAAGAAGGTCTTTTCCTTCCTACATGGGTTTAGCAGCTATAATCAGATCCAAATTAGCCCAGAAGACCAAGATAAGACCACTTTCACTTGTCCATGGGGTACCTTTGCCTACCGGGTCCTTCCCTTTGGGTTATGCAACACTCCTGCCACTTTCCAAAGAGCAGTACTGAGTATATTCGCTGAGCTGGTTCATGATTCGGTGGAAATCTATATGGATGACTTTACTCCTTATGGGTCCAACTTCCAAGAAGCATTGACTAACCTGGGAAAAGTTTTAACCAAGTGTATTGAAATGAACCTGTCCCTCAGTCCTGAAAAATGTGAATTCCTAATGACTGAAGGGACCGTGCTAGGTCATACAATTTCTTAGCAAGGATTACAGGTGGATCCCAACAATATTGCTATCATCCAAAGGGTTCCACCTCCTCAAAAGGTAAGAGATGTTCAGAGTTTTCTAGGCTTAGCAGGATATTATAGAAGATTCATTAAAGATTTCAGTAAGCTAGCCTCTCCATTGTTTGGTCTTTTGGGGAAAGATGTTGAGTTTACATGGACTGACAACTGTCAAGAGGATCTGGATGCGTTAAAAGGTAAGCTGGTAACTGCCCCAATCTTGAGAGGTTCAAACTGGGCCCTACCTTTCCACATTCACACAGATGCCTCAAACAAAGCCATAGCAGCAGCCTTAGGACAACTTGAAGAGAAGCTACCATATGCCATATATTTTGTCAGTAAAAACCTGTCCAAGGTAGAGTTAAACTATATTGTAACTGAGAAAGAGCTCTTAGCTGTAGTCCATTCCCTAAACAAGTTCAGACACTACATCACTGGTTATCAAACATTCGTACACACTGATCATGCTGCAATTAGGTATTTGATGAATAAACCTGATGTAAATGCTCGTATCATTAGATGGTTACTTTTATTGCAGCAATTTGATTTGACCATTATTGATAAGCCAGGTAAGGAAAATGTTGTTGTTGATTTTATGTCTAGACTAGATTTGCCTGCAGGTGAAGAAGGGATGGTGGATGATCAAATGCCAGATGAACACCTGTTTGCTATTTCAGTACTCTCTCCATGGTTTGCTGATATAGCAAATTACTTGGTTTCAGCACAGTTCCCGCCACACCTATCCTCAAAAGAGAAGAGCAAGATCGTGAGGAAAAGCGCCCCATTCACTTGGATTGGGGGCAACCTGTTTAAACTTGGCCCAGATCAGATTTTGAGGCATTGTGTCAGGGAGGAGGAAGTTTTCGACATCCTCCTAACCTATCATGATGGGCCCTGTGGAGGCCACTTTACAGCAAAAAGAACCACCTTCAAAATTCTATAGGCGGGCTACTATTGGCCCACTCTTCATCAAGATGTCAAGAGATACATCAACCAATGTGACTGATGTCAAAGGATGGGGAAACCGACTCCAAGGGATGAGATGCCCCTGCAACCTCAAGTGACTTTCGAGCCATTTGAGAAGTGGGGCATGGACTTTGTGGTTCCTATCAACCCTCCTTCAAAACAGAGGTCTTACATCATTATGTGCACAGATTACCTGACAAAGTGGGCAGAAACAAAGGCAATCAAAGCAGCGACAGAAGAAAAGGTAGCTGAGTTTTTGAGGGAAAATATCTTCTACAGGTTTGGCTACCCAAGAGAATTAGTCACAGATCAAGGAAGTCAGTTTACCTCTAACCTGATTGAAGACCTACTCGCTCATCACAAGATTAAGCATAGAACTTCCACCCCTTATCATCTGCAAGCAAATGGACAAGTGGAAGTCACTGACAGAGCTTTAGAAGAGATTTTGACTAAGGTAGTGAGCAGCAGTAGAAAAGATTGGCCATATCGCTTGGTTGAGGCCACCTGGGCCTATAACACTACTTGGAAAAGTACAACAGGTTTCACACCCTATGAGCTGGTCTACGGGAAGAAGGCTTTGATGTCCATAGAATTTGAATATAACACATTGAGGTTGGAAGATCAGCTGGACCTAGATCTTAGTGATGCACAACAGGAAAGATTACTGCAGCTGAATGGACTAGATGAATAGAGAATGCAGGCCCTTCTCCACTCAGAGGTGGTCCAACTTCAAAGAAATATATGGCATGACCGGCACCTTAAAGAAAAGCAATTTTAGCTAGGAGATTGGGCGTTGTTATATGATTCAAGATACAAGGATTTCAAAGGAAAGCTGAGGACAAGATGGCTGGGACCATATACAATGGAGAAATGCAACGACAATGGTTCAGTCCTTATCAGGACCATTAATGAAGAAGCCATCCCCATGCTCGTCAATGGGCATCGATTGAAAATATACAGGAAGCCCCTTTCTAAGTAGGAGTTCATTGAAACTCTGGATAAATCAGTGTTGGTAGTGGAGCAGGCCCCTGTCTCCACTCCACCCACACCTTGAAAAAAAAAAAAACAGAAAAAAAGGAAAAGAATAAAAGATCCTTGGGTGAAAACCTCTGGGAGGCACCTAGGGCAGACAGTGAGGGTGAAAACCTCCTGGAGGCACCCCAGCTGTCTCAGACTAAAAATAATAATAATAATAATAATAATAAAATAAAATTTCTGTTGAACAAATTGCAGGTTGCAGGAAGGACATTGCAGGATAGGAGGGTCGCATAAGACAAAGACAGAGGTCAGCACCAAGCTGCAAGCATCCCTCACAATCCATTCCTCCATGACCACTACCCTTTCCTAAGATTTGGTCTCATTCGGGCTAAGATTTCACCTTCTACAGGAAATTCTATGTCTTCTACAAGAAGTTTTGTGTCTTCTACAGGGAGATCCTGTAGAACCTACAGACAAGCCAAAATTGATCTCACAAGAGGACCCGAAGGTTGGGAATCTACCCATGAGGCCTGAAAACCTCCTTGCTTCTGTCCATCGCCATATGTCACCTTTTTCCATCTTTGTACACCTTCAATGCACTCATTTTTTTTCCCTGCATAGTCACACACAGAAATCATGTTTTCTTCATACTGCCAGCAAAAACTTTTTAATGACAAATCAAGCAGCAGTTTTTCACTCACCATACCTGTACCCTCCATCTAGACTCCTCATCAGCCGAGACCCTCGTCAACAGTATAGCCCTGCTCATTCTAGCTTGCATTCCAGGAGGAGAAGCAGCTACAGGACATCCTACAGGAATCCTGTAGCAGCTGATCCCTCTGAAAGACATACTCCAGAGATAGGGACAACAAAGTATGGCAGAAGAAACATGCATGGAGCTCTACTTGAATGTATGAACATCAGCAACAGTCGAGGCCAAGCATGTAGTGTGCATGCAGCAACAGCAAACGAAGGAATGGGTTCCAAAACCCAAAATCTGCATAACACGGCCGCGACCACGTAGGTAAGTGCCTAAACTCGTTCTTCAATTGCATAAATTATATTTTAAAGCTGCATGACTATGGGAATGGTTCGAATTGAGTGGAATCGGTGGCTAGTCAACTGGCCACCCTCAGCCAGTTACACATCCTCATGGAATCCCAATGAGCTCTGTTAAATTCAAAACTGCCAATTAGATGTGCAGCCAACACGTGTGGAGTGTCCATTCAGGAAGAAATCGTCGGGACTGGTAGTGGCGGAAGTGGATAACGGGAGAAAGGAGGTGATGGCGGTCAGAAACATGCGGAAACATCATGGTTGTGACGTCAAATCAACGGTTCGGTCTGGCCACCTTATCCCCTCACCACGAATCATGCAACAGTTAAAAGACGCTCAATTGAATCATGCACCACCCTCTGTTCATTCTGCACTCACAATGTTCTCGATTGGAGTACACATCCACTGCTTCCAGAACAGTTAACCAGTCATCCTCCACCAATTTTTCTGCCTATTTTCGAAAATCTCCCGCCTATCAGGCTCTATCGAAAGCACAGTTTCATTCTACAGGAACCAGGAGCCTTCTACAGGAAGGGTTCTACAGGAAAGGCAGAGAATAGCTCTGCGGAAGGAAAACCCGAAATTTTCGTCAAATTTCAAGCTCCAAATGAGGTAAGCTCGAGAAAACTCCTCTATGCATGATTTGTTTGAGTAAGGTGGTAAATTGAACACGACAGTAGATTGACAAAAGAAAGTGGAAGTCTGCTTGTGCATTGAAAGAGTGAAATTTTGCCTGCATATTTCCCTGAGTCTACATAGTTTCTTTTTCTCTCTGCATTTGAAATCTCCCTATCCTTTTTCAAAGTTCTCCTGTAGAAAGATACATGTAGCAATAAGGGCCAGCCTGTGTGAGTGTGTGAAAAATGACTGTGCTTATCTATCCCTATGCTGAGAAAAGAACTTGTGCCCTTATACTCTGTTCTGTAAAAAAAAAAAAAAAAAAATCTTTTCATAAACAGACAGTCAAATTCTTGGTAACAACAGTCTTAAAATGGGAGAATTATTGCTACTTGATATTGTAAGGAACACACGAGAAATTCCTTCTTGGGTTCAGAAGAAACCGGATTCAGCTATCCTCTATTGCAGTGATTGACTGTTTGTTTTCCTGAGCATTTTCCTTTCTGGTTAAAATGTAAAAAGAGCACTCAACACCATGCCAGGAGGATTCATAAGGAAAGAACCCTCAGACTCTAGCAAGTTGCATGAGCACCCTGAGGTGGTGGACCTTTTCACTCAGGCAAATTGGATATCCTTCTTTGACAAAATTCAGGGTTATGATGAGGAGATAACTGAAGAGTTTTTAATGTCCCTGAGACCGCATTCAAAGACACATGCCACAGTTAGTTTTAGGGGTTTGACCCTAGAACTTACCCCTGAGCTCATCAGTAGAATTACTGGTCTACCATTGGGGCTCCCTTGGAGCAAAGAAGAGAGATCATTGGGCCAAGTTGCTAAGAAAACATTTTTTCTGCCCGAGGAGCATCCTGTAGAAGACAAAAACAGAGTTAGAAGGACAAGCTTGCCTCCTCTCTGGAGTGAAGTTAGTTATCAAATTATGAAGTATATCACATGTGAAGGGAGGTTTAGCATCATCTATGGATATCATTTCAGGTTGTTACATGAATTAAGGCATGGGATGGACTTGCCTCCAGCCAAGAAACTGAGCATCCCATATTTCCTTCTTCAATCCTTAATTGAATGTGGTACAAAGCTAAATGAAGGGATCCCAGATCAGTTGGCCCACCATGGGCTCATCAAACTGTTGGTGGAAGATGCTTTACACACCTATACTATCCCATAGCTTGGGAAACCTTCAGAAATATGTCCAAGGATGATAACATTAGAACTTTGGCTAAGAACATCACCCCATCCAGCAGTGAGGAGGGGGAGCAAACTGAAGAAATTCAAAAGAACAATGATGAGGGAGCACAAGACATTCAAGCAGAGGGAAAAACAGAGGAAGAACAGAAGGAAAAGGAAGAATTTGGCAAGACTACTAAACCTAAGACAGCAAAGGAGGAAACAACAAAAACAGAGAAAGGGAGAAAGACAAAGGTTGGGAAGAAAAAGGCCAAGAGAGCCCAAAAGAAGACTGCCACAGCCAAGGTAGGGACCCAGAAAGAAAAGGGAAAGACACACCCTGAGATATCAGTCATACAGACAGAAACAGTGGACACAGAGGTTTCTACAGGAAGTGAGGGAAAAGAATAGCAGGAAGAGAAATCCCCTGAGACGTTGGCAAGGGAGGCAGCAGCTGTGCTTGCTACATTAAGCACCCCTACAAAACAAAAAGGAAAGAGAAAAAGGACCTCCATGTACTTCAAAGCCAGAAAAAGCACAAGGATCAAAGTAGGCAAACCTCAGCCACCGTCCAAGGAACCGATTGTCATTGAGGACTCACCCACTAAATAGAAGGAAGAGTCTCCTTCCAAGATATCCATTACTTATGAAAGAGGAAGCCCAAAAACCTCTACATGGAAAGAGAAAATTAAGTCGATGGACTCAAAGGCAGCTCTACAGGAAGCTGCAACATCTCTACAGGAAACTCTAACCAAGTTAAAAGAGACTGAGAAATTAGAGGAGAAGGCAGCTAAATAATCACAAGGGGGGAGCAAAACCGAAGAAATACCTGAACCTACCCCTCAACCTGATTTGGGCTCATATTACAATCTGTTAGAGGGTGGGAAAATCATCCCACAGAAATTTGTTGTACTGTTATTTTTCGAATTAGAGAAAGAGAGGATCAGAACACACACATGGATGAAAATCGCCAAGGGAGGAAGTAGATAGAAAAGCATGGTTTCATGACCGAGAAGAGGACATCACCTCGGAAGCTTGGGATGTCAGAGAGGCAGTCAAAGCAATCAAAGATGATGAGCTGGATTAGTTGCTCAGAGGATGAGCAACACATTCAGCAGGGGGGTGATGATGAGCCCCAAAAATGGGTAACTTTATGGGCTCATTTTTCCTATTATTCTTGATTAATCCACCATTCTTCATAGTTTTATGCATGATTTTGAATATATTTATGTTAATTGAATGAATAAGAATAGTCACTTGACCACAAAGTCTAATACGTGCTTATTGCAGATTTTTGGACATCTTTTGGACCAAGGTCAACCATTTATGAGAAAATTGACAGCCAAATATGAAGGAACAAGGCTGAGGATTTGTAGGAAGGGTGTCTCCTGCACTAAATGACCCCTTCCTTGAGTTCTCCACCATCATCTCGGAGTTCAACAACCCACCAAAGATGATTTCAAGGGGCAGCCGAGCAGGTTTTGTGAAGTGGCTGATTAACTGCAGTTTTGAGCAGCGAAGCTCCTAAAGTTAAGGAGGATTGTTGGGATTCCTCATGTTGCATAAGTAGGAAAGCTTCAAGCCTTGGTAGTTTAGCTATTGAACAGTTGTTTTTCACTCTTTAGTGCAACTCTGCATTTCAGCTCATTTTCGAGCTCTTGTTGTAAACAGTGTTGTGACATGACTATTATTTTTTGAGTAATGGAGATGAATTTCGCTTTGCACTAGCTCTGAGCTTTCTTAGAAGGCTGTATCTCTTGGGGTTGGGCCAAACCCAAGTGCTAGTACCTCCTTTGTGTACTTTTATGTGTTTTCCTTTCATTCATAGAATAATTTATGTTATTTAGGTTAAGATAATGCTTTGTTACTTAGGTTGTTTTTTTATGATTAAAATAGCTTCTCATGCTTCAGGTTGATTTGACAGTTTGGTAACAGAAAAGATCTACAAAAATTCCATCAAGCAATCCTCGATCTGATCTCTCCCTCCTTGGGACCATGAGCTGAGACCAAGGCATACTTGCTACCACAAAAACATTGTTCTTGCCTTTCTATGCAATTGCTAGTGTTAGATTTTTAGTTGGAAAATTTGATACCAGTTGTACTTGCATGTTTAGATCTGTTCTTGCTTAGTCTCCATAGCTATCTTGCATGATTTCTTGTCTATAAACTTCTGTTCATCATGTTGCTGGTTTTTAGGTCAAGTGAGGTCAAAATAAATAGATCCCTGGTTTTTCTAGTCTTTGTTCGATCAGTTTTGGAAGATAGTGTGCAGAGTACTTGTAATACATTCCTACCTACCCTTACTCCATCATCCAACCTGTTCCAGCCCCTAATCCAAGATTCCTTCCCTTCATTCGCCACACTTTCCCAATTTGCCCTAATTTCTATATTTTTGTGCAACATTGCTTTCTCCATCCTTGAGCTAATCCAACTATCTTCATCACCCCTAAGCTTCATTTACCAAGTCCCACACCTCTTAACAACCTTATCCATCCTTCATTTCCACTTCCCCGCCATTTTTCCTCCATCAATCCTCTAAAATCCTCTTTCCGTCGTTCCTGTAGAACTTCCTATAGAACATCTTGTAGAACCCCTACAAACTTCCTATAGAAGTTCACGTGAGTAGTTTTCCAAGATCTGATCGCTATGAAATTATTTGGAAGGGTGCTAGGGACCCCTTAGGCCCTCTTCTCACCTTCCCAACCTCCTACAACATCCCACTCCATTTCCTTTCGCCAATCAACCTCTGCACAGTAAAAAATAGTTAAAGCACATGCATAATAATTCTGGAAAATTACTCAAAAATACAAAAAAAATGTTTCTTCCATATTTTCCTTCAAAAGTAGCTTAGTCACCTACATTTTACTTTTCCAAGAGTCAATGGCATCCATTTCTGCAGCTTTCATCTCTTTCCTTGCACCAGTAGGGTTAGTCAGTAAAACTAGGGTTTGCTAGGGTTTGCATTTCCTTTCAACTTTCCGCTTCTTTCTGCAAGTAGACTAGCCTCTTTTGAGTTAGCTTTCATCCATCACATTTAAAATCTTCTTCTGAGAGCTCATAGAAGTTGGCTTAAGCTCCTAGCGAACTTGTGCCAGCTGATCAAGTGACAGCCTGCGACAAGAGCTAGTACTTGTGCATACAGCACTGTCGCTTCCAAGTTTGTTACGAACAACCGGGTTGATAAAAGTAAAGAAGGGAGTCCCAGGAGTTGTAGCATCATTGCTGCAATACTGGAGCCCACTAGAAATACATAGATATTATACAAAGCCTTAGCTCTCACGGCTAGCCATCTCTTAGTACAATCCTCCTGGATGCTCATAGGCAATCAAAGCTTCTCACAAGCCTTCTCCTCTACCCTCCAAGCTCCTATTTCCTTGCGTCATTCCTCTGGGATGATCTCCTTTACCCAATGGAACACTACTCTAACACATTGTCAAAATTGCCCAATCCTCAAGGAACCTTACCTTGACTGCATTCATTGGTTTCCTTTATAGGAAAACACATGCAACTGATAGTACATTGTCCTTAACATTTAGCTCAACTAGGTCTTTCTCAGAGTAGACATGCATGAGTTTCTGATGAGGGAATATTTAGTTATCTGGAGTACACTGGTTGAGTGCATGCATGCATCAACTAACTAATAACTCACAATTAGTTCCTCAAACAGTTTGGAACTAATTTAACTAGACTTAACTCAGTAAACTGAGTTAACTAATTACAACTCAAATATAACTCAATCTTATCTCCTTAATTTAAGGGATAATTGTTGCATGACTTCAGAAAGACTTCTAACTTGAATTTCTCCAACTAATTAATCCATAATTAATTAATTAATTCCAAGCAGTTGGTGAGACTAAATTCGATTTTAATTCACAATTTTAATTCAAGGAAAAATTAAAATTGGAATATTCTGGATTCCAATTTTATCATTTCTTGTTGCTATTTTCAACACTCCCTCTCAACCATAAAGGAATTCAACTCGATCCTGATTGTGAACCTTTGGAATGTTATGCATGCAACACTTCTCTCTATTTTTGTTGCTCTAACAATTCTAGAAACAAAAAAAAAAACATCCAACCCGAATCAGTATGATGCATCTATCATCAAAGTCTCTGACTGTTACTGCCTCTATCAACTGAAAACTTTGCGCTTCGACTGACTCTGCCCTTTTGCACTGTTGTCAATCCTTCTCTGTTCTCTTCAGTATCTGACTGCTCTAGCCTCTATCACTTTGATCTCTAACTGCATCAATCCCACTGATTCCTCCCGCTACTATGTACTTTGGGCTCCCATAGCAAGGTACGATCCATGAGATAAAACCTCTCAATGGACCCTGCCCAATTTTAGCCTTCTTGGGACTATCACTTCACATCGCCCCACCTCACACTTGGAGGTATGGCTGCATGTGATCCTTCTGCCCACTTCTCAAATTGTGGCTCCTCCACAATTGTCTGAGACTTCTTCTGGGACTGCATGTTGAGAGGTAATTTACTCTCCCTCTCAACCACCAAGTCTCTAACATTTGCCTTGCTCCTCAACATTTGGCATGCATCTTGAACCTCAAGAGCATACATGTTCTTGACTCGTGAACCAATCTGTTTCACCTGTCTCGTGGTGATGTGTCTAAGGAATGCCTTTCCTTTACTGAAGACAACATTGTAGCCTTTGTCCTCCAACATCGCGACCGATACCAAGTTCTTCTTCTGTCTAGGCACATACTTCACATCTGTCAAGGTGATAGGAGCTCCATGCTCCCTCTAAAAAGCAACTGTGCCCACTCCTGAAACACTATACTTTTCGTCGTCGCCCATCTCTATGCATCTTGAGGTCTTTCTCCTCCAAGGTACTGAATAAACTTTTATCGTCGGTCATGTGGAATGAGGCTCCACTGTCAATATACCAGACACAACCCACCATCGATGACACCATGCAAGCAATGAGGGTAAAGTCCATTTCGAACTGAGAGGCCAATGCCTCACCTTCCAATCCTTTCGAGGATCCCTTCTTGGACTTCTTCGATGGGCAATTAGTCGCATAATGTCCCATCTCAATTTAAGTATGATATGAATTCGATTTGCACATGCAACACCGAACTTCAAACTTCGAATTCTCTTATCCATATACTGTTCACAGCTCTGAAAAAATTGGCTCTGATACCATGTAGAAATTTCTCTATAGATCAGCTAGCTTTAATACCATGTAGAAATTCTGCAAATTCTCTACAAATCTCGCACTAAGATCATGTAGAAAATCTGACTGTAGATTAACCCGATAATGCAATATAACCAAAGCAAAATACTATAACCTACTTCTACTATCAAGAAATTTGTGGAAGCTTAAAGATTGAGCAAGATTGAGTTAAACACATATAACCAGAAGAAGAAGAATCAATGCACATGAAACACCGAAAATACTCAGGGGAAAGACTCAGCTTAAAACCCCACTATCTGTATTATCATACAAGGTGGAAATACATAGAGATTATACAAAGCCTTAGCTCTCACAGCTAGCCAGCTCTCAGTACAATCCTCTTGGATGCTCACATGCAATCAAAGCTTCTCACAAGCCTTCTCCTCTGCCCTCCAAGCTCCTATTTCCTTGTGCAGTTCCTCTGGGATGTTCTCCTTCACCTAGTGGAACACTGCTCTAACACACTGTCAGAACTACGCAATCCTCAAGGAACCTTACCTTGACTGCATGCATTACCTTTATAAGAAAACACATGCAACTGATAGTACACTATCCTTGACATTTATCTCAACTGGGTCTTTCTCAGAATAGACATGCATGAGTTTCTGATAAGGGAATCTTCAGTTATCTGGAGTACACTGGTTAAGTGTATGCATGCATCAACTAACTGATAACTCACAATTAGTTCCTCAAACAGTTTGAACTAATTTAACTGGACTTAACTCAGTAAACTGAGTTAACTAATTACAACTCAAATATAACTCAATCTTATCCCCTTAATTAAGGGATAATCTCCTTAATTTAAGGGATAATTGTTGCATGACTTCAGAAAGACTTCTAAATTGAATTTCGCCAACTAATTAATCCATAATGAATTAATTAATTAATTCCAAGTAGTTGGTGAGACTAAATTCGATTTTAATTCACAATTTTAATTCAAGGACAAATTAAAATTGGAATAATCTTGATTCTATTTTTATCATTTCTTGTTGCTATTTTCAACAAGATATAACATGTTTTCACTGCAAAACATGAAGGGCCTTAGCCCAATGGCACCCACGACCTTCGTTGAGGTGATAAAGGTCATGAAAGCCTGACAAGGTTATGTGGACATCATGTGGATGGTGATGTGGATTTATTTTTGATGTGGCAGCTATGTGGTGTGACACATGGTAGGTAGAACTAACCCTATTAGAGGGCCAAAGATGTAGATGGAGATATTTGTCCATCCTTATATACCCATGATCCTCCCCACTTCTAGTCAATGTGGGACTTTGGTCGTATATCCAACAATCCTCCCCTCGAACAAAGGACCATCGAGCCTCCCCTCAAACGATTATCCATCCGTCCACTCTCTACCAACCAGGATTCTCCGCTCCAATGCGTTGGAAGCACACGCCTTACATGGAATCACCACCTGCCTCGAGAGCTTGCTCTTCCTAGGTCAACTCCATGAAGAATCTGGAGCACACCGCCTGTCTAACCGAGCTCATCCACGGATCCCATCGTGATATTACCGGGGCCCACCACCTTCGTTCGGCATTCTGAGAATTCATCCACTTGGCTAACTTCGGGGCATGGCTCTGATACCATGTAGGAATTTACAGGGTAATTTCCTCAGAAAGAATACCAAAAGGACACCGCTCACAACCAGATCACAGATCAATACACCAGTATTTTTGACGTGGTTAAAACCCTCAAAGTGCAAGGAGGGAAACAGTCCACGGCCTGTCCCAACGTGGGTACTACAGGCAATTTATTAATCAAAGAATGAAAATTTACATAAGCTTCTCTCATGCACGGATTACCCGAACAATGACCCTCCATGCGCTTTAAATAGAACTCATGGACCAATCGGGTGTCAAGCCACGGATCAAGTGTCGGTAATACCGAGGTAAGAGTGAACCGTCGGATCACTACATATCGTGACCGTCGGATTGTAAGTTACAAAATGTACAACAGTGAAGAAACACACTTTACCTAACTCTAACCTAACTCTATACTAGACCAAGTTGAACTTAACTATATCCTATGTGTCGGAATATCCTAACAAAAGAGTCAAATTTTGGATGACACATGACATGTCTTAGGATGCCATGTGGTAGAGTGACATCACCCTCATGTTAGAAAGGAGTACATGAGATAGGTGATGTGGTGTTTTATGACATGAACACTAGGTGGCACCATGGGTCATGCCACATTGGAGGTGAAATGAGGTGTGATGTCAATTTCTGGCATCAAGGAATGGGAAAGTTTCCATTCATACCTCTCGTCTAGTGTTAAGGTTGTTTGTAGCACTATCGGGATATGGGAACAGTGTGAAAAAAAAAACATTAAATGGAGAATTTCCCATTAGCTAACATATGACACCACGTGAATTTCAAACCCCCTGTTAATTTCCAAGAAGGTAGGGGGTGCCCGCAATAAACATAGGCTACCATCTACCAAGGCCACATGACACAAACCAAAGTAGGGGTAAATGCCTAGAGTTTAGTCACATAAGCGACAAATTGTTGACCCCTCCCCCTTGTTAACTATCAGAAAGACAAGGGGGCCCCATAATGAATATAAGTCATTGATCTAATTTGATCGGATGCACCAAGGCTTGGAGCTGCAAGATGTTAAACATTGTCAAATGGCACTGATGAAGAGCATTAAATGGTAAACTCTCAAGAAGATGACGTAAATGTTTATGTCTTGTCGCGTAGGTTTTGGATGGTATTCTAATCCATGGTAAATGCATTGGTGGTTAATGGATGTTGTAGGATATATATTATATTTTAATACAATACAAAAAATATATATTGAAAATCTTGTTGATTTTCCTGGTTTTAGGTTTCCAAGATAAAATATTTGTGTTAATGTACATGTTTTCCATTTCATTTTTTTGTTTTATTAATAATATGTATGCAACAATTAATTGTACAAGATTAAAACCTACAAAAATTACATTGCACCTACATTTTGATTTTTCATTGAAGATGTGTTGTAGTCCTAAATAGCCTAAAAGCAAGGAATTATATGTTGATTACCTCGTTTTTTGAAGTTACATAAAATGTGTTTTGTGATTTCTTTTGACCTAGATTATAAGGGGTATTGATTTCACGAAATTTGTTTAGGATTTAAACATGCATTATAATTTTGCAAAATCCATTTATGTATGTGTTGTAGCAACTACAACAACGCTAATTATTTTTTACAAGAGGAAAATTTAGAGCCCCCTCATTCAAAAATCTAATACATCTATGTAACGTACGACCTAAGGTCATTCTTCATACCCTTGAATTGCAATAAATGAGGAGGTTATAACTTAAAACATTCGTGAAATTTGAAGAGCACGTAACAACTCCTCAGTGCATCGCATCCCTTATATTACATTGCATCACAACTTTTCAACGTGTCACAACCTTGCATTGCAATCTTCCATTAAGAATATTCATGTGATATCACAATTAATGTACATATAATGCATGTCCAGGGTGAAATTTATATATAAACACCACCCCCATCTATTTTATTTTCACCATGTTAAATTGTTGCAAGCCTCCCTTGCTTACTTGCACTATGCCATTTGGTAACATATCCCTGTTGCCCGAGTTTATGTTGTGCTCCCTGGAGTTGTAACCTTTGTTCAACATTTCAGATTGGTATTGCACATCTTATTCTTGCTTATTTTTATTAGTAAATTGTATGTGTTGCCCTATTTTTTCACAATTATTCATATATCTAACCCTTTTCCATCCACTTTATACATATAAACATGGTAGAACCTTAATATGCTTCAACACTTAGCCATTTTTTATCATTCCTTGTTTCCAACATGTCGTAGTTTTGCATCGTATCGATCCATTACTACCTTGCGCATTGCATAGTGCACATCGCGCTTTGATGATTCATCATGTAGCATATTTTTTTATCAGTCTAACTCTTAGTGTTGTGTGATGATGCAAATCGTTTGCATGACATGTAACGAAGTTTTGTGATGTGATACATAGTCATGTCGCAATCCATCCCCGCATCGCACCACAATCTTGGTTGATGGTATGATTTATTTCCTTGCACCATAACACATCTCCTAGCCTTAGACTGCACTGCTTTTTTTTCCCTACTCCCCAAGTCACTTTTTAGCTTTATAATTTATTTTCTCTAATGAATATCATTGATATTCCAAGCTCAGTTGATTTGAAGTACTTCAACATATCATCATTTAAAGATATGACTCCTCCCAAGAGAAGACCTGGAAAAGACCTTGTGGAGGAAGAATCCAAAGAAATTCCCATCGCATTAGTGCGCACCTATGCTGATACAAAATTTTATATTGTTAAGTCAATTTCTCTCGATTGGTCAAAACTCTACCATCTGTTTGCAAGGATAGAATATCCTGATGGGGAGGAAGACATCATAGTTTACCAAAATTTTAGAAAATAACAGTTGCATAAAGTGGCTCCTCACCCGACAGTTTTTCCATGCGGTGAGACCATATAATGGGGGTCAAATGCATTGATACCAGAGATATGACTATTATATATAGTTATGGAAATGCAATTGTTGCACTCACATATCCTTGAATAACTTAATACTACAAGTTGTCAAAACACGAGATTGCATTCTCAATAACTTGGTACAACAAGTTTAGTTTGAACAACAAAGATATGTTAAGGGGTTGGTGGCAATACCCCAACAATTTCAAAAGCAAGCCAGAGAACAGGAATAAAAAAAATCCACTCATAAAAGCATATCAAATGGTCATAACTATGTGTTGCAAGTTGTATGGCAAAGCGATAATAGAATTCTTTAAGGAAAGTTTGGTCCCACTCATGTACACATGTGCTCATGATCCCAAGTCATATTTTATTGGGTCAAAATCATTGTTGTAGTTATCTAGGCCAATATGAAAGATGCTTAGAATATAGAAGGAGGGAAGCAACCCAAATTTTCCATGGTTTCTTATTTTTTTAACCACATATGTGCCAGGTGTGATTTTGAGATGATGGGGTGGAGGTGGAATCTAACTCTACATATTAAACAGATGCATATTTACTACATGGAGTTGTGGGATAACCAACATAGAACATCATACACAAAGATAGTTGAAGGCTTCATCTCACCACTTTTCCATATTCTATTTGATCATGATTAACCATGCATGGCTTATCGTGTTAAGGAAGTAATGCAAGAAGTTGTTGATTGGTTTAATCCACCAAAATCAACATATATTAGAGTATTTGGCTTATGGAAACCACCACACCAACTCCCATTGTTTGTGACTAATAAGATAATTTTATAAGCAATTACATATCAGGTAACTGTCAGTGGCAATGGCATACTAGTATGATTGAAGAAGGAACCATGGCCTACATATCCATTTTATGTAGGTATGTACAATATAAAAACTTACAAAGAAGCATAAGCAAAAGTTGGTGACTTGGATCATTTAGAATTTGGAGAGATATGCTTCCAAAGGTATGACCCAAGGGGTGTGGTCTCAACAAATTGCCTTGAATGTAATTGTGAATGGTTTTACTCATTGCAAACCAAGAAAGATGAATAAAGATTAAAAAACTACTACAATTCTATAGAAGCCTTGGATATAAAAAATGGATTTGATCCCGCAGTAAGAGAATATTCAAAAAGAAAAGATATGAAAGATAAGAAATTTACACACAAAAGGGAAACAAAAAATAAGTTGCTAAGAAAGAAAATGAGAAGAAATGAAAAGAAGATCTTAAATTAAATAAAGAGAAAGAGAAAAAAGAGGAGGAGGAAGAACAAAAGGCAAGGGTAGAAAGAGAGATTTCAAAAGAGGAATAAGAAAAGAAAATACAAGAAGAGGAGCAACTTCAAAGAGAAACATTGGAAAAACAAGCCCAAGATGAGGCCAAGTTGAAGGAACAACAAGAACAAGAAGCCCAAAATGCAAGAAATGATGGTTTGTCTACCATGGATATTGATCCAACAACCTCAGATGCCAACCATTAACAAGAGGCCATTTTCTGATTGGGGAGATGGGAATCATTGTAAAGTGATGATAATCAGGTTATGAAATTAGAAAGTTTCCTATTTGACAGGGCTACCATTCAGATTGTCATGGAGAGGACGAAATATTTATCCGAGGAACCAACAAATTCCATGTTAGTGACCACAAAAATAAACATAATACCTAACACTTTAGATAATTTGTTGGTCATAGCCTCAATTAGGGCGACCTTTTCCCTAGCAATAGAGAGGAATATTGAACATTTAATGGGAAAGGTAAAAGAGAAAGATAAGAGCTTGAAGAAAGCGCATCATGAAATCAAGAGGCTTTGGAAGGAAAATCATGATTTATTGGCTTCAAGCTCTTATGATAAATATTATCAAAGTGCAACACTAGAGGTGAATAAATCATTGGAATACATTGTGAAGCAATTGTACCAAGAACTAGGGAAACTCCGGAAAGTGGTTGCCATACTCATCTCAATTCAAAACATTGTTATAAGGAAAGGTGTGCAACTCAAAGAAACCTTGTCAATGATTGCTATGATGCATGGATGGAGTATGAAATTCCCCGATTCATCAAAATCATTGCCAAGAAAAGGTGAACTAAGTTGGGAAAGAGATAAAGCTGAAATTAGACTCACCATCTGAGCACAAGAAAAGATTGAAAATGATATGATGAAAAATATGAACATCTATCAATATCATCACATCATAATTGAGACGCTAATAAAATCTCACAAATTTGTCTCCATTAGAGCCCAAGGATGCAATGACACAACCTCTGGTGGAGCCCACTAAGGTGCATACCATGCTCACTTTGTTATTTCACAAAATCCAAGATGATTTGAAGACAATGGCATCTAATACATGTGAATATGAAGTCATTAATGAAGGCTTAATTTAAAGACTATATATATATATATATATATATATATATCGAGAGAGAGAGAGAGAGAGAGAGAGAGAGAGAGAGAGAGAGAGATTGCAATAGACTATAAGGCTTGGCACACTCATATGACCCAAGAGTTACAAATCCAAGTGAAAGCCTTGTCAATTTTGGGGTTGAGCTCAAGTTAGATGTTTGTTTTATTCAAAATATTATTTTGGAATTTTAATGTAATTATGTAAAATAAAACAAAATTATAAAATAAAGTGAATTAGAAATTAGACATGAGGGTAGGTGAAAAGTCATGGAAGGTGAAAAGTCACCTCACTTTATATAAATATAACCTTCTAGCAAGAAGAAAAGGATTTTAGTTTTTGGACTCTTGGGGGATTTATGAAAGGGAGAAACTTGTAATCACCTTAAGGACTAGTTTAAGCTTTATGCACTCCCACTATTGGGATTCTTGAAGATACTTTATGATTTGGCATTGACTGTTTCGCTCTAATATTTAGAAGCACGAAGGGCCACGACAAGAACTTTCTTATCACGTGTTATCGACTGTTGTAAGACTTTTATTTTAGTTTTTAGTTAATATATAATTGTTGTATATTTGTGGCAGGTTAATGAAAATATTTTTTTAGTTGTAAACTCTTATCATTCTAAGAATTTCTTGCTGATTTTTACATGTTTATGTTGGTTGTTGATTGTAAATTGTTTCACAATTAATAACTAGTATACTTTAGTGATCATGTATCTTAAGTAGAGATTGATATCACTCTTTCTTTAAGATTCATGCTTATTATAAACATGTTGTAGCATTCCTTGTACAACTTCATTTAAATTATTTTCATTGAAGTTGATTTACTCACCTTGCATCAAGGGCTTGATTTGGGTTTCCCTTTCATACCTCATTCATAAAAAATTCTAATATTCACAAAAGCATAAGATGGCAAGCAAGTAAAAAAAATGGATGGGACTCTCATCCCAATTGATGTGAAGCGTAATTGGGGCCTCATACTAGAGAGATCCCCTTAAAATTGTAAGTGACGCAATCAGCCTCGTTAACAGTATGCCATAGACCAAGATGTGTATGGAACCATGATTAATGAATTGGGAATCTATTAATCTCATGCATAAGTTAGGGTATTGTTAGTAAATATTTTTTTGGTTACACCTATATGACATGTATACCATAGAAACCACCCAATAATGTGACTCTTTCATCCATCTGCATAGTAGGAGACATCAGTGTGATGGCTCACATACACTAAGGTTATGTTAGCAAATGAATTGATAAATAAAAACAATAATAATGTATTTGTTGTAGTGATTTATTTATGTATCCATAAAATGGTTTGAGTATCAAGATCATGTATTGAAAGAGAGAAGGCACGAATCAAAAGATAAAGTAACATGGTAGTGTCACACATAGAAAGAAACAAGATATGGATCAAAAGATAAAATAACATAGTAGAATATGGTATAAGACAAATTTCATAATTACATTTCGAAAACTATAAAAGAAAGGGGCATCGATAAGGCATTAGTGAGCTATCAACATCCTTAATTAGAATGCCCATTATGTGATTGAGGGGTTATATTTCTTTAAGAAAAGAAAAAAAGTATTAAATAATTTTCTTAATATTTGTTTTTTTTAATTTATTAATATTTACTCATTGAAATTATGTAAAAATGGTATACTATAAGGTTTTCAAAATAGTAAAACCCAGTTTATATGAAAAATCAAAATTATTGAATTATTTTTAATTTTTAATGTATCTACATTTGTCATCAAAGTATGGGTTACACAAGTGTTCTTCAATATTAACTTACAGGAAAAAAATATTTTGTTGGAAAATAAGTTACAGAATCATTACCTTATATTTATTTTAGTTTTAGTCAGTTTGGATAAGATTGTTTTCAAATTTAAAACTTTGGATAAATCTCAGTAATATTACGAGAACACGAGTTTTAGTTGTAGAATATTGGTAAGCCATTTATGAATCTTATCCAACAACACAAACCTAATTGGAGAAAAAAAAATAAGAGGAAAAAATAAAAAAACAATAAATATCAAAAAATAAACCTCCAAAACAAGTCAAAAATAGCATATATCCATAATATCAAGTTACCCACACGACCCCACCTCACCCACTCACTCCTTCACCAATAATAATAATTCAAGTCTCAACCCACCCTCAAATGATAATGATGTGCATATAACATTTGTGACTGCATATAACATTTGTGCCTTCCCATCCCCTACCTTTCATGTAATGGTCCCAATTGAAAATATCTCCGATGAAATGAAAAGGTATTATGAATTAGATAATTTAAATTTAAATAGAGAAATATATTATTTATAGCTTAAAAGCAACAATAATTTCATAGTGAATTACTTCTCTATCCATTTAGATCAATGTTGAGTAAATTCAAAGGAATTATTACATATTCAAGATTATGGTTCAAGTTTACGAGAATTACATTGCACTGCTTTTTGAATTCACTTTAAAAAGGTGCACTAGTCACAAATGCCCTAAAATAATGCATTATAGGGATGGAATATAAATACATATAAGAATTAAGGAAATATGAAAATATTGGAATCTTCACAAAAATATGCATGATGATTTCGTTGAATTTACCATAAAAGAATGTGTTTGGGATATCTTTTGACTTGTATTATAAGTGTAAAGGGGTATTTATTAGTGCCTGCCGCAAGTAAGGTAGCGATTATAGTAATCGAAATTATGACTTTTAATATTTATTTGAGTTGTTTATTATGACGAATAAAAGAATGTGTGTTTTGGATATCTTTTGACTTGTATTATAAGTGTAAAGGGGTATTTATTAGTGCCTGCCGCAAGTAAAGTAGGGATTATAGTAATCGAAATTATGAACTTTAATATTTATTTGAGTTGTTTATTATGACGAATAACAAGTTATTATGGTGAATAACCGAATTTTTTTATATGAATCGGTTTGATCATCTTATTTGGCTTCATCTCGAGGCAAGGAGGCTAAAAGAAAATGTGGCCTCATCTCAAGGCAGGGAGGCTAAAAGAAAATGTTACATTCATCTTTTCGCTTCTCATTTAGAAATTTTGCTTCGCATCTGGAGAAAGAGGAAACTAATGCTAACATTAATTGAAAACATTAAATGTTATATCCATGAGCCTAGCTTGAAATCATTCCAGGCTTCAAGAACAAAACAATGTTCACCGCTTTTCTACATGTACGTGGCCACTGCTTTTCTACATGTACGTGGCCATTGCTTTCTACATGTCTGTCTATCAGAGGCTTCTAGCTTGTACGCCTGCCACCGGGTGCCATACATGTCCATCTGTCGAAGGCTTCTATCTTGTACGCCTGCCACGGCTTCAATCTAGGTGCCTGCCACTGTAACACTTGTCCCTGAGCCCTCTATCCCCATGCTAGAAGAAAATAAGAAAAAAGAACACCTTGATACTTTGCATTAACAAGAAATAATTATTTTAGATAGTTGGATACTCTACATTAACAAGAATTTGTTTAGATAGTTGGAATAAAAAAATATTTTACTGGAATAGCAAGTTATTCCAAAACAACTTCAGGATGGAATAGAAACTTATTCCAAGACATCTTAAAGGAGGAATCAAACAACTTACATGAAGAACCAAAGGATCTTTGTTCGAAGAACTGCCCACTAAAACTCGTAACTCTGAACATAGCTGCAACAAAAATAAGAAAATAAGATAAAGTGACTGACAATAACCCTGTACTATGGTACAAAATAAATTGACGATGAGCAGAATTTGTTTGCATTGCTTCTATTTACTTGTCCCCTCTATTTTTGCTTTTGTTACATTTATTTTTCCTTGCAATATTGAAGTTAATTATCCTCTTTCTACTTGCTAGGTTTTCAATTGGAATGCACAAAAGTGGACGCTAGGTTTTCAATTGGAATGCACAAAGGTGGACGTCCAGGTACAATACAATACTAATGATCCACAGTTACTAGTTAATAGCTGAGTTACAGTTTTTTTTATTTTCAAATCTTTGATCCATTCGAAAATCCATATTGACTTGGACTAAATAATTATGAGAGATTACAATATTGAAGAAATATAATTCCAAGCATGCAAAACATGAATCCCAGTTTTTAAATACAGTGCAAAAAAATTATTTTCCGTTGTTTTTTCAACTCCTTCAACTCTTTTTTTTAATCTAGTGCAGAAAATGATTTTCAGGTTTTTTTCCAACTCCTCATTTACCGGTGATATACAAACTAAAAATTCAAAAGCTCCTCATTTACCAGTAAATAATTTTCTACCACCAAATAATGTTTGGTACAAAATAAAAGTTCTTACGAGTAAATAAAAGTTCTTAACAGTAAATAATGTTCTGTACAAACTAAAAGTTCAAAAGCTACAAGTGTAGGTTGTGACCTGTTTTTTCCATAACTAGGTAACCTCTGCAGCATACTTGTCTTAAATTTTTTCTTTTGGATGCAAAAATAAATTATTTTTCCATGAGGACAGATATTTACAAGCCTTCAGGGAAATACTTCCACAGTAACCTATTAATTCGGTCCAAGCACTGATCATCTGCAATTTGGCATTGTATCGCTCTGTCGATGTCTTTGAGTTTGCAAAGCGTTTCTGCATTTCCATCGTTTCAAATTTGTAGTTTTAGCCCTTCTCACGTGTGGAGGTACATATGGTGTAGTTCTAGAACTGCTGGAATCAGATGAAGCTAGGCAGGATATGCTTCCAAATTGGCCTGAATCATTGCATGTACTCCCATGCAATTTTACCCATGATTTTTATATCTCCTTGAGCTCTGCGATACTCTATTTTTCAGACTTAGGCTGCTAAAACTCAATCACAAACTGCTACTTTACTATCCCTATGGTAAACAAGATAAAAATGAAAAAAAATCAAATCTTCCAGAGTATAATCTCATATATAATTCATTACTGAAAGAACTTAGCGATCGAATGACTTAAAGAACTTTGTTAACAAATGTGTTTTTCCAATAATTACTGCTATAAAGAATGACTAGAAGAACGGCCAAAGAAGCATTCTCAAGGGACAGACGTTTCACGCTTTCGGGCGGTAAAATTAATAAGTCTGCCCCCATCCACAAGTAAGGCCATCGGGTTTATTCCATTAATAAGGTTCCAGCTGGAAAAAAAAGGTACAGCAACAAAGCATAATGCGCAGGCAGGAAACAAAGAGAAGAGTTGTTAGGACGAAGATAAACTCGATGAGGGAAATCTTAGTTCATGCGTGAGAGCCCTTGATCCTAACCCTCAGAAGCGTCAAAGGCTCGACTCAACATAGAGGCACCAGTTATCTATTCAGACGGAGTGGACCAAAAGCATCTGGGTTATTGTATTCTTCACCTGGGCTGCTGTATTCTGCAGCTGAACTGTTGGATTCTCTGAATTTTCTGGAGTGCTTCTCTGGCATTTTCCATGGAAAAAAGGTAAAGAAACCCATCTTCTGTTTTAGGTGACATTGTATTGGGCTCATGGAAATAGCAATGGATTTGTTGTTTCAGGAATTGATATTGTATCATGTATTACAACTGTCAATGGCAGAGCAATGCAGCAACACGGCTTATGCATGTTCATCATATGTATAGATTTACAACTCAGATACCATCTTCTAAAACTTTTGATAGGTCGTGTCCTTTTCACTCGAATAAGAGTGACTCACTACATGGCATCAAGACATGATACTTAACTCATGATACTTAACTCATGAGCCTCCTGCATGCATCTATAGGGCATTGGTTCTCCACTTCACATCTTCTCTCTCATCGTGAAACCAAAAAGTGGCAGGTCATGGAGGTTGGAACCACATAGGTTTTATGTAGTAACTGTGAAGGTTCTCTTGGCAGGGACTAGATGCCCCACATCCATCTTGTTTTACTAAATTTGTGTAGGACTTGCACATGACTTTATACTTTTACAAAATTTGTTTACATAGAGTATACCAAAATGTGAATGACATCCTCACAAATTAATTGGAAATATTTATCTCATGCTTGAGCTAGAGCCTTGTTGGTAAATATTTTTGTTTTTTATGTCCCTATGTATATAATAGAAACCATTGAATGACGTAACTCTTTTTTCCATCCACATCGTAGGAGACAACATTATTGATAACCGAGATAAACTAAGGTAATGTTAGCAAATGTAGTGATTTATTTATTTATCCTTTAAGTGTTTGGGTGGTTTGGGTGTTAGGGTCACGCATGGAAAGAAAAAGAATATGGATTAATAGAGAAAATAATATTGTGGAATATAGACATAAATAAGATTGTAGATTTTTATTGGGAAGTGATTAACATGAAAATTAAATTGACCAAATCAAATCAATGATATTTTATTCAGCCATTTTGAAGTTAGGGAAACCACATATATCTTAATTCTTCTTCTTTCTTATAACTAATTTTTATATTAGTTTAAAATATTTAGGTTTTCATTCAAAAGTTATCATTTATTTTAAGGTTGATTAGTAATGGTGTAATCGCCTCTCCCACATTTACCCAAATTCGCAAGCTTGCTAGGGTAGACATGAGACGAGTGTCACTATGACATGACCCGATCTCCAAGGTCCAATTAAGGAAGTGAGGCCTACAAACGGAACACTTACTAACATCCCACAGGGACTATAGATCACCCAGGAGCTAGAAAACCACCCCAAGTCATTAATCCCTGAGCTGAAACCCTTTTTCTCTAACCTAACACCCCAACTGCATACACAACAAGGCAAGAGTGTGGTTATGAGGCCCAAACCACACACACAAGGAAAGAGTGCGCTTATGAGGCCCCAACCGCATGCACAAGCCTACTTCCATATGGTTATGACCTAAATCCTCTCATTCAATGCCACCGGTCCCGAAATCTGAGCCACTTTTCAAGGCTAGCCTTTAGACCACTGCCTAGAGCTACCTATAACTTTCTAGAATCATAATTAACATGACGACAATGCCAAACATTCAAACTTGAATCAAAAAATTCACCTAGGTTTCCTAGTATACATTATACATTTTGTCAAACATATCGTAAACAAGCAAGTTATAGGTCATAAATGCATATTTGATCATAAATCTATGAACTTCATTTGAGAATCACCAAGAAGTTCTAATTCCCTCTCAAGTAGTTGCAACCACACTTGTTAGCCCATGCATTCATCAACTATTCATTAAATTATCAAAACATGTCAAGACCCATAGATAGAATACATCGTATAACCAACAAATAACCAACATAGAAACCATGAAAAATTAGCTATAATGTCAACATGATAATCAGTACAAGTGCTCATAAATCACAATAAGAAAATAACTCTTCTTAAAATATGAAAATGCCAACCAAGTTAGGGACTTCCACATACCACCCGACCATAGATTGGGCTACACCAAATCTCTCTTTTAGTCAATCACCCCCACGCCATATTCCAAACATGAATGTGGTATCTCATGGGATAAACCAAAACAAAACCAAACCAGGTATTCCAAATGCCAAACCACCTCAACTCTCAACCACAATGATTCCACCTCTACAGTACATAAATCAATAACATCAACAGGAACGATCCCTACCCAAGTTGTCCAAGGCTCCATAAACTAGTAACTCAACCCATAACCTTCCATAGCTCCAGAGTGTTTGTTCCAACCGCAACTATGGGAACTAGTAACTCAACCCACCAAGGGCTCCAAAGCATTTGTCCCAACCTACAACTCTGGGAACTAGTAACTCAAACCAAGTTGTTCCAAGGCTTCTAAAGTGTTTGTTCCAACCCACAGCCATAGGGAACCTAAGCACCAACCATAACAAAAAAGTAGAAAAACCCACAACACCATGGTTATCTAGGAAATGGAAAGGTAAGGCTGAAATCACTGTCAATCTAGGCAAATCTCCATGCCAATGACAACACATAACCAAGGAATCACATGCATATACCATGCATCCAAAAATCGACATGTTAAATCTCACATGCATATTGTTACCTGCAATCCACAACTAATCTTTGTGCTTACTTGTCGTTGTCCAAGGTTTCTCTTGCACACCCTTTCTTTCATTGTTTACTTGTCCAAGTGCTTGTTCCTTCTCCTTAGATGATCCCAATCAAAGAATGAGCAAAATGTGTCAACTGATTCTTAGGTGCCTTTTCATCATTAATGTCTAGTCCATTCCTTTCCTTTTTCTTTTTTCTTTCATTTTCCTTCATTTTCTCTCTAATTTCTCTTACATGCAAATATGTGTCTCTTCACCTTCCTTTTCTCCTATTTTCTTTATTTTTCATAATTAAATGCCAATTATTGTCTCTTTACCTTTGCTAATTTCCATAACTTTTATTAATCCACAAGTGATACCCACTATGATGTTCACCCACCATTTATCTTGGAATATGTGTCCCATGACCTTGGTGTTATTTTATTTACATGGAAAATCATTCTGGGGTTGTTACAACCCCCCCCCCCCCACCTTGGGAAAACATTGTCCTCAGTGTTTAATGACACTTATGACCAACAAAAAATATTGCCTATAGATCTTTATAGCACAACTCATTGCAATATTTACAATAACAAAATGTTGAAACATGATAAACATACCTCTTACTATAACATTATAACACAAAGAAATGTGATACTTACAATAGCAAGACATATATACTCATGCATATTTTCTTCAACCAACAAATAAACATACTGTCTATGGAGCTTTATAAACACGACTCGATATAGTATTTACAATAATATGTGCATTTTCTCTAACTAGAAATTATAAGGATACGATGCCCACATCAGTGACAAGGGAATCCAAAGGTTCACACCTCCACCCTCAAAGTAGTACCAATATTCACCTCCTTCCAAAGAATTCTAGAATCCACTACCAAAATCAAAGTCTGCATCTAATGTCCAGTGCTACAATCCTTGCACTACGTGTTCTCTCAGTAACAACTATCAACTCATTGTTGTAGGGCTCACTCCCAATGTGTTTTTGATTCAATATAGAAATGATGATGACCAAAAAAAACACCATTCCCTAACCTTCCTTTCTCTGCTACATAGTCCCTAGGGCAATCTAGTCACCCCCTTTCATGTAGTCACACACCTTCGAATTTCCGCTGGCATCCCCTTCTCAGTCGATCCATCCCTTGGCAAGGTTTCCTCGCGTCAGAAGGTCCAAAAACCAAGGCATATCACTGCCTCAAAACCAAGACATGTCCCTGCCTCAAAACCATCATATTGGTCATAGTATGCTCATGGAAATCAGTAAGCACTATTGGGTGCTAGTGTCCACAATGACCCTGCTCTTGAAGTGCTTTACCAACAAATTGTTGTATGTTCCAATTCCTTTTACTGTTGCTAATTCTCTGGCAACCAATTCCAACCACCCAAACTAGGCATTTTCAACCACCCAAACATGGGCATTTGCCATGTTTTCATATACCAAGCACATAATTTCCATTAGATTCAAAAGGATTGAAATAATTCAAATCATATCTCATGGGTAACTCGTCAATAAGGTACATCTGCAATTCTATTTACTTCCTATCCCAGCAAGTTAAACTAGATCTTTAATCAAATTGAAATTATCATGTATAAACATATCACATCCGGTTAGCTAAAACACAACCGTATTAAATCATAATCATAGATCACATGTATAATTAAAAACTTAAATAAAATATTGATACTTGTCTTTTAAATTGTTCTTTGCTTCCGACTTTGTTCTTTTTGTACACACACTGAATCGGTTGCCAAACCTGGGAAGCACTCAATTCCTTCTCTTCTCTTCAACCACAATACACACATTGGATTGGTTGCCAAACTTGACAAGCACCCAATTCCCTCTATTCCTTATAGTATCAGCAACAATGGAATCCAAAGATTATACCACCACTTCCCTCGATATTAGCAACTCAAGGTTGGTCGCATCCCAAGTTGTACAGCGATTTAGAGTGTTTGTGTTAGCATTATGATGCATGTGTTGTACTTGATGGCAACCCACTCATAGAAGAACAACTCACTTATATATAGCTAGATGAATCTACAGAAGAAATATCAGATGTGACAGAATACATGGGATGCAGGACAGCTCAAAGGAATCAGATGACAGTTCTCAGTATGACAAGTTAGCTTTGCCATCAAGTCCAAAGGGGGAGATTATTGGCATTATGATACAAGTGTTGTCCTTGATGGCAAGATGATAGATTATAGTGCAGCAGGTCAGTAGCAAAGAATTGATGATCAGACTACAAAGAATGAAGAAAGATGAGTATATACGCAAGTTCACTATATACCAAGTCGCGTACATAGGCAGGTTATACGCAGGTTCACTATGTACCAAGTCACGTATATACGCAGGTTCACTATATACCAAGTAGGGTATACACGCAGGTTCTCTATATACAAAGATGCGTATACACGCGGGATTGCTGATCAAAAGTCGCATATGCGTATGCACGCACTTTCATGCACAAAAAAGCGCGTACATGTGGGAAAGCTTATTTTTGGGTCCGTGGTATTTAGACCTATGGTTTTGGTCCTTGGTATTGCGTCCGAAGTGTTGAACCCAGGTATTGGGTCCCTAAAATTGGTTCTCAATGGTTTTGGACCATGGTATTGAGTAAGCCCTAAGAGTATAAAAGGACAACAAGATCATTAGGCAAAGGCATTGAGAAAGTCTTGAATATTTGATGAAGTATGAGATCCAGTATGCAGGTTATGGGTTTATGATGCATTGCTTGATCTGAGCTAAGGAGGAATCTCACCAGTTGATGGAGAACAAGATCTAAGGGTAGATAGGGATCTAAGGGCTTGGAATGAATCATCTCTATACGGTTTGATCTTGTTTAGTCTAGATCTTTATACTGATGCATGTAATGTTCTGTAAATGTTATGATTTGGGTATGACTAATGTCTGGAATAGCTACAAAGCTCTGAGTTAATATTTGCAGATGTGTACTCGGGTTAGCTTTGGTAAAAGCGCATATGTACGCGGGTTTGGTTCATCGTAGTAGCGTATACATTATGAAGTATGATATTTGAAGTTGCAGTTGGGTCGGATTGTTATTGCAGAGTTCTGTTGTCTGCTCTGTGTTCTGGTGACTGTGTTGTTGACAAGGTTACAGTGTTTCAGTGATCCAGAGATTGATGATGCTAGTATTGATTGATTTTGTGCTTCAATGATATTGATGGGTCCAGTAGGAAAATTGGATGAAACGTGGCCTTCAGATTAATGTGTTGTGCTTCAGGAGTATCCACTCTGAAAATCTATGAAACGTGGTACCTAGAGGAAGAAAGAGAAGGTTGTAGCCTTCTGTAGGTCGGCACCTACGTACTAGTACATCTGCTAGTACAAGAGCTAAGGGGGTGGTAGCTCCCTTCCAGTAGCAGCTGGAAAACAAGTAAGGGTTGGAGCATTTCAGTAGGCCGGCACCTACGTACTAGTAAATGGATCGATTAGTACAAGAGCTAAGGGGGTTGTAGCTCCCTTCCAGGAGAGTCTGGAGAACGAGAGAAGGTTGTAGCCTTCTGCAGGTAGAAGCCTGCGTACTGGTATAAGACTGCACCAATACAAAACTATTGTAAAATGAAGTTTCTTATTAAAAGAAGATAGAGACGACTTGCAGCAGGTGGTTTTCACCCACATTGGGTTTCCACCTTATATCATGGTGTTCATGTGTGCTTCTTATGTGTGATGATCTGTTCTGTTTTACTGCACCTGCTTACTGTACATATGGTTAATGAAGTTCTGATGCACTAACTAAAGATCATCATTTAATGGATTAACTGAATCATAAGTATTCTGGATATACGCTAGTTGCATTAGACACAGTTAAGTATACACGCGGGTTCCATTAACTGAAGTAGCGTATATGTATCTAAGTATGGAAATCAAAAAGTTTTATTGATTTGATAATACTAATTCACCCCTCCCCCCTCTCAATATTATTCCCAACAATTGGTATCAGAGCAGGTCCTTTGGTAGAAGCTTGATCGCTTGAAGGAGATCCGTGGAACAATGGGAAAGAAGCTTAAGAAGAAAGCACCTAAGAAAGAGAAGACATCTTAGAAGAGTTATGACAGTGGGAGTATTGATTAGGGAATATGTGGAAGAAGCACTTCAGATTCATAATCACTTCAGAATGATGATGAACTATCAGGTATGAATTTGTTATCCTCTGGTGATACATTTATCTATCCAATTGAAGATGATGAAAGTGATAACGAAACAACTGAAATTTCTCTTATGGGTGAGCAAGAAAGATATCAAATAGAGGCAGAATTTAAAAGGCTTATAGACAAAATTAGAGATCAACAAGATCTATTGAACAAAAGGGAATGTGCTTTCAAAGAAGAAGCTACCAAACTAAAAGTTCAACTAGAGGAAGGAAACAAGGTAAGGAAGGTATTCAAGGACAAGGTAGTTCAATGTCAAAATTTGCAAGATGAAGTGACATCATTAAGAAATGAAGTCAATGAAAGGAGCACAACAATCGAGAAACTCAGAGATAGATCCAGTTATTATGAAAGGCTTGAAGCTACGATCCTCTCGCTAAAGGAAGATCTTGAAGAATCAAAGAAGCAGAATAAAGAACTTCTCCAAGCTCTTGAAAAACAAGAAAACAAAGTTCTTTAACTAAGACATCAGTTGGAAGAAGGAAGAAAAGCTGAAGAAAACATGAAGAAGTAGTATCATGAAAAGGAGGAGCAACATCAAGTTGAGCTAAATATTCTGAAAGATAACTTAGAAGAAAAGGATAAGCTCTTACGATTTCAAGATAGTACTAAGATCTTGGATGATATTCTTAGTAGTCAAAAGTCTCCTGCTATCAAAACTGGCCTTGGTTTTTATGAATCTGTTGAAGATGAATCTAGCTCACAAGGAGAGGCAAGGAACTCTAATGTAAAATCTAAAAAAATCAACAAGGAGATGAGAGGACAAACCCATCAACAGCCAAGGAAAGAAATTCTTCAAAGAAAATCTTTTACTCCTCCGATGAATAATGTTGAATGTTATGTATGTCATAAACTTGACATGTTGTAGCCAGATGCCGAAGTAGAATGGTTCAAGACCATCACACAGAAAGAACATCACGTTCTAGGTACTTTAAGGGATATTGCTTTGCTTGCAATATGTTTGGTCACAGAGCTGTTGATTGCTACAGAAGAAATATGAAACATGTGAGATGTTATGTAAGTAACAAGCTTGGAAATATAGCTAAGGAATGCAGGAACAAAGTACGGACACCATACCGAAAGGAGAAAACATCATCACACTTGAAGATATGGAAGAAGAAGGAAGTACAGTCAGAAAGATGTGGCACAACACAATATACAGACATAACAGACTCAGAGGGAGCTGAAAGCATAAAACTTCAGTGTCCTAAACCTCATACGCAAGTTTCATAAAGGGAAGTCGCGTATATACGTGAGTAAGACACTGCACAGTCGCGTATATGTCAGTCTGAGGAAAAGCAGAAGGGACAGGCTCAAAAAAAGGGTCTGATATGATTCAGTCTATTATTTGCTCTGTTTGATAATGGTTACAATCTCCTAATGATGTGTGGAAATGTCTTGATACTCATAAGATGTTTAGAAGTGTTTTTGATCCTAACTTGATGATGATGATGTCGTGATACTTCTTGCTGATATATGCGTGATCAGATTTGACAGTAATCAGATGGCATAGGTTTGGGGGAGTTTATGTTTTGAATAATGCATTGTTGGCATTATGGTTAGTAGTCCTCGGTGATGATACTTATATGGCTAAATGATATATCTTGCTATGATTATGAGTTATCCATGACAAAATCTCATATGATTCTTGGGGTTACATAGTTGATGTTCAGATCAGATTTGTGGTTGATTCTCTGATGATGCATATATGGTGTTTACATGGTGATATTCATAAGGATAAGGAGAAGTACAAAGCTTGAATACACATCTTCTTTACTTGATGATGAGTTACTCATATGCGGTTGTCATCATATGCATAAAGATCATATAATACAATTATGATGCAGGTTTCCTATAATTCTTGGCAATCATGTGGATGAGGATTGATGTTGTTGATGATATCAAGAATTCTTGCCTTGAGCTCTAGATACATAGTGCTATATACAATATGTTGGATACATGGAGTTGCATTGTTGGAGATATGATATGATGATAGGTTGATACTCACATATGTTGATTGATTATTATCAGATAGGGGATATTCCCGTGTAATGTTACATGAATGTTCATGCAGATCTTGATGATGAGATGACTATGGTGTTTTACACATATGATATAATGGGAATGATTTTATGATGATGTTCAAAAGGATGAGTTGATATCTATATGCAGACATACCTTGTTACAGGACATTTACAGGTTGCTAATCTGGAAGTGGTTGTACGCGAGTTTTATGAAGAACATCCGTGTATATACGCCTGTTTCTGTGGATACAGTCACGTATATGTTGGTTTGATTTCAGGTGGAACGGGTGCAGAAATAGAACATGGTAGTTGATCTGAACGATGATTGACAGATGCTGCTGATGACTCTCATAGAATTGTTTTAAATATTTCGTCTCTATGTCATGTATATCTTTTCTTATCAAGGTCATGTAACGGCCTATGTTGTTTTCCCACTATGCCTGGGATGAATAATGTAATGTACTTATTTGTCATATGTAAACTTCTGGTGTATCCCCACTTGGTTGGGTAGATGAGTCAATTCTGGTATATCCCCACTTGGTTGGGAGATGGATGTATGTATGAGTCTTTGGTGCTAGGAAGGTCACTTATGATGTATAGAGTCATGTTCTTTCTTGTAGAACATCTTTTTGCAGACCTTGCTTACAGTCAGGGGGAGCATGAACAACACACTTCAACAAGAGCAGAGCTTTCAGCATGTACTCAAAGGGAGCATGGATAGATTTGTACACCTTGGCATATACAAAGGGGGAGCACATTCAGAGATTTCAGCAGGTACTTAGGGGGAGTATGGACAGCAGAATGTTTATCAAGGAAAGAGAATATCTTGGTCCGCCCTTTGCCCTTGATGTCAAAGGGGGAGAGTGATTTGGTGTTGTTGCCATCAAGTCCAAAGGGGGAGATTGTTGGCATTATGATGCATGTGTTGTACTTGATGGAAACCCACTCGTAGAAGAACAACTCACTTATATATAACTAGATGAATCTATAAAAGAAATATCAGATGTGACAGAATACATGGGATGTAGGACAGCTCAAAGGAATCAGATGACAGTTCTCAGTATGACAAGTTAGCTTTGCCATCAAGTCCAAAGGGGGAGATTGTTGGCATTATGATACAAGTGTTATCCTTGATGGAAATATGACAGATTATAGTGCAGCAGGTCAGTAGAAAAGAATTGATGATCAGACTACAAAGAATGAAGAAAGATGAGTATATACGCAGGTTCACTATATACCAAGTCGCGTACATGGGAAGGTTATACGCAGGTTCACTATGTACCAAGTCGTGTATATACGCAGGTTCACTATATACCAAGTAGGGTATACACGCAGTTATACACGCAGGTTCTCTATATACAAAGACGCGTATACACGCGGGATTGCTGATCAAAAGTCATGTATGCATATGCACGCACTTTCATGCACGGAAAAGCGTGTACATGTGGGAAAGCTTATTTTTGGGTCCGTGGTATTTAGACCTATGGTTTTGGTCCTTGGTATTGCATCCGAAGTGTTGAACCCAGGTATTGGGTCCCTAGTATTGGTTCTCAATGGTTTTGGACCATGGTATTGAGTAAGGCCTAAGACTATAAAAGGAGAATAAGATCATTAGGCAAAGGCATTGAGAAAGTCTTGAATATCTGATGAAGTATGAGATCCAGTATGCAGCTTATGGGTTTATGATGCATTGCTTGATCGGAGCTAAAGAGGAATCCCACCGGTTGATGGACAACAAGATCTAAGGATAGATCGGGATCTAATGGCTTGGAATGAATCATCTCTATACGGTTTGATCTTTTTTAGTCTAGATCTGTATATTGATGCATGTAATGTTCTGTAAATGTTATGGTTTGGGTATGACTGATGTCTGGAATAGCTGCAAAGCTCTGAGTTAATATTTGCAGATGTGTACGCGGGTTAGCTTTGGTAAAAGCACGTATGTATGCGGGTTTGGTTCATCGTAGTAGCGTATACATTATGAAGTATGATATTTGAAGTTGCAGTTGGGTCTGATTGTTATTGCAGAGTTCTGTTGTCTGCTCTATGTTCTGGTGACTGTGTTGTTGACAAGGTTTCAGTGTTTCAGTGATTCAGATATTGATGATGGTAGTATTGATTGATTTTGTGCTTCAATGATATTGATGGGTCCAGTATGAAAATTGGATGAAACGTGGCCTTCAGATTTATGTGTTGTGCTTCAGGAGTATCCAGTCTGAAAATTTATGAAACGTGGTACCTGGAGGAAGAAAGAGAAGGTTGTAGCCTTCTGTAGGTCGGCACCTACGTACTAGTACATCTGCTAGTACAAGAGATAAGGGGGTGGTAGCTCCCTTCCAGTAGCAGCTGGAAAACGAGTAAGGGTTGGAGCATTTCAGTAGGCCGGCACCTACATACTAGTAAATGGATCGATTAGTACAAGAGTTAAGGGGGTTGTAGCTCCCTTCTAGGACAGTCTGGAGAACGAGAGAAGGTTGTAGCCTTCTGCAGGTAGAAGCCTGCGTACTGGTATAAGACTGCACCAGTACAGAACTATTGTGAAATGAAGTTTCTTATTAAAATTAGATAGAGACGACTTGCAGCAGGTGGCTTTCACCCACATTGGGTTTCCACCTTATATCATGGTGTTCATGTGTGCTTCTTGTGTGTGATGATCTATTCTGTTTTACTGCACTTTCTTACTGTACATATGGTTAATGAAGTACTGATGCACTAACTAAAGATCAACATTTAATG
Organism: Pinus tabuliformis; assembly: GCA_031772625.1. Taxonomy (NCBI): domain Eukaryota; kingdom Viridiplantae; phylum Streptophyta; class Pinopsida; order Pinales; family Pinaceae; genus Pinus; species Pinus tabuliformis. The sequence goes on along the minus strand of CM062819.1, from coordinate 1,823,745,060 downwards.
GATTAACTGAATCATAAGTATTCTGGATATACGCTAGTTGCAGTAGACACAGTTGCGTATACACGCGGGTTCCATTAACTGAAGTAGCGTATATGTATCTAAGTGTGGAAATGAAAACATTTTATCGATTTGATAATACTGATTCACCCCCCCCCCCCCTCTCAGTGTTATTCCCAACAATTGGTATCAGAGCAGGTCCTTTGGTAGAAGCTTGATCGCTTGAAGGAGATCCGTGGAACAATGGGAAAGAAGCTTAAGAAGAAAGCACCTAAGAAAAAGAAGACATCTCAGAAGAGCTATGACAGTGGGAGTATCGATTGGGGAATATGTGGAAGAAGCACTTCAGATTCATAATCACTTCAGAATGATGATGAACTATCAGGTATGAATTTGTTATCCTCTGGTGATACAGTTATCTATCCATTTGAAGATGATGAAAGTGATAATGAAACAACTGAAATTGCTCTTATGGGTAAGCAAGAAAGATATCAAATAGAGGCAGAATTTAAAAGGCTTACAGACAAAATTAGAGATCAACAAGATCTATTTAACAAAAGGGAATGTGCTTTCAAAGAAGAAGCTACCAAAGTAAAAGTTCAACTAGAGGAGGGAAACAAGGTAAGGAAGGTATTCAAGGACAAGGTAGTTCAATGTCAAAAGTTGCAGGATGAAGTGACATCATTAAGAAATGAAGTCAATGAAAGGAGCACAACAATCGAGAAACTCAGAGATAGATCCAGTTATTATGAAAGGCTTGAAGCTACGATCCTCTCGCTAAAGGAAGATCTTGAAGAATCAAAGAAGCAGAATAAAGAACTTCTCCAAGCTCTTGAAAAACAAGAAAACGAAGTTCTTGAACTAAGACATCAGTTGGAAGAAGGAAGAAAAGTTGAAGAAAACATGAAGAAGCAGTATCATGAAAAGGAGGAGCAACATCAGGTTGAGGTAAATATTCTGAAAGATAACTTAGAAGAAAAGGATAAGCTCTTACGATTTCAAGATAGTACTAAGATCTTGGATGATATTCTTAATAGTCAAAGGTCTCCTGATATCAAAACTGGCCTTGGCTTTTATGAATCTGTTGAAGATGAATCTAGCTCACAAGGAGAGGCAAGGAACTCTAATGTAAAATCTAAAATAATCAACAAGAAGATGAGAGGACAACCCCATCAACAGCCAAGGAAAGAAAATCTTCAAAGAAAATCTTTTACTCCTCTAATGAATAATGTTGAATGTTATGTATGTCATAATCTTGGACATGTTGCAGCCAGATGCCGAAGTAGAATGGTTCAAGACCATCACACAGAAAGAACATCACGTTCCAGGTACTTTAAGGGATATTGCTTTGCTTGCAATATGTTTGGTCACAGAGCTGTTGATTGCTACAGAAGAAATATGAAACATGTGAGATGTTATGCAAGTAAAAAGCTTGGACATATAGCTAAGGAATGCAGGAACAAAGTACGGACACCATATCGAAAGGAGAAAACATCATCACACTTGAAGATATGGAAGAAGAAAGAAGTGCAATCAGAAAGATGTGGCACAACACAATATATAGACATAACAGACTCAGAGGGAGCTGAAAGTATAAAACTTCAGTGTCCTAAATCTCATACGCAAGTTTCATAAAGGGAAGTCGCGTATATACGCGAGTTAGACACTACACAGTGACGTATATGTCAGTCTGAGGAAAAGCAGAAGGGACAGGCTCAAAAAAAGGGTCTGATATGATTCAGTCTATTATTTGCTCTGTTTGATAATGGTTACAATCTGCTAATGATGTGCGGAAATGTCTTGATACTCATAAGATGTTTATAAGTGTTTTTGATCCTAACTTGATGATGATGATGTTGTGATACTTCTTGTTGATATATGCATGATCAGATCTGACAGTAAACAGATGGCACAGGTTCAGGGGGAGTTCATGTTTTGAATAATGCATTGTTGGCATTATGGTTAGTAGTCCTTGGTGATGATACTTATATGGCTAAATGATATATCTTGCTATGATTATGAGTTATCCATGACAAAATCTCATATGATTCTTGGGGTTACATAGTTGATGTTCAGATCAGATTTGCGGATGATTCTCTGATGATGCATATATGGTCTTTACATGGTGATCTTCATAAGGATAAGGAGAAGTACAAAGCTTGAATACACATCTTCTTTACTTGATGATGAGTTACTCATATGCTGTTGTCATCATATGCATAAAGATCATATAATATAGTTATGATGCAGGTTTCCTATAATTCTTGGCTCTCATGTGGATGAGGATTGTTGCTGTTGATGATATCAATAAGTCTTGTCTTGAGCTCTAGATACATAGTGCTATATACAATATGTTGGATACATGGAGTTGCATTGTTGGAGATATGATATGATGATAGGTTGATACTCACATATGTTGATTGATTATTATCAGATAGGGGATATTCCCGTGTAATGTTACATGGATGGTCATGTAGATCTTGATGATGAGATGACTATGGGGTTTTACACATATGATATAATGGGAATGATTTTATGATGATGTTCAAAAGGATGAGTTGATATCTATATGCAGACATACCTTGTTACAGGACATTTACAAGTCGCTGATCCGGAAGTGGTTGTACGCGAGTTTTATGAAGAACATCAGCGTATACACGCCTGTTTCTGTGGATACAGTCGTGTATATGTTGGTTTGATTTCAGGTGGAACAGGTGCAAAAGGATAACATGGTAGCTGATCTGAATGATGATTGACAGATGCTATTGATGACTCTCATAGAATTGTTTTAAATATTTCGTCTCTATGTCATGTATATCTTTTCTTATCAAGGTCATGTAACGGCCTATGTTGTTTTCCCACTATGCCTGGGATGATTAATGTAATGTACTTATTTTTCATATGTAAACTTCTGGTGTATCCACACTTGGTTGGGAGATGGATGGATGTATGAGTCTTTGGTGCTAGGAAGGTCACTTATGATGTATAGAGTAATGTTCTTTCTTGTAGAACATCTTTTTGCAGACCTTGCTTATAGTCAGGGGGAGCATGAACAACACACTTCAACAAGAGCAAAGCTTTCAGCATTTACTCAAAGGGAGCATGGACAGATTTGTACACCTTGGCATATACAAAGGGGGAGCACATTCAGAGATTTCAGTAGGTACTTAGGGGGAGTATGGACAGCAGAATGTTTATCAAGGAAAGAGAATATCTTGGTCCGCCCTTTGCCCTTGATGTCAAAGGGGGAGAGTGATTTGGTGTTGTTGCCATCAAGTCCAAAGGGGGAGATTGTTGGCATTATGATGCATGTGTTGTACTTGATGGAAACCCACTCGTAGAAGAACAACTCACTTATATATAACTAGATGAATCTACAGAAGAAATATCAGATGTGATAGAATACATGGGATGTAGGACAGCTCAAAGGAATCAGATGACAGTTCCCAGTATGACAAGTTAGCTTTGCCATCAAGTCCAAAGGGGGAGATTGTTGGCATTATGATACAAGTGTTATCCTTGATGGCAAGATGACAGATTATACTGCAGCAAGTCAGTAGCAAAGAATTGATGATCAGACTACAAAGAATGAAGAAAGATGAGTATATATGCAGCTTCACTATATACCAAGTTGCGTACATAGGCAGGTTATACGCAGGTTCACTATGTACCAAGTCGCGTATATACGCAGGTTCGCTATATACCAAGTAGGGTATACACGCATGTTCTCTATATACAAAGACGCGTATACATGCGGGATTGCTGATCAAAAGTCGCGTATGCATATGCACGCACTTTCATGCACGGAAAAGCGCGTACATGTGGGAAAGCTTATTTTTGGGTCCGTGGTATTTAGACCTATGGTTTTGGTCCTTGGTATTGCATCCGAAGTGTTGAACCCAGGTATTGGGTCCCTAGTATTGGTTCTCAATGGTTTTGGACCATGGTATTGAGTAAGGCCTAAGACTATAAAAGGAGAAGAAGATCATTAGGCAAAGGCATTGAGAAAGTCTTGAATATCTGATGAAGTATGAGATCCAGTATGCAGGTTATGGGTTTATGATGCATTGCTTGATCTGAGCTAAGGAGGAATCTCACCGGTTGATGGAGAACAAGATCTAAGGATAGATCGGGATCTAATGGCTTGGAATGAATCATCTCTATATGGTTTGATCTTGTTTAGTCTAGATCTTTATACTGATGCATGTAATGTTTTGTAAATGTTATGATTTGGGTATGACTGATGTCTGGAATAGCTGCAAAGCTCTGAGTTAATATTTGCAGATGTGTACGCGGGTTAGCTTTGGTAAAAGTGTGTATGTACGCAGGTTTGGTTCATCGTAGTAGCGTATACATTATGAAGCATGATATTTGAAGTTGCAGTTGGGTCTAATTGTTATTGTAGAGTTCTGTTGTCTGCTCTGTGTTCTAGTGACTGTGTTGTTGACAAGGTTTCAGTGTTTCAGTGATTCAGAGATTGATGATGCTAGTATTGATTGATTTTGTGCTTCAATGATATAGATGGGTCCAGTATGAAAATTGGATGAAACGTGGCCTTCAGATTAATTTTTTGTGCTTCAGGAGTGTCCAGTCTGAAAATTTATGAAACGTGGTACCTGGAGGAAGAAAGAGAAGGTTGTAGCCTTCTGTAGGTCAGCACCTACGTACTAGTACATCTGCTAGTACAAGAGCTAAGGGGGTTGTAGCTCCCTTCTAGTAGCAGCTAGAAAATGAGTAAGGGTTGGAGCATTTCAATAGGTCGGCACCTACGTACTAGTAAATGGATCAGCTAGTACAAGAGCTAAGGGGGTTGTAGCTCCCTTCTAGGAGAGTCTGGAGAACAAGAGAAGGTTGTAGCCTTCTGCAGGTAGAAGCCTGCGTACTGGTATAAGACTGCACCAGTACAAAACTATTGTAAAATGAAGTTTCTTATTAAAAGAAGATAGAGACGACTTGCAACAGGTGGTTTTCACCCACATTGGTTTTCCACCTTATATCATGGTGTTCATGTGTGCTTCTTGTGTGTGATGATCTGTTCTGTTTTACTGCACCTGCTTACTGTACATATGGCTAATGAAGTTCTGATGCACTAACTAAAGATCAACATTTAATGGATTAACTGAATCATAAGTATTCTGGATATATGCTAGTTGCATTAGACACAGTTGCGTATACACGCGGGTTCCATTAACTGAAGTAGCGTATATGTATCTAAGTATGGAAATGAAAAAGTTTTATTGATTTGATAATACTGATTCACTCCCCCCCCTCAGTATTATTCCCAACAGTTTGTCCCAAACCACAAGCTCCAGGGACTAATATCTCAACGCACGGGCTCCAGGGAACCGAAGCTGTTACAAGGGTCCAGAGAGTTTGTCCCAACCCACATACTCTAAGGACTAATTATTCAACCCACAACTTCCAAGGGACCCAATCTGTTATAAGGCTTCAACCCACAACTTCCAGGGATCTAGAGAACCAATCCCCAACACATACACATACACATAGTGTACATCACAACACATACACCCACACACGGTGTATAACTCAACACATACACCTACATAAGTTGTATAGCATACAACACCACACATATGTGTACATATAGTACAACACAATTAATACACGTCACGATACAATGACTACACAATACACATAACACAGTACGACATGTACTCAACAATAGTACTGCACATCCAGGGACCATATTGTCTCTACTAGGAAATCTTGTCTCTAGTGTCTTTCCCATGCCTTACTGCATGCATCCACAACCCCCAAGTTCCAAGTATGTGGTTCTTTCCATCATCCATGCATGTCCCAGCATATCATAGATCACACTGCTTTCATTCTAATGATGTATCCTTCAGCATTGCATTTCCAAAACATAAGCATAGTCATAGTTATAAACACATAATATCAAAATCATATCCACATGATACTAACCTCATAGATATTTTAGGGATCCTCTGCCCACTTGATTCCCTATAAAACCAGGAACCATTTCATGACATTCACCTGCATAAATCAATCATTCTTCCACAAGAATGATCCCTGATGACCCTGTCAAACAATGACATTCATACATACACACATATATCATTATCACAACATAATTACCAGTATTCATAAGATCAAGGTGAAGAGAAATTCCTTTATCCATGAAAATCATGCACAACATTGAAAACAATAGTTCCAAATATAGTTAAGGCATATGTTACCTTAGATCCATTTACTTTATCTTTCTTGGTTACCTTTCTTATGATTGTCTGACCACTATCCATTTACCCCAATGGACCGAACTAGTCCAACTGGTTGTCATATTCTTGCCTTCAACTTCCCTTGTACATGCACTGGGCTTCATCTGAGTCTTACATTACCTGTTAGATTTCATTAAGCTCTCCTTGAGCTCCATTAAATTTCCTCTTTCCCCAACTAATTCCCAAGGCCCTCAAAAAATAAAAGGAAAGAACAAGAAGAAAATAATAAGAAAAACATGAAAAATAAATAACAATATGACACCACAAAGTGGCATGGCCATGCACCAGACACAATCAAAACCGCAAATCAAGTGCAAACAAATCACAAAACTTCAACATAAATCATGTCTCAACTCGATGGTTCCCAGTGCTTCCAATGGAAAGCTCAACCAAGCCTACTTCAATATTTCATGGTAATCTATTTACCATGCAATTCCCTACATCATACTTCCATAAACACATAATTGCCAATGCATAAATAAATATAACAACATACCATCTACCTTATCTGTTGTACCCAACACGTTACTATGCAATTGAACACATCCATACAATCTCTCAAGGGACTCCAATTCCCTTGAAAAATCCAGCCATAACTAGAAACTAGTTGTTATGCCTGCATTTGATCAACCATCTAGCATGTAGCTTCATTGGCCCCAAAGTGCTTCCACGCACTTTAACTTTCTTTATCACTCAGTCTTGAAGCACAAGCTCCTTCCACTACATGATGCATTAAGACACTGCCTAGAACTCTACCTCTGGTTCCACCTCCATCTCAATGGTGGATACTTGGTGACCTACTTGCCTTTTATCCATTGCTACATAGATATGGGGAATGCTCTTATCTACATCCCCAACTTTTTGTGCCTCCTGCACACTGTAAATCTAAGGCTTGCCACACATCAATTGTGCCACTCTGATACAAATGGAAATCCTTCCTACAATGAACAACCACAAGTTCTACACCGTAATGGTTTGTTGCCATTACTTTTTACCCTATTTCTCCACAGGCTAAGACCCATGTTCTCTCTCAACTGCATTTAAATTCTTATGAGGTGCCATATTTCCCTTGTTACATGCACCCTTCCAATCACACTTGAACTCAGACTTGTGCTTTGACTGCTCATAACAATTCTTCAACTTCCTGATGGCTTTCTCCAATGACCAAGGCCCATTAAACTCGATCCGATCTTTGAATGATAATGGCAGTCCACTGATGAACCTTTGGATCGTTTCTTTCTAATCCTAGAGATAAGGCACATACTTCAAAAACTCTAGGAATCTTCTAGTGTACTCGTCATATGTCATGGAATACATCTTCAGCTTATAGAACTCCTCTGGAAAATACTACTTCTCACTCCTCCTATAAGGATGTTAACAGTAATGACGATGATGATTTCTCTTTGAACCAGAACCAAAATGGAACCCATAAGCACTACTTCTCCTGTCAAGTGTATCCAACCATCTGCCACCTTTGAGTGTATCATCCTTGTCCAACTTGTATCTTGATCAAGACTTGCTACCATGTGGCTACCATATGCCCCATTAGTCTTCTCCTCCTATCCATAATTGATCCTCTGTTGTCCATGCTTTTGAAAATCTGATAGGCTCTTGAGGATGGTTTCATTAACTTCCAATTTCTTTTCCTAAGCTCTAGAAAGTATTTCCTACAACATACCATGTTAGATGAACCATATAGAGACATAACCAAAATCATACTTTAGTGTATTTCAAGGGAGGCTATCCCGTATGCACAATCAATCTAGATTAGCATGATATAGCTTCACAAGCACGTCAATTCATACATAAATAAGGCCATGATATCCATAACAATAACTAACTAACATGCTGACATGATAAACTCATAAGCAATTGACATGCATGCATAATAATCACATCTGCACAGTTCAATCTAGATTAGTACAAAACACCATTGCAAGTATATCGACTCATGCATAAATATCATAACCATAGCCATCTGCACATGCCAATATAGATTACCATGATACATAATAATATCAATAACTTATCCGCAATGACAATAATCATCATGCATATGACCACAATGTATATAAAAACAAGTTAACTATCATGTGTGACTAACTGATGCACGTGCATATGACCACACTAATCAACTAGCACCTATCATGCATGTAACCACAACAACAATAGAATGGAAGACATGCATGTAACCAAAATGCATATAAAAACTATTAACCATGATACCTGCATGCCAAACATACAAACCTACTTCCATGCTTTTATTTCTAAATCCTCCAGTTTAGTGCTAGCGGTCCTAAAATTTGAGCTACTTTTCCAGGCTAGCCTTTAGACCACTTCCTAGAACTACCTGTAACTTTCCAAAGTCATAATTAACATGACGATAATTTCAAACATTCAAAATTGAATCAAAAACTTGACCTAGGTTTCCTAGTAAACATCAAACATTTTGTCAAACATATGGTAAACATACAAGTCACAAGTCATGAATGCATATCTGATACAAAATATCTGAACTTCATATGAGAATCACTAAGAAGGTCTAATGCCCTCTCAACCATTAATTAACTTATCAAAACATGTCAAGAGCCATAGATAGAATACATAGTATAACCAACAAATAACCATCATAGAAACCATTGCAAATTAGCCATAATGTCAACATAATAACCAACACAAGTGTCATAAATCACAATAGGAAAATAAATCTTATTAATATATGAAAATGTCAACCAAGTCAGGGACTTCCACGTACCACCCAACTATAGATTGGGTTGCACCAAATATTTCTTTTAGCCAATCACCATCGCGCCATATTCCAAGCATGAATGTGGGATCTCATCGGATAAACCAAAACAAAACAAAACAAAACTAAGGCTTCCAGAGGCCATACTACCTCAACTCTAAACCACAATGATTCCACCTCTACAGTCCATAAATCACTAACATCAACCAGATCGGTCTCTACCCAAGTTTTTTAGGGCTTCAGGAACTAGTAACTCAACCCACAACCTTCTAGGGCTCCAAAGTGTTTGTTCCAACCACGGCTCCAAGAAATAGTAACTCAACCCACCAAGGGATCCAGAGCGTTTGTCCCAACCTACGGCTTGACGAACTAGTAACTCAACCCAAGCTATTCCAGGGCTTCCAAAGCCTTTTTTCCAACCCACGGCCATAGGGAACTTGAGCACCAATCAAAAAAACAAGTGGAAAAACCCACAACACCATGGTTATATAGGAAATGGCAAGGAAAGGTTGAAACCATTGTCAGGCCAGGAATATCTCCATGCCACTGAAAATGCATAACCAAGGAACAACATGCATATACCATGTGTTATCACTAAGATTGTCCCCTTTGACTCCCAAGGGAATACGACCGAGGTAACCACTGACCAATCTTTGGACTGCATGTCCTAGCCTACCTGCAATCAGAGAGGGCTCTCTCTTTATGATTTAGCTTTGTTGATGATGATTTTAGGCTAGTTATTGAGTTCAAGGGGTTTTGTTTAAGTTTTGGTGGGAAGGATGATGCTTCTAAGTAGAAAGGTAGGTATAACATGAGAGTTTCAAACCATTGGGCATAGAGTCAAGGAGTAGGACTGCTGGTGTGTTTTCTTGGTCACAAGAGGAAAATGGAGCAAGATAGCTACACATGAAACAACTTTCAAGCTAAATGGAGATGGATTGAAGGCTAAGGAATGAGAGGCAATTAAGAATCTCTCTTTCAGCTTAACAGAGGGAAGGTGAATGAGCTCTATCTAGGAGAAGTAAAGAATCCCTAGATAACTATCAAACATGAGTGAATCAGGGGAAATATGAGCCAAAGGGAATTCATATTCATTACCAATTCGGAGGAAAACATAAAGAAACAGCAGAAATTGAGCATAGAGTGCAGTTAAACAAAGTCTAAGCTATTCATTTTTTCTGCTATTTTAGATGGTGACATATGTATGATATGAGCATATATCGATGGAAAACAGAGGTAGAAAACATTTATTGAGTCATGTTGCAGCACAAGAATTCCATATTTCAATCTTCAGAACATTAATAACAAACAGTAAACAGTCCATCCTCCAAGCTTTTCAGCAGTCTTTGATTAAGGAAAACATCAACTATACAGAGCGAGTCTCTAGTGGAGTGAATCAACCAACCAACCCTCTAAACAGTAAATTAGGGTGGTTTTATAAGAAAAATATCTACAAAAATCAGATCTGAGACAGATCTGATGCAATAAGTGTCTTTAACCTAACATATGCTTGAAATAAATGCCAAAATATCTATCTAATCCTGCGCTGGGGGCAGCTGCCTCAAAAATGAGTAACTATGATGTCCTTAGAGCTCTGTGCTGGCATTTGGCCATAACTGTGCTTTGATTTCTGCAGCGCTGCCCTTAGGTGGCCTTATGCATTAACTTTGATCTGGTGAGCTTTAATGGCCCAGCACTGCTTTATTGACTTTGATGGGGGCCTCTTAATGTTTACCTGCTTTGGGAATACGGATTTCCACCAAAAACACTAACTGATAGTCTTCGCCGCTTCCTCTTATACACTTTCACTGAACCTGTGCTCCTTATTGTCTTCTGAATGCTTTAAACTGTCCCATCGACATTTTATGGCTGCTGTTCGGCCCTCTGTTGCCTTTAGAACTATTTTTGCCCCTTTTCTGAATCCTGCGTGAAGAAATTCCTGTTAATTTGTGAATTTTGGGCCTGTTGGTAGCCGAGCCATAAGAGGGCTTCCATTTTGGCCTATTCGCGCATCAAAAACTTCCTCGGTTTTTCATTCCGGGCATCCCTTGCTGCAGATTTCACGCTTCGCGCCCTTTTTGGTGATGACGTCAGCATGAAGTCAGCGGTGGGTCCCAGTACGTCGGTGACGTGGCAGGGTGACGTCAGCAGGGTGACGTCAACAGTACGGCAGGGTGATGTGGCAGTGACATGGTGGCAGGAGGCCAACGCAGGTTGATGACGTGATGAAGACGTGGCGCTGACGTCATTCGGCGGAGGCGGTATCCGGTTTTTTCCCGCACCGCTTTTCCGCGTAGGTGGTATTGGGGGAGGGGCCTCCGAACACACCGGGAGGCTGACACGTGGCGGGGGTACGGCAGGGAAACTTCCCATCCCCCAGACGTTAACCTCCGGCAGATCGGGGCAGAGGAATAACCGCCCACCATTGATCTCGGGCGCTAGCCATCGGACGGCTGGCGAGGTAGGCGAGGCAGCGGGAGGTTAGGGACGGGACCCGCCCGTATTATTTAAATAAAATGCGCCACGGGGGGTCATAAACTTTGGAAACGTGGGTTTTGTGGGTTAGGTTTAAGCGGGGGGAAATGATAATTTAATGTTTAATAAAACATTTAAACATTAATTTTGGGAAAATGACTGCAGAGGGGTAGGAATATGAGGTTTTAAGGGTAAAGGGGTGGATATAGGTTATTAGCCTAACCAGAGGTTTAGACCAATCCCAGAGTTATGACACGGATGGGTTCATAATAGTCCCAGGTGGGCTATTATATCCCAGAACTGTATGTTCATAGCTATAGTGCTATAGGGTGGGATATGTAATATTTTTGGGGTTTTATATAGTTTTTTGTGTAATAGGGGATAAGGAGATGATCTAGGGAGCTAGATAGTAGAGTTAGGAGTTAATATGAATTTGTGAGGTGAAGTGTAGGGGAGAGGCTAAGTTTGTGAGCTGAAACTTAGACATAGGAAGTGAATGGACTGTGGAGACATGATTTTTACACAAGAAATGTGGCTTCTTTTCACTGAAGAAAGTCAAAGCTTGACTTGGTATTTTACAAAAATGAAGTGATAACAGGACTGGTTGGGCAGATCCCAAGGTCCTCAAGGGGATGTTAGTGAGTGATTTGGAGATTTAGAAGAAAGGGAAATTAGACATGCCTCGCTTGAGCTCCTCCAAAGGGAAATTGCCTTATACTTGTGATCTGAATAGATATAACATTAAAAAAACATGAAATGGATCACATAGCTTGATTCTGCAACCACAAAACTACTTACCCAGCCTACTTACCTAGCATTTTTTCTTCTTTTTGCATGGGTGCACTTGGACTTGCAGACCCTAATTATCCTTTTTTCTTTTGACTTCCCTCCTATCTAAACGTACCCTTATATCATCCAAGGGCTCAGATTAAGCTATTGAGCACCCTTGTTTCTCTACCTATCTACAAATCTGCCAAGATTAAGCTGTTTGGACAGATATTCATTCTTTATATTCTACAACAAGAAATTGAAACCTAGGGAAGCTAAGATTAAGCTGTTTGGACTTCCCTTAACTAAAAAACTCATCAAAATGGATTAACTCATCAAAATTTGGAATACAGCAGTGGCATTTAGACTGGCACACTTTCATGGCCTCTTCTTTGGCCTCTTTCTGGAAATATGGAACCTTGCAGCATGAAAAGATGACATATTTGGCACTTTCAACTGTCAATCATGAAATATGAACACCTATTGCGATAGGAGGCTAACAATGGCTCCACTTGGGGATGGCTTTTCCTTGTGAAAAGCCAGGAATAGCAGGTCAGACTGCCTTGATCTTCTATTGTTGCTGTAGGTTGAAACTTCCCTTGTGCTGGCTGTCAAATGATTGAAAATTTGAAACCTGAACACAGCATTCTCATAAACTGAATTTTTATACAATAGTAGCCCTGCCTACTTTTTTCTGCGTGCTCTATCATTATATGCACCTCAGTCTGAGAACCTACCTTTGAAATAAACACAAAGGGGAACAAAACTGGAGCACTTCTCTTGATTCTGTCTTGAAAAAGGGTGCTGATGTAAACTGAAAATCCTCCTTTCTTTTAATACTATTGACTGAAAAACTGCCTGCTCTTTTGTTGAGACTAGTGCAATGATAGAGATCTAAATGGAGGACTTGCTTTGGTTCTGCCTTTAAAGAACTTTGATGCACTGTTCCATTATTCGGCCTGCTATAAAAACAAAGTGCTGAAAATACAAGTATTTATGTACAAATATAATACAGTTGCGTTGTGTTCAACAACAGGGATCATAATAATGCTTTAGCATTCGGCCATTGACAGGGCCTTCTTCAGTTGTGCCGCCCTCTACAGATTTGAGGAAATATGTGTTATTGCCTTGTACAGTGCTGATAACAAATGGACCCTTCCATAAAAAATCAAATTTTTCATGTTTGCCCTTGTCTTCTCTTCGTGAGTACCACCTTAGAACTTTGTTGCCAACACAGAAATCCTCAGCCTTAGCTCTTTTATCAAACATCCTTTTGAGCTTCTCTTGCAAAATTTGAGCTCTGTCATAGACCTGCTCTCTTGTTTGTTGAAGATGAATGGTCTGGTTGATTCTTCGTTGAACATCATTTGGTTTAGCTTGGATCTCTTGTAACAGCTTGATGATAGGAATGCCCAAGGAAGATGGAAATCTGGCCTCCATGCCATACACCAGCTCATAAGGGCTCATCCCAATGGATTTCTTTGTTGAAAGTCTATCTGCCCATAGGGCATTTGTGAGCTTTCTATGCCAATTCGTCTTGTTTTCATCTAGCACTTTCTTTATGATGTTGATGAGGCTTTTGTTGGATGATTCGGCCAAGCCATTACCTTGAGGGTAATAGGCTGTGGAGTGGCCCAAGGTAATGTGAAATTTATGGCAAAAATTGATCATCTTTTTGGATTTGAAGGCAGCGGCGTTGTCAGTAATGATCTTCTCAGGGCAGCCAAATCTAGAAAGGATGTTGGAATCAAGGAATTGGATAATGATGGAGTCATTGGCCTGTCTACATGGGATGGCTTCAATCCATTTAGTGAAATAGTCGGTGGCTGTTAGAATCCACTTATGTTGCCCTGAGGAAGAGGGGTGGATTTCTCCAATGAAGTCAAGACCCCATTGTTGAAAAGGCTTCTCGGTTGAGATGGGCTTAAGAGGCAAAGGTAATAGCTTTCTTTTGTCCTCAAAGATTTGGCATTTATGACATGAGATAGCAAACTTCTTTACATCTGCAAACAAAGAGGGCCAATAGAAACCAGCCCTTAAAATTTATCAGCAGTGGACTTCCAATATAGATGTCCTCCACAGTCCCCTGCATGGAATTCTTTCATGACATTGTTAGTTTCATTCATGGTTAAACAATTAAGCAATATGCCTTCATGATTTTTCCAAAATAATGCACCATCTAAGACACAAAACTTGGAAGCTTTCATCTTTAAAAATCTTTTCTTGGTTCTGGACAATCCTAGGGGAGCAAACAGGTTTAACAAAACAAAGCATATATCAGCATACCATGGGGATTGCAAAAAGGTTTCACTGATCTGTGGAGTCGCCAGCTCCTGTTCATTGTCCAGTTGGTTAATGTCTAATGCTTGAAAGTTTGTTTCGGACATCAGTTTGGCTAAACCTTGTCCCTTTATGAGCTTGGTTGGTTTTATTTCTATGTCATACTCAAGGATGTTAGCAATCCACTTGCCTCTTTTGCCTTCTAACCCCTCTTGGGTTAATATGTCTTTTACAACAGCATTTGGGACATAGGCAATCACATGTGAATATAAAATGTAAACTCGGAAATCTTTGATTGCTTTAACAAGGGCATAGGCCTGCTTCTCCATGATTTGGTACTTCAAAGGGGCATCTCTTAAGGCTCGGCTGAAAAATGCAATTGGCTTTTCAGCTCCTTGATCATCCTTTTGCAAAAGGACAGCAGCTATGGTGTGTTCAGATGCAAATGAAAAAATGATGAAATCCTTATCAAATTGAGGACTTGTGAGGACTGGGGCTTGGGTTAAGGCAGTTTTGATACTCTCAAAGGCTTGCTTGGTTTCAAGAGACCATTTTACCTTGGCATCCTTTTTTAACATGTTGCTTAACAGTCTTATCAGCTCGGCTAGATTTGGGATAAATCTCCTTAGGAAATTGATCTTTCCAAGGAATACTTGCAACTCTTTTATGTTTCTTGGAAATGGGATTTGAAGGATGGCTTGAATTCTTTCAGGATCAATTCTAATCCCATCTTTTGAGATGATATGGCCTAGTAATTTACCTTCTTCAAGGCCAAAGAGAGACTTCTTGGGGTTCAAGGAAATGTCGTATTTCCTACATGTCATGAATATTTGCCTTAGGTGTTTGAGATGCTCTTGATCAGATTTGGAAAAGGGGTAAGGTCATCAAGATAGACAACCAATAAATCCTGGATTTCCTTGGCAAATGCAATGTCCATGGCCCTTTGAAAGGTAGCACCAGCGTTTTTAAGTCCAAAAGGCATCTTCACATATTTAAATGTTCTCCACGGCGTGGTAAAGGCTGTCTTGTCTTGGTCATCCGGGTGAACCAGTATTTGATTAAAACCTGAAAATACATCTAGCAAAGAGATTCTAGATGACCCCACTACTCTTTGTAGGATGTGGTCCATTTTTGGCAATGGGTAGTGTTCTTTTAGGGAGACTTGGTTTAAATTTCTCAAATCTACACATAGCCTAATCTCACCTGTCTTCTTTCTTGTGGGAACAAGATTGGATACCCACTCAAAAAATCTAATGGGTGCTATGATACCTGCTTCAGACATTATTTTCACTTCCTTTTCAATCAAAGGGAGAAGCACAAGATTGATTCTCCTTAGTTTTTGTTTTAAGGGCTTTTGATTTGGTTTTAAGGGAATGGTGTGTTGGATCACTGAGGTGTCATAGGACTTCAAGTCCTCATAACTCCAAGCAAGTACATCTTGGAATTCTTTAAACAAATCAACATATTTGGGCTTTTGATCGTGTGGCAAAGATTTAGATAGTTTGATCATTTTGGGCTTCTCTACTGTCCCAATGTTGTGTTCTTCTATAGCAGCGTTTAAGGGCTGCATTTTTGGTTTTTTGGGAACATCATTTGCATCAAACATATCTTCTAACGGAGTGAGGCCAGCAGGGAGAAAGTTATCTTTTAGATCAACGATCTCGGCCTCTGTTTCGGCTATTTCCTCCAAATGCATCTGTTTCAACTCTTCTATGTTTGCATTGTCAAAAACAGTTGGGTTTAACATTTGTTTGGCTGTTACAGCCTGCTGATTCTCATTTGTTTGTTGTTGTTCATCCATTATAGCATCCATGTCAATGTTAATATTTGAAAACTCATGCTCAAGAGTGAGGAAATTGTTAATCTGGGCATCATTTTCGAACACTTGCCAGTCTTTAACATTATTTGAGACAGCAGGCCTATGTTTTATTTCAGCAGTGAAATGGTGATTTGGCTCAAAGGGCAGCTTGCATGTACTAGCAAAAGTGGCTAGGCTGTGTGCATGAATGTTATGATTTCTTGAAATCTTGGCAAGCTTGGATTCAGTGAATGCATTGAGTATATTAGTGGCAGCAGTCCTATATGCCCTCATTCTATTGTCATTAGTAACAAAGTTGCCTTTCATTTGTTGTATGACTAAATCAGAGTCACCTAGAATGGATACTTTTGCAGCTCCTAGAGCTTTGAGCAGTTTAAGGCCTAAAAGGAGAGCCTCATACTTTGCCATGTTGTTGGTGCATTTGAAGTTTAGTCTCTAGGCATGGCCTTCTGCATGATTGTTGTGTGTATTGTGAATCCATACACCTGCCCCTGCTCCTAACTTGTTAACAGAGCCATCAAACTCTAAATACCATGGGATTTCTTGCTCGTGGTTAGTATTAAGAGTTTCAGTCATTCTTGCAGTGGGCAGATTTGAATTTTCTATTTGGGGAGTTTCTTCTTGTACGCTGGTTGCCTTGATTGTTTTGACAGTTTCATCAGTATGGGCAACCGATTCTTCATTGATGTGTGTGTCCAATTCTAAAACCAACGGCTTATCATCAGTGGGAGGACTTGTTTCATCATTAAATAAAATAAAAGAATCCATATCAGAATGGATTGAGTAGATAGGGAAGTTTTGGGGCTTTTCCTCACTACTTACCACATACTTCATGAGTGTTTCTCTATATAGTCTCTTTGGTTGCCCAAAGACAGATATAGTGGCATAGGAGAGGTCTAGTTGGAGAGATCTTTGGAGTTTTGCTCCCCAAGATCTTGACAATAACATGCCATACTTTGGTGGAATTTCAGCAACCACCACATCCATGAGGATTGTCTTGTTTGGGTATTGGACTAAGGAGACACATAAGTCTTTGATTAAGCCTAAACATTTGACCTGACTTGAGTCAAAGGAGAATAAGTCTTTGTAGGGTCTTGTAACATCAAGGTTTAGCTTCTCCATTACAGCTTTGGGCATAAGGTTGTGTGAGGCACCTGATTCAAACATAGCACTATGCAATACTTTATCATGAATGTGCAAACTGACATAGAATGGTAACACAGCTCCATGTCCTAATTTAGCATTGACTTCAGGACCAAAAAGGAGCTCGGGTTGATCATCTAATACATTCACATCATCCCTATTTTCTAGAATTTGCAGCGATCTTTTGATTTGTTGCCTATAGATATCATGTTTGGCAAGTTCAGATAAAGGGATGGATATCTTCAGTTTACCTATTTCTGCCTCTAAATCAAAAGGTTTGTCCGACTGTGTTTTAGTATTGTGACTGGCAGATTTTCCCTTTTCAATTGCACTTTCAGTGGTTTTCTCTTGTTCTTCATTGATTCCTTGAACTATTTCTGATTTCGAAAGGTTTTTAGGAGATTTGTTCAAATCTTCTTTTGAGGAAGAAGGTGGCAGAGGCTGATCATTAGAGGGTTGCATGTCTGTGACATCCTCTATGGTGACATCCTTTGGATTTGGAACTGTTTTATCAGCAGTTTCTATGAGGGCAGCCTTTTCTTTGATCTTCTTAGGCTGTTTGGTATCACTTGGTTTAACCTGTTTGGGCACATCTATGGTTCTTGTCCTCAGCTTATACTGTTTGTGGACCTCATAAACAGCTGAATCATAACCTTCCTTAAAATCAAAAGACTCACCTGACTTAGTCCGAAATTGATTTATCTCATGGTCATCTTGGTCTTCTTGGGTTAGGAAAATTTGTTGCTCACCCTTTAGATCCATCAAATTCATGTGAGTGTCTTCTGTCTGCTCACTAGACGTGGATGCTTTTGTGTAGTTCTCTTGGAAAGGAGGCCTTATATCATGGTCTAGGCTAGACCTACCAGCATTTGTGTTCTGAGTTTTCCTAAAATTTGGGTTCCTTATGGTATTGGGTTGTTGTCCTTCCCATGTAGATTTCCTTTCAACGCTTTCCACTCTATCTCCCAGCCTGTGCATACCACTGATAATAGCATCCAGCTTTTGGTCTAAGGCTGAGGGTTCTTCCTTAAAGGTGGTTCTTCTCTCGGTTCTAGCTCTGTTTCTTTTGGCAATCAGATTTGCCTCTACGCTAACAGCAATATCTTGCATGTCTGCTAGGCTTTGAGGGGCTCTTTCCCTTAACTGATAAGCCATGTCAGTATCAAAACCATCAGGGAATTTATACAAAGCAAGATCAGGTGGAGGTCTTAAGTTCTGTGGTATTGCATTATAAACATTATTAAATCTCGCACAATAGTCTAAGACAGACTCTTGAGGGCCTCTTTTGATGGTGTCATATTCAGATAATATGTGCAAGGGATCTTTCTTTTTCTCCCATCTGTTAAGAAATGTTTGGTAAAGGGCCTCTGGGTTAGCTATGGAATTTGCAGCAAGGCTTCTAAACCAGGGTCTTACATCTCCTGTTAAGCTTTGGACAAAAATCTTCATTCTCACGCTATCATCATCTATCTCGTAGTTCTCAAAATAGTCTTGCATTTTCTTGGTATGTTGAAGGGCTGTGCAAGAACCAGTACCATCAAAGTATGTGATTTTAGTTTGGTAATCCTGAGGCATAGCCCCTGGATTAGCAGGAAATTGTAACGGAGCATATCTATTCGCCATATTCACAGGGATAAGTGGAACAGCAGGAATAAATGGAACGACTGGAACAGCGGTAATAATAGTGGTAATGGGAGTATGTGCAGTGAATGGAGGTGTGGAAGGAGTGCTTTGAGAGGTGGATGATGAACTAGGGGAAGTAGGGGTTGAACGAAATAAAACTTTGACAGGGGTTGGAACACAGCTTGGCTAGACTATTTCAGGACTAGAATCAGCAAAATCTTCTCTTCGCTCTAGCTTCCTGAGGTTCCTTGGGATTAAATTAGGATTTTCAAAAATAGCTGGGGGATTTGGGTCTGGATTTGACCTTGTATAACGTGAGTTCCTTTTGGGAGCCAGATTCTAAACTTGTTTTGGTATTTTCTGTGAATGTTTTTAGAGTTAGCAAGGAACTGATCAAATTTTGGAATAGCTATCTACAGCTTAAAACTAGCATGAAGATTGACTAAAGCAGCTTTTATTTACTCCTGTAAATGCAAAGCAAGAACAGTTTCAAAGGCTCCCTGGCTGACATTCAGGCTTCATCTGTAGTTTTAAGGAATATACAGCAATTAGAAAATTCATTGTTCCCCAGTGGAGTCGCCATTATGTTATCACTCAGGTTGTCCCCTTTGACTCCCAAGGGAATACGGCCGAGGTAACCACTAACCAATCTTTGGACTGCAGGTCCTAGCCTACCTGCAATCAGAGAGGGCTCTCTCTTTATGATTTAGCTTTGTTGATGATGATTTTAGGCTAGTTATTGAGTTCAAGGGGTTTTGTTTAAGTTTTCGTGGGAAGGATGATGCTTCTAAGTAGAAAGGTAGGTATAACATGAGAGTTTCAAACCATTGGGCATAGAGTCAAGGAGTAGGATTGTCGGTGCATTTTCTTGGTCACAAGAGGAAAATGGAGCAAGATAGCTACACATGAAACAACTTTCAAGCTAAATGGAGATGGATTGAAGGCTAAGGAATGAGAGGCAATTAAGAATCTCTCTTTCAGCTTAACAGAGGGAAGGTGAATGAGCTCTATCTAGGAGCAATAAAGAATCCCTAGATAACTATCAAACATGAGTGAATCAGGGGAAATATGAGCCAAAGGGAATTCATATTCATTACCAATTCAGAGGAAAACATAAAGAAATAGCAGAAATTGAGCATAGAGTGCAGTTAAACAAAGTCTAAGCTATTCATTTTTTCTGTTATTTTAGATGGTGACATATGTATGATATAAGCATATATCAATGGAAAAAAGAGGTAGAAAACACTTATTGAGTCATGTTGCAGCATGAGAATTCCATATTTCACTCTTCAGAACATTAATAACAAACAGTAAACTGTCCATCCTCCAAGCTTTTCAGCAGTCTTTGATTACGGAAAACATCAAGTATACAAAGCGAGTCTCTAGTGGAGCGAATCAACCAACCAACCCTCTAAACAGTAAGTTAGGGTGGTTTTATAAGAAAAATATCTACAAAAATCAGATCTGAGACAGATCTGATGCAATAAGTGTCTTTAACCTAACATATGCTTGAAATAAATGCCAAAATATCTATCTAATCCTGCGCTGGGGGCAGCTACCTCAAAAATGAGTAACTATGATGTCCTTAGAGCTCTATGCTGGCATTTGGCCATAACTGTGCTTTGATTTCTGCAGCGCTGCCCTTAGGTGGCCTTATGCATTAACTTTGATCTGGTGAGATTTAATGGCCCAGCACTGCTTTATTGACTTTGATGGGGGCCTCTTAATGTTTACCTGCTTTGGGAATACGGATTTCCACCAAAAACACTAACTGATAGTCTTCATCGCTTCCTCTGATACACTTTCACTGAACCTGGGCTCCTTATTGTCTTCTGAATGCTTTAAACTATCCCATCGACATTTTATGGCTACTGTTCGGCCCTCTGTTGCCTTTAGAATTGTTTTTGCCCCTTTTTTGAATCCTGCATGAAGAAATTCCTGTCAATTTGCAAATTTCGGGCCTGTTAGTAGCCGAGCCATGAGAGGACTTCCATTTTGGCCTCGCGCATCAAAAACTGCCTCGGTTTTTCATTCCGGGCATCCCTTGCTGCAGATTTCGCGCTTCGCGCCCTTTTCGGTGATGACGTCAGCATGACGTCAGCGGTGGGTCCCAGTACGGCGGTGACGTGGCAGGGTGACGTCAGCAGTACGGCAGGGTGACGTGGTGGTGACACGGTGGCAGGAGGCCGACGCAGGTTGATGACGTGATGAAGACGTGGCGCTGATGTCATTCGGCAGAGGCGGTATCCGGTTTTCTCCCGCACCGCTTTTCCGCGTAGGTGGTATTGGGGGAGGGGCCTCCGAACACACTGGGAGGCTGACACATGGCGGGGGTATGGCAGGGAAACCGCCCATCCCCCGGACGTTAACCTCCGGCAGATCGGGGCGCAGGAATAACCGCCCACCGTTGATCTCGGGCGCTGGCCATCGGACGGCTGGCGAGGTAGGCGAGGCAGCGGGAGGTTAGGGACGGGACCCGCCCTATTATTTAAATAAAATGCGCCACGGGGGGTCATAAACTTTGGAAACGTGGGTTTTGCGGGTTAGGTTTAAGCGGGGGGAAATGATAATTTAATGTTTAATAAAACATTTAAACATTAATTTTGGGAAAATGACTGCGAAGGGGTAGGAATATGAGGTTTTAAGGGTAAAGGGGTGGATATAGGTTATTGGCCTAACCAGAGGTTTAGACCAATCCCAGAGTTATGACACGGATGGGTTCATAATAGTCCCAGGTGGACTATTATATCCCAAAACTGTATGTACATAGCTATAGTGCTATAGGGTGGGATATGTAATATTTTTGGGGTTTTATATAGTTTTTTGTGTAATAGGGGATAAGGAGATGATCTAGGGAGCTAGATAGTAGAGTTAGGAGTTAATATGAATTTGTGAGGTGAAGTGTAGGGGAGAGGCTAAGTTTGTGAGCTGAAACTTAGACATAGGAAGTGAATGGACTGTGGAGACATGATTTTTACACAAGAAATGTGGCTTCTTTTCACTGAAGAAAGTCAAAGCTTGACTTGGTATTTTACAAAAATGAAGTGATAACAGGACTGGTTGGGCAGATCCCAAGGTCCTCAAGGGGATGTTAGTGAGTGATTTGGAGATTTAGAAGAAAGGGGAATTAGACATGCCTCGCTTGAGCTCCTCCAAAGGGAAATTTCCTTATACTTGTGATCTGAATAGATATAACATTAAAAAAACATGAAATGGATCACATAGCTTGATTCTGCAACCACAAAACTACTTACCCAGCCTACTTACCTAGCATTTTTTCTTCTTTTTACATGGGTGCACTTGGACTTGCATACCCTGATTATCCTTTTTTCTTTTGACTGCCCTCCTATCTAAACGTACCCTTATATCATCTAGGGGCTCAGATTAAGCTGTTGAGCACCCTTGTTTCTCTACCTATCTACAAATCTGCCAAGATTAAGCTGTTTGGACAGATATTCATTCTATATATTCTACAACAAGAAATTGAAACCTAGGGAAGCCAAGATTAAGCTGTTTGGACTTCCCTTAACTGAAAAACTCATCAAAATGGATTAACTCATCAAAATTTGGAATACAGCAGTGGCATTTAGACTGGCACACTTTCATGGCCTCTTCTTTGGCCTCTTTCTGGAAATATGGAACCTTCAGCATGAGAAGATGACATATTTGGCACTTTCAACTGTCAATCATGAAATATGAACACCTATTGCGATAGGAGGCTAACACCATGCATCTAAAAATAAACATGCTAAATCTCACATGCATAGAGTTACCTGCAATCCACAACTAATTTTTGTCCATACTTGTCATTGTCCAAGCTTTCTCTTTCACACCCTTGCTTTCATTACTTGCTTGTCTAAGTGCTTTTTCCTTTTCCTTAGTTGATCCCGATCAAAGAATGAGCAAAAGTTGTCCCCTGATTCTCAGGGGCCTTTTTATCATTGATGTCTAGTTCCTTCCTTTCCTTTTTCATTTTTCTTTCATTTTCCTTCATTTTATCTCTAATTCACTTGCATGCAAATCAGTGTCTCTTCATCTTCCTTTTCTCCTATTTTCCTTATTTCTCACAATTAAATGTCAATTATTGCTTATTTTCCTTTGCCAATTTCCATAGCCATTATTAATCGACAAGTTATCCCCACTATGGTGTTCACCCACCATTCAGCTTGGAATACATGTCCCATGACCTTGGTCTTATTTTATGTACATGGAAAATCAACCTGGGGCTGTTACAAATAGATTATCTCCAAGATTGAAAAAAAAAACAACGCATAGTGTAATAGATGGATTTCCCATGGTGGAGTGACTGGTCCTAGTTAAATATGTCCTCAAGGACATCCTAGTTAATTGGATGTCCCTTATCTAGATATCGAAAGGTGTTCTTGAGTGTATTAGGTAATTATGATATATATTCATTTTATTTGGTGCAAGAGAAAAAAAAATGGCTCTAATCTCTTAGAGGAAACTTTTAATTCTAAAATGCCAAGGAGGGTGGGGGCTCAAAAATATTTTCATGTTTTCAAAATCTCTCACTACAAATGATCTAATTTAGAATATTAAATTGTTGTGCTAAGATCCTCCTCAGATTAGAAACAAATTTCTTTCATTGTGCTTAAGGATTCATGAATTTTTTGCAAGTGAAATGATGAGTTTTTATGTTAATTTTATGAGAAATTTGACATAAATAAGAGACTGAAAAGCTGCATAAACATGTACAGAACAGCATAAAAAACACATTACAATAGGAAGATGATAAAGGAGTTCACCCCTCCTGGGCTATGTCTCCTTGGTCCACCTTCCAATCGCTTGGGCCTCTCTATTATGCTCAAAAGTGTAAAAATAAGTGTTTAGAATGTTCAAATGCTTCTGAAACCTGCTCCAATGATTCCAGAATTTTCAAAAATGGCTATCTAGCCTCTTTTTGCATCCAATTTGGTGGAAAACGAAAGAAGTTATGTCCTCTCCTAGTTTCCCCACTATTCACTCCACAAATTGCTCCAAATCCGGCATGATCCTACAAATTAGCTCCAAAAAGCGCTAACTAAGTAAAAATTACGTCGCATGGCGATCCATAATCTTTTGGCATCGACTGTCCCATCGTAAATCGCAATCGGCGAGAACCAGTGGGCTTATGGTTTGTGAACACGACGGGATGATGTGCGATTGCGATATGGTGGACCCGACGGAACTATTAGCCGGAACTCATAAACCTATCACATCTGGGATCCTTTCGCAATTCATAATCGGTGGAGAATTGACTGTGTTATATATGCGGGACCCTATTTTCTATGGTGTGTGATTGTGATTATCGCATCGTAACCCTTCCCTGCTCGGGGACCGATTATCACATCGCACCTTTTATGAAACCAACTCACAAAAAGATAGAAAAGCTAGATCAATGACTTAAAAATCAGCCTCTTCGAGGGGGCAACCTCCTTTACATTACATAAATGAACAATTCTTGGATGATACAAATGACAAGACCTCCTTTCTATATATAGGAATCCAAGGGATCATAATATAATCAAAGCCAACATAACAATAATAATGTAAGGGTACAACAATAATAATAGTGGGCTTCTATGGGCCACAATAATAACAATACGGGGACTACATGGGCACAACAATATAATAAGGGGGTTGCACTAATAACAACAAGGGGTTACACTAGTATTATAGGGACCTAACATGCCCTTCTCCTTCAAAAAGTGTTATCCTCAATGCTTGGGTAGTTCTAGATGCTTCCGTATAAAATTATCATCCTCCAATATGGAATCTTCAGTGGGTAAGTTATTCCACTTGATGAGATACTCTGAAATTAATCAATTTCATAGCTATTGGGTTCTTGTTTCCATGACTGCTTCAGGTTCCAATATGATTTTTCCTTCCTTGTCAAGTTCCGACAATATTGCTTCAACTAGGAGCTTGTCACCTATAACCTTCTTTAAGCATGAAACATGGAAAATTGGGGGCACTCGAGAAGATGCAGGAAGCTCCAATTTGTATGCCATAGTACCAATATTTTTCAACACCTTGTAAGGACCATATTACTTTAGTGATAATTTATTATCCTTCTTAGCTTTCTTGAGGGGCATTTTTTTGTATGGTTGTATTCGTAAAAACACCCAATCGGCTATATCAAAACTTCTTTCGTTGCGATGTTGATCTACCTGTTGTTTCATTCGATTCTATGCTAAAGTGAAGTTATCCTTTTTCTTCTTGATATTTCCTTCTATCTTGAGAGTCTGAAGAGTGGTAATTCCTACCAATGCATTACAAGATATTTTCGGATTCATTTCTCGTTTCTCTGGGGTTGGTTCTTGGTGTATATCTTCTTCTTTTGACGTTTCTTGATCCTTTTCTTCCTCCTCTTCACAATCAATGTAAAATAATTTCTTCTTAGCACACTTATGGCCTTTAGTGTATTTTCTATCACAATTGTAACAGATGTCGTTTTCTCCTTTTTCTTTCAATTTTTGTGGTGTCAACCTTGTAGGTTTTGGAAGGCTAGGAGCAACAACACTTCCATCTTTATAATTGTGAGTGGTAGGACTTCTTGTTGCCATAATTTTTCTTTCAATTTTTCTTTCCGGCCTGAAGGCCTTCTCCAATGAATCAGGTTCTGAAAGACAAACCTCATGTTGAATGTTATCCTTTAAAGTCCCTATGAAGACATCAATCCTCTGCTTCTCAGGAATATCATTTACCCTTATATTCAATTTTTCGAAGTCCTCAATGTGCTCTGCCATTGAACCCTTTTGTTTGAGATTTATCAATTGGCTAAAGAAGGTGTTGTTGTTTGTATCCTCATAATGTGCTATCATTTCCTCTGTGAAAATTGACCAAGTGACAAGTGGTTTATGAGAACAAATCCCTTTATACCATAAAAATTGATTCAGTTCTAAATATAAAGATGTAATACGTACCTTTTGTAACAGTTGCACATCATGTAGAACAAAATATTTATCCATCTATAGTATCCATGTTATGGGATCTTTGCCATCAAACTTCCTCATATCGATCTTTGGAATATGGTGGGCCTTCAATCCAATGTTATATTCTATGAAATCATGATTAACATTTATTTTTTTCTCATCATGAGTTTCCAATACTACCTTTTCGTCATTAGGAGGCCTTTCTTGTAGCAGTTGTGTCACACCTTCCTTCAAACCTTCCATGTATTTCTTCTAATATTCCATGCCTTTCTTCAAATATGATTCCATACCATCGATATTAGCTTCCATGGCACATATAAAACAATTTATCTTAGCTTTGATCGCATTCTTCAAATCATCCATCCAATTTTGCTAACTAGGTGTTTCTATTTTCTTGATTCGAGTCAGTATTTTTCTTCATTTTAAGAGCTCTATATTTAAACTATTGTAACTCTGTAATTTTAGATCATCAAGTTCTGAAAGTTTTTCCTGTGATAGCCCTCTGAGTCCTCTTTCTAACCCTGCTAGTCTGATCAATATTGGATTCTTCAATAAAGATTTATGCCAAATATCCTACGATGACCTAATTATAGACAGGTTTAGTAGAATGAAATTGTATAACCTCCCACGTGTCACTGTTTCAAGCTTCGGACCTGACAATGATATACATAAAACTATAGTCCTTCCTATTTTTGAAACTTCTTACTAAATTTCAATCCGATGCTCAGGGAGAAAGGTATGACAATTTTCCCCAGGTCCCCTGTTTGGGATGTAATTTGGGAGACTGCAAAAACCCTAAATATCTTGGACTATATATCCGAAAATATATTGAAACAAGATCTACAATTCGGGCTTGAGCTTCTCCAAGATTGCGGCTCAAATGGGTTTTAATTTCAAAGTCAGAAACTTCGTATAAAAAAACTCATAGTGAAAATTCCACAATGACCTGTTTGAGATGGAATTTTGGAGCTTGCAAAAACCCTAACTTCCTCAAAGCATATCTCTGAAAAGATATCGAGACAAGATCTGAAATTTGGACCCGAGGTTCAAAACAATTTTGGCTCACTAGTATTTTGTTTTAAGCTTCTGAAACTTCGTATAGAAAAATTTATAGTGAAAATTCCATGATGACCTATTTGGAGCAGCGAAACCCTATAATCTCAAAGCTCCAATACCAAATATTATGAAACCAGCTCACAAAAAGATAGAAAAGATAGATCAACGACTTAAAAATCAGCCTCTTCGAGGGGGAAACCTTTTTTACATTACACAAATGAAAAATTCTTGGATGATACAAATGAAAACACCTCCTTTATATATATAGGAGTCTAAGGGGTCCCAATACAATCAGAGCCTACATAACAATAATATTCTAGGGGCACAAAAATAACAATAGTGGGCTTCTATGGGGCATAATAATAATATCATGGGGACCATATAGGCACAATAATACAATAAGGGGGTTACAATAGTAACAATAAGGGGTTACACTTGTAGTATAGGGACCTAACATGCCCCTCTCCTTCAAAAGGTGTTGTTTTTGGAATGTCTTCAATCTTCATTCTGATTTGATGATATCCATAAAGTTCCATAAATGGGGTCATTTTCTTCATTGATTGATTCGGTTAGTAGCCATAATTTTATTCATTGTAAGATTTCCAAGGAATTGAATTGCTTCCTATATCCAGCACCAGAGTGTAAATTAATGGTTGCAAATGGAGGAACCATAATTTTCTCTGTAAAGTGCTATAATATCAAGCTATCCATGGGAAAATATTTCTTGAATAGTCCAATACTTTCCATTCCAATGAGTGGTGTGGATGTTGTACTAGGAGTTCAATGGATACAATCTTTGGGTACAATAGCTTTTAATTTTCAAGAACTTTTCTTGAAATTTTTTGGGAAGGAAAGGAAGTTGAATCAAGGGGTATCGCAGAGAAATCAGGAAAGATAATCAGCGCTGATTCCAAATGTTATGAAACCAGCTCACAAAAAGATAGAAAAGATAGATCAATGACTTAAAAATCAACATCTTCAAGGGGGAAAACCTCCTTTATATTACACAAATGAACAATTCTTGGATGATACAAATGACAAGACCTCCTCTCTATATATAGGAGTCTAAGGGGTCATAATATAATCAGAGCCGACATAACAATAATAATGTAAGGGCACAACAATAACAATAGTGGGCTTCTATGGGCCACAATAATAACGATATGGGGACTATATGGGTACAACAATATAATAAGGGGGTTGCACTAATAACAATAAGGGGTTACAGTAGTAGTATAGGGATCTAATAGCACCCTAGCTTGTTTCGGGGTGATTTTTAATGCCGACCCACCTGCAACATGCGATTTGTGAAATGTGGGGGCCAATGATAGCCCGCCACTTGGCACTTCCCCATTTGTTGAAGATCCCTGCCACATCATCTTTTCCTGGCATATGTCCAAGTCAAACCTGAACTTTGACTTTCTCTAACTTCTTCATATGAACTCAGATTCGAGTGTCGTTCGCACTGTTGGAATCAGGATGACGAGATATTCATCTGAAGCTAAGTATATAGAGATTCTAACACACTGATTTTTTAGCCTAATTTTTAGCACCTGATCACTTCTCCCCATAGGAAGCCTTTTGGACCCCAAAAGGATCACCTTCAGTTGTCCAGCAGGTGAGGGTATAGTTCCCTCACCTTTCCAATCTCGATCCATTTATCACTTAGTTGCAACTTTTAATCTAGATGATGCTTATCATGCCTTGTTGTGTACTTTCCTTTTCCCTTTTCAAGTTGTTCTTGCACTATTTGATGTACCATTTGGAGTCGTTCAATTAACTCTTTAGCTTTGTCTATGTTACTATCAATAGCAATAGACTTCTTACCAATATGATACAATACATTATGATGCAAATGGTCAAAAAATTCCTCCACTTGATTCCTTTGACTCAAACTTGAATGTACATCTTGAAAGTATGTATTCTTATGAATATAAATTTCATGTAAAACAAAATGATGCTTGAGGAAAGTAGTTATACAAACTATAGGCCTAGAAAGTACATAAACAAACTTTTCACTAATACCTTTCTTATACATTTTGACCGAGCGGAATAGTAGAAGAAAACCCATCCAATGGAAGTGCCTTTGTCGCTGCAACTTAAACAATTTACCATTGAAAATTTCTAAAGGAAAAGAAATGGGCTTACCACATTGCATAAAGACTACGCCCATGGCATAGTCGCATACATCAAACCTGAAACTTAAATGACTTTTTCAAGTTTAGAAGAGCAAGTATAAAGGCTAAACTAATCTTTTGTCTTAAAGCATCAAATGCCTCTAGTTGTTTGCCTCCCCACTGGAAGACCTTTTTCACAACTGCCAATGAATGCAAATGAGCTACAATAGAAGAAAATTTAACAAAATATCTCCTCCAACATTGGGTTGCTCCCAAAAAACATATTATCCAAATGATTATCTTGAGCATGCCTGCGTAAATTGTGAGCAGAGCAAAAGCATCTACGGCTTTACGGGGATGTATAATTCTTTCACCTGTGTTTGTATGAATGAAATCAATACCACCATAGACTATTACGGTCGAACGAACTACTGGAACAAAGCCCAAAGTGACAGATATGTAGCTTCCACAGATCCCACTCGCTGGAATTATGGTATTGCTCTCAAGTACAGCTTCAATGTCGGTTGACCAATCCATAATGGCATCAATCTTGGAGAGGTCTAACTTCAGCTCACCTTCTCCACATCCCACACAGACTGCTAAAATCCTTTAGGGACTTGAACACGCTTGGAAGAAACAATTTCATAGCTCAAGTACATCAAATAAGTTTTATCCAACATATACTTTAACATCTTTAGAAACAAATGTTCTTGACATATGACATCAAGTATTTTTTCTCATACATGACATGTTCATAATGAAATGTTCTGAAAATGAAAATGTCATCCAAGTAGACTAGCATGTCTAAATGGATTCAATAAATCTTGCTTCATATGCATGAAAGTAGTACGAGCATGGCTAAGACGAAAAAGCATAGCAAGCCATTCAAACAAACCTTGCTTGGTTTTGAATGTCGCCTTCCATATATCTCCTTCAACAACTTTACTTTGATGAAAACCACTTCTTGAATCCCATTCAATGAAATTTTTACCATTCTTCTTGGGTGCCAAAACAAGAGGTGCACCACATGGTAAAGGAGAAGGTCGAATGATCCTTTTATTCAAAAATCCCTAGATTTGTGTCTTAATTTCTGTGCTTTCCATTACTAACATCCTGTATCCCTTTGGTTCCTTAAACATCTCATCATATTGGTTAACTATGTCAACCAATTCAGATTTCAAATTTGAATCACAGCCTTTAAAAGCTTCATTATCAACATCATTCTTGGATTTGATCATGAGAAGCACAAAATTCTTGCTTGAATTCACTAGTCTTTTCATCTGCCCTACATTAAGAAGAGAAATATTTATTTTCTTGCTATGAACTCTCACAATATATTCTACTCCACCTTTAAATAAATGATATTTGTTTTCATGTCTATAGAAGATAGATTTTCTGTCATAAAGGTACAGGCTGCCCAAAACTATGCCATAGATATCTAATGGCACAACATCAAGCTTTGCTTCATTTATGAAATTTGCAGAATTAGCGAATCTTAGTTTACACTTTCTACTAACCTGCAATTGCACATCGTCACACACCCATCCAAGTGGATATGGTTTATGATGTGGAATGGTTTCCAAGTTTAAACTTTTGACAATGTTTTCAGAGATAAGATTGGCTTGAGAGCCACTATCGAATAGCGTATCAACCTTGTTGTGTTTTAATATCACCCTTATGTGAAAATTTTCTATTCTCCTCTTTTCGTTTGGAGTTTCATTTTGTGAGTTTGAAGAACTAGTGCTAGCAATGGATTCTTTTCTTTTTAACCCCATGGCTGTGATTTTAGTTTCATTGCCCGAATCGGATCCCAAATCCTCTTGAATGACAGCAACTGTCTTTTCTTTTCCTTTGTTGTGGAATTTCTTTGGTTTCATTTTGAGATGAAGCTTCCAACAATGAGCTTCATTGTGAACCTCTTTGGAACAATGTTTACATATTTTCTTCTCTCCTTCCTTTTTAATGGATGCATTTTTATTTCCCTTGAAACCCTTTTCTTTCTTTTTACCCTTAAATGGATTTTTAATACCTTCTTCTAGGGTGTTTTTCCCTCTTACATTGAGATGAGTGGCTTGCACACACACATCATCTAGATTATTTGGATTAAACATTAAGATATTATGCCTAAGGTAACTGTGTAAACCCCCTATGTACTACAACAATGTGTCCTGTGATTGCAGATATACACCTAACATCAAAGACCTTTTTCTGAATTCTTGGGTTTAATCTTGCACATTTTGACCTTTAAGTTGTCTAAAATTCTACCAATTCATGATGTCTTTCTGCATATAAGCTAGAGGGTAGAATTTTCTTTTGATTGTAGCAATGAAATCATTCCAATAAATTGAGATCTTAACATGTTTTTTAATCTCCTCTTGGATCTTTGATTCCCACCATACTAGTGTTGCACCCTCCATTCTCAAGGAAGCTAACTGAATCTTTATGTCATCGTCTTAAAAGTTTTGAATCCTGCAACAGAACTCCAACTGATGAATCCAATTATCAAGCTTATATGCATTCACTTCATCATTATACATGGGCAACTTGAATTTAACATCAAGTTTTAAAAAAGGTGATTTACTAGTTCCTTTTGAAGTATGACGATGAGTATGAGTAAGGGTTGTGTTAGTGGAAGAGGGTGAAGATGTTTGTGAAGAAGAAGATGAAGAAGATGGTGGAGAGGGTGGAAGTTTGTCTCCATTTCAATTACCTCCTCCTGAAGGGCCTTCTCCTTTGGGAGGTTTGGAACTTTCCCCTTGCAGCCCAGTATTCCTCTCTTCATAGAGGACCTTCACCATCTCTATCATGTCAAAGAAAGTCTTTCTGAAGGTCTTCTCATATTTTGTCATGTTTATAGGTTCTCCTACATGAGACGTGATCTTTGGAGTCTCAACTACAACTTGAGGTTGAACTAGTGTTGGAGACTGTGACAACCTTGCTCTCCTTCCTCTTAAATCAACTTCAAGGGCTTCCAACCAGCTTCCATTCTCCTCTTTCGAGTTTTAACCTTGTAAGCATGATATAAACTTGCAAATAGTTAAGCCCTTCTTTCACAAACAAAACCTAGAGCTCTGATGCCAAAAATTATCTGATTTAGAATATTAGATTGTTGTGTTAAGATCCTCCTCATATTAGAAACAAAATGCTTTCATTGTGCTTAAGGCTTCATGAATTTTTTTCAAGTGAAATGATGAGTTTTTATGTTAATTGTATGAGAAATTTAACATAAATAAGAGACTAATCAGCAGTATAAACATGTACAGAATATCATCAAAAACACATTACAACATGAACATGATAAAGGAGTTCACCCCTCCTGGGCTATGTCTCCTTGGTCCAACTTCCAATGGCTTAGGCCTCTCTATTATGCTCAAAATTGTAAAAATAAGTGTTTACAACACTCAAATGCTTCTGAAACCTACTCCAGTGAGTCCAGAATGTCAAAAAATTGATATCTAGCCTCTTTTTGCATGCAATTTGGTGGAAAACGGAAGAAGTTATGACCTCTCCTAGTTTCCCCACTATTCACTCACAAATTGCTCCAAATTCGGCATGATCCCACAAATTAGCTCTAAAAACACTAACTAAGTGAAAACTTCACTGCACGGTTGTCCATAATCTATCAACACCGATTGTCCCATCACAAATCACAATCGATGAGAACTGGCGGGCTTGTGGTTTGTGAACACGGCAGGGCGATGTGCAATTGCGATATGGCAGACTCGATGGAACTATCAACCGGAACTCATAAACCTATCGCATCTGGCATCCTTTCACAATCGATGGAGTGATGGGGGTCTTATATATGCGGGATTCTATTTTCCTCGGTGTATGATTGTGATCTATGATTTTGATTATCGCATCGCAACCCTTCCCTGCTCAGAGGCCGATTATCGCATTGCACCCTAGCTTGTTCCAGGGCCGATTTTTAACGCCGACCCACTTGCAACATGCGATTTGTGAAATGCAAGGGCCAATGGTAGCCTGCCACTTGGCGCTTCCCCATTCGCTGAAGAGCCCTGCCACATCATCTTTTCCTGTCATCTATCCAAGTCAAACTTGAACTTTGACTTCCTCTAACTTCTCCATACGAGCTCGGATTCAAGTGCCATTCACACCATTGGAATCAAGATGATGAGCTCTTCGATTTGAAGCTAAGTTTATAGAGATTTTGACACTTTGAGTTTTGAGCCTAATTTTGAGCACCTGATCAACAAAGAATGTCTAGAGGCTTCTGCAAGGACAATTTCTATGGGTGCAAGTTATAAAGGACAAATACCTTGCCCCAAGATCCATTCTAGATTAGGTTTGTACCCCTTTTAAAAAAGTGTAGAATGCTTAGATCATCTAAAAAGCAACTTATTTGGCTTTTCCCCTAATCAAGAAACGATTGATTTGGAGAGTAGGAAAGGGGAACAAGGTTTAGGTAGGACTAGACCCATGTATTTGAAGCAAGGATCTTATAAAACTTTTAGTCCACCTCATCTAGGAACTTAGGTTCAAAAGATACCACAATCTAAGGCATATAGTAAGGGGGCCTTTGATGAATAATTAATAGTGACAACAACTCTTGAAAGGGAGTTGGATTTTAGGGAGGAATTTGTAGATATTTGGAAGGCCTACATTGGTAGCCTTAGGAAATGTTATATTAATCTGAACGACAAGGAATATGAACTTATCTAGTCTATGAACACTTTTAGGGATTAAACTCTAAAGGTTCGTTACAAAGCCCTAGCATTGAAATGAATTTAGAATACACTTTGGTGGTTGAAAGCCATATGGAAGTTTAAATACCTAAATAAATAAATAAAAATCATGTGGTCATCCTTAATAATAGGGCCCTCACTTGAGATATTCTACAAAAGAAAATATTTCAAGGACCTAGTAGACGTTGACTTCATGATGTAGACCTAGAGACCAATTCCTATCTTATCATTGGCTCCCTTTACTCAAAACAAGTTTAGGAAGAAATCAACGGATTAAAAGGCTTCACAACACATGGGAAGTGGACACTGTCGAAGGTGATATTGGAAGATGGTCCCAAAATAAGGACGTGAAGAGGTACAAAGCTCTCCCCCTCACTTATTCTTGGGGAATATAGCTAGTAGAAAACACTAAATCATTGGAGCATATGGATACTTTGCCTCTCAATTATGCCACTAAAAACCTCAACATCTTAAGTGCTTATCCTGAATTCTCTTGTTCTCATCCTCACAATCAAGTTTTAATAAGTCAAATAAAGAAAGAAATTCCCTAGGATTTTTGTAAGGGAGCCTCACAAGGTACTTCGTCCAAAGGTGGAATTGGGTAATTATATTCCTTTCCATAAAGCAAACCATCTCATTCAAAGATGCAATCAATTAGGCTTAAAAAAAATTGTGTGAACATATGTATCTTAATTGATCCTCTTAAAAACTCTGAAAAGAGGAGTTTCACAAACAAATTTTTGGATACTCACTATTAGTCATTGAATAAATGAAAGGAGACCTCACCTTGATAATTTTATGTTGCAACTTTTATTTTGGGATATCAAGAATTTGCAAATAGATTTAATAATTCATCTCCCCTTTGTTCATGTCTATAGAGAGAAAAATACATAAGTAGACAAGCTAAATGCAAAGAATAATTGGAGCTATACAAAGGAATCTAGGAAACCCTTAAATCCTCGCAAGGACAATCTTCTTCTTATCTTCATGAACCCTAGTTTTAACTTTTTTACAGTATCTAAAATTATGGATCAATGATTTGAGTGCTTGTATATGTTTAGCTCTTTTTGGGAACGTAAGTATATTTATGAAGAATACTAAAACCAAAAAAATAGAAAGGCGTTGTTAGAGGATAGTGATGGAAGTAAATTACATGTGACTATTATTTTAACTTATGGACAATCTTTATCTTTATCTTTATCTTTATCTTTATCTTTATGGACAAAATAAATCCTCTTGATTTACATGTGACTATTATGGACAATCTTCTTATTATCTTCATGAACCCTGGTTTTAACTTTTTTACAATATCTAATATTATGGATCAATGATTTGAGAACAAGGGATTTTAACTTTTTTATAGTATCTAAGATTATGGATCAATGATTTGAGCATAGGGGATTTACTAGGGGAGTAATACCATAACACGTGCATTCATATTAGGGAATATAAATTGAAGAAAAAATGGCATAATATATTAGGGGATATTTGGGGGATAAAAGGTGTCTATATTGTCAGGTATAAAAAATGGAGCTCAAAGTTAATGAAAAATATAAAGGGGTATAAAAAATGGATACCTACAATATCTATTGAAAGTAGGGGTTTCTTAAATTGGGAAGGTGTATTAGTTTGTATTGGTAGGGGTCTAAATAATGTGATTTTTAGATGTATTTTCCAATATGTAGTCAAATTAAGGGTATTGTTTAATATGCCATGAATACACGTGATATGTCAGAGGTTCATTCAGTGAAGCCCCCTGTGGATTTGAGTGCTTGTATATTTCTAACTCTTTCTGGAAATTGTAAGTATATTTATGAAGAATACTAAAGCCGAATTTTTTTAGAAGCACATTGTTAGAGGATAGTGATAGAAACAAGATAAATCTTCTTGATTTACATGTGAATATTATTTTTTCACGAAGACTTAAATCTCTTTGTTTATGGATTTTTGAAGCAATTTGAAATACTATTGTGTCTCTACTATTCTAATTTCTTTTGTTAATAAAAGTAATTGACTTTTTTCCTTGGAAAATAGCATGGTATAACACATATTATTCATGATGACATCTTGAATACACAAGGGCTTCACCGAGGGAGAAATTCCATAACACGTGCATTCATATTGGGGGATGTAATAGAGGGGAAAATGGCATAATATATTGGGGGATATATTGGGGATAAATGGTTTTTATATAGGCAAGTATAAAAAATGGAGCTCAAAGTTAATGAAAAAATAAAAAGGGGTATAAAAACTATTAATGAAAAATGGATACCTATAATATCTATTGAAAGTGGGGGTTTTTTAAATTGGGAAGGTATATTGGGTTCGTATTGGTAGGGGGCTAAATAATGTGATTTTTAGAGGTATTTTCCAATATGTAGTCAAATTAAGGGTATTGTTTAATATGCCATGAACGCACATGATATGTCAGAGGTTCATTGAGTGAAGCCTCATGCATAAATACTAGGTACAAGGGGAGCATTTGTAAGGAATCGAAAAACTACCAACAACCTCACTTGGAATGCTTAATAAGCAACCAAGAAGCATATTTCTTTGAGAAAATAAAACAATATTTATATATTTTCTCATGAATTTTTTTTAATTCATCCATAACTATTTATTAAAAATATGTGAAAACTGTATATTTAAATTTTTTTATTAAAATTATATAAAAATAATAATTTAATATTTTTCAAAAATAAAAATATTAAATTATTTTAGATTTGCTCATGCATGTACATTTAACAAGGAATTATTGAGTGACACAAGTGTTTGCTAATACTAATCAAATATATTAGGTTGAAAAGTATTTTAAAATAACTTCATTACATATCCCTAATTTTTTATTTTTTGGTAAATTGTAGCAATTGTATTCATTTGGAAAAACATGATTACATCTCTTTTCACATAGATCACCTTGGGGTGTAATTTTCTTAACTACATGCCTAAGAGATCAAATCATACTCAAGAACCTTATACAAACCCCCTTTAGCCAACATGAATACCCTGAGAAATCCCCAGAACAAGGTGCTAACACTAACATGAAACATAGATATATCATTTATCAACAGTGGAAATCCCCATATACCCAACTAATGATCCTACATTCTAGAAATTAACTCTCAAGACAGGACCCTAGTTATTCGTTTTTCCCTCTTCACCTTTGAACATCAGTCCAACCCACTGAATTATCAAGTCCATCAACAGCTAGTTCGATGACCTCATTACCATAAAATACTTTCAGTTCCATGGAATCAACCATGTTTGTCATTTCCTTATCGGTGCCAAAAAGGTATGATTCATGGGTTCTTTTGTGCCCACTTTTTGTCGTCACAATTATGGCCAAAGATCCTTCTTGTTGCTTTCTCGGATGATTCACCCCTGTTGGGGAATGAGACAATGCCCTCAGAGCCCCAGTGGAAGTAGGGGGTTGACTTACCTAAATCTGACTCTAGATGTTGTGGGTTGTCTCTTCCCTATCGAGTTGAATCTTCAAATTCCTTGCTTTCCTTAGGATCCCTCCAAATGCGGTTAATTAGATGCTTGCGAGGAGCAAGCCCCTTTCGAAAAGGGACATACATTTTGAAGGTGTCTAGCCTATTTGAAATTCCTACATCAAAATATTTTGGGAATACACATTTCCCAGCCACTTGAGCTCTATATTATTTGGAAGAGATTTATTGAGATCTACCTCAACACATATGTGGGCATAGGTGAAAATGCCTTTCTAAAGTCTTTCCACATCTACTTTAACAAATCTTCTAATTAAATTGCCGACTTTTTATAAGAAATTTGTATGGGTAAAGTGAATGGGAAAATTGGATAATCTTACCCATATTAGAGTAGCCACTGGCGACATAGTGAGAGTATTAAAGTTTGGAAAATACGACTTCACTGAAAGACCAGCGCATCTCCAAAACCATGGACCTTGGACAAGGATTTTTTGCTTATCCTCAAGGCATTTGAAGATCACCACAAAAATCCCTTTGAGCAAAATATCAATTCCAAATTCTAGGTCTAGTTTTGATAGATCCAGTCCCTGAGGGAAAAGGATGAGCGTCAAAATTTGTTGAAATGACATATGATTTACTTTCCTAGAGACTCTAAAACCCTCATATTCATGCCAAATTTTTTCACATCCAGGTTAGGAATCTCCAGAGAGTGCTCAACCAAAAATACTAGGCCCAAAAGATCCTTAAAATTTGAAAATTTGGGACCTGGCTTGAGGGCTTCCTTAAAAGACATGGACTTAGTGGCATAAGGATCCCCCTCCTCCCACATCTCCCCCTCTCAACTCTACAATTAGGAATATTGAAGCCTTGTGTTGAATGCCATAGTCGCTTAAAAGGAATTCCTCTTTTAGAATCCTTATTTGTACAAAAGCCTTGAAAGTGTAGTCGGTATTCCTATAAGTTGTTGGAGTTTGATAGTGATATTTTCTACCGAGTCAGCTATTGACATCGTGATACAGATAGTCCCTTGTGAAAGAGGTTTTACAAATATTGTGAAATGGGATGGGTCTAAAGCTAATCATCCCTGCTTTACTATTTTTTCTTGTGGAGGGTGAGGGAAAGATTCATGCCTACCCTCTTCATCCTCGTGAATCATTTGATAAACATATCCCAAATGTCTACAAAACTGCCCCATCTATCTCATTCAGGCATTTCTTCGAAAATTTTGCAAGCAACCAAAAAACTACATATTTGGGAAGCAACTGAACAAATTTGACAGCTAGATTGCGGTAGCTCCCATATCCCAAGTGACCAACTCGATTCAACACTCTAGGCCATGGTAGAGACCAATATTCTTTCATAAAATTGTTTTCAGAACAGTTGTTCTAGAGGATTCGGGCCTTAAATAACAATGGTCACTAATGCCCATCTTCCTCTACACAATATTGACTAACCCTGGAGCCACTACCAACTATATGATCTATGACGGCACCAAACCCAGTTCTGTGAAAAATGGAAACCCTCGAGCTCCTCTCAATTGCCTCGGAGCTCTTCTTATTTCTTTGTTTGTGGCCCACTTGAGTTGGTGGTGCAGGGGATTTTATTTTCTTCTCCTTCGTGTCATCCTGCTTGCAGTCGTTTGGAGAGCCCTTGCAATTTAGGCCAACACCGTGTGCTTACCCCATTGCCTCAACTCGATTCAAGCTCAGAACAACCATGAGTGATAAGAAACATTTTTACATATCCCTAAATCTTATATTTGGCTAATTATATTAGATTATATTCTCTAATGGGAAACTTTGAATGGATCCAAGTATTATAGTAGGAAAATATGACTTGATAGACATTGGCAACCTATTCGTAAAATGTATTAACAATGCTTGTTGGAGAAAAAGTTTTAGAGATAAACAAGAAGACAATAAATATTTCACAACAAAAAGCCTTGAAAGGTCCTCTATATATATATATATATATATATATATATATATATATATATATATATATATATATATATATATATATATATATATATATATATATATATATATATATATATACATTGGATTAGTATCCCACCACTAACAATAGAGGTTCAAGTACCCAATCCAACCTTGAAGGATAGTAATGTGAATATAACCTTTGTGCCCTTCCCTTTCTATATATGGCTTTTATTTGAAAATTTTATAATGAGGCAAGAGAGGTCATTATATAGACAAATTGAATTAAAAGGAGATATAGTCTTAATCTAGCTTGAAACTAGTAATAAATCTATAGCAAGTTACTCTTTCATTTACCATAAGGTTAAATAAAAAGGTAATGAGTTATAAATTTAAATAAAAAAAAATATTTGAAACGATTAAAAAAAAGCATTGCATATTTAGTGTTTGTATAAAGAGAGATATGGTAAAGTGTTTATTATGCAGTATGCGTAGTTTATATTGGAATTGGGTTTGAGGAATTTAGATTTTTAAATAAATGAGTGGACAAGATTTGATTTTAAGGGATTATTATTTGTCTAATACAGCATCCAACAACTGATATGAAACTTATTTAAAAGGATTTTTAATTTCAAATTAAAGAATAACATATTTCATTTAAAAATCATTTATTTCACTACTTATTCAAAGTGCTTCATTAGGTTGATCGTTGGGTTTTGAATCCATTCGAGTGCTTTATAGACTATACAGAATTGGATGATTTGTTGTACCAAGAAAATGGCCATTGTAGGAGCCTTTTGTCATGGAAGATAGTTGGTCTAGTGTGTTCCCAACCCTTTTATGGAACACTGAGTTATAGTGCAAGCTTTCCCCATCCCTTCAACCTATATCACCAGCTTCATCTCTCCATCAAAGGGAAAAAAACCGAGTGGGATATATCAACGAAGGCCCTGAATGGTAGTTTTTTAATGAAGGGCATTATGAATTGGATGTGGTCAATGATCCAACTTATACAGGAGGGCATGAACCAGAAAGAAGAATTTCCTCATCATAACATTCTGAGTCTCCAATCACTATTTCATGTGAATTGAACGCATAAAGAAGAAGGGGAAGTGAAGGGATAGGTTTGTTGTTGGAAGACATAACTTTGTTACATGAGAATGGTGAGATAGATGAGGAAGATTTGTTGGCATTTGTCAAAGCTACTTGTCTTCGAAATTGACATGATTTGTGTAAATTGATAGACAACACTTGGATATCACGAGTTC
This sequence comes from Pinus tabuliformis, assembly GCA_031772625.1. Classification (NCBI taxonomy): domain Eukaryota; kingdom Viridiplantae; phylum Streptophyta; class Pinopsida; order Pinales; family Pinaceae; genus Pinus; species Pinus tabuliformis. The sequence goes on along the minus strand of CM062819.1, from coordinate 1,823,704,481 downwards.
AAGGTTGTCTGTGGGTATAATTTGAGTATTCAACATTGATTTTGTTATGCACATAGGGATGATGGCACTGCTACAAAAATCTCATCAGACAACATTAATCCAAAAGAATATGAAAAAATCTGATGTAACAGGTATGTCGATAGGTTGGCTTTTCAATTCAAGTATTAAATTCAAGTTTTGGCTAAATTCAGTTGTGCAAATCAATGGTGAATCTATAAAAGGAAACACCTTTTGCTAGAGGAGAATTGAAACACTTTCTCTTTTGTTAAAGTGTGTTTATTTTGTATTAATAAAGGGTTGAGGTCTGTAGTTCCCTATGCATCATACAAAAGCGAAATCAAATCAGGAAGGAAAAAGAAAAATATTTGGGATATGTACATGTTATTTGTTTAGGAAAACAACTTTGAAATTTAAATTCTTATTCCTCGACATGTTATCAATTTTACAACATCAAAATGAAATTATTAAGTCATTACTGTAGTTGGATTCAATTTTGTGGGTTTCAACCTATTAATGTGATGTTATAGTGGAGTTTTTTATTTCTTTGCTTTATCTACTTGTTATCTTCTCTTTATGTTCATAAATTTCTAAACCATTTGACTTGCCTCTGAAGAAATAATTTCCCATAATCAAGTGCTTTCACTATCATGAATTCGGGCACTATCCCACAAAGTGTCCACACAATAATACAAGCAAGAATACCTTATGAGGAGAAGCGCGTGAAGCTTTGGATTCACAGTTCAAGCTTGATTTTACTCTCATTGCATGCATGGGCAGCACAGTGATGGGAAGCATGTAGTACCTCGACAATGGTGCCCCATTCCATATGATGGGGAATAGATATTTTTTCAGTGTTTTGGAGGAGAAATATATCCAAATGCACATCAAGATGGGAGATGATTGAACGTACAATGTGACTGAGATTGGCACAGTCACCTTTCATAGAGAGTCGGGCTCCCCTCTTAGGCTCAAGGATGTGATGTTTGTTCCAGGCCTAAAGAAGGATCTTGTCTCCATTGCAGTTTTGGAAGACCGTGGTTACAATGTGATCTTCAACAAAGGAAAGGAATTCTTGAGACACATCGCCATGGGATAGGTGAAGAAGATTAGGGTTCGTGTGAAGAACCTCCACAAGCTATATGTGGAGGATTGTGATGCATTGAGCACAAAGGTGGAGAAGGTGCATAACCATGATGTTGATGAACTTTAGCATAGAAGACTTGGCCATTTGCATCATGGCGTTTTAAAGATCATGGAGAAGATTAGCACATGCCTCTCCAAAGGAGCACTAGAGAAGCAGGACACATGCAAAGGGTGTACCTTGGTGAAGTACACAAAAACCACTTTCCATGATTGGAACAACAAATCACATGCAGTCCTTGAAAGGATCCACTTTGATGTTTTTGGACCTTTCTCGACAGCCTCCACTATCAGGCACAAGTATTTTGTCATATTTATTAATGACTACTCGCGAAAGTGTTGGGTCTTCTTCATGCAGAAGAAGGATGAGACTTTCTCCAAGTTCTTAGAGTTCAAGGCACTGGTGGAGAAAAAATGGGCAAGAAGGTGAAGTCTCTCACAAGCAATAATGGAGGTGATTACATGTCGAATGAGTTCAAAAGTTCATGTGCAAAAGAATGCATTCAACAAGACTTGACATCACCCTGCAACCCATAGCAGAATAGGGTGGCTAAGAGGAAGAACCGAAGATTTTTGGGAGAAGCATGGGCGATGTTGCATGACCAAAGACTACCTCTGCACTTGTGGGTTGAAGCATGCAACATAGTGGACTATTTGCAGAACAGGAGTCTACATCAAATTCTTTGCATGATCACACCATACGAGGCTTTCTCAAGGAGGAAGTTAGATGTATCGCACTTTAAGATCTTTGGAGCCTCTATCTATTGCCATGTATCCAAATAATCAAGGAAGAAGCTAGAGCCGACAGCAGAGTTGGGGGTATTTGTGGGTTACACAAAAACTCCCCACAACTACCGTGAATATTTTCCATCCCTCAGTATGACAGTTGTGCGATGGGATGTCAAATTTGATGAAGACAAAGTCATGTGGTGCTCTCTTGAGAGGGAACTTCAAATCCCACCTAGGGAGGAGCTCTTAGCTATAAAGGAGGAGCCTCAAGACGTTGTGGAGCAGCCACAAGTTAAGGAGTAGAGAGTGGAGACAACCACTCAAGCAGAACCATCTAGAGAAGGTAGGAAAAGAACCAAAGAAGCTAAGAGACTTATGCAGGATGCAAGGGAGAATGTGGGTGCTCCTTCAAATCAGCCCATCCAAAGAAGGTCACCAGATCGGTACACTGGCTACATGGCTCTAATGACTAAGCTAGTAAATACTGAGCCATCCTCTTTTGAGGAAGAAGTAGAGCAACCTATATGGTTGATGCAATGGTGGAGGAGTACAAATCCATTATGAAGAATAGTGTTTGGGAAGTGGTCCCAAGACCAAAAAACAAATCAATTTTGGGTTCGAGATGGATCTTCAAGGTTAATCAATCAGTAGACGGAGGCATAGAAAAATAAAAGACTAGATTTTTGGCCAAGGGGTACTCTCAGGTTGAGGGGATTGGCTATGAGGAGACTTTTTCTCCTGTAGCAAGGTACTCATCCATTAGATCAATCCTTGCTTTGGCTGCACAAATGGGGTGGAAGATCCACTAGGTGGATGTAAGAATTGCATTCCTTAATGAATTTATTGAGAAGGAAGTGTATATCGAGCAACCCTAAGGCTTCTAGAATTTTGATCGAGAGTCCCATATGTGCAAGATCAAGCATGTGTTGTATGGTCTCAAGAAAGAACCTTGTACTTGGGGCACTAGGATCGATAATTATCTCACAGTTTGGGCTTCACCAAAAGTGAAGCGGATGCAAACCTTTATCATATTTTGGTAGAAGGTAAAATGTTGATTATTGTTTTATATGTTGATGACTTGATCTTCACTCGTGATGAGCAATTGATCAGATCTTGCAAGGAGAACCTTGCAAGGGAGTTCGAGATGAAGGACATGAGTCTCATGCACTACTTCCTTGGATTGGAAGTATGGCAAGGAGATGGGTAGTTGTTTGTCTCTCAGGGAAAGTATGCCAACGAGATACTTTAGAGGTTCTACATGGATAGGTGCAAACCCATGGAGACTCCTCTAATGACCAACTAGAGTAAAGAGAATGCCACTTCAGGTGAGGAAGTGGATGCGACTATTTACTAGCAGTTAGTGGGTTCACTCATGTATCTTGTGAACACATGACCAAACATGTTCTTTTCATTCAACTAGTTAAGTCAAGCTATGGTTAGGCCAACCAAACTATTTGGAGGGCAGCTAAGCATGTTCCATGGTACCTTAGAGGCACTACCCAGTTTGGACTATGGTATAGATGGAAAAAGGGAGTGAATTTGTGTGGCTTCACAGATGCAGATTGGGTGGGAAGTCCATCAGACCAGAAGAGTACATCAAGTGGAATTTGTAGTGTTGGGTCGACAGTGGTTTCTTGGTACAACAAAAAGAAAATATTTTTCGCACTTAGCTTGGCAAAAGAAGAATAAATGGTTGCAAGTCAAGCAGCATGTGAGGCTATATGGATGAGAAAGATACGTGTTGACTTGTTTGGTCAGATGATGGATCCTACTGTGATTTACTGTGATAATCATAGTTGCATCAAACTCTCTGAGAATCTTGTTTTTCACTATCAATCCAAGCATATTGATATCTGGTATCATCATGTACGGGATTATGTGCAGAGGCTAATTATGTTGTTGTGGTACATTTCGACAAAGGAACAAGATGTTGATATTTTGACAAAGGCCTTATTAAGAGGAAAGTTTTAGTTCCACGAGTGAAGCGTAGGGGTGGTTGATAATCCCTTTCTTACTGAGAGGGAGTGTTGAAAATGCAGCAAAAAATCTCAGTCTGACTTTGTCTTGGTCAAACTAGAGAAAATTTCAAATTTCTATTTCAGCAGAAATCTTGGAGGTAGTTAACTAAGCTGGCATGGCATTTTTCACTTAGATAACTCAATTAATTCAAGTTGGGGAAGCTTCATTTCAGTTCAGTATATTTGACTGCTAATTTGTAGCAATCTGTTTCAGTTAATTTGAGTTATTGTCAGTTTAACTAGTTCTAACTGTCAGAAGAACTAGTGGAGGTCAAGTTGTGGACATGGAACTTCAACCACACTCAGTGATCAATCAGCCCAAAATAATTATTGCATGCAAAGAATTCGTGTTACCAAGTTGAGATGGAGATTCCAAGGCAGTGTACTATCAATTGTAGCATATTCCAATGTGTATAGGTGGTGCATGCAATCAGAGGAAGGACCCTAGGGAATTGTACAATTCAATATTGGGAAATTCCTAAATAATAGGGGCCAATTTCCCAAGGGAACAGTGCAAGGAAATAAGATCTTGGAGGGCTTGACAAAGGGATAGACTATATACTTGCAGGGTGTGCTCAGGATATGTATTTCATCTATATTCTCTAATTAATGCAATATAGATAGTGAGGAGTTTTGAGCCTTTCCTTTCTCCTAGATAAATCTTTGTGCATTTGTGATGTTTCCTTTTGCATGTCTATGATTCTTGTTCTATATGGTGAATTAACTTTCGCAAATCAGTAGAGTAGCTTCAAGTCTTGTGATTTAACAAATTTCATGAATAGTATTGAATCTACACATTAATTTCTACAACTAATAATACATCTAGAGGAAAATTTATATACATAAAAATATATACTTTAAAAATAGAACAAAGTACATGTAACGAGACATGATACTATAAAAAATAAAATGAAAATACTCAATACAAATATAAACATTTTTTAAATATAGACTTTTTTGTTCTCAATCCCACACAACTTTATTATATATCTCCACAGAGCATATAATGTTTATCCCACTCCATAATCTTATTTGTGAGTATAGAATGATTGGATATTGATAATGCATTAGTAGAGATGGATTAATATTTCTATGTGTTGTTGTGCTTTTGTGTGTAGATGTTATCTGTATGTGTAGCGAAAGTACTCCAATTCAAACGCTCTTCTTCATCTTCATGTGTAGATGTTATGTATGTGTAGCGAAAGTACTCCAATTCAAACACTCTTCTTCATCTTCATTCTTCTGGTGTCATTCGTGTAATGTTTATAATGTTTAAAATCAAAGTCAAGGCGATGCAACTTAAAAAAATATATATATATATATTCAGAAACAACTAAAAAAATATTTATTACTATGAAATGATTACCAATTTTTTCTTTTGTGAAGACTTTTGCTTTTATTATGAATTTTTTTTGTGTTTTCTACATGTGATCTTGTGTATCAAGGGAAGAGATCTATGCACTTTTGGAAGGATATCAACAAACATAACCAAACCAGACAAACAATTATATTAATTAACATTTTTCTTAATTTTATAATTCACTTTCCCATGTTTATTTCATTATCTTTATAAAAAAACATATTTTTTCCATTCCTTATTTATCAATAATATGATGGTTTTTCACAAACATTATTTAATCATTTTATTTATCCTACACAAAAAGTAGATCATTCACTCAATACATTGGATGTTTCCAACAACTATCAAATAATTAAAATTCCACACAATTTAAACATTATAAAATAATCAATTTCTTAAAATTTACTGGAAAGTGAATTGAACAAAATTATTTTTAATATAGTAACCATTACTAGGACTTTCACATTTACACTTTTACTCTTACATGTTAAAGGGTTGAAGAAAACATCATGATACTTATATTTATTCTCACCTTGTTCCTATTCATTCTTTAGGCAAACACTTGCTTAAATTATGTTGGCAGTTACTGATGGTAAATAGTTTATTTATGTTAGTATGAGTTATTTTCATGATTTTAATTTTTGGTGGCTTTCCTATGAAGCTTTAAAATGAAAAATAATTTCACAAATATTTAAAAAGCATGGCATAAATATTGCAACTACATCCAAAAATTATGCTAAATGTTTTTGAGATAGTTATCTATATGGCACAAAAGCTAAAAAAAAAAACCTTCAAACTTATGATCCAATAAAATATTTGAAAAAATACTTTTCAATAATATTGAAAAATAGATAATTTTTTTTTAAATTAAACATTATAATTTAAATTAAGCAAATCCTAAACTAACCATAATCAATAAGCAAATAAATTACTAAAATCCTACATAAACATATACTAATAACTCACGAATTCGTATTAATTAACTACTTTCTCATAAATACAAATTATATCAATCTCTATACTATAAAAATCGTATATTCTAAATAAATAGATCCAATGTGAGAATTTTAAATATATTCTCACTAAATACAATGCAACCTATTAATTCAATTCACATGGACAATTAAAAAAAAAGGTTGAGAATATTAATTTCTATATTTAAATGGCATAATAATGTATAATTAATAGTTTGAATTAGAATATGTGTATAATTATTTTTAATTATACTAAATTATCCAGTGATTTTTCCCACAATAATGGATAAAGTTACAAAGGAGTTTAAACATATAGCATTGCAGTGTATTGAGTATGGCTAAAAAAAAATGTATTGGAAATGTTACATCCGAATATTTTTTATATAGAAACAACAACAACAAATTATTAAATTATTAAATGATATCATTTGTTTTTTAATAAATTATTAAAAAAATGTATTAAATTATTTAAATAAAAACAAATAAATATTCTATCAATAATTTAAATAATAATAATAATTTATCTATTAATAATTTAAAAAATTATACAATGTGTAAATACAAAATTAAATATTAATATCCAACTAAATATTTTAACAAACTTTTTCCTGTTTTTAATTTTGAATAGGTTAATAATATATTTATTTTAAATATTAATATATCATTATATAAATCTAGGTTTTTATTATCTATGTGATTTTTCTGCAAAATCTAAATATTATATCACTATCAAATTAAATTAAATTAAGACAGGCCCGTTCACCCTTCACTCTTCTTTTTATTATAAATGATTTTATGAAACACTTTAACATGTTTTACATGGGGAAAGTGAGGGAACTAAAAATATGTGTCTCTTTGAGATGGAGATGTTGTGTAGCCTATGAAAATGAGTGTTTTATTTGCAAGTTGTTTAGAGATTGACTCCGTTCATTGTTTTGTTTATATTATGAGTTTTAAAATTATTTTGTTGTAGGGAATATGTTATTTTATTTTAAAATTATGGTTTATTAGATTTAAATAATTATATATTAATATATGGTTTATTTTTGTAAATTTTAGATTATTGGATTTATTGTATGAGTTATTTTTTTTATTAATATAAATCTATTTTAATTAGAGATCTAGCAAAAGTTCAAAGGGATCAAATTTTTTTAGTTGTAAATTTATTTTAGAGTGTAAAATTTGATTAAAAAATTTGCACCTCCACAGATTTGAACCTCTGAAAACTTGATAAATATGTAACTAAGATATATATGTGTATGTGTGTAATTTTTCATTGTCTAAGTTGCCTTTCTTAATTTATATAATGGATTCAACTTCTTCAAAAGTAAGTTCACTTAAACATAAAATAGTGAGTCTATTTAAATTGTTTTAACCATTTAATTTTTTTCAATTTCTTTGTATAATGTATATATAGTGTTTTTTTAACTACTTTGTTTCTTTATAAATTGATATAAAAATAGACATCCAAATATTTTATTTTTGGTTTTTGGTTGAGAGTACGAGTTAAATATTTTACCACTTTTCCTTACCACTGTCACTCAAAATGAAATTATTAAAAATTTATAATATTTTTAATTAAATAAACCAAACACATATATTTATTTTTATTTTTTATTATATCTTACATATTTTTTTATTTTAAAAATATTATTTTTATTTTTTAAAACGCCATTTGTCCAAAAATTACATCTTCTTCCTACTTCAGTTATAAAATGAACCCCTAAACTCAATCAGTATTCCATTTTAGGAATTGAAATTATTTTTTTCCACGCCAGAAATTTTAAAATAAACCTGTGCAACTCATGTCACCATGCAGGGGCAACATTCATGAGAACCAAAAGTATAATCTCGTTACATAGATTTATGACAGATTTTATGGGGGTTACCGATTTTATGACATGATCGAGGGAAAGGAAAAGGAGAAGCCTGCCAAACAAACATTACATATTTCTGGAATCTGCCTGGTTTCTCTATTAACTTGCATCGCCACAAACATTCTACAGCCAGCTGCAACATGCCTCCTCAATGATTGTTACTTTCCATGATGATTGTCTCCCACACTCCTGCACAGTTCTCCCAACTTTAATAACATGGATGCAGTGAACCCATTCCATGTTTTTAATAACATGGATGCAATGAACCCATTCTTTTTTTTTTTTTGCTAAAATGGATCCATTCAACCAGTCTTATAATTGTTGTTTCCTGGTTGTTGGTTTTCCGGACGAGCCTGACGATTAGAAGCCAACAGGGAACCCTGGGTGAGTCTGACATCGTTTTTTGTGTTGGAATGATCCAAAAAAATGGCAGACTTGGGACAAAAAGGGAGAGAAGCCGAGGATGAACAGGATCTTTATGGTCATAGGTCTCAGAAATGTTGGTATGCCATTATATTATATAATATACACACCTAAGGACATCAATATAATCTTTAGTAAAATCGATACTAACATAATCACATGGAAGATCCTCCCAACCACTCGACACGATTAGACCTCCCAAATGCAAGTGAACCGACCTTGCACGATATGTCGGAAGGCACACCAGCGCAGCTTTCAAATTTGAAATGATGCCTCGGGGTGACTTAGGTCTTGGAATAGTGCCGAACTTACGAAGGAATTTTCCGGATTGGCCGGGATTTGAAAATTTGTTGAGAGTAGTTAAGGTAAATTTGAATTAGTATAGAATCAAGCTATTTTTGCCCATTTATAAGATTGAGGTTTACATAATTTATGGTTTTTTATTATTTTATTTTGATGGGACTAGCCCTTGAGCCTGCGGGTTAACAAGTCTTAAGTGATAATTAACAAATGGATAACAATCACTATAATTTTGATTAACACTAAACAAATCATTAGTGTAGATATTTGTTTTGGCTTGATGGCGCGTTTAATTTTTGTGTACGATGGTAGGTGAGAGGACACTTGTCCTTGCTCTTGGTTTTCACACTCCCGTGCTTCGACTATACTCCTCTACCCCGCATTCATTCACCACTTTGGCACTTGGCCTTGCTCTGCTCATGACGAGGGTTTTTTGTTAGTTTGTCTGCCACTGTGCTGAGGGTTATCGATGGTATTCGGTCCGCAACTGGGTTCTTCTACCGGTGACTTGGCAGCTTCGCTTGCCCTTCCTGTTATGCTGCTCGGTTGGTTTCACCTAGGTTCGGTGTGGATGGCTTTGTCGGTTTCCTTAGAGGGTTTCCTCTGTCCTGAAACTATTTGGTTCTCTGTATGCCTTCACTGTATATTTATTTGTTTGCTTGCTCATTCGTGCTTCTGGTTAACTAAGGTTTTCTCTGCGTTGTCTTCTTGCAGGTTGCGGTCACAAGGGACCGGTTCCTCGGCTCTGCTTAGCAAGGTAAGCCCTCTATTCTCTGATACATTTCTTTTCCTCACTTTTTCGTTTTTACTGAGGGTGGTTGCTCCTTGTGAGCAGGGGTTCCCCTCTGTGGCTGCGACCTGGTTGTGGTTTCTTCGAGCCGATGCTGACCACTCTTCCGATAAGTTTACAAACCCTCCTTCCTGCTATTATTTGCTTTTCTTCCTCGAGTTCTATGAGCTCAACTTCTAACACACTTGGTTGGCTGTGACTGCAGGTGGTTGGTGGCTTGGGACGGCCGCTTCCGCGACTGTCGTTGTCTGGTGAATCTGGTAGGGTCGCTCCTCGTCACTGTTATATGTCTCGGTTTTATTTCGTTTGATTGTGGTTCCAGCACTTTGGTTTCTGGTAGTTGTTGGGCTCTGAGAGCCTCGCTCTCTGGTTGTTGTTGGCCGCCTTTGGCTATGCCCCTTGTATTTTGTTTATATTGTTCTCGGTAGTCCTGTATATTGTAAGGGTTTCGAACCCTGGAACTGTAGTGGGTGGTCTCTGACGAGACTCGTCCCAACTCGGCAATGGCTATTCAGATATCTTTTATTTTTGTAACTTAAACTTCTGCTTGTCTATTAATTAAAAGAGGAAAAAATTTTGGTTGTATGGCTATGGGTTACCTGAATATACTATGCAATTGTATTTAAGCTGAGACTGTCGATTCTGTAGAGGCTTCTCCGTGTTGTTTGTCCGTCCTTCGTAGGCTTGGAATTTGATTGTTGTCTGGAACTTTATTTTCGCTCTTTGCTTGTAGAACTCCTTGTTTTGGAAAAGGAAAAGAAAAAATACTCCACTTTGTTTTCTATCAATGCACACTGTAATTTTATTGAAGGGTCTCACAGCTGTTGTCAATGAATTCGTAACTCTATCTTGGTCGATATACATAGTAACTTCATAGAAAGAAATAATGGTTAATTGTAAACGAAATTCATCTCTCTGTTTTGTTAAATGCACAGTAGTTAAATGGAAAGAGAAATAATAGAGGCTGTAAGTAGATACAGATGGTTTGCACAGAATGAAATTCTTATTTACTTTCTTCTCTTTTGTCTCTCGCATACCAACCCTTACAAAATATGATTTTCCTTCTTTTGTACTTTTCCGAGTCAGTTTCTCACAACTGCTCACAGTTACATTGGTAGTTACATAGTTGTGAAAACTGTTTTTGTGTTTTCTTGCTCTGTTGAAAGAAATATATGTTTGTTTCTTTTTAACGAAGACACTGTTAATTTCAAAAAAGAAAAATAAATAAAGAAAGTGGTTGTAACAGCCTTCCCCTAACCATGATGTTCCTAATTACCATTTAACTAAATAATTAAAAATGCAAGTTCTTAAATGTTGTTTTAACCAACTACTGAAAGTGAAACTAAACAATAAGTGTAAACATGTTCCTCCTAGCTGAGACCAAACACCCCAGCCATGATACCCTCAGCTGGATGCTCCTGCATTAGGCTCTGGGGTAAGAAAAATTCATGGCTCTGGTCCATGAGTTCGTCGACTGAATAACATGCTTGTTGTATTTGTCCGACGTCAAGCCAGGAACTGTCCTCAATGGGACGGTTCTTCCACTTGACAAGATATTGTAGGTACTCCTTCCGCCGAGTTCACCTGGCCACCTGAGTGTCGAGGATCCTCTCGATCTCAAGGGGCTGAGCTGAAGGCATTTTCCTCATCCAAGTGTCTCTTCCTTCCTGTGTGTCCCGTGTAGGCCGTGCTGAACTGTCGTCTTCAGGACTGGCAGTATATGGAAACAAGTCTGCCACGTTGAAGATGGGCGATATGCCTATCCCTAGAGGCAACTGTAATTCATAAGCATTGGCTGAAAATTTACGCAGAATTTTACAAGGGCCAATCTTCTTATATTTCAATTTGTTGTATTCACCCCTAGGAAACCGTTCTCTGCGTAAGTGTGCGAGGACTTCATCCCCCACATTAAACTGTACCTCTCGTCATTTCAGATCTGCCCGCTACTTATACTTTTGACTGTTGTCCTACAACTTCATCTTTACCTACTCGTGTAGGTCATTCATTGCTTTGGTGAAATCTTCCCCATCAGCACTCCGTCTTTCTTGTTGTCCTAGATCTCGTAATTCTTGCACTTCGCGAGGATGCATGCCATATAAGATCTGGAAAGGACTGTATCATGTGCTGCGATTGGTTGAGTCATTGTAAGCGAACTCCACATGGGCAAGTACATGATCCCACATTCGTGAATTTTCCCCGATCAAGCTTCGTAGCAGGTTTCCCAAGCTCCTGTTTACCACCTCTATTTTCCCGTCGGTTTGTGGGTGATAAGCAGAGCTGAAACTTAACTGTGTGTCCATCCTTTTCCACAAGGTGCACCAAAAGTGTCCTGTAAATTTCATGTCCCTGTCGGAAACAATGGACTTAGGCAGGCTGTGTAGCCTAACTATCTCCGTGAAAAACATGTCAGCCACATGAGTGGCATCGCTGGTTTTTTTACAAGGGATGAAATGTGCCATTTTTTAGAACCAGTCTACTACCTCGCTGCGTTCTTGGTAGACCCAAGACAAATTCCAAGCTCACTGAGTCCCATGGTCTACTCGGAATAGGTAGTGGTGTATAGAGTCCCGTATTTTGACTGTGTCCCTTCGCCAACTGACACACTTTACATCTGGTTACAAATCACTGTACATCCCTTCGCATCCTTGGCCAGTAATAAAAATAGCTGAGCTGATCTAAGGTCTTATCAATGCTGAAATGTCCGGCTAGACCTCCATTGTGCTTCTCCTTGATGATGTTCTCCCTCATCGAACAGTCAGGAATGCATAGTTGTCCCCCTTTAAACAGCAGCTTCTCCTGTAAGTTATAGTCCAGCCACAGACTATTATTCCTCAACAAAGGATTTTGGCAGGCTTCATAAGCCTCCTTGAAATCCGCATCTGTCTGATACAAGTCTGTCAAGTGTTCGAATCCCAACACTTGTACCGTGCTTTCCTGTAAGAGAAAAGCTCTTCTGCTCAATGCATCTGCTACCTTGTTGGCCTGTCCACTAATATGCTTCAAGACAAATGTGAAACTCTGCAAGTACTCAACCCACTTTGCATGTTTGTGGTTCAGCTTATGCTGCTGCATAACATACTGTAATGCAGAATTATCAGAAAACAAAACAAACTCATTCCCCAGCAAATAGTGTCTCCAATGCTTCAATGCTTGGACGACAGCATAGAACTCCTTGTCGTAAGATGAGTACTTCTGCCTGCTTTCGTTTAGTTTTTCACTGAAATAAGCAACAGGTTTGTCTTCCTGGCTGAGTACGGCCCCAATGGCTATACCACTGGCATCACAGCGAACCTAGAAAAGCTTGTTAAAATCTAGCAATCTTAGGATTGGTCTTTCTATAATCTTCTTCTTCAGCATCTGAAAGCTTTTCTTTGCTGCCTCGGTCCAATGAAAAGGCTGACTTGCCTTTTTTATAGTATCCAACATAGGTGCGCAAATCTCACTAAAATTCCTTATAAATTTATAATAAAAACTTGCCAACACATGAAAACTACGTACCTCAAACAGACTTTTTGGGTATGGCCCACTAATGATAGCTGCAATTTTCTCTGGGTCCATCTTCAGCTCATTTTCTGCAATCACAAAACCCAAATAAACTAATTCTCTTTGAAGAAAAGAACATTTTTTCAGATTTATCAGCAACTTGTTTTGCTGTAACTTCTCCAACACACTTCGAACATGTCGAAAATGTTCTTCTCTGGTTTTGCTGAAAATCAGTATATCATCAAGATATACAATCACGAACTTCCCGATGAATTCTTTCAACATCTCATTCATCAAATGCATAAAATTACTAGGGGCATTACTCAATCCAAATGGCATTACCAGCCACTCATACAGTCCTTCATTGGTTTTGAAGGTTGTCTTCCATTCATCCCCTTCCCTGATTCGAATCTGGTGGTAACCACTCTTCAGATCAATTTTCGAGAAATATGTTGCCCCGCTCAAACAGTCCATCATGTCATCCATCTATGGTAATGGAAACCTGTACCTGATGGTAATCTTATTGATGGCTCTTGAATCTGTGCACATCCGCCACTCTCCTCCTTTCTTGGGGGCTAAAACTGTCGGGACTGCGCAGGGACTTAGACTCTCCCTTATCAACCCCTTATCCAGCAACTCCTATACCTATTTTCTAATCTCCTCATTGTCTTTAGGACTCATTCGGTACGCTACCTTATTCGGCAAACTAGCTCCAGGTATAAAGTCTATGTGATGACTGATACTTCTCTTAGGAGGCAATTTATCTGGTAAATCGTCCACCACAATGTCACTGAATTCCTGCAACATTTTCTGAATTTCTGTAGGTAAATCAAAAATTTCTGTGTGCAACAGCACTGTTCTTGGCCTTCTCACAATAGCATAGTTCACTTCATTATCTTCAATCTGCTTCAAAAATTGTTTTCCACCCATTAATAACACTTTTGTTCCGCTTGTTTCTGCTGCTTCCTCCTCCTTGATGGGCACAAGCGTGTGTTTAATCCCATCCTTGACAAACTTGTAACAGTTTGTCTTTCCGTCATGAACTACCTTCTGATCATACTGCCATGGCCTTCTTAGTAGTGTGTGGCATACATCCATCGGCACAATGTCACAAATAACCCTGTCCTTATACCTGCCAATATGGAACTCAACTTCACACTGCTCGTCAACCAACAACTGATGGCCTTTCTGCAACCACGATACCTTGTAGGGAGTGGGGTGCTTCAGCCGCTTCAAACCCAACTTCTCCACCATCTCTGTGGCAACCAGATTATCTGTACTCCCACTGTCGATAATCAGCTTGCAACATTTTCCGTGTGACTTACAAACTGTCCAGAATAATGCCTTCCTTTGAGTTTGTTCAGTTGTCTCCTTTGTTGGTTTCAGCAGTACTTTATTCAGAACTAAGGCTTCCCATGTTTCTGGCACATTCTCTACTTCCTGGGGTGGTGCCTCTGCTTCCTCTGGCTGTGCAACATACGCTCCTCTTTAACCAGCTTGTTCCCCTTCAGGACACTCAAAAGACTTGTGCCCCCACTTGTGGCACTTGTAGCACTGATAGGCAGCTCCTCTACCCCTGCCATTTCCCCTTCCTCGCTGATATGGCCTTCCTCCTCTAGTGTTGTCTCCTTTTTCTGCTGTCCTTGAAGTCTTCGAACTACTGCCCTCTTCACTATTGTTGGCAGTTCGTCCTCTGCCATAGGATTGTCCTCTCCCTTTGCCAGTTCCTCATCCTCTCCTGGCATTTTGTTTCCTTGTGATCTTCTCCTCTGCCTTCATGGCACTCTGGTATGCTTCCTCTATGTTCTTTGGAGAGAGAATGCTTATCTCATCCAATATCTCCAGCCTTAGGCCATTCACATACCTGGCTATCTTTTCCGGGGTGTCTTCCGTGTAACCAGCTCTCAAATTCACCCAATAGAATTCTTCAGTATATTATTTCACTGTCATTCCTCTCTACTTCAAATTCTGCACTTGTCGATGCAGGGCAATCTGGTAATCTTTGGGAAAAAATCTGCCCTTCATCTTGGCTACCATTCTTGGCCATTTCTTAATTGGCAACTTATTCATCCGCCTTCTTTCTGCTTGGACACTGTCCCACCACAAAGTTGCGTGTCCTTTCAGCGTGGTTGCAGCGAATTTAACTCTCTGATCTTCGCTGCTCTCTTCACATTCGAAATACTTTTCCAACTCGCTAATCCAATCTAACAGTACTTCATCATAATTTGGAATCTCTGGCTTAGGCTTGCTGTTAGCCAACAGGACTGACATCAACAATCTGATTTCAAGTCCTTCCTCATCCAATCCATTTATCGCAACTACAGCTTCTTCTTCGTTGTCATCTCCTACCTCCAGATCCCTTCTCCTTCCTGCTTCGACTACCTCCAAATGGGCACTAAGGATCCTAATCTCTTCTCGTAATCCTTCCTCTGCTACTCTTTGAGCACGTCTTCCATGACCTCGTCTTCCAACTTACATTTCTCAGGAAAACTCCAAATCTTGCTCTGATACCACAATATGATGGGACCAGCCCTTGAGCCTGCGGGTTAAAAAGTCTTAAGTGATAATTAACAAATGGATAACAATCACTACAACTTTGATTAACACTAAACAAATGATTAGCGTAGATATTTGTTTTGGCTTGATGGCACATTTAATTTTTGTGTACGATGGTAGGTGAGAGGACACTTGTCCTTGCTCTCGGTCTTCACACTCCCGCGCTTCGACTATACTCCTCTACCCCGCATTCATTCACCACTTTGGCACTTGGCCTTGCTCTGCTCATGACGAGGGTTTTCTGTTAGTTTGTCTGTGACTGTGCTGAGGGTTATCGATGGTATTCGGTCCGCAACTAGGTTCTTCTGTCGGTGACTTGGCAGCTTCGCTTGCCCTTCCTGCTATGCTGCTCGGTTGGTTTCACCTGGGTTCGGTGTGGATGGCTCTGCCGGTTTCCTTAGAGGGTTTCCTCTGTCCTGAAACTATTTGGTTCTCTGTATGCCTTCATTGTATATTTATTTGATTGCTTGCTCATTTTTGGTTCTGGTTAACTGAGGTTTTCTCTACGTTTCCTTTTTACAGGTTTCGATCAGAAGGGACCGGTTCCTCGGCTCTGCTTAGCAAGGTAAGCCCTCTGTTCTCTGATACATTTCTTTTCCTCATTTTTTCATTTTTACTAAGGGTGGCTGCTCCTTGTGAGCAGGGGTTCCCCTCTATGGCTGCGACCTGGTTGTGGTTTCTTCAAGCCGACGCTGACCACTCTTCCAGTAAGTTTACAAACCCTCCTTCTTGCTATTATTTTCTTTTCTCCCTTGAGTTCTATGAGCTCAACTTCTAACACACTTGGTTGGCTGTGACTGTAGGTGGTTGGTGGCTTGGGACGGCCGCTTCCGCGACTGTCGCTGTCTGGTGAATCCGGTAGGTTCACTCCTCGTCACCGTTATATGTCTTGGTTTTATGTTGTTTGATCATGGTTCCAGCACTTTGGTTTCTGATAGTTGTTGGGTTTTGAGAGCCTCACTCTCTGGTTGTTGTTGGCCGCCTTTGGCTACGCCCCTTGTATTTTGTTTATATTGTTCTCGGCAATCCTGTATATTGTAAGGGTTTCGAACCCTGGAACTGTAGTGGGTGGTCTCTGACGAGACTCGTCCCAACTTAGAAATGGCTATTTAGATATATTTTCTTTTTGTAACTTAAACTTCTGCTTGTCTATTAATTAAAAGAGGAAAAACTTTTGGTTGTATGGCTATGGGTTACCTGAATATACTATGCAATTGTATTTAAGCTGAGACTGTCGATTCTTTAGAGGCTTCTCCATGTTGTTTGTCCATCCTTCATAGGCTTGGAATTTGATTGTTGTCTGGAACTTTATTTTCGCTCTTTGCTTGTAGAACTCCTTGTTTTGGAAAAGGAAAAGAAAAAATACTCCACTTTGTTTTCTGTCAATGCACACTGTAATTATATGGAAGGGTCTCACAGTTGTTGTCAATGAATTCGTAACTCTATCCTGGTCGATATACACAGTAACTTCATAGAAAGGAATAATGGTTAACTGTAAACGAAATTCATCTCTCTGTTTTTTTAAATGCACAGTAGTTAAATGGAAAGAGAAATAATAGAGGTTGTAAGTAGATACAGATGGTTTGCACAGAATGAAATTCTTATTTTCTTTCTTCTCTTTTGTCTCCCATATACCAACCCTTACAAAATATGATTTTCTTTCTTTTGTACTTTTCCGAGTCAGTTTCTCACAACTGCTCACAGTTACATTGGTAGTTACATAGTTGTGAAAATTGTTTTTGTGTTTTCTTGCTCTGTTGAAAGAAATATATGTTTGTTTCTTTTTAACGAAGACACTGTTAATTTCGAAAAATAAAAATAAATAAAGAAAGTGGTTGTAACAGCCATCCCCTAACCTTGATGTTCCTATTTACCATTTAACTAAATAATTAAAAATGCAAGTTGTTAAATGTTGTTTTAACCAACTACTAAAAGTGAAACTAAACAGTAAGTGTAAACTTGTTCATCCTAGCTGAGACCAAACACCTTAGCCATGATACCCTCAACTGGATGCTCCTGCATCATATTTACATAATGTTATGTAGTCTATCTAAAAAGTATGAAGATTTCATTGTAAGTGTTATTGAGTCGGAATAATAAATATGTTATTTAAAGTTGTTTTATGTAAGGATTTCTTTGTTAAAGTATGGTATGTATGTCATAATTTATGGTTTTTTTAATTTTATTCTCATGTTATGTAGTCTATCTAAAAGGCGTGAAGACTTCATTGTAAGTGTTATTGAGTAGGAATAATAAATATGTTATTTAAAGTTGTTATTGATGTAAGGATTTCTATGTTAAAGTATGGTATCCATGTCATAATTTATGGTTTTCCTTATCTTATTCTCGTGTTATTCTCATGTTATGTAGTCTATCTAAAAAGCATGAAGACTTCATTGTAAATGTTATTGAGTCGGAATAATAAATATGTTATTTAAAGTTGTTTTATGTAAAGATTTCTATGTTAAAGTATGGTATCCATGTCATAATTTATAGTTTTCCTTATCTTATTCTCATGTTATGTAGTCTATCTAAAAGGCATGAAGACTTCATTGTAAGTGTTATTGAGTCACAATAATAAATCTGTTATTTAAAGTTGCGGATTTCTATGTTAAAATATGGTATCCATGTCATAATTTATGGTTTTCCTTATTTTATTCTCATGTTATTCTCATGTTATGTAGTCTATCTAAAAGGCATGAAGACTTCCTTGTAAGTAGTATTGAGTGGAAATAATAAATATGTTATTTAAAGTTGTTTTATGTAAAAATTTCTATGTTAAAGTATGGTATCCGTGTCATAATTTATGGTTTTCCTTATCTTATTCTCAAGTTATTCAATCTAAAGGGCATGAAGCCTTCATTGTAAGTGTTATTGACTCAGAATAATAAATCTGTTATTTAAAGTTGTTTTATGTAAGGATTTTTATGTTAAAGTATGGTATCCATGTCATAATTTATGGTTTTTTTAATCCTATTCTCATGTTATGTAGTCTATCTAAAAGGCATGAAGACTTCACTGTAAATGTTATTAAATCAAAATAATAAATTTGTTATTTAAAATTGTTTTATATAAAAATTTCTATGTTAAAATATGGTATCCATGTCTTATTCTTATTTGTTATAGGTTTGTCGTGTATTTATTTCTTTCTCATTTTTTATCCATATAATGTAAAATACTCAATGTGGATGTCTATAACACTTAGATATATTATTTGTCGTTGTATTACACATTTGGAAAAGCTCCTCCCAAAATAAGTATTGTTAATGGTAGTTGATTTAATTAGGCTGAGAGGCGTTCCTATGCATCAACAATCGTCAACACTTTTTCCCTACTCCGTTGGATCAGGTGAGACATTTTCAACCGTTGATTTGAAGTGTGATTGCTTTTTCCAAATATGAGTTGAGTTGCTTTACTGCTTTTTCTCATTCTTTTATCTTGAAGATATTTTCACTGCTTTTTCCCTACAAATGATTGTTGCCGTTATTCTTCCCTGACTTTTGGCAAGCACTGGTTAGTATTAAGCATCTCACAGAGTGCATTCTCACTTTCATCTCATCATTTTCTTCAATACTCTGCATTCCATTGGCTTGCCTGGTTCAAATTTGATATTTACAGATTTCGTTCTCTTTACGCAGATGTAAGAGATTCAATACTCTGGGCCTGCATCCACTGGTATTATCCACCAACCTGCTCATTCGCCGTCAAAGCTTCCAGCTGGTCAAGCGGTGCGCACAATTTTATCAAACGATGCGCCGAAGCAGGAAACATCGAAGCCTACTACACTCTGGGCATGGTAAGCGCGCCGATTCTTTACCCCTTTTAGCTTTATTCCTTCCATCCATGTTCACCAATAAAGTAAACTTACTCTGTCAAAGCCACAGCCGGCAGTGGAATAAACAAATAAAAGTCCGCGTAGTAGCCCATGAGATTACTTTCGTGTAAACGCTTACGATTCCAGAGAGCCGCCTTAATTTAATCCCCCTTCATGTGCAGATCGGATTCTACTGTCTTGAAAACCGAGGCGGCGGAGCGTCATTGATGGCCAAGGCCGCCATTTCATCATACTCCGCAGCCCTACACTCCTTAGCCGTCATTCAATTCAACGGCAGCAGGAGGCACAAAGAAAGACAAGGATCTCAAAGCCGGGGTAGCCCTCTGCGCCAGGTCAGCATTTCACGTGGACGCCTTGCGAGAGCTCGGCCACTGCCTGCAGGACGGTTACGGCGTTACCAAGAACATAGCCGAAGGAAGGCGCTTTCTCGTCCACAAATATAGTATATTTCCTAATCTCAATGATTCTTGACAAGTTTTTGTTAAAAGAGTCTTTATGACAATCTTCTTTGATGTATTGGGCATTTTCATATTTTAATACTGAAAAACAACTTTTCCTTAATTGCAATGTATTGCATTATAGAGTTTATGGTTTGATAAGACGCTGGGCTTCAGCTGTGAGGTAAAACTTAAAACGTTTCAAATCCGGGAACCGCTGAACTGAACCACGAGAAGTCTCCTCCTCCTTAACAATATCCCCGCATTCTGCAGATTATTATCCTAGGCGGCGACTTTAGAATCCAGAAAATCCACTATATATTCAACTTTTAGCTTGCAGAGTTTCTTGAACCACCCCAGTTTTCCGTCTCCCTGGGGTTTACTATGCTTTTAACTTTTTGCGTGGGAAAATATAATTCAATATCTTACAAAAGTTACGCTTAAATTTTAAATTCGAATGCCTAATTTTTCATATTTTAATTTCGAAATCTTCATTCATTTATCTCACGTCTCCCCGCTTTACATGTTCGTTGACTTGCTCATTTGTAAAGGAACTATGCAAACCTCACACTTTAATAGTTATAATATGTTTCAGTCACGTGTACCTTCCTCGATGACTATAATTCAAATTTGTAGAGCTTAATAAATTGAATGCAAAAGGTTAAGTTAATTTTAAGCAAATACTTTATTATTGATAGTATTAGATAAATATGTTTTAACGTCAAGCACCTTGTGGTATACCTCAGGTTCTAAGGATGGATGGATGTGTATGTTAGGGTATAATTCAAATTCAAAATAGTAAAACTTGGAGTTGTCTAACGAGGCAGAAGAATTGCCCGGATGGTCAAAAAGTGGTTGGAATTCAGGGAAAAAAATTTCAAAAAATCTTGTAGAGGCAGTGTTTCAACCGTATTTTTGATGGTGGAAATGGATTCAGCACCATCAAAAACGTCTAGGACAGCTAAAATTTTGAAGTTTAACAACTATAACTTGGATTTACAAAAAAATTTGCCGAATTTTCTCTAAATAAAACCGGAATTTCCATAACTTTCCGGGCAACTCCTCCGCCTCTTTAGACTAATTGTTTTTAAAAGTGTAAAGATACATTGAAGGTGTGGAAGATTTGGGAATATTTGTCTTATAGTTATGCATATAACATTCTAAATGAATTATAATCAAAATATGTGAATTTTTGTCAAGATTTGGGAAGATTTGTCTTATAGTTATGCATACAAAATCCTAAATAAATTATCACCAAAATATGTGAATTGTGGTAATCAATTAATATATTTGTTCCTATTAATTGCATGTGCATTACTAAGATAAAAATGTGAAAATCCTGTTTTTTAGGATATATATATACAGGTAATCTATACAATTTTAGAACCACCACTTCAATTATCATTTCCAACTTGTCCGATAAAGATTATAATGTTCCAGGAATCCACAATAAATAAACAAAATAACATTATAATTTATGCTGCAAATATACAGGTAATCTATACTAAGACATCATAATATCCTGAGTAGAAGCATTGAATAGCTTTTAAATATCTTGAGCACAAGCATTGAATAGCTTTTGAAAAATATGGCTGCAACAAAACTATAAATATCCTGAGTAGAAGCATTGAATAGCATTTAAATATCTTGAGCACAAGCATTGAATAACTTTTGAAAAATACGATAATGTTACTAGCAAATATAATTACTGTACCAAAATATTGGAAAGCAATCCAGGATGGAATTGGAAAGAAATATAGGATGTAATTGCAAAAATTCGTTTTATCTTTCTGAAAATATCTTAATGTTACTAAGAAATATTAGTACCAAAACATTGAAAAGCAATCTAGGATGAAATTGCTAGAATGAAATTGCAAAGAAGTTCGTTTCAATTAAACAACAACGGAGTTTCAAGGTGTGTAAACATAGATAACAACGAAGTTACAAGGTGTATGAACTTTTATAATGAACAAGATTTCTAAAAACAAGTGTGAACTTTTATAATGAATAGAATTTCTAAAAACAGCCACTGCAATTGCTATAATATAAGAGTCTTTAAAGTGTTTTTTTTTAAATGGTATATATAATTGAAAATAAGTAAGCAGTAATTTTAACTATATCAATAATGATGATATATTATAGTTTTGTGATGGAGGAGTTTGATGAGGACAAACTGCAATCAAGATATACATTTAAAAACAATTATAAATAAATTTTAATCAATTTAAAAAAATATTAATTAATAATATAATAATATAATCTAATTATTTTAATTGAATTTAAATGGTGATTTTTAACATTCTCTATTTTTAATATTAAAATGATTTAAATGGTGGTTTCTAATATTCTCTATTTTTAATATTTTGTTGTAAGTATATAAATTATTGTTTCTAGTTTTATCAATAAATAAGAGATATATATATGCACACAACTTATTATATATAATAAACATTCATAAAACTAAAATATCATTTTTTATAATATCTATATGAAATTTAAATTTGTCAATATATATGATATAAGAGCATACATATTGTATCATTTTTCTAAATTTTATACTTTTTTTTCAATTTAAAAAATATATCGACCTCTCTTTGCACCTTTTGAGACAATTGCTAGTATACTAATTTTTATAAAATCCATGATCTACGTGAAATGCTACATCGAAATTTTGCTAACTGCGGTTTGCATGAGGAAACAAGAAATTCCGAAACGAATGAAAAATCTGATGTTGGAAGCCACCATGGTGTAGATAGCGTAGCAAGCATCCATGGAAATATTGGCTCATTACTAATTTATTATGTCGACCTTACAACGAATTATGCTTTTCACATTAAAGCGTTTCTGGAATGGGGTGTTGCGATCACACGAGGGATTAAGTCGAAAAGGTGTACATCAGGTTCAAAGGGTGGTGACCAGGCTTTAAAATTGACGCCCGTTTGCACGTTTTTGTCCATTTTAGGTGTCAAATATAGGTGATTTTAAAATATCCACGTCATTGTTGACTGGTAAATAATGGAGAAAAGTGTCATGATACAAAAAAACACAAGTTTATATATATATATATATATATTTATGATTTTGGGAAGGGATATGAAGCATAGGGAAAGAAGTTGAGTGATACTTAAAATTAAAAATTAAAATTAAAATATTTAAGATGGTATTTGATTTTAAGTTGTGTATTAATTAAATTTGACGTTATCTACTTGAATATTTGAATTAATTTAAAAATCCACGAAAATTCATTGAATTTTAATCAAATTACTTAAAAGTCGTGAAAACCTAAAAGTATTGCTTAAAAATCATGATCATAGTGGCATGCCATGCCTTCTGTGATAACCCCATATTTGTAAATATGAAAATCTACTGTGGTAAAAGACAGTAAAACAGTTGTTGTTATGTTTTAAAAGAACAAAACTGGACAAACTATTTTATAAAAGTAATTTAAATATTTTCTTGAAATGCTGGCAGCGTCTAGGAGGTGGATTTAAAAGAAAGTGATCAGTTATAATAACTGAGGGGAACTACCCTCCCAAAAAAACAGGAAAAGTCCTGGCTGTAGGGGGAAGCTCTATGCTGTGTGGACAGGCAGAGGAGACCTTTTCCAAGAAGAGGAAAAAGGGAAAAGACAAATAAAAGACTGGTTAAGTCTGGTTAGGACCAGATAACCAAGCACAGAGTGCAAAAATCTTGCTGAGGGCTTGAGATCTGCAAGATGGCTCGGGGGGAGACTTCCGTCTGAGGGATGGATCTCATGGCTGGGTGGTAGAGCTTAAACAAAGAACAGGTGACCTGCTTGAGAAACTATTCCTGACTCGGGCGAATCAGGTACGGTTTCAAGTGCTGAGTCCCTGATTGAATATACATATACAGTGGAACTTATAGCAAGTAAATATGGATTATATTTTATTTTCCTAGATGCTGTTAGTGTATATACAGTGAATTTACAGGTAGAAAATAAAGATTATGTATCATAAATCTAGACACTGTTATTAGATACAGCGTACCTACTGTAGGGTTTCATTACCCTAAACACTGTTACAAATTGCTTAAACGACTGCACAGGTGTAGTTTTAAGCGAAAGGGCAGCTTATAACTCGAGAAGCATGGTCGGGAAAGCTAGCCGTATACTGGTCTTAGAATGAGAAGGGCGGTGGCCCAAGTGAACCGACTAGTAAATAGTGAACCTGATAAATCAATCTCAAATGGTGAACATGATAAATCAACCTCGTCCGAGAGACAGAGGCGCTGTGTAGTGTCGGAACAGCAATAATGGAATGAACAAGTGCGGGTTCTTTAAAATAAACAAGCAGAAGTTTAACAAGTTGACAGAACGAGTATGGAAACGCTTGAAGCCTGAACAACGAGCGCCGACTATGGTCAGTGTTACTCGTCAATAAGAAAAAGGAAAACCTTGTAGCGATTATAACATTGATTGTTAACATGCATAGAAAATAAATAGGTTATTCCGGTTTGGAAGATTAATTTAAACACCGGGTAAATATAGAACCAGAACTGCATATCATTCCTGTACCTCAATAATGTTAAACCACAGATGTGTAATGATGCACAAGTAAAGAAAGAACAGAATCGAAAACCCTTTACAGAAAACTCTGTATATAAAGCTTATGAGGAACGGTTCTGTATATTTAGATATTTACGGCATTGTATAAAGGAAAAGATGCATGATATGTTTATTCTATTAAACCGAGAACCTCTAGCCTGAGTCTAACAAGGCAAAAACAAGCATAACAATACCAGATGGGTGCCTCGAAAACGGTAGACTAACCCTAAGCCAATTCATGAAATTGTTACCATTGAGTAGAGCGGAACCAGTGGTAAGTAAACAAACCATCAATCACTGTTCTGAGAAATAATAAAACACAGAGTATATTCATGGAGTGCGTGAATCATTTGTTAACCTGAAAACAGAGGTATTGTTACAGATTCGCATTTATATAACAACATAGCACCCAGGTGGTGAATAATGCAAGAGTAACCACTATACATTCATTAATACAGGAACCTCAAATTAGAGCATAAATCCGACAGTCCAGGTCTGAGCTTACGGCCGGACCCAATGTCTTGTATCATATATCAGAAAATACAAACCAAAGTTACGCATGCCACAAGGACAGTATTATAATCAAACAAAACTGTAAGTGCGTGTTGTAGCACTCCACCATGAATAGAACTTAACAATGTGCTCACAGAACTCAACCAGACATTAAGAGATATCGAATGCCACTGTGAGGGTTCTCTGTGGAGAAATACCTTGGCTTTGAAGCAAGGAAAACCTCGCTCGAACAGTGGTCTGCAAGCAAGCCATAACAGAAACCGCTCAAAATCGTAGAACTGTGAACCCTCATACGCAGAGCAAGACATGTTGAGAGAGGGAACTTACCGTGTTTGCCAAGGAGGGCCAAACCTTCGAGCTTAGCTACCATGGCTCCGATTGAAGGGGTTGAATGACTCAGCTGCACGCCCTGTTCACAAATTAGAACAACATCATAAGAACTCCTTACATTTGACCGTGAACTGCAATGATTTATGTTTTTTGTAAACCTCCAATAATAAGGATTAATACCTGTAAGGGCGTGTTGGTGTGAACTGAGCAGCCTTCGGGGAAGAGGAAGGAGACAGATAAAACACCGGTGATACCGAACCAGGAGAGAAACACAGAACCGGAGCTGGAAGAGCCGAGAAACAAATGAACCCTGAATCGACCAAAACGAATTTTATACGATGGCTTAAACCCTCGGAAGCCTTTCAACCCTCCGATCCAAGCGAGCCATCGTGGCCGTCTATCCAAGGCGGGAAAGTATAGCGGGAACGCCGAGAAAGCTGTGACCGAGGAGTCACATGGCTGAAGGGACGAGTCTTGCCACATGCCGGTGTGAGGGCCAAAGTCATTAAGGCGACGAGTGAGTTGGCACCTGCAGAGACTGCGGTCGGACCAACAAACCCCGTGCCGCATTAAAACAACTGCATAGTAGGTAGATCAATGGCTGGAAGCCTCTATGGCCCACGCCTGTTTGAAACTCATATGACAGTGCCAAAAACATATAACATAACATGTATATACAAGTTAAACGATGACAAGATGTGAGCCAGCTCACGGTACGAACCATGGAATAAATTTTGTGTATAATATGTTTCCATACGCTATGTAGTCGGGCATGTAGCCATGTATAGTATGTAAATCATATTGGTAACAGATTATGTATATGGTTATACATTGGAAAAAAAAATTATGTGTGTATTGTTAAAGAGGTGTGACAAATTGGTATCAGAGCCCAGTTTCAACACTGTGGCCTCAGGCAAAACATGCTTCACTGAGCAGAAACGTACACCATGCATACATATGTAAGTTAATAATTATTTAACTGTTGTTCTGTTTATTTAGGGGTGAAATACAGACTTACAACAGCTAACAGTTAAGCCAGATAGGGGATGAAATGCAAGGACCCGGCAGTAACCCTCGAGAGAACCCAGAACTGTGGGTACAGTTGGGTGAGGAAACACGAAGTACCAACCTTGCAATCCTGGAAACTGTTCAGGAGTTGAAAAATGAGATGGCACAGTTGCGAGAAGACAATGCACGTTTGACAGTTGAACAAGAAAGGATTCTGAAGAGTTTGTCGGACAGGCAAAATCCACCTCTATCTAACCCCAGTGCGGAACAGCAGAGGATGACAGAAGAACAAAACTATCAGATGGAACCTGAAAATTCAGAAGGCAAAGAGGATCATTCTGACAATGTACCAGAGCAGCAGACTTCAAAACGTCAGAGAATGGAGCTGCAGGGAGAATTTCGAAAAATCAAACCCCCACATTTTGATGGCGAACAGGAAGAAGCAGCTGAAGCTTGGTTAATAAATATGAATAAATATTTTCAGTTGTACGAATATGATCATAACTTGAAAGCGAGATTAGCTATTTTCCAGTTACAAGGTAAGGCAACCTTGTGGTGGGAGGAAATCAAGATTATCAAGGGGGTAAGCGAACGGACCATTACCTGGGAGAAGTTTCAGAAATACTTCAAAGAAAGGTACCTGACGGAACGATTCTACGATGAAAAGGCCAGAGAATTCCATGATTTAAGATTGGGACAGCAGACAATGGACGAGTTCATTAATCGCTTTACCTCTCTGCTACGTTATGTACCTTACATCAAGGAGGAGAAAGCTAAGGTCCAAAGGTTTGTGAGCAGCTTACCTTCATATATAAGGGAGAGGATTGAGTTTGACAATCCTAGGACCATGGATGAGGCTATTCGTAAAGCAAGGATCTGCTACCAGCAGAGTAAACAGAAGGGGGACACCTCAAACAAAAGATGGAATGAGAAAAGGAGCAGTCGAATGGTTGGGAGCAGCAAGGGAGGTCGCAGCAGTGGGAGTAAGGGTGCTGGTAAAGGATTAAACAGTAGATCTGTTGCAAGGAATGTGCCCCGATCTAGGCCAATGAGCGAATCTAGAGTAAGTGAGCAGCCTGTTAGACCAGAAGGTGAGGGGATGACCAGACCTCCAGTTCAATGCTGGGGTTGTGGAGGACCTCACTATGTTAAAAACTGCCCACAGCGAAAGGGGACAGACCAGATATCCCAAATTCATGAAGCATCGACCGTTGGGGACGTGGCACGCAGTGTACCCAGAATTAATGCAGCTTTGGAAGACCGACAAGCGGAATACCAGCCATCTATGGTTGAATTTGAAGGTAAAATTTCACACCTTTCTATATCTGTTCTTATTGATCCAGGAGCTACTTTAAGTTATGTTAGCCCAAAGATAGTAGAACAGTGTAAATTACAATCTGAAAAGTTCAAGAATCCGTGGCTGGTCCAATTAGCTACAGGAGCCAAGAGACGAGTCTTGGCCAAGGTAAATAATTGTTCTTTAACTATAGCAGGACAGCCAATAGTAGCAGATTTAAACGTACTACCGTTGGGTTCATATGACATCCTGATTGGGATGGATTGGCTGGAAAAACACTGGTCCTTAGTGAATTGCAAAACAAAAACCATCTACTATAAAGATGACCATGGAGAGCAGCAGGAGTTACAAGGAATCAAACATCCTGTACAGATTCGACCCATTACAGCATCTCAGTTAGCTAAATGCATCAAGAAGAAATGTCAAATCTATGCTATTCAGGTGGGTTACGCAAATCAGAAGGATAAAACTGCCATGCTGGGCAACATCCCGGTGGTACAAGAATTTGCAGATGTCTTTCCCGAGGAGGTACCGGGATTACCACCTAAAAGGGATGTGGACTTCACCATTGAATTGATTCCGGGAGCAGCACCCGTGTCACGGGCACCATACCGAATGAGCGTGCCAGAACTAACGGAATTAAAAATGCAACTGCAGGAGCTGTTAGATA
The DNA here is from genome assembly GCA_031772625.1 of Pinus tabuliformis. Taxonomy (NCBI): domain Eukaryota; kingdom Viridiplantae; phylum Streptophyta; class Pinopsida; order Pinales; family Pinaceae; genus Pinus; species Pinus tabuliformis. The sequence continues at coordinate 1,823,676,177 of CM062819.1, read as the reverse complement.
AAAATTACATCCGACCCAGTGTATCACCTTGGGGAGCCCCAGTGTTATTCGTCAAGAAGAAAGATGGAACGTTTCGGATGTGCATTGATTATCGTCAGCTGAATAAGCTCACGATCAAAAATAAATATCCTTTGCCTCGGATCGACGAACTCTTTGATCAGGTAAAGGGAGCGACGGTATTCTCTAAGATCGATCTGCGATCTGGTTATCATCAGATCAGAATTAAAGATGAGGATATCGCTAAAACAGCTTTCAGAACGCGGTATGGGCATTACGAGTTCGTGGTGCTACCTTTTGGTCTGACCAATGCACCTGCTACCTTCATGTGTTTGATGAACAGTGTGTTTCACAGATTCTTAGACAAATTTGTGTTGATATTCATAGATGATATCCTGATTTATTCCCGATCTAGAAAGGAGCATGAGGAACACCTAAGATTGGTGTTGCAAACTTTGCGGGAACATCAATTGTATGCAAAGTTTAGTAAGTGTGATTTCTTCAAGGAGGAGATACAATACTTAGGCCATGTAATCACAAAGGAAGGAATTGCAGTAGACCCTGAGAAAATCAGAACTATAATGGAGTGGCCCATACCAAAGGACGTGGCAGATATTAGGTCCTTTATGGGGCTAGCGGGTTATTATAGAAGATTTGTCGAAGGCTTTTCTAGGGTAGCATACCCTATCACCTCCTTACAAAAGAAAGGAAAAGTATTTAAGTGGACCTCAGAATGTCAGAAGAGCTTTGAACAGCTCAAGCACTTACTCACCACCGCACCCATATTGAGTATAGCTGATCCTAATAAGGATTACGTGGTCTGCACTGACGCAAGTAAAGAAGGCGTGGGAGGAGTGCTGATGCAAGAAGGAAGAGTCATTGCATATGAATCAAGGAAGCTGAAAGAACATGAGCAGAAATACTCTGCTTACGACCTGGAGCTGACGGCTGTTATTCATGCCCTGAAAATGTGGCGACACTATCTTTTGGGGAAAAAATTTCTGTTGCTAACAGACCACCACAGCCTAACAAACTATTTCAGCCAACCCACCTTAAATACGAGGCAAGCTCGTTGGGCCGACTTCTTAAGTGGGTTCGACTTTGAAATTAAGCATTTAAAGGGGAAGGAGAACCGAGTGGCTGATGCATTAAGTCGAAAGGTACAATGCGTGTGCAAGATTTCGGTTAGTAAATGGCAGAGTACTCTATTTGAAAAGATAAAAACAGCGGCTGAACATGATGTTGTTTACCAGCAAATTAAACAGCAAGTACAGCAATTTTCTGGTAAGGAAACACAACAGGGGTATGAGCTGGATGATGCCGGAATGTTGTATTTTAACAAAAAGCTGTATGTACCCAATGAAGATAATCTTAAGAAGCTGATTCTGGATGAATTTCATATCAGCCATTATACCGGGCATCCGGGTTACCAGAAAATGGTTACCGCTCTTCGAAAAGAATATTACTGGCCAAAAATGAAGAAAGAGGTAGCTGAGTATCTAGCACGATGTCTAGAATGTCAGCAGATTAAGGCGGAGCATTTGCATCCAGCAGGGCTGCTACAACCCTTACCCATTCCGGAATGGAAATGGGAGACTATCTCCATGGATTTTATAACCGGATTGCCTCGAACGAAGAAAAATAATGATTCCATTATGGTGGTAGTGGATAAGTTGAGTAAGGCAGCACACTTCATACCTGTGCAATCAACATATAAGGCTGTGCAAATCGCTCATATTTTCATGCAAAATGTATTCAAATTGCATGGACTTCCGAAGGTAATTATCTCCGATCGTGATGTTAAGTTTACATCAACCTTTTGGAGGACATTGTTTGCTGAACTAGGAACACAGCTGAACTTTAGCACAGCTTATCATCCCCAAACAGATGGCCAAACAGAACGAGTGAATCAGGTTTTGGAGGACATGCTGAGAGCATGTGTCATGATGAAGCCAACCCAATGGGAAGAATATCTCCACCTGGTCGAATTCGCATATAATAATGGGTATCACTCCTCAACACAGTTGAGTCCTTTTGAGGTCATGTATGGGCGGAAGTGCCGCACACCCTCAAGTTGGGGTGGACCTGAGGATAGGTTACGAATTGGACCTGAAATGCTCAAAGAAATGGAAGACACGGTAAAGAAAGTGCGTACCAACTTAAAAGCCGCTCAGGACAGACAGAAAAGTTTTGCTGATCGAAAGAGAAGGTTCAAAGAATTTCAAGTTGGGGACCATGTGTTTGTAAGAATTCAACCTAGAAGGAGTACCTTACAGTGGAGCAGATGTGCCAAATTAGCACCTCGCTATTTTGGACCTTTCCAAGTCTTAGCAAGAGTGGGGCCAGTAGCTTATCAACTCGCCCTACCAAGCCATATTAAGATCCACAATGTTTTTCACGTATCCGTATTAAAACAATACGTTTACGATCCTAAACATGTGATTCAATGGCAGAATGTTCGGGTAAGAACTAATCTGATCATGTTAGGTAAGCTTTGTTCTTAAACAAGAAATAACTAAATCTGTTGCTGATTGCAGGTCGAGCCGGAAGGCGAGGTTCTGGTCGAACCACTGACCATTCTCGACCGGAGAGAAGTGCAGCTGCGGAAACGGGTTATTTCCCAAGCTAAGGTACAATGGCAGCATTATGGGCCTGAAGAGGCCACTTGGGAGGATGAGGAACTCCTTAGAGAAGCTTACCCGAATTTGTTTAAGGGAGACAGACATCGGGACGATGTCCAATCTCAGGAGGGGGAGATGTGATAACCCCATATTTGTAAATATGAAAATCTACTGTGGTAAAAGACAGTAAAACAGTTGTTGTTATGTTTTAAAAGAACAAAACTGGACAAACTATTTTATAAAAGTAATTTAAATATTTTCTTGAAATGTTGGCAGCCTCTAGGAGGTGGATTTAAAAGAAAGTGATCAGTTATAATAACTGAGGGGAACTACCCTCCCAAAAAACAGGAAAAGTCCTGGCTGTAGGGGGAAGCTCTGTGCTGTGTGGACAGGCAGAGGAGACCTTTTCCAAGAAGAGGAAAAAGGGAAAAGACAAAGAAAAGACTGGTTAAGTCTGGTTAGGACCAGATAACCAAGCACAGAGTGCAAAAATCTTGCTGAGGGCTTGAGGTCTGCAAGATGGCTCGGGGGGAGACTTCCGTCTGAGGGATGGATCTCATGGCTGGGTGGAAGAGCTTAAACAAAGAACAGGTGACCTGCTTGAGAAACTATTCCTGACTCGGGCGAATCAGGTACGGTTTCAAGTGCTGAGTCCCTGATTGAATATACATATACAGTGGAACTTATAGCAAGTAAATATGGATTATATTTTATTTTCCTAGATGCTGTTAGTGTATATACAGTGAATTTACAGGTAGAAAATAAAGATTATGTATCATAAATCTAGACACTGTTATTAGATACAGCGTACCTACTGTAGGGTTTCATTACCCTAAACACTGTTACAAATTGCTTAAACGACTGCACAGGTGTAGTTTTAAGCGAAAGGGCAGCTTATAACTCGAGAAGCATGGTCGGGAAAGCTAGCCGTATACTGGTCTTAGAATGAGAAGGGCGGTGGCCCAAGTGAACCGACTAGTAAATAGTGAACCTGATAAATCAATCTCAAATGGTGAACATGATAAATCAACCTCGTCCGAGAGACAGAGGCGCTGTGTAGTGTCGGAACAGCAATAATGGAATGAACAAGTGCGGGTTCTTTAAAATAAACAAGCAGAAGTTTAACAAGTTGACAGAACGAGTATGGAAACGCTCGAAGCCTGAACAACGAGCGCCGACTATGGTCGGTGTTACTCGTCAACAAGAAAAAGGAAAACCTTGTAGCGATTATAACATTGATTGTTAACATGCATAGAAAATAAATAGGTTATTCCGGTTTGGAAGATTAATGTAAACACCGGGTAAATATAGAACCAGAACTGCATATCATTCCTGTACCTCAATAATGTTAAACCACAGATGTGTAATGATGCACAAGTAAAGAAAGAACAGAATCGAAAACCCTTTACAGAAAACTCTGTATATAAAGCTTATGAGGAACGGTTCTGTATATTTAGATATTTACAGCATTGTATAAAGGAAAAGATGCATGATATGTTTATTCTATTAAACCGAGAACCTCTGGCCTGAGTCTAACAAGGAAAAAACAAGCATAACAATACCAGATGGGGGCCTCGAAAACGGTAGACTAACCCTAAGCCAATTCATGAAATTGTTACCATTGAGTAGAGCGGAACCAGTGGTAAGTAAACAAACCATCAATCACTGTTCTAAGAAATAATAAAACACAGAGTATATTCATGGAGTGCGTGAATCATTTGTTAACCTGAAAACAGAGGTATTGTTACAGATTCGCATTTATATAACAACATAGCACCCAGGTGGTGAATAATGCAAGAGTAACCACTGTACATTCATTAAATACAAGAACCTCAAATTAGAGCATAAATCCGACAGTCCAGGTCTGAGCTTACGGCCGGACCCAATGTCTTGTATCATATATCAGAAAATACAAACCAAAGTTACGCATGCCACAAGGACAGTATTATAATCAAACAAAACTGTAAGTGCGTGCTGTAGCACTCCACCATGAATAGAACTTAACAATGTGCTCACAGAACTCAACCAGACATTAAAAGATATCGAATGCCACCGTGAGGGTTCTCTGTGGAGAAATACCTCGGCTTCGAAGCAAGGAAAACCTCGCTCGAACAGTGGTCTGCAAGCAAGCCATAACAGAAACCGCTCAAAATCGTAGAACTGTGAACCCTCATACGCAGAGCAAGACATGTTGAGAGAGGGAACTTACCGTGTTTTCCAAGGAGGGCCAAACCTTCGAGCTTAGCTACCATGGCTCCGATTGAAGGGGTTGAATGACTCAGCTGCACGCCCTGTTCACAAATTAGAACAACATCATAAGAACTCCTTACATTTGACCATGAACTGCAATGATTTATGTTTTCTGTAAACCTCCAATAATAAGGATTAAGACCTGTAAGGGCGTGTTGGTGTGAACTGAGCAGCCTTCGGGGAAGAGGAAGGAGACAGATAAAACACCGGTGATACCGAACCAGGAGAGAAACACAGAACCGGAGCTGGAAGAGCCGAGAAACAAATGAACCCTGAATCGACCAAAACGAATTTTATACGATGGCTTAAACCCTCGGAAGCCTTTCAACCCTCCGATCCAAGCGAGCCATCGTGGCCGTCTATCCAAGGCGGGAAAGTATAGCGGGAACGCCGAGAAAGCTGTGACCGAGGAGTCACATGGCTGAAGGGACGAGTCTTGCCACATGCCGGTGTGAGGGCCAAAGTCATTAAGGCGACGGGTGAGTTGGCACCTGCAGAGACTGCGGTCGAACCAACAAACCCCGTGCCGCATTAAAACAACTGCATAGTAGGTAGATCAACGGCTGGAAGCCTCTATGGCCCACGCCTGTTTGAAACTCATATGACAGTGCCAAAAACATATAACATAAGATGTATATACAAGTTAAACGATGACAATATGTGAGCCAGCTCACGGTACGAACCATGGAATAAATTTTGTGTATAATATGTTTCCATACGCTATGTAGTCGGGCATGTAGCCATGTATAGTATGTAAATCATATTGGTAACAGAGTATGTATATGGTTATACATTGGAAATTTTTTTTTATGTGTGTATTGTTAAAGAGGTGTGACACCTTCACTTACTGTGCACACAGATATTTCCGCTTTTAAAAATTTTGAAATTAAATAGACGCTGCTCCACTCTAGGCGCTAACCCAACTTCGGCCATCTGTTAACCGTACCCGCTACCATCCTACATTGGATTCATATAAAACCTTTGGCTTATGTTTCAGTTTAGTTATGATCAGTTGTATTATGTTTTGTTGCAGCCATAAATGTTAGAATAATTAGAATACAAACGTTTTTAAATTTTAATCCAATATAACACATTTTCATTAAAATTTTAATATTAAATTTTATTTTTAAATAAAAAATCTAGAATGGAAATAATTTTAATTATATCTATTTACTAAATAGAATATGATAAAATTATTTTCAAATTATTTTTCCTATCAAATCTGCTGGGTTAGTTTAACATGATGTTAACAAGTTACAACCATTTAATCCTGTATTTTTTCCATGGTTGATTGATGGCGTCAAGTGTGTGTAAAACTAAGTTTGTAATGAATTGACGCTGCACTGCACCATCAAACTTAAATAAGCATTGAATCAAATTTTCTCATCATACTATTACCACTATAATCTTGTCTGCATAGGCTAACTTTAGCGTCCTTTGTACTTTTTGACAACATTGAATTTGCTTCAAATACATGGTTTGAGGCATCTTAACTTATAACTGGACCTTCACCGCCAATTTGGAGGAACAATAAGAAATTAGGAATGACAGTAGAATCCGCAACGCCACAACCGTATCCAAGAAATTGGAATCTGGAATCATTGCCTTCTTTGCATGGACATGCGGATTATCAACTTTCGTCTAGTTATGTGACATATAGATTTAGTACCTGCAACTTGCAACCGCATTTGGTAAATTACACCAGCCTGGCAGTGGAACTACCTTTAGCATCATCCATGTTGATGTAACACCAACATTAAAATTCAACAACTCTTGAGCCTTGATCAAGATTTGGTATTTAGTGCAGTCCACGGAAATTTATTGGAGCTTGAGGTCCGAAATTCAAATAGTGCTGGAAATTTGCTAGAGCTTGAGGTCTGAATAGTGCTATAAAATTGTTGGAGCTTGACGTCTGAATAATGTTGGAGATTGAGTTCCCTGATCGAGGAGAATCAAATCCAAGTCTCACTACTAATCCAAATAAATGCATGACAATCTAATCTTGTTAGTATTTCTTCTTGTCATGAAATTTCAATGTGCGTGTGTTTTCAAAAAAGTTTTCATAATCTTGAAATTTTTCTATAATTCCCATGGGCATATATTTCTATCAATATATTCATATGGACATCATAATGCTACAAATTCTCTTTGTTTTTCATAGCAACAGTTATGTGGTAACTGTAATGTAATAGCTAGGGATATTTTTTTAAGGGTGGTTCACCAGTATTGAGTGGTTGACATTTCAATTGGCCAAATATTTAGTAACAAAAATTCGAACAACTAAAATAACCTTTGGGAATGTAATAACAAATATATTTTCATAGCTTGTAGATTTTTTCTATAATTCCATGGATTTTAAATTGCATTTAAACAAATTTATAATTCCAGGAAAATACTATTTTTTATACTGATTTTTAATTCCTGCTATTGATATGCCATTCAAACTAATTACGAAAAGGCTCGCATTCTAACAACCTCAAGAAATACAATTATTTTATAGCATATTAAAACTTCCTCAAGATTGTATTTTTATATTGATTCATTTTTTATGTTTAATGGAAGGAAAGCTATATAATATGGACTAATTTTTTTAGATGGACTAAACAGTTTTGAGAGATTAAAAAAAGGGGAATATAGAGTTAAGGCAAAGTGAGTGGATTTTTTTGTTTATAAGTTTTTAAAAGAATATAAATTTATGATAATTTGTTTTAATATAATTATTTGTATCAGGTTAGTATTAGAAAAAATAAAATAAAAATAGTATGGTAATTTATCAAAATTTAGATAAAGTGTTGAACATGATTTTGATACATTTTTAAAATAAAATTAGATAGATTTTTATTGATGGGTAAAAGTAAATGTTAAAAGTCCTGCGAAGGGCCGTTTAAAACTAAAACCGTCATTAAAAAATTCCATAATGGGCAGGGGGACCTATCAAATTTAACCCCTGGTGGTGATACTGAGATCAAATATTTTACAAAACAATACCAATCACACAAACACATGTATCGGTTATACCCATGGCAGTGACTGACAGAAACCATGAAGATTCATAGAAGAGCTTAATATTTCATTACTAAACATAATTATTTATAGATACATATGAAGGAGAGTCAATAATGACCTCCACCGATCTTCGCCGTCTTGAAATGATGTTCAATTGATTCTTGCACAGTCACATTAAATTTGCTGACATGTGAACAGTGGGCAGCGCCGTTTGCGCAGTTGTGATTAATGGTCTAACACCTCCCCTTCATCAACTTCAGCTTTCTCACTACCCTCCATACTGTATTTCATTTCAAGAATATCCCAAAATATTTTTGCATCACATATTTCACCAAATTCATACAAAAGACTAGACAAATATTTTCATGTAAAGTTGATATGATGAGAAACAATGCTACTGCACCTCTACTTTTATCAATGGCATTTATGGAAATTCCTTGAACAAATTGTCATAAATTTACTGAACCAAACAATCCCTCCATTTTTATTGCTCAAAGTTGATCAGAAACTTGAACACTCATAGAATGAGCTTGATATTTCATTACTAAACATAATTATTTATAGATACATATGAAGGAGAGTCAATAATGACCTCTGCCGATCTTCGCCGTCTTGAAATGATGTTCAATTGATTCATGCACATTCCTGCACAGTCACATTAAATTTTCTGACATGTGAATAGTGGGCGGCGTCGTTTACGCGGTTGTGATTAATGGTCTAACACCTCTCCTTAATCACAACGACCTAAACTTTAACTTGCCTGTTGGTCTAAGTCTCAGCTAGGCTTACAACAAAACATTTCATTTTTGTCTTCATGCTAAAGGGTCCATGCTTGTTCCTTTTCCTTTGCTGGTGCAGTTTCATTTTCACCTTTATTGCTTTCCTTATGAGCTTCCTCTGCTCCTTGCTTACGTACTTAACATCAACAACCTTTTCCAGATTGGGATGCAATGCAAGATCCCGAACAAGGTAATCTAATTCATGTTCTCCCCACTTTCCATGAGGAGCCACCAAAATGCACTCATCTTCGAACATGAGCGGCCTCCGAACAGCATCCATAGTAGTATCCTCCACTGTTGCAGAAATCTTAGAAACAAAGCCAATCACATTACTAGCAATTGGGTTCAAGGACAAACAAGTTTTGCTCTCTTGTGGAATGGACTCCACCTCTGAATATTTATGGTCATCAATAAAATCATTGTGTTGATCTAATAGTTCTTGTGACTCAAAAATACTACCGAAATAAAATATATTACCAAGCCCAAAAATACTTCCAAATAGGCTCTCCAAAACATCATCAAAAAGATCAACATCCAATATTATCCCACTCATTGTACTCCCTCCAATCAGACCAGTGACCTTCTAAAGGGATCTCCACACACAGTGCTCACTAACAACACTCACTGTGGATTGAACAATGCATTAAATTGGCCTTCCACACTTAGTAACACTTCACAAACTAGGCATACATAAATATTGACATGAACCAAGCAAAGATTCACCTTGAACAAGACCCACTTGCACCATTCAACTTGGCAAATCGGCGCTACTTGCAGCACTCTATTGCACAGCAAGCTCTCCACACAGCAATTCATTAACAATGGCACCTTGTGAAGCTTCTCAATCAACTCTCAAGCTCTCAAACCTAGGCAAACACACTCACGCGTTCAACACAAGACTCCAACAACACTCTACTTCTCACACTCTATGCTAGCTGACAACTCCTCTTCTTGTCTATGCCTCTTCCAATGACTCCACTTGACAGCAATTTCATGCTCTTGCTCTTTCACCCCTATCGATCCCTTCTCTGGCTCTTCACACCACAGAGCCCATAGCTCTACACACCATCGAGCTTACAGCTTTGGCTCTGAGCTGACACTCTGCACACCATCAAGCTTACAGCTCTGGGTCTGAGCTGACACTGTGCACACCATCGAGCTTACAGCTCTGGCTCTGAGCTCACATGCTCCCAGGCTCACCCTTATGCCCTCTTCCGAACAACACTGGACCGCACATAGCTCCACAAGGCGACCTCTCAACAGCTCACTTGAGCTCTGTCTCCAACAACGCCAAACAACAAAACAGTTAATCTCTGCACAGCGGACACTCCATGTCACACGGAAACAGCAGTGACAACTCTTCAAGGTTAGTCTTCTTGACCTTTAAACACAAATCTGCTCTTCACACAACAGATCTACAAGGCTTCCCCTCTCGTGACTGGACCTCTTCAAGCCACGCGGATTTAGCACTACTCCAGGCAACTCCACGTTGGGTTACATAATACTTCTAGCGCTACTCCAGTAGCAAGAAAGCAGCATCTCCACGGCGTCACCAGACCAAGCAACGATATTGCACGTTCTGTCTGGCTCCCCACACGGCTTGCAGCTTTCTCTGGATCCACACTCAAAGCTTCTTTCACGTCCTCAAGCTTGAGCTTGCACCAAGCCTCTTCCCAGCAGCCACACCATAACATAGCACACTGCGCTCTACACACCACCGAGCCCTCAAAAACGACGCTCACTGGCTGGCCAGTTTCCTTAGGTGCACTCGGCTCAGTTAAACACACAATCTCTTCAGGCAAGCACCCTCTTCAAACAGTTTCACAGTGCTGCTCAAATCAACATGCACCTCACAGTGCCACTCACACAGCGTCAAATCGCATAATGTCTTCAGGACTGCGCTCTCACAGACTGCACTCTCCATGGTAGCGAACAACTCCAGGCATTGACTGACCTCACAACCTAGGATGGGCTTTCTCTCCACGGCAGCAAACAACTCCAGACTTTGACTGACCTCACAACCCAAGATGGGCTTTTGGTGCTGCCGCCTAAACACTAAGTCGAAACCCTCGGCTCTGATACCATGACGGAAACTTGAAGACTCATAGAATGAGCTTGATATTTCATTACTAAACATAATTATTTATAGATACATATGAAGGAGAGTCAATAATGACCTCCGCCATTCTCCGCCGTCTTGAAATGATGTTCAATTGATTCCTGCACAGTCACATTAAATTTTTTGACGTGTGAATAGTGGGCGGCGTCGTTTGCACAGTTGTGATTAATGGTCTAACAGTGACCTGAGTGACTTGGAAAGTCTTCAGTCAGAAATTAAGAGTAATGAGTAGGTTTCATTGTGTGTTAAGAGTAATATAAAATTAATTATAGGTTTCGATTATAGAGTTAGTAAACATGTCACTCATCCAGCATTGAAAAATCACTTCACCCATCGAGAGCAGAATAGTGGACAAAAATGTAAGGCAATGTTAAACAAAAAAAAACTATATTATTGTATATTAATAGCAATTTTACAAAGAATTTGGGATGTGAAATTGAATATTGATTTTGAAATTTTTTTACGAGGATAATTACAGAATATTTGTACTAGGTAAATTTACTCTAAGGATATTACATCTATGGAATATTTATATTAGCTTAGATACATCTAATTCTGGATTACGAAGTTAGATGGATATAGGTTGGTTCCAGTTGAGTTGAGGGCCACAATGGCATATTTTAGATTATCATTATTATGTATATATTTGAGATAATTTTACATTATGTTTTCTTTGTTTGACATGAATATAATATTTTCTTCTTTAATTTTGTTTTTTTTTGTTGGATCCTTTTAGTGGTTTGTGTGTTTATGTGTTTGGATTTGGATGGTAATGTTTGTGAATGTTACAATTGTTGTGTTATATTTCTATATGTGTATGCAATTACCTGTTAGTAATTAGTTGGCTATGAAGAAGGGAGACAATATTGTCAATAGTTTGCAAGAGGATTCATACTGCACATATATTTAATTTAATTTTAGGTATCACAACTTTTGACAATTAATAATTCTTAATGGTGTCCCTCCAAGTATTACTAAATATATTTTGAAGAGTAGTTTTAATCATTTATTGCATCAAGATTACTCTTGAAATCATTTATTTCATTGCTAATGTTTGAAATAATTTATTTCCTTCAAAATATTTTGATGCATTTTTTTATCTATAGATTGTTTTGCAAAAGTCAAGAAATAATGTAATTTTGATTTTTTTTAATGAGTGGTCATATTTACAAAATCTTTAAATCATTTGTTAGTTTTCCATCTTTTCATATCGATTATATAAAAAGGATAGTTGAATTTGTAACCCATTCAATTATTTAACTCGAACTATTATAGTAAACATCTTACCTTGTCTCTCTTGCTCTCCAATATTAATAGGTTGAATTACTATAACGCAAAAATCAATGCAAACTATCAATCCTTTTTTATGCTTACACTGAGATAAATGCACATTGTTAATCCAATCACTTTAATTTAATGTACCATCATACATCGAGTTATATCAAATCAGAAATCATCATCTACATTGAAATCAATTAATCTAATGCACACAATTAATAAGATTAGAAACATCTACATTGAAATCAATGAATCTCATGCAAGCAATCAAATAAGATTAGAAACCAACATCTACGCTAAAATCAATTCATCTAGTGGAAGCAATCAAATATGATTATAAATCAACATCTACACTAAAATCAATGCATCTAGTGCAAGCAATCAAATAGGATTAGAAATCACCATCTGCATTCAAATCAATGCATCTAGTGCAAGCAATCAAATAGGATTAGAAATCGCAATCTACACTGAAACCAATGCATCTAGTGCAAGAAATCAAATAGAATTAGAAATCATCATCTACACCAAAATCAATGCATATAGTGCAAGCAATCAAATAGAATTAGAAATCAACATCTACACTGAAATCAATGTATTTAGTGCAAGCAATCAAATAGAATTAGAAAACAACTACACTAAAATCAATGTGTTTAGAGCAAGAAATCAAATAGGATTAGAAATCAACATCTACATTGCAATCAATGCATCTAGTGTAAGCAATCAAATATCATTAGAAATCAACATCCACATTGAAATTAATGCATCTTGTGCAAGCAGTCAAATAAGATTAGAAATCACCATCTACCATGAATCCAATGCATTTAGTGCAAGAATTCTTCTTCCCTCTCTCCCCCTCCATCTCTATCTATATCTCCCTCCATCTCTCCTTATTTGTCTCTCTATCTCGCCCCCAAACATACACACTCTCTCTCCATCTCTTACTTTTCATTCCCCTCTCTCTTGCTCCAATTTTCTCTCTCTATGTCTTTTTTCTTCACTCCCTCTCTCCCCTCCCTCTCTCCTCCTCTCTCTCCCTCCCTCTCTCCTCCTCTCTCTCAAGTCCCTTTCTCCTCCTCTCTCTCAAGTCTCTCTCTCCCTCTCTCTCTCTCTCTCTCTCTCTGCCCTCCAACCCGATCACTATCTCCCTCCCTCTCTGCTTCTCTCTCTCCCCTCTCCATCTTTGTGTCTCCCTCTCTCTCTTACCCTTCTCTCCCTCTCTCACTCCTCTCCTTCTCTCTCTCTCTCTTCATTCCTCCTCTCCCATATCCTTCAGTTTATCTCCTCCAATGCAAGCAATCAAATAGGATAAGAAATCACCATCTACACTGAAATCAAAGCATCTAATGCAAGAATCCTTCTTCCCTCTCTCCCCCCTCCATCTATGTCTATAACTGCCTCCATCTCTCCTTCTTTGTCTCTCTATCTCACCCCCCTCCCCAAACACACATGCTTTCTCCCTCCATTTTATCTATCTCTCTTGCTCTCTATCTCTCTCTTCTTCCCTATCTTCACCTTCCGTCTATATATCTATCTCTCTCTGTCACTCTTTTGTCTCTCTATACCACCCCAAAAACATACACATTCTTTCTTCATATCTATCTATATATCCCTCCTTCTTCCTCTCCCTCTCTCTTTCTTCCCCTGCTCTCCCTCTCTCCCCCCTTCTATCTCTCTTCCCTCTTGCTCTCCTCTCTCTCCATCTCCCTTATCACTACCTCTCTCTCACTCCACCTTTCTCTCTTTGTGTCTTTCTTCTTACCTCCCTCTTTCTCTCCCTTCTTCTCTCCTTCTCTCTCTCACATCCAAGCTCTCTTCCTTCCTCTCTCTCCCTTTCTCTCCTGCCTCCCTCTGTCTCTCCCCCTTATCTCTCTCTCTCTCTCTCTCTCCCCACCCTCCAACTCTGCCACTATCTCTCCTTCTTTCCCCCTCTTCTCTCTATCTCTCCTTCTTTATCTCTCTATTTCACCCCAAACATATACACTCTCTCTCCATCTCTCCCTTGTCACTCCCCCCCTCTCTCTCTCCACTTTTCTCTCTCTATGTGGTTCTTCTTCCCTCCCTCTTTCCTTCCAACTCCATTTCTCTATCACTCCCTCTCTTCTCCTGTCTCTCAAGTCCTTCCTCATCCTTCCTCTCTCTCCCTTTCTCTCCCTTCCTCTCACTCCCTCTATCTCTCCACCTCTATCAGTATGTATTTGTTCTTCCCTCCCAAATATATCTAGAGTTGGTATATATCATGATATATTATAATATATTATAATATAGCAAAATTAATATTATATTAAATTTAATATTGTATTAATCCTAAGTTATTAAATTTATAATAATAATTTTAAAATATATTAATATTAATATTAGATTTAATGATATTATTTACATGGCATGATAACAAAATTTTCAAATATTACAACTTCGATATGTATGCCTTTAGAGATTTTAATATATCCATAGGATATGGTTTTCCTTATTTTACAAATATTTAATTAAAAGAAATATTAAAACATTCTGGAACAAGATTTTCAATTTTTTGTAACATCCATTAGAAGATCAACCCAAAGGGATCAACCCCACCTAACCCTAAGGGCATTGAGGAGACTTGACCTTGTGACCTCCCAACTGGTGAGATACTTAGCAACAAGAACTCGACCAACTCAGCTAACAGAAACTCGACCAATTGAGCTAACCTTTGAAGCTTATGATAAAATAACTATTAAAGACATAATATTACAATACAATTATCTTATGAGTTTAATAATTATTTTATCATATAAGTTGAATTTGAATATAAAACGTTTAAATTAATTATTTGTATTTTTATAATTTTTTAAAATTTTATTTTGACCAATATAAATAAAATTTTAATTTTAATAACGTACAAACAAACTTACACATTATACTTGGGCCTCTCAACTCAACCAAATATATCCACCCAAAAGTAACTTACACATCATACTTGGCCCTCTCAACTCAACCAAGTATATCCCCAAGGGAATTACCCTTCTTGCTTTCTTAATCGCAAAAATGGTTTAACAAATAACAAAACTGCCTTTTAAAAAAATAGACCAATTAAAGTAACCAAAAAACAATTTTTTTATTACTAAGGTAAAAATATCAAGTGAAATTTCAAATTTTTGAAATGCTCTAGACAATGTGAATGACGAAACCGAACAATTCGTCGATTGGGATATCTAAACTACCAAAATCTCCTTGTCCTTTTAATGATGAAAGAGTTCTGTGGCTGGGCACAATGCATGGGATGATTTATCAAATTATTTTTAAAATAAAATATAATATCATTTTATGAAAGTAATGAATAGTTTTAGATGGAGGACGCATTGGAATATCTAATCTATAGTTGGTTTTAGGTATAATATGTTAAGGGATGGTTAATATTATTAGTTAATTGTTAAAGTTTATTTTTATTATAAGATTTTTTTAGTTAGGGTGATAGTCATGTTTATTTTGAAATAAGATTTTTAAAATTTTAATTTAATTACTAATAATTATTAAGAGGGTAGTAGAGATTAACAATTAAGATAGAGGATTGGGATTTATTTCAAAAGATTTTATGTATTTTTTACTTTTTAATTTAATTTTAAAAATGTCATGTTTACAAGTGTAATTTTAACTTTTATTGTTTATTGTTTCTTTACTTTGTTTTGTTTATTTTGGAAAAGGGCTTCTAGATTTAAATTATCATTATCAAATAATTTTTATAGGCATGTCTATTTTGGAATAGGGCCTTCATATTTAAAGCCTATTTATAGATTAAGAATCTTCATGATAAAGTGGATGTGAATCTCCATGGTTAGGAATCTGGTTACATGTTTTTTTTAAATGAACATATGTTAAACTTATATATTAATTCTTTTTAATAATAATAATAATAATAAAAAATTAGTCTTGGGAAAAGTGATGACATCTATACTTAGCAGCATATTATGGAGATGGTTATGTTGTTGCATTTCTCTAATGCAACGGCTAGGGTTCAGCTCTAGCCAACTTCCTCTTCCTCTCTTCCCAAGTTCAATCTGATGGAGATGTTCCAGGATTTTTTGGCTTCGAATTCCACTCATCTTTCGGTGGGTCCCTCCTCTTTCTCGCCTCATCTCTCTGATTCGTCGTCCTTTTTGGTTGGAAGCAGGTCAGAGCAAGTTATTTCAAGCATGGAGCTACCTATTCTTGAGGTTAGTTCATCGTCCTTTGCACCCATGCCTAATGTGGCCTTGATTGTGATTCCCTCTACCTCTGTGGAAGTTGGCTTTGTTTAGTGTTCTATTATCGTTCACAGGGATCTAGTCGTCAATTCTTCAAGTTTGATAGCCTCTTGAAAACCAGGGCTTCCATTGTCATTTTATGCTATGGTGAAATCCTCTCTGATTGCTTCGTCACTCCCTTCTTCTGGTTTTAAAACATTGTCTGTTAGTGAAGCTCTAATAATTGAGGTTTCCTTAGAGGCTGAGGCCTTAAGTGAAGCTAGATTTTTCTCTGAAGCTAGCCTAATCTGTAGGTTTAATGGGATGTGGTTGAGGCTTGTTTACCTCCATTCTTGGATTTCCAAGTAGTGGAAGCCTCTCATCTTTGCTGACTTGAATATTTACCCTTTGTCTTAAAGATTCTTCATTATCATTTTTTAGAATGTTGTTAATTATGCATTGGTCTCTGAATCTGGACCTCGGTTCTAAGGTAGTTCAGGAATCTCAATGCAACCCTGGTTCCCCTCTTTTGATCCTCTCTCAACATCAATTCTCGCTGCTTTGGTTTGGGTAAGGCTCCCTAACCTTCCTCTACATATGTGGAATCTTACTACTTTGACTTCAATTGGTAATGCTTTAGGCAAGTTTTATTGTCGAAGTAAGGACACATAATACTATCTGAAGCCCACATATGCTTTCATATGTGTGGAAATGGATTTCAGTAAGGGATTCCCTGTTGAGCTAAAATTAACTAACCATGGCTATTCTCGGGTTAAAAACCTTGATTACGAAAATGTATCTTTCTGGTGTAGAGCCTATTACGAGACTGGGCATACTCTCAAATCATGTCCCAAAGCTGGGAAAAATAAGTCAAAGAACTCCTCTTGAAAACCACATTGGTGGTCAGGTGTTAATCTTGATCACTATTAAATTTCAAAGGAGGATTCTCTTGCTATCAATTGCATCGAACCCCTTCCACAAAAGGGTATAAAAATCACTAAGTCTGATATAGATCATCCTCAAGCCCCAAAAGTCTTAATAGTAGATTGTGTATTTTCAATCAATGAAGTGGAAGTGACTAGAGCGTCGAAAAATGGAAGCAATGCAAAAGTATATTTGAAGGTCCTGCTACCCACCACTTTGTGGGTGATATCCCCAGGAGAAATTTTTCTCCATGATGAGCCTTAGTCGGTAGCCAACAACCCTTTGCAGCCTCTTACTAGCTCGTTGTGCCATTTCTCTGCCACCTGATCCGGCCATGTGGTCCCTCACCCACCTGTATTGATCGTATCTTTGAAGGTGGGCCTCCCGAATCTAAAGGTATGTCTTGTCATTTGGTAATTGAGTATTGGGTTTACTTATCATGGATACTTCTGGGAAGTAGAGATTGTAAATAAAGGTAATATCAGTGACTAGGAACTCTTAGAGGACTTGGGGAACATGGTTCCAAACCCGGGCAACACCTATGGTCGCTACTCTCAATATCAGCAGTGTTCATTCACATATTGGTTGGTGAAGACCCTTCTAGTGAAGGCTTTGATGATGGGGACTACAAGCATTTCAGGTCCTGTAGAAGAAATTCATGCTATCCATGAGGAATTCCAGTTAATCCAACATCAGATCCAGCAAAAAAATGCTCACCTTGCTTGCATTGAGAAGCATATTCCTTGCTTGCCTCGGATTGAATTGTTGGGCTCTAGCGCCAAAGATTTGACACCAGTCGAATCTTCAGATGATTAACTTCGTCTTTTGATGAGTATGGTTTTTTGTTGTTTAAGTCTAGTTTTGAATAGATGATTAGAAAGGAAGTATGGTACATCTAGTATAGGTTTTAGGTTAATAGTGGTTATAAAGATTGTCAAGTTTTTCTTGCTCTGTTGGACAATCTCAAACTTTTCAGATTTTGGTTGGCCTATAATGCAACCAAATGGTCAACATACCTGGTTTCCCTATGGGCAGGTTGAGACCATCTGGCATTGGATGTTGATCTTGTATCACCTACTTATTTTTGAAAAGTAATGGAAAGGTTCTGCCAAGCTTACAAAAAAAAAATATTGTATATAATATTGTTATATATTATTATATATAGTTATTATATATATTTGTATTTATATAATGTCTAATGTATTATGATGATTAAAGATAAAGATGTTATGTCAAAGATATAGTAATATAATGAGGAATTAATAAGAAATGAAAATAATTGTAAATTAACAAATCTTTGGATATGGAGTCAAAAAAGTCCTTATTTGAGACTCTAGTCACCCCTATTATTTCATATGGTTGTAAGGTTTGGGGTTGCAATATATCTAAAGAATTATCGAGGAAGATTGAGTTGATCATAAAACAATTTATAACCTACAACTTTGAGATTAAAGGAAATACTCCCTACCCTATCCTCTTGATTGAAGCTAGTATTTTCCCTATTTAAAGCATGTTTATGATTAGGTATCTCATGTATAAGAAGAAGTTATATGACAGGGAATCCAAGAGGCTCCCCAAAATTGCTTTTAACTCTAGCCAAAACCCTCACCACCAGCTCAAGCAAGGTTGGCATAAGGATGCCCAATCTTGGCTAGACCAATGGGGGGTAAAGGAGGAGATCATCTTGGAGAATAAGGATAATATTAAAAATATTATTACTTCTAAATTTAAATAGAAGTTATGGATGATAAGGAGTTAGAGAGAAAAAGGAAGTTGGGGTATTATAAGGAGGTGATCAACACCAACCTTGATAACTAGAATTATCTTTTTATATTGACCAACGCTAAGAAGAAAATGAATATTTCCAAGATAAAACTAATTCTCATGAACTTCAAAGTGAAATTGAACGTTGGTCAATTCAAAAAACACCTTGGGATGAAAGAGTCTGTCGCCTTTGTGATATTAAGATGGTTGAAGATGAAAAGCACGTTCTCTTGGATTACCCGACTCCTACTCACATTTGTTCTAATTTTCAAACTCTTTGCCACTCTACCAACCTTTTTGACTCGTTAAGTCAACAAAACTATGGTGATATGGGAATGTTTATCTGTCTTCTTTTCAATGATAGAAATAAAATATTTAAAAATATCAATTAACCTCTTACTTTTTTTCTGAAGATTTGATAACCCATATTAATATGTAGTTTTCGTCCTCCTCGTCATCCAATATTCATTTTAAAAAGGAAAAAAATAGTTATAAAAAAGTGACATGGAAAATTAAAAACAATTTAAAGAAACCATATACCATTGAGAAAAAGTACATATATTAAGATAAAAGGAAGTCAAAAGCAAGCTTATCTATAAACCAAAAAGGAGAAAAAAGATGATGGAGATGTGAGAAGAATATTTTAAATTAAAAACCATTTAAAGAAAATATATATATATATATCCTCGTCAAATATTCATTGTCAAATATTTATTTTAAAAAGAGAAAAAATGATTATAAAAATTTGACGTGGAAAATTAAAAACAATTTAAAGAAACCATATACCATTGAGAAAAAGTACATATATTAAGATAAAAGGAAGTCAAAAGCAAGCTTATCTATGAACCAAAAAGCAGAAAAAAGGTCATGGAGATGCGATAAGAACTTCTTAAATTAAAAATAATTTAAGGAAAAGTTAAATATAAGTGTAAAATATATATATATAAGAAAGTTGGTAAGTATTAACTAATTTAGCATAAGGAAAGAATATATAGACAAATTATATATATGAAAAAATAAATATAATAAAAATAAAAATATATAAAACAATGGAAAAAATTAAAAATTATTTTAAAACCGTTTAAAAAAAATTAAATATCAAATTATATTGTTATTTTCAATAATTTATATTTAAATTTGTAATTGTCAATTACGGTTATTTTGGGTGGTTGGTCGGAATGGTTGTTATATTCTCTACTTAGGTTCAAATCCTTGATGCCTTGACAATTATCATCCCCTTAAGAGGGTTCTTAGGAGTGGGCATTCCCCCTCGCCCCCACTTTGATATGATGTCAGCTCACACAAAATGGAGTTGCAGCTCCCACTAGGTGCATTACATGCACTCTCATCACTTCATCGATCATAGTGCGAAGCCAACATCAAGTTAAACATCATTTGAATATTGCATGCGACATAAGGAGGTATAGGAGGACTCCACATGAGAATTTATCAGATTAGCATAGCTGGAGGAAAAACTTGATAGTATAGACCGCAAGCTTACCATTCTAGCCAAGGGATCAACTAACATCTCCTCCTTGGATGAGGGTAGTGACCAACGAACACCACTAGTTTTTTGCTTGCGACACTAATAGTCAGTTTTCTTTTCTCTTGTCAATGTATGTCAAGGTCTGGCACAGCCAACTTGTTTTTATAAGTTTTTATTTACAAGATGCTCCAGTTAGACAAGGTCTTATCAACCTCAATACTCAACTAATTCATAATAGAAATTCTTATTATTAGAATATGGAATTTAACAACATAGAAGAGAAAAATGACTATTAGTGTTGCAAACAAAAAAAGTAATGTTTCAAACAAATAAAATTTAAAGAACTTCAAAACACTATAATATTCCTTTTTATTTTTACTTAGGGTTTCTAGGAAAAATGCTTCGGAAAATACTGCCACAAAAATTCTTAACAGAAATAGCCATAAACTCAGCTGGATTCGACCTTATTATATTAATATGAGAAGTTGTTACAACGGTAGTAATGGCTGGTAATAACTCCTCAAATCAAGAGAGATGTAGCCCATATTGGATATTTGTGTGATGCCCACTCCAATATGTTGGTAACGTTGAAGCTACATGAGATTCCTTACTGAAATATCCACAAGTGAGTTGGGGTTTCATCCAACAAACCAAGAACACAAGGGCTTTCATCCTAGGGTTTTCTGAAAGCTAAGAACCACATTCCCAAAGCTATTCAACGAAAAAATATTCCAAATCCAAGATATCCCAAATGACTTGATTCTCCTCATTTTAAAGGCTTGATAGATCTCTCTATAGCCTTCTAGAAGTATTTTATATTATTATTTTATTCTCAATCTAGAAGCTTCTCTCCTTCTCTTAATTTAAGTGAATTTTTATTTCATTTTATTCAAGTCACTTTTCCCCTTCTAGCCTTTTCTCCAATTAAGCATTTTTCCTAAATGACTAATTAAAGTAACTTTTAATCTTGGGAAATGATTAATTAGCCACCATGCTTCCTCCATCCAATGGAAATCACTTTTCAACATCCCATCATGTAGATCTCTTTGTTCTAGTTCCAACAAGCTATTACATCAAGGTATTTCTCCAAATATTCCCCTCCAAATGACACCTTAAGCGTATTTAATTAAAATATGTTAATAGTAACCTTGTTTTATGGGAATCATCGAAATGAAATAGAACCAAGAACAAACTGTGTGGAATTGACCCTAATGATGAGATATAATGAGTGAACCCCATGAGACCCCATAAAACTCCTCCAAAAACCCTTCGGGCCCACTAATGATATAATCTCACTCATGTGATATTGTTGTCACACACCCTGGAAATTCATCCTAACTGCATCATAAGGAAAACTAAAAATGGGGACATTACAAATCCTCCCACCCTAAGAGTACTTCCCCTCAATAAATCAACATCTATCAATTGTAGAGGCATTTATACACCAATATCAGAATCCCATATAGACCATTATGCCACACCATGCCTCCATGTTATCCCATCATGAACAAATCCTTCAATACTTGGATCCCAAACTAACCTCTCTCTAATTCTCCTATCAATAGATCCACATGGATCCCAATATCACATCAAGCATCTCATATCCCTCATGTCTAAGGGCTCTCGCTATGCAATGCCCTTGACTGAGAGTATCTCTCGAGGAATCCTCCCATCAATAGAATACCAACTCATAATCTCCTACCAATCCATCCTTTGGAATCAATCTTGTGCATAAATTCTCGCATAAGAAACAATCCCACCATGTTGATGTTAGGTGCCACTTTAATTCCAACCGGAATGCTCCTAAATTTCTTGGCCATCGTTTGATCTTAACCAACCTGTAAAAATGATCTAAAAGGATTCACACCTTTCTCCCTCTACCAAACCTCTTCCCCATTATGTTGAAGTGTCTTAATAGTACCAAAATCCTTGTCTATGTACTCTCGAAGAGGGCAGATATGAAACCCCCGAGTATACTCCTCTTGCTACCTTGCTAGGGGTTTTAGTTGTTCCCAAATACTAGGTGCCTTGGCTTCTAACTTGGCACATGCCACTCCAAGCTCCTTTAGTTTACTAATCTCCTAAAAGATAGTGCCTCGAAGTGTTTAGGCCTTCTTCCTCATCGCCATAATATCTATGTTGATATGTTCAATATTCTCATGGCGACTAACATCTAGAAGTCTTGTAGCCCTACTAGATATCTATGCACCTAGTTGCACCTCTTCATGCCTCAAAGTGTATAAGCCTTCTTCCTCATCGCCATAAGATCTATCTTAATATGCTTAATTGTCTCCTGACAGCTAATATGTAGAAGTCTTGTAGCCCTATTGGATATCTCTACACCTATTTGTACCTCGTCAATGGTTAGCCCCAAATATGGATGCTCAACTCCCTCAACCACTACTCCAACTTAAGCCTTCAACTAGCTCTCCAAATATGACTCATCATGCACATTATGCATATCCTCCTCCTCTTTTCCTTACACCTCTATGTGCTCTTCACGTTGGATCATCACTAGTGGCTCATCCCTCAAGTCTCCCTAAATGTCTTCTCCTTGGCCTATTTCACACATGGGAATAATTTGTTGCTCATTATTTTCATCCATCAAACATGGATGCACAAGTGATTTGTTATCAACATCTTCACATGATTGTTCATGCTCTTCAAAGGTATCCTCATGAAAATCAATAAACTCAACTATGGTAGAAGAATCCTCATCAGACTGATCAAAAGGAATCTCCTATTATTCTACCTGTTATGAATATAATTCATATAGAAATAATAATAAATATAAATATAAATAATAAGTAATTAATTAATGGTTAGTTAGTTAGTAATGAAAAGGCATATCTTAGAGACATGACCGTTCGTGGAAGGGCGCCTACCTAGGGTATATAAGAAGGCCCTCATTTTTAATTATAATCATCCTATATCAATTATTTTATACAATATACAATTTACAATTACTATCCTATGATGGATGTCCTTGTCTTTGAAGTATTTTAAATATTTCCGTTGCGTATACGACCTTTGGTCGTTACATTGGTATCAGAGCAGTGCGATCCTCTAGCCGCTCAATTGCTGCACAGAGTCGTGTTCTTTGATCCAGGCCATTAACCACCAAGATTTCATCAACAATGTTGCCGTCGAGATTGAAGCGTTTCACTACACCTTTGGGAGTTTCTCCTTCGTTGATTCGTCAGAGGCCCTTGGCTATTATATATATATATATATATATATATATATATATATATATATATATATATATATATATATATATATATATATATATCTATATGGGATTTAAATAAATATTAAAAAAAATATACTAAATGCTTGCAACAGTGTTGTCCCAGTCATCCCCCCATTAATGTTATCCGTCTGCCCACACCACTATAACCCTCTCGCTATAACAAAACAAAAATAGTTTTGTGTCTAAACGTCCCCCACCACTGTCACAACTACTATAAAAGCTCAGAATTTTCCTCCACCTTTCACCCGCTACAGTCATCGGTGCATATCATCCGATGACTGCCTGATGTAAATTCCACATTGAACATCATTCATTATGAATTCCACTCAAACCACGAAACCCGGCCACCATCTGAAACAACACCCAACCAACGACCACGTCAAAGCCGCTACCACTCTAGCCGTAATCGCTCCCCATAGGCCACCACTACCACCATTTTCCCTGTTCTATTTTCATCAACATTTTCACAAATGCTACTCTCTTCCACTTTCTAGACTCAGCCAATGCCCACCGCTCTCGACATTCCCATCATTGTGTTTGTCCCTCTGTCTGTCACTGCTCCTGTCAGCTGGACCCGACACCTCCTGGCCACAGGCAGATACGCTATACACACTACTGTCCACAGTCAACCAGGTGCTGGTCTGATCGTACCATTGTTCAACTTGCATCCAAGTCAACTGGCACCCGCATGAAAGCCAGTCATTCAGTCACGCTTCACCGCCACGTCCCTTTTAAAAACATGATTCGATGATAACATTAAGTTAATTAATATTATAATATAATTAATTACACCATATAATTTTATTATATAATTACAACTTAATTAATTAATTTAATTGAAAAAAAAAAAAAGAGAGAAAGTATTATAATAAAATAATACGAAAGGTACCTCTCACATTCAAGTTATTTAAAAGAACAGGTATTACCAAGGAAGTGTAAAGGCTATTGAGGAAGTCGGTTTTTCACACTTTGTATACTCATACAAAGGATATTAAAAAATTGAAGGGGGTTATTATAAAAACCCTAAGCCATTTCGATAAAGACAAAAGAAAAGACAACCATTGTAGAAAAAAAAATGGAGCCTAATTCGAAAATGATGAAGGAAGGCCGATTTTCCTATAAGTGTCTTTTAGTTGTGGATCACAGTTTAATTGCAATAAAAGGAAGTATCCAAGGAAGAGAAATTAATATCGCTATCAACACAAGCAACTAGGAAAATTACATCAACATTAAATTGACAAATAAGTTATTAATTCTAGAGCCAAGCATTGGTGAAAGGAAAACTATTTTTGGCTAAAAAGAGTATTAAATTAGTGTTTTTCTAGTGACAATAGATCATTATGAGTGTGTATCTCAATTTTGTGTTGTAACTATGGATAATAGAAAGATTGACATCACTCTCGGTCAACCTTGGTTTAAGGATTTGGGTACATTCATGTTAAACATAGAGAAACAAGTTTTGATGTTTCCTTATAAGGGGAAGATGTTCACATTTCGAAACATAACAAGCAAATCATAATTAATAACATCATCAATAGAAGACTTTAAGGATGTTTCAAAAGAAATGATTCAAGATAATAAAAGAACTATGTCAAAGAAGAAAAAGGAGCTTGAAGAAGTCATCTGTAGTAAAGACAAGGAAATTTCACGCCTCAGAAATCACCAAGAAAAACTACTCGAACAAGTCAAGAAAGCTAAAGCTACAAAGAAGGAACTCAAAAAGCATTTATTAGCACAAGAAGAAGAAAATTTGCGTTAAAAGGGCCTTACCCAAACATTATTAGAACAAATCAAAAGTTTAAAAGATGATGAAGCTACTAAGAATAAAGTCAACAATTTAGAAAATGATGAACTTGTACATCTAAGGAATCATAATCAAACCCTACTTACGCAAATTAAAAAACTTAAAAATGACAAGAAATCATTGAATGATAAGTTAGAACAACTTCAAGGTGAAGTATTGAAGTCATCAGTGATTTCAGTCAAAGTTGAAGATAAAGGAATAAATATTGATCCAATCAGTATCACAAGTAAGGAAGAAGAGGAATCTATAGAAGTTAAAACATATGCAGAAGTTGCAATTCAAATAATGGACATTCTAAATGATGATTCAGTCCGCCGGTCAACAACAACAGTGCCCGAACAAAATCAGGAATCAACCACTAACATGATAAGGGGAAGCGAAACCAAAGGAGATATGTATCGACATATGAATCACAAGAGCAGACTTTCCAATCAAGCTACGTACTAGTATCACTCGGAAAATAAACGACAAAATTGTGTTCCTAGGAATAATGAAGTTTGCAGAATCCAATCATATAATAACTATTCACCACACTTCTCCAAAGATCAGAAGACTCCCCGGAAGATTAATTTAGGATGGTACGATTTGTTCTTAGTACCACGATTTTCTCTATCACTCAGAGTATCATATCATCTTGTATCAACGAAGATGAAATTTCAAAGACGAGAAGATGTTCTCAGTAAGATTTGAGGACAAAGCTTCTTGAAGGGAGAGGAAATGATATGAATATAATTCATATAGAAATAATAATAAATATAAATATAAGTAATAATTAATTAACTAATGGTTAGTTAGTTAGAAATGAAAAGGCATGTCTTAGAGACATGACTGTTCGTGGAAGGGAACCTGCCTAGGGTATATGAGCAGACCCTCATTTTCAATTGTAATCATCTTATATCAATTATTTTATACAATATACAATTTACAATTACTATCCTACGATGGATGTCCTTGTCTTCGAAGTATTTTAAATATTTCTGATGTGTATACAACCTTTGGTCATTACACTACCCCTGTCATCTGTACCATTTTACCTAAGCATGAGTGATTAAGCCCCCAAGGCCCCTTACAGTTGAAGCAAAGATTTTTCCTCCTAAAATCACTCTTGTTACTCGTTTGTACGTTTGCATCTTTGTTCTCACTACTCGGATGATTAGATGGACATATATTTCTTTTTCATCCTCATTAACTCCTCCTTGGTTAATTGACTTCTAAACAATTTCATGTTCTGCTCAACCAACCTTTCAACTAATTCATAAGCAGCAGGTGAGATAATATGTTACTTCCTCCAAATGGCCAATAATATATATTACATCATCTTTCAAATGGCATCATGGCTACACATAACTCTAGCCATTATCTCTAAAATCTTGAGCCTCTTTCCACAGGTAGGACCCACAGTGTCATGCAAATTCTGAGAACTTTCTTCCATAAGCTGGAATATTTACCTCATTATGTCATCATTGTAAGGAGATATATATGAAGTTATCCTTATGATCTCACTGAGACAAGAGGCAACAATAAGTCTAATCGCCTCACAAGGGTGATCCAGGAAATTTTGTTTTATCAAGGCAAGCATTGTTAGTTTTAGGGCCCAATTTAAAATCTCAAATCTGATCGGTTCACCCTGGAAAGTTGTAAGTCTAATTTCTCCAAATCAAGGGGGAATTTCTCAGTCACCTTCATGATCTTCGCATCTGACACAAGTGCAAAGAGCAAAGTCCTTATGTCATGTTCTTTTTGCAGATCCCTCAACTGCTCCAGCTATAGAATAGCATGGACTCCTCTTGAGAAGAGTATGTCATTTTGCCTTTTTCTGTAGCCCAAAAGAGCATTGCGGTTTAAGGCATCAGCTAATGCACTGTTGTGGCAATTTAAGAGTTGTATTACATACTCCATTTTTACTATATTACTGCCCACTCAATGTGTAACATAAGTCGGCACTACAAAGGGCATGACAATGTGCATAAAATTATAGCAATATAACTACAAGACACAACCAATCTTTGCTCACAAACCAAATTTCCCTTCACACATATATCAACAACATTAAATACTAACAACAAATACTCCTAAACACAATCAAAATTTTCTCAACATAATTGTGCTCTCACCATAGAATAAGTATGACATCTACAACATATGGATTAACAAGATTGCACTAACACTAGCATCTCCTACAACATTGTCAACATGCGATTAAACCATGTGCACTATGTCCAAACGTATTTCTTTGCTTACCTCCATGGCACCAAAATCATAATTTGTTTCTCTTCAATGTGCATCCACCTACCAAAATTTGTTTCTAACCTTGGACCTATGGTTATGTGCCCACAACTGTCCAAAGTCAAACTCTAATGGCTATGGGTCACATCCAATCACCAACAAGATAATTTTCCTTCTACTTGCTATGATAACTCAACCATTGTTGCCTGGAATAAATGGAGCTTCCTTCATTCTCTGTTTCTATTTGGGGTTTGGAATGTGTGTGGTTTTAAGAGTTTATTGAGTTTTATGATTATGCACACACAAAAAATGCAACAATATATTATACATGGCATACATATGAATCTTTGCAAACACTAATTTTGTGCTTATCATTGGCAACAACCTCACACATATTAATATTGTCAATCAACTCTGACTAGCGGCACTTAAGACAGATAAGTAGCCATGCAAGAATACTAGTTACCCTTGTCATGTTTCAGCAAGCAATCACTTAGACAAATCATAAGCATAAACCACAATACCCTTGACTTTATCATTGATCAAGAAAACTAGAGGAAATAGTTTTGAAACACTATGATTCCTATGATACTAATCACATATCTAGCTCCAACAACATTATTTCAACATTTCATTATCTGAAACAATATTTTAACCCTAGTAATAGAGATGCCAAACTAGATTCAAACATACAACATATCACTTTGTCATTGAAAGTCTTTGCACATGTTAACCATTCATACCAACATACCATAGCAGTTATCATCGCACCAAAATAGAGAGAGACTATCACAATTTAGCACATAGACACACCCTCATCGTCAAATGATCCACCAGAAA
Organism: Pinus tabuliformis; assembly: GCA_031772625.1. Classification (NCBI taxonomy): domain Eukaryota; kingdom Viridiplantae; phylum Streptophyta; class Pinopsida; order Pinales; family Pinaceae; genus Pinus; species Pinus tabuliformis. The sequence continues at coordinate 1,823,647,634 of CM062819.1, read as the reverse complement.
TGAACTTCAAAGATTTGCATGTGAAGAGAACAATGACATGAGATTCGTCCATAGAGACACAGCCACACACATGTGCCAAAACAAAGATTGAATGACAAGCACCCACATTTTCGCACTCCTTACTGATAGATACCTCTATTCACTCAAGATCATGGATACCACTGATCACGGCCTCAATCGCTCATTTTACCGAGTAATAAACAAAATGGTGGTGATTTTCCAGATCTGCAGTTGAATTTTGGCGGCATTATTATCGTGGTGATTTCTTAATAGGAGAAAATGATTGATTAGTTTGCGCTAGATAGGGTTCATGACAACCTTAAATTACGTACCCTCCTTGTGTGATATTTGCAAATGCTTGATCGTAGTATATGGCTCAATCTTGTCATGAAAATTACCAAGGCAACATTAGATGAAAGTGACCCCTACGACCACAGCCTCAAAGAACGGATTGACAAGTTCGGCTTCAAGCAGGATATTAAAAAAAACAAAAATGTCCCTTGAGTTGTTTATTGTTGCCGCCAAAGATCCACAATTCGATTGGTTCTGATCAATCACAACGTACAGAGGCGCACTTTTTTTTATAAACCATCACAATCCACAGGTCTTTTAATCGCACCATACAATGACTCCATAATCTTCAATCGCAACTTGTCACGTGTGCCAAATACCTTGATCACAAACAATATACAATTATTATGCTTCAATCATTTCACCTTTTCATTTTATCAATCACTAAGTGGAACCATACTCAAGCTATAATACAAACTTTGATTCCATCCACCAAATGCATTTCACTCCTCAAGTCGTTGATCATTTACATTAATCACAATCCATAACTTAGCACACCTGATCTGGACACCATGGTTTTGATTGCTTGTAAAAACAAGAGGAGCTGCATCGCAGCAAGTCCCTGCCAAGTTACTTTTACAAGTTAAAATTATAAGAATATAAAGTTATTAAAGAGTTGCCCAGCAACAATTTACATTATAATTCTTTTAAGCATCAGTAGCATCAGCTGCAGTTTCTTGTGTGAAAGATCCACGAGCAGCTGCATATCCATACCGTGCGTTATACCAAACTTACCGCAACGAAAATGGTTACAAGGTGAAAATGACCTATATTTTCTTAACCAAATGCACAATACACATAGGGAAATACTTGACTACGGCAGGTATAGTAAGGAAAACGGTTAGAAGGTGAAAATGACATATATTTTCTTAACGAAATGCACAATACACATTGGGAAATACTTGAACGTGTGAAGGATGAGAAAATGGCGTGCCATTGTAAACTGTAGAAATGGCAATGGTCAAATAGAATTGGAATTATAGCTCAATCCCAGGCCAATAAAGACAATACATTACTCCTTAATCATCGGTTGTTAATTGAACATGGTGGAAGTTTAGGACTCGAGTTTTCGTGTTGACTGTGGAACCTCCAAATCATACCAATCAACAATAGAAATACCGAAAGAAATATTTGCATTACATTTTGAGTTTGCCAACGATTTGTTGGACAACAAAGGCGATTCCAATGGGCCAACACACAAAAGCCAACCGACTCACGTAACTTGTCAGCAGCACCTTGAGAGATCTCTCCCTTACCACGTGCATTGCATGCAAGCCATGTGCTTGGCAGCAGGGAGGTGATCTGTCACATAATATCATTCCAGTTGCCAGATGATTCTTGCCAACGCTAGATTAGGAAATAACCAGAGAAATTCAGTGTGCCTGCCACAAGAGAGTCCCTTCTTGACCAGCGATAGTAAATCTACCAGCGAATGGGGCTTTGTGTTATGAATACAGGGGCTTTGTGTTATGAATTCAGGTCCATCAGACCATCCAGTGCAGAATTGGGGCACTCCATGCACCTTCGCCTCTGCTTAACGATTCTTGCCAGACGATTCTTGCCAACGCTAGATTGGAAAATAACCAGAGAAATTCAGTGTGCCTGCCACCAGAGAGTGTAGATGCATGGAGTAGTGATGGAAGAACGCTATATCGGTGTGAACATATGTATATGCAACCAAATGAAACAAATGGAGAGCTGGGAAATCTCACGGTATTACTGCAGAGTCTTCAATCTGTGGATTGCACAGCAGACCAACCTTCTGAATCTATAGCCGATGATCTAGCTTCTTTGTTCTTGTAGTATTCTGTAGAGATTCAGAAGCTGATGAGATCAAATTTTGACATTTCAGAAATGAAACTTTGGTGGAAAAACGGTGATGGCTAGCATGAAATTATCCTTCTACTCTATCCAGAACAAATGAAGGCGCTACTTTCCTAGGAGATCCCTAAAGGATCTAATGTGGGCTTTACAAAGAAAAATAGGTAAGTTATATGTCAATTCAGAGTAAAATCATAGCTTAGTAGTGGATTTAATTTTACAGATGGTGTAACTGTTTTCTCTCAGCTTTTCCACAGGCGAGCACCTGCAGAGGCGATAGATCTTCTCTGAAGAATTCTCCAGTACTCACCGAGTCTTCGCTGCACTGCTGTAAGTTAGATACATTTGTACATAGCTTGGTCTAGAGCTAAGGTGAAAAGATCAATTAAAAAAAAATTAAAATACAAATTATTTATTGCTAAAAATTTCGATCTAAAATGTTAATTATTAAGCCCGAGATTCCTATCAGAGAAAACTGCTAGCTGATCTGCGAGGCAGAGTGCTAGTGTGAAACAGGATTATGCGCAAGTACAAAGACCCTCGTCAGATTTGTGTGCAGAATATGTGCAGTTTCCAATACAATAAAGAATGCCTTTTATCTCACAGTAAACAAAGAATTAAGAGATGGACAGACTTCTATGTGTTCGAGATTCACTCGGCTAAAGGGATACAAGCCATTACTACAATAAACTAGAGTTCTGATGCGATAATAAACTAGAGTTCTGATGCGATAATGCCTCGTATGTTGGCCTGAGATTAATAAAAAACAGAAGTCGTCATAGCACTAACCATTTGTTAATTGTAGAAACTTCTTGTAATACAAAAGATATAGAGAATATGATATTCTGAATAATTGAATTTAATAGTTGAATCTATTAAGTGATTATTAAGTTATTGAGTGAAAATCAGACTTACTGGGTAAATACTGTTGTGGGTGAAGCGATTATTGTAAATAGAGTACAGAATGGAGGATAATTCAACGGTAAGTTTTATACCTTGTCTTCTGTGGTACTGGTGCAGGTGCAGATGAAAGGAGCTGAACCAGCGCTCTCTCCATTTCTGCTCACCAAGAACGACATGAGAGCCGCAACAGCCCTGTTTGCAACCAAGACATTCAAAGTTGCTAGTTAATGAATTTGGGAAAACTAAATAAAATGTCGATCTGCTTTACCTTGCATAGTGCCAAAGATGGAGAAATAGTCACCATAGAAGGAGCGTTGTCTTCTGTGGTGCTGGTGCAAGTGCAGATGAAAGGAGCTGAACCAGCGCTCTCTCCATTTCTGCTCACCAAGAACGACATGAGAGCCGCAACAGCCCTGTAATGAATTTGGGAAAAATGGTTAAACTTACGAATATTAATTAACAGTCAATACTGAAAGCGTTTTAAGGGAGAGTCCACCTGCTCTGAGGGACTCCATGGAGGCTCTGTGTACACATGCAGCCATGTCGAATGGTAGCGGTGAAATCCAGTCGCGATAGCTTAGAGGTTGCAGGAATAAGCTTTGGATTCAAGCTGTGGACGATGAACCAAATGTAAAGCACGAGTAAGAGGCAAGAAAGACAGCATCTGTTCTGCATGCAGAGTGACACGTTCAGCCTCCTCAGATAGCTCAAATGCAGCTCAAATGCAATAAGAACATGAAATGCCTCAGATTTAATGCCAGCATTAGTTCAAACCCGTTAACGGTTAGCCAGAATGCAGGAGGCTTAAATTGGTTTTTAAGCTATGGTCGGGCCTCTTCCGCCTCGGGAAGAGGCCAAATAAGATGGCGAAGGATGGCGAAAGAGTGAGTGCTTTAGAAACTTAGGATATCCGCGCTCTAACCGCCGTATAACAGAGAAGCAAAGGGGTCAACTAATGCTAAGTCGGGGTCCCTGCCGGATGCCAGATGGCAGGGACTAATAACACCTCGGCTTTCACAACAATTCTTAGCCTTGTAGATGGTAGCCTCAATCTCCTTCTATACTAAGAAATTTGGCTTTACTTTTTGACACAAGTTCGGCCTTCAAGGAGACTTCAAACTTCAGCCTCCTTATACTCCTGAAATTTGGCCTTCTTATTTGATAATGTTGGCCTCAGTAGCTACCACGAACTTGGCTCAAAATCGATCTGCAATAGAAACCCTTAAGTTAGTAGGAAAAACAGCTTTGATACCATTGTAATGTTCCAAACAAATAAAATTTAAAGAACTTTATAACAAAATAATATTCCATTTTATTTTTACTTAGGGTTTCCAGAAAAAATGCTTTAGAAAAAATTGCCACAAAATTTCTTAACAAATAATACATTTACATGCAGGGAATACCGGCACAAAATAAACCCAGAAATTTTCAACACAAAATGCATAAGAAATAACCGCAAATTTGATTGGATCCGGCCTTATTATATTAATATGAGAACTTGTTACAATGGCAACAATTACTGACAATAGCTCCTCAAATCACTAGAGATGTAGCCCATAGTGGACATCTATGTGATCTCCACTCCAATTTGTTGATAATGTTGAAGCTCTGTGACATTCCTTAATGAAATATCCACAAGTGAGTTGGGGTTTTCCCCAACACACCAATAACCCAAGGGTTTTCGTCCTAGGCTTTCTAAAAGCTGAGAACCACATTCCAAACCTCTTCAACAGAAAACTACTCCAAATCCAAGATATCCCCAAATTACTTACTTCTCCTCCCTTTAAAGGCTTGATGGATCTCTCTCAGTCCTTCGAGAAGTACTTTATTTAATTATTTTATTCTCACTCTAGAATCTTCTCTCCTTTTCTTAATTTAAGTGACATTTTATTTCATTTTATTCAAGCCACTTTTCCCCTTCTAGCCTTTACTCCAATTAAGCATTTTTCCCTTCTTTTATTTAGTTAAGGGACTAATTAAAATCACTTTTAATCCTGGGAAATAATTATTCGGACACCATGCTTCCTCCAACCATTCGAAGTCACTTTTCACCATCCCATCATGTAGATCTCTTCATGTTGTCTCCAACGAGCTATTACACTAAGGTGTTTCTCCAAATAATCCTCCCCAAATGACACCTTAAGCATACCCAATTAAAATATGCTAATAATCACCTCGTTTTACGGGAATCATCGAAATGTAATAGAACTAAGAACGAAATATTTGGAACTAACCCTAATGATGAGACATAATGAGTGAACCCTATTAGACCACATAAAACTCTTCCAAAAATCCTTCAGGCCCACTAATGATGTAATCTAGCTCGTGTGACATCGCTATCACACATGATAGAAATCCATCCTAATTGCATCGTAAGGAAAAGTGAAAATGGGAACATTACAAAAAACCAATGAGTCATAAAAACTATTGGGGAAAATCTCTAAGCATTCGTGTTGGCTGGTCACTACCCTCATCCAAGGAGAAGGAGATGTTAGTTATTCCCCCGGTAGAAATGCAATCTTGCGGTCTATACTGTCAAGAATTTCCTCTAGCTCTGCCATATAGAATTCTCTTGTTAAGTCCTCCAATACCTCCCTATGTCGCATGCAATATTGACAAATGATGTTTAACCTAATTTCGGCTTCGTGCCTAAATCGATGAAGTGACGAGAGTGCATGCAATGCGCCAAGTATAGTGGGTTCCACAACCCCCTTTCGTGTGAGATGACATCATATCAAGGAGGGGGGGGAGGATGAGTGCTCCTCGACACCCTCCTTAGGGGACAATAATTGTCAAGGCATTATAACTCATCATGTCACTATCAGGGACTTGAACCTAGGTAGAGAAGATAACAACCATTCCACCCAACCAGCCAAGACAACCCCAATTGATACTTGAAATTTAAAATATATATATATATATATATATATATATATATATATATGGAATAGATACCATTTATATTAAAATAGTTATATACATGGCTAGAACCATTTACATGTTTCGGAGATATCCAAAGTTTTCAAATTTGAGGTTGAGCATGAAGGCTCGATCCAAACCCTCAAACAAGTTCCCCATGACACAAAAATTTTGTCGCTTTCCAAGTAAAAAATTTCCAAAAAATCCCCAATATCTAGACATATTTACATTCCATTTTTCACTAATTCAATTTTTATCTAGTCTAACTTCTTGCTTTTCTTAATGAAAAACTTTTTCCTTTCCTCCCAACTTGAGTCCAACCCAAATTTTCTACAAATTCTAGAGGATCATTCTTTCGAAATTGCACAATAATATTCTTGAAATCTTCCTCATCCGCCTGATTTGCCCAAGAAGTTTCCTTTTCAATGATATTACTTAGAGTTTCCATAGGGGATCTATTTTCCACGAGGGATTATTGCTTTTCCACTAACGTTGCTTTCAGGGAATCCTTACTAGCGACTAGAGGATCCACATTGGCATCCAATTTTTCCTACTTAGATTATGATGTCACAAATGCATTTTCTTTGGCCATATCTTCTTCCTTATTGTCTTTTGGTTCTTTCTTGTCTTAAAGTTCTTCATTTTTATATACCATATAGTGATCTCCTTGCACTCCTTCCCACCATTTGGGCCTTCGGGATTTTTCCTGATCTTTGTTACTCTAAGAATGTTTGGGGCAGTTTTTAATTACATACCTCATTTCATAACATGTTTTATGTTGAAATGAAATATTCTCATAGTCGAGATTTTGGACCCAAACATATCTTGGAGCCGTCAAATTAATATTTACGGGAAAGCCCTTGTTGAAGTCCATCTCCACTCAGATGCGGGCATAAGTAGTCTTGTAAAATTATCTATTTCATAACAACGACAACAAAACTTTCCCAATGGAGGAAAATGATGTAAAATTCCAAAAATGTAGGGGAAGGTTCGGAAGCCTCACCCAAACTGGCGCTGTGGAGATTGATGTCGTTATTAGAGCAAAAGTGGGAGTCCATCGCTGCATAAAGAGACCAACACTACCCAAAACCATGACTTAGCTTCATAGATGGAACTTTTGTCCTCTATATTATCAAAAACCACACTAAAAAACCCTAAGCCATAAGGTAAATGTTGAGTGTGTCCGTCAAAATGGTTTTCCATGACTCAAAGTTCCATTTGCGCAGATCGGCCAACTATGGTCAATGCCCATTAAACCTGCAAACCAAGCCATTCTCCAAAAAATATTTTTCACAACAGAAAGATTCTTCATCCATAAGAACATTAAGGGAAGGGATTTATTAAACCATTGGAATACCAGAACCAAATTTCAAAATAGAACTGTACAAAACTGAAGAAGAGGTAGCTTGACCAATAGTCATACCTGCAAAAGAAATTGTCTCTTTCACCCAATGATGGGGATTCGACATTGAATGATCTGTAGAAAATCCATGGAAACAAAGAAAAGATTGGATGGCTAGGGAAAAACCCTAGTCGTTGCAAGGGCTTCCAGAGCTCCTTCCATTTTTTGAGTGATAGTGGATCTCCAACATATATATATATATATATATATATATATATATATATATATATATATATATATAATAATAATATATTTAAAAAAAAATTACGATTTTAGAATAATTTTAAATTTTTTCCAATGTTTTATATAATTTTATTTTAATATTATATATATTTTTCGTAAATCAATTTTTTCTATTAATTCATTATAAGAGTACATTGTGGTAAGCTTATAGGTAAAATGCTCTCGGCCTCATTCCAACTAAACTTGTTGGCTAATTCATTGTAAGAGTACATCATGGTAAGCTTATAGGTAAAATGCTCACAGCCTCATTCCTACTAAACTTGTTGGCTAGGAGATAATGACAAAAACAAAAAGACAACAATAAGAGAAAGCTAAGTAGCCTAATGCAGATTCCCATATTAACCAAAATAGTCCCAAAGCCCAAAAACAAAAAGACAACAATAAGAAAAAGCCAAGTAGCCTAAGGTAGATTTCCCACATTAACCAAAAGAGTACCAAAACCCAAAAACAACCAAAAACCATCTTTAGTTAACAACATTATCCAAACCAGGAGAATTCCACTCAATGTCAAGTGACGGAGGAGGATGGAAGGCCTCATGCATGTGGGCTTCCATATGCGCCAATTTGTGTTTCACATAGTCATGTTTATCTTGGATTCGCTTATGCCCACGTCAGAGAGAAACCAACCTATCCATATTGTGCCACTTGTTGTGATGAAGAACATTCATGAAAGCAATGACCTCGTTGCAGTATTTGTGTCAGTCGTGGACTAATTGTTCCACCAACAATGTGACCTACCACAACTAAGCTTCAAGAGAATCAAATAGAGGGGGTAAATCGACTCTACCTTGAGAGTTGGAAGATTGTTGGTTTACCTCTTCCCCAACGTCCTAATGTTCCACATGATGCACAACACCAAGACCCTAAGGGCCAACACCTTTGCAAGTGTGACCCCCTTGGCGTTACATCGCCTACCTACCTACTCACTCGCTGAAATTCGAAAGAAAGTCACACCAAGCAAAACAACAATTATGAGCGGCCTTGTGTGCCCCTTCTAAATAAGCATAAACCCAAAACCTACAAGACGAGACAATAAGAAAACTACAACAAGGACCCTCTTTTGACCGCCAAACTAGGTGAAAATGTTTGCTACCCACGCTAAATCACCTCAATCCTAGACACGACAACTTCCCATCCTCCTTACGCACTAGGAAATGCCCAGACCTTACGGCCTAGATCCACCACTTAATCGGCCTTCGCACTAAATCCCTAGGGGTGGATTACACCCAGGGTGGTTACCATACACCTCAAGGGAGTTGCCACAACCTTTTGCAATCACCGCAGTGAGCACCAGGCACAAGACAACTCCCACGAAGAGAACAAGACTAGATTGCTCAGTGCACCATTCAAAAGAACCAGAAATAATCAAACTGTATGAATATACCTATGTAATAGAGAAGCTGGATGTCCCAATAGTAAATATGAGGGCGTCCCTCGCTACATGAACTCCTACACACCCAAACTATAAGAATTTACCACTTATCACTCCCAGACACAATGACCTAGGGTCCCAAAAGACTACACTTTGTACCACCACCAATGTCGAAGAAGCACCATGCTTCCCAAATGCATATCCAAACTTAATAAGCTTAAATCAAGGGATGACAAATGGCTTGGATTGGAATCCACCCTACACACTTGAAGAAGTTCCTCCCACCGCAGACTTACCAATCATCACATAGACACTCACAAGCGAACCCTACGACCAAACCAGTGTGAAATAATCTTATGAGCTTCTCTAAAACCTTCACGAGGCGCATGCCAAATAAAGCTTCCTTACGATACCTGATTATAATGAATAACATGTGAGAGAGGAGTTATATGACATCTCTCGAACCTCTACTCTTTCCGTTACCACTCCAATGAGAAATATTATAAAATTATTTTTAATAATATTTGTTTTTTCTATTTTATATTTATTTTTCTTTTTATATTAATTTGTCTATATATTTTTTATTTATACTAAATTATTTAATACTTACCAACTTTCTTAAATATTTTTAATATTTCTTTTATACATATTTAAATATAAACATGTTTTTGTTCACATGTATTTAGTTTTTCTTTAAATTGTTTTTAAAATTCGATTTAAGATGTCATTAATAAAAGTAGTCACATATGGTAGTTTTTGTCTAATAACACACAACTTTAATCCCCACTTTTTAATTTAAGATGTTCATATCACACCTCCGTGATCTTTTTCTCCTTTTTGTTCGTGATAAGCGTGTATTTGCCTTTTTTTAATCTTAATATATGTATTTTTTCTTACTCGTATTTAGTTTCTTTAAATTGTTTTTAATTTTTCGTGTAACATTTCTCTAATCAATTTTTGCCCTTTTTTTTTTTTTGATTTATCAGGTTTGTATTTACCCATATATATATATATATTTATATAATTTTAAAATAGAATAAAATTATATTATATTATATATACAAAAATAAATATTAAAAAATATTTGATCATTAATGTTTATTAAGATTAATATGGTTTATCGAATTTTAAGAAAGCAAAAGATTAATTTAGATTTTTTAATAGTTCATTTCTAACAATGAAAAGAAGGGAGAGAAGCATTCCCAGATCACTAGAGTTTTGTTGACTAAACGAGTCAAGAAGGTTGGTAGCATGACAAAGATTTTGAAAATTAGGACGAATGTGTGTAAGAGTTGGACAATCCAAGAGAAAGTGATTTTCATCTTCAACCCTCCCAGTATCACAAAGGTGATAGACTATTTCGCCCCAAGGTGTCTTTTGAATTAACTATCACTCGATTTCACTTTGAAGTTCAAGAGAATTAGTTTTATCTTGGCAATGCACATTTTCTTCTTAGCACTAGTGAAGAAAAAAAAAAATTGGTTGCAAGGTTGGAGTTGATCACCTCCTTATAATACCTTAGCTTCCTTTTTCCCTCTAACTCATTATCATCCCACAACTTATCCTTAAATTTGGAAGTAATAATATTTTTAATATTATCATTATTCTCCAAGATGATCTCCTCCTTTACCCCCAGTGGTCTAGCCAAGATTGGGCATCCTTATGTTAGCCTCACTTAAGCCCATGGGGGGGTGGGTGAGGGGGGGGTTGCTAGAGTTAGAAACAATTTTGGGGAACATTTTGGCTTCCATGTCATATAACTTCTTCTTATACATGAGATACCTAAAAATAGCCATGTTTTCAATAGGGGAAAGGCTAGATTCAATCAAGAGGATAGGGTTGGGATTATTTCCTTTAATCTTGAGGTTGTAGGTTATTAATTGCTTTTGGATTAGCTCAATCTTCCTCCACAATTATCTAGATATATACAACCCCAAAACTCACATCCATATAAAATAACAAGGGGTGACGAGAGTCTCAAAGAGGAACTTTTTTTACTCCATACCCAAAGATTGTCAACTTACAATTGTTTTCAAGCCCATAATAAGCTTTCCAGCCTCCAATTATTCTTTTTTCAATGCTATAATTCCAATTGAGCTGATGATGAATGTCAATTCCTATATATTTGTATGAAGAAACTTTCTCCAAGTAATTATTATCATAGTTGGTCTTTTTGGATTTAATTATCGTGACTTTAGTCTTGTCAATATTAACTGACATACCCATCTTGGAGCATTCTAAGTTGTTTGTCGAGATCGTTAGGGCTCTTGGCTAGAAGAATAATATCATCAGCATAAAGGAGAAAAGTAATGACCATATCAGTGAGTCTACAGTCATCACATCTTGCAACTTCCAAACACTCTTCTAGCTTACCAATGTAAATGCCAAAAAGGGTAGGGGATAGGGGATACCCTTGCTTAACTATGATATTGCATTTAATTTCTTCTCACCAACATTCAGTGGTCCTAAACTTGGCAATGATATTCTCGTATAGCCTAGTTACAACAACCCTCAACTTGAGAGGCATTGTTATCTCTTCTAGCCTCTTCCATAGCTTGTCCTAAGGAACTGTATCGAAAACTTTTCAAAAGTCAACAAAACAACAAAAAATATCAATTTTATTATTACGGCATACCTTTGTAATGATCCTAAGAGTAACAACATGGTCTACAGTTGAGCAATGTCTCCTAAATCCAACTTATCCTTTAGCTCTTTTACCCTAGTTTTCAAGCCAAAGGCTAATCTTCTTTTCCAAAATTAGCCCATATAGTTTGGCTAAAATGTGGCTAATCATAATGGACTTGTAATTAGAGGAAATGTTTTTATCCCCGCTTTTAAAGATAAATACAATAAGGCTTTGCATCTAAGGCTTAGGGAAGCCTTATTCATTGCCAAATTTATATATTTTAAATTTTTATTTGTATTTAAATTTAAAATTATAAGTATACTTATCTAATACCATATTTAAAAGAAAATTAATAAATATTATAATAAATATTTTCTCATAAATAAAATTATTTTATTTATTAATTCAATATTAAGTTTGATCAGCCCCGAGGGCTAGCTCAAGTGATCGAGTTCCCTTTGTTAAAGCACATTTGTTATTGAGAGGTCACTGGTTCAATTGTCTCAACACTCTCGATGTTAGTCTTCGTGGTTGAGCCAACAATAATTGATCCCTTCAAGTGGATCTACCTGGTACAAATATTTTATGGACATAGTGGCCCCTGATCTTCGGGTACGTGAACCACATAGAAAAAATATTAAGTTTGATCACAATCTCACTACAAGGAAAAGACCTAGCGAAGGTTTTTGTGGAAGCCCCTATAAAAATAGCCTAAAAATTTGTTTGTAGTGGAGATCACTAGTGGAGGTGGGCGGGCGGATATTTTAGTGGATTTTTTTGGATGGTGAGTATAAAATATACAAACACATTGATGCTTTACTAAACAGACAAGCACTGGTGCTTCATATAATATGTTGCACTGTGGAAAATTTATTTTTATTACAAAAAAAAAAACACGGTGCACTAAACAACACAACACATCAGTGCATTAACAGTAGATAGCATCAGTGCCCTTCATGTAGAAAAAACCTGGTGCATACCACTAAGGAGCGCCACTGTAGTTTTAAATTTCGGAAAAATGTGGTGTTATTTTCCAATGACGTTTCAATGCGGTAAATGTATTAAAATGCCCCGAGGCTTCTTCTAAAGAGAACCGTTAGGCGTTGTTTAATTTCTAAAAGTAAAGCGGTGCTATAGTAAAACCACAACACCAATGTGGTATATGTATAGAAACGTCTCAAGGCATCTCGCGAAATGCACAGCGATATTTTTTAATCAAAAAACAAGTGGTGCTTTTGGATATATCCTGCCCTGGTGTTGTTAGCTAAATGCACCGAAAGAGGGTTAAATTAAAAAACCCTCCCGACCGTAATTTTCTTTTTTACCATCTACAGTGCATGAGATCTCATAATAATTGGTGCCAGTCTTGCCACATTCAAGTGCCCTAATGTCGGTGCTTCTCTTGCTCGCCATCTTTCCATATCGTGCTCATTGTTTGAGTTTCCAAATTTTTCAAACGGTGTTAAAATTTGTTTTTCTCCATTACGTATCCACAATATTGTAATTTAAGTTTTTAGCATATTAGAATTGAAAATTAGGTTAATTTTTCCACTGTTTTTGGGAAAAATAAAAAGAAAAAAGAAAAAAAAACACTTTGTGGTGTGCTCAATATGTTCATCTCGCACCAGGCGTGGTGTGCCCTGCAAATTTACAGGGTGCACCACATGTCGATGCGTGAACATAACGCACCGCAGTTGTTGCCATGTGTTTTGTAAATGAAATGCACCGGGAAAGATATGATAGATTGTACGTTGGTGTGTCAAACCCGGTGCCTTTATATTTACCAAACGCATCGCAAAAATAATATTTAAAAATATAGTTGTAGCTCAATGCGTTCGATAACCTGAGTGTTTCGTACCCATGTGAAAATGTTATACGTGCGCATTGGTGCACAAGTGTGTCGCACCACTATCAAAAGTTAAATTTGAAAACCAATAGTGGTGCGTCATACTTATGTGTGCATCGATAGTGGTGCAGTTATAGTTTTAAAGCACATCGGTGTCGGTGCATGACTGTGTTTTGGTGTGCACTGGTGATTTATTTATTTTTTAATTGAAAGTTATGTTTCCAAATTTATCAATACATGTTTCATTTAATAAATAAATAAATAATTGTATTTTATGTATGAAGATTATGTATTTTATATGTCAATCTTATAGTAGAGACATCAGTAGAGGGAGCAGCAATAGCAGCAGTAGGCAGACCCATACAATATGGGTCAAACATGGTACGCTAGATAGAGGGAGAGGGGTTTATACCCTCAACTAGCATTCTTGAGTCATGTAGGCCTCCTCAAGTACTATGAGGAGGCTATATCCCTGAAGGCACACTTTGTTTTATTGGCATATATGATCCACTGAAGGAGTGCCCAGTGCTGGGTTTCCATGTCAATCCTATGACGTGGTATAGGCCCACTAAGGAGGACATATACTTTATCAATGGCCTATCCAGCAGAGGGGAGGATTTTTCCCAGTTCCCTGATGTCCCCCATGATGTTGAATTTGAGAGTTAACTTGCATACTCAAAGATATGTCAGGCCTCATGTGATTTGTCCATCAAATTTTCAGGTTTCTGGTGGACAATTAAAGAGTTCTTATTTTGTTGCAGAGGAGGTTAGGTGACTCTTGTTATTATTCACGACCATTGCACACTCTAGTAGTGATGGGCAGCACATTAGTTTCCCTCTTTTGTATTATATTGATTCTTTGATTCAGATGTCCGTTGCATTAGATGGTCTGCCATTTTTTTAGGCAGTTTTGCATGGCTTTAGATAGATGTTATGCATTGAGACATGGGAGGGAGACCTTCCCTTTCGCTTCCAAGTTTGTTTGTTTTTTTGAGAGGTTTACATAGACGAGGCTTGCATTGGACCGTCGCCCTCCTAGGCCGATCACTAAGGTCCAAATGCACATATGGGGGAAGATGATGCCCAAGAGGGGTTTGCTAGAGTTTCTGACCAGGATTTCTCCCAAGGCACTGATGCTACTAGGCAATGAGGATGACCATATGTTTGTCATGTTGGAATTTTTGTATGTGGGGATTGATTGGAGAGGGTATCCCAACATCTTCTTCACAGCGGTTGAGCCTCTAGATGATAGAGGTAATATTAGTGTTTTATTTAAATTAATCTAGTTTCATTTTCTTATTTTAATGAATTGGAATAAAATTTATTCTAGCATTTTCTTTACCTTGTTTTATTAAATTGTTTAATGAAATTGGCTTCTTCTTTTTTTGTACTATACATTTTGTAGGCATCGGCACATTTGATGTGGACATGCCTCCTCCCCCACCGGATTTCAAAGGAGATGAGGACATGGGCAAGGCCCAAGAGGGTGAGACACATCCTCAGGGGGGCATGGGCGTTTGGGGCCGTAGGGTTAGTCTATGAGTTCAGATGGACTATTACAACAGGTTGGCTAGAGTTTTGTTTGATGTGGGAGTCCGCCCTGCGAGGGCTCAAGATTTCACCGCAGATCCTAGTTTTGTGGGTTTGTACAGGGACTGTCCGTGGGAGATGATATATCTTATGCGACATATCATCAAAGCTAGTAGGGTACTGACAGTGGTGAGGGATGCAGGTTAACATCGTGAAATGACAGATACATCAGATGAAGGTGGTGGTGATCATGACCATGATGATGAGGGTGGGAATCATGATTCTTCTCGTAGAACCATTGTAATACCCTCCTCCCACACTTACCCAAGTTCATCGTTCCATCGAGGTAAATATGTGACAAAGAGTTACTATAATATGACTCAACCTCTTAGGTATAGTTAAGGAAGTGGAGTTGTCCAACCAAAACTTTATTGACCATCCTTAGGAGCTACAAGACACCCAGGAGCCAACCAACCACTACAAGTGTCATAACCTTGAGTTAACATTCTTTGTCACTAACCTAGGCTTCCAATCACATGCATAACAAGACAAACAACGACTGTAAACCTCCAGTCACATGGATAACCCTGCCTCCCAACGACTATAGTCTAATTTACTCAGTTTTGTGCCTACGACCCCGAGATTTGAGCTACTTTTTCAGGGCTAGGATCCAGACCTCTGCCCAGAACTTGATAGAACTTTCCAGAATGATGAATGACCCAAGGAAAAATCCATTAATGCAAAAATTAGATAAGAACCTGACCTAAAAAGGCCTGACCATAATATACATTTCGTCAAACACATTGTGAACATGTAATTTACAAATTATAAATGCATATCTGAACATAGGGTTCTCATAGTTATCTAAAAATCATGAAGAAGGTATGATTCCCTCTCACAATAGTTTCAATAACATCTATTAGGTTATGCATTCATAATCCATTCTTTTACTATTCAAAACATGATGAGATCCATAACTAAAGTCTATCGAAAAACCATGCTTATAACCACCATATAACCAAAATAATAACAATGGTAGAACAACCATCCAAGCCACATAATAACAAGTATAAATACTCATGAAATACAAGAGGAAAATATATCTTATTAAATATGCAAAAGCCAACCAAGTTAGGGACTTCCACGTACCAACCAACCATAGATTGGGCTGAACCAAATCTTTCTTTCAACCAATCACCCATGTGCCATATTCCAAGAATGAATGTGAAACTCACAACAAAAAAACCGGGTCTTCCTCAGGTTTTACTGCATATCCTGTCATTACCAGTCAAGGGATTTATAGGCCCGAAACCCTCACCTATACAACCAGGCTTTACCACAATCCTACCATTACCGGTCAATGGATTTCTAGGCCCAAACAAATAAACATACACTACCATGATTTACCGCAATCCCGACCAAACTGGTCAAGGGATCACTAGGCCCTAAACAAGCATGGATGCTTCCAGATTTCTTCACCAACACCTTGAGGATTTTTTCCCGTCTCCGCCCTTAGGATTTACCACGTATCTCACTGTTGGGTCCCCATAATACTAGTGATTACCCCATTACTAGTGTAGTTATACCCCTTATTAATATTGATGTGCCCCTATTGCCCCCATATTGTTATTATTGTGCCCCATAAAATCCCTCTATTGTTATTTTTGTGGCTTTATATTATTATTGTTAGTTCGGCTGGATTATATTGTGACTCCTTAGACTCCTATATATAGAAAGGAGGTTTTTTCATTTGAAACATCCAAGAATTGTTCATTTATGTAATGTAAAGGAGGTTGCCCCCTCGAAGAGGCTGAATTCTAAGGCGTTGATCTATATTTTCTATCTTTTCTTGAGCTGGTTTCATAACATTTGGTTTCAGAGCTTTGGATTCTAGGGTTTCGCTGCTCCAAACAGGTCATCGTGGAATTTTCACTATAACTTTTTTTCTGCGATGTTTCAGAAGTTGCAAAAAACACCCATTTGAGAAGAAATCCCGCTGAACCTCGGGTCCAAATTTCAGAGCTTTTCGTGCTATATTTGCGGAGATATGATCTGAGGAAGTTGGTCTTTTCGCAGACTCCTGAATTACATTCCAAACAGGTGACCTGGGGAAAATCGTCATAACTTTCTTTCTGAGCATCAGATTGAAATTTCGCAAGAAGGTACAGAAAGAGGACGGAATGTAGTTTTCTTGTATATATTTTTTAGAGTCAAAGGTTGAAACAGTGACACGTGGCACTTCATACAAGTTTGCTCTACTGAACTAGTCTATAATCAAGTCACTGCGGGAGATTGTGTGTAACTCTTTCTTGGAGAATCCAATTTGGATCAGACTAGTGGCATTGGAAAGAGGACACAGAAGGCTAATACAGGTCACAATTTCAGAACTGGATGATTCGAAATTACAGAGATACATCAGATTCAATATCAGGCTTCTACAAAGTGAAAAAAGGTGTGTAGTTTTTTTTTTAATTTTTGCGTAAGCTTGGTTTGAAGGAATTCAAAGAGCATAGTAAAGCATTATTATCGGTAATTGATGCCCTGAGGAAAGAAAATGAAAACACCTAGTAAGCAACCTGAAAGCTCTAGCATGACTTATGAAGAAGAGGAAGAAATGCAACATGATATAGCAAAATTACGAGACCAAGTGCAACAAGTGTCACTTGCACAAAAAGGAACAGAATCTAAGATGGATGGTTTAAAGAAAGACGTAGAAGCTAAGATGGACGATTTGAAGACAGACATGGAAGAATTGAAGAATTTGCTACAATAAAGGGTCACTAATGGTGAAAGGGTAGTAAAGGAAACTCATGATGAGAACAAAAGAAATGTTAATCATGATTCCATAGACTCTAATGTTGGATCGAAGACCCACCATATTCCAAAAATCGATATGAGGAAGTTTGATGGCAAGGATCCCGCAACATGGATATTACAGATGGAGCAATTCTTCGATCTCAATAATGTGCAAAACACACAAAAGGTACGTATGGCAACTTTATATTTGGAACCAAATCAGTTTGTATGGTATCAATGGCTTTGCTCTCGTAAACAATTTATCACTTGGGCAATTTTTACGGAAGAATTGATAGCACATTATGAGGATACAAAAAGCAACACTTTTTTTAGCCAATTGATAAGTCTCAAACAAAAGGGTTCAATAATGGAGCACATTGAGGAGTTCCAAAAATTGAACATAAGGGTAAAAGATATTCCAGAGGAGCATAGGATTGATGTGTTCATAGGGTCTTTAAAGGATAATATCCAACATGATGTTCGCCTTTGGGAACCTGATTCATTAGAGAAGGCATTCAGGTTAGCAAGAAAAATGGAAAGCAAAATTATGGCAACCAGGAAGCATACCACTCACAACTATAAAGACGGAAGTGTTGTTGCCCCTAGTCTTCCACAACCTATAAGGTTGACACCACAACAATTGGAAGAAAAAAGAGCAAAAGGGCTTTGTTACAGTTGTGATAGCAAATACACTAAAGGTCATAAGTGTGCTGAGAAGAAATTATTCTACATAGATTGTGAAGAGGAAGAAGAAAAGGAGCAAGAAAGGTCAAAAGAAGAGGATATACTCCAGGAACAAAGCCTAGATGAAGAAAAAATAAATCCGACCATATCTTGTAATGCATTGGCGGGAATTACCACTCCTCAAACCATCAAGATAGAAGGACAAATCAAGAAGAAAAAGGTAATAGTGTTGATTGATTCAGGAAGCACCCACAATTTTATTCATTGTAAGGTAGCAAAAGAATTGAATTGCTTCCTATATCCAGCACCAGAGTGTCAAGTGATGATTGCAAATGGAGGAACAATAAATTGCTCTGGAAAGTGCCATAATATCAAGCTATCCATGGGAGAATATGTATTGACTAGCCCAATGCTTTCCATTCCAATGGGAGGTGTTGATGTTGTACTAGGAGTCCAATGGCTACAATCCTTGGGTACAATAGCTTTTAATTTTCAAGAACTTTTCATCAAATTTTCTACGGAAGGAAAGGAAGTTGAATTAAGGGGTATTGCAGGGAAACCAGGAAAGATAATCAGCTCTAATGGTATGACAAAGCTTCTAAAAAAGGAGCAAAGAGGTGTAATTGCACAATTATGTTCGCTAGATGTTTCCACATCGGAATCATCTATTTCTCCAGATCTCCAAAAAGTCCTGGACAATCATTCCAAGGTATTTGAGACTCCCAAAGGTCTCCCACCTATGCGTGATCATGATCATGCTATTCATCTGATTCCAGGAAGTGTTCCTCCAAACATCAGGCCGTACAGATATCCCTATGTCCAAAAGAGTGAAATTGAACGTATGGTTGCAGAAATGCTAGAGGCTGGTATAATTCAACCGAGTCAAAGTTCTTTCTCTGCTCCAGTAGTATTGGTGCACAAGAAGGATGGATCATGGCGCATGTGTCCGGATTATAGGGAGCTCAACAAGCTCACTATTAAAGATAAGTTCCCCATTCCTGTCATTGATGAATTACTGGATGAATTGCATGGATCAATTTACTTCACCAAGTTGGATCTTCGTTCAGGATATCATCAAATCAGAATGAAGATTGAAGACATTCCAAAAACAGCATTTAGAACTCATGAGGGTCATTATGAATTTTTGGTCATGCCTTTTGGCCTTACCAATGCACCTTCAACATTTCAAGGTTTGATGAATTCAATTTTCAAACCATTCCTTAGAAAATTTGTGTTAGTATTTTTTGATGATATACTAATCTACAGCAAGTCTTGGAAGGATCATGTTGAACATGTTGACAGGGTGCTACAACTATTGGAGGAGAAACAATTATATGCAAAAAGATCCAAATGTTTCTTTGGAGTCCAGGAGGTGGAATATCTGGGTCATATTGTATCTCATGAAGGAGTTAAGGTAGACCCTAGCAAAATTAAAGCCATTAAGGAATGGAAAATCCCCACATCCATAAAGCATCTGCGAGGATTTCTCGGGTTGACAGGGTATTATCGCAAGTTTGTTAAGAATTATGGGAGAATAGCAGCACCTCTAACAACATTATTGAAGAAAGATGCATTTTCATGGACTCCGGAAGCAACAAAGGCCTTTGAACATCTTAAAGAGGCAATGTGCCAAGCACCGGTCTTAGCTACACCGGACTTCACAAAAACCTTTATTGTGGAATGTGATGCTTCAGGAAATGGAATTGGTGTTGTTCTAATGCAAGATGAAAGACCCATTGCTTTTGAAAGTCGTCCAATCAAGGGAAAGTTTTTAAGCAAAGCTATTTATGAGAAGGAAATGTTGGCAATACTCCATGCACTTAAGAAATGGCGACCCTACCTAATGGGAAGACACTTCAAGGTAAAAACGGATCATGATAGCCTTAAATACTTTTTAGAACAAAGATTATCCTCTGAAGAGCAACAAAAGTGGGTCACAAAGATGTTGGGTTATGACTTTGAAATCATCTACAAAAAAGGGAAGCAAAATGTGGTGGCAGATGCACTCTCAAGAAAGGATGAGGATGTGGAAGCATTGTTGTGCGCCATTTCTATTATCCAACCAGATTGGATAAATGAAGCAAGGGAGGAATGGAAGAATGACGAAGAAGTGTGGGCACTTATTCGAAAGTTACAACAAGATTCCAGTACGTCTGATACATTTAGCTGGCAAAATGATTCGTTATGGTACAAAGATCGCTTATACCTCTGTAAGAATTCCCAGCTAAAACAAAAGATTCTTATGGAATTGCACACTTCTCCCTTAGGAGGGCACTCAGGATTTTTAAAAACTTACCACAGGGTTAAGAAGGAATTTTTTTGGGATGGCCTTAAATCAGATATTCAAAAGTTTGTGGCGGAATGTTTGGTTTGCCAACAAAATAAAGTTGAAACAATTAAGACACCGGGTCTATTACAACCTTTATCCATTCCAAGCCAACGTTGGGAGGAGGTTTCAATGGATTTTATCACAGGTTTACCCAAGTCTGAGGGAAAGAGTGTCATCATGGTGGTAGTTGACAGACTTACCAAGTATGCACACTTTTGTGCATTATCACATCCATTTAAAGCCAGTACAGTTTCTACTGCATTTATGGAAACAATTCAAAAGCTACATGGAAACCCAAAGATTATTGTAAGTGACAGAGATCCCATTTTCACTGGAAATTTTTGGACAGAATTATTTTCTTGTCTTGGTACTCAGTTAGCTCATAGCTCATCTTATCATCCTCAATCTGATGGGCAAACTGAGATAGTAAACAAATGTTTGGAAGGATATCTTCGTTGCTTTGTATCTGATAAACAGACACAATGGGTCAAATGGTTGCCTCTGGCTGAATGGTGGTATAACACTTCCTTCCATACAGCAACAAAAATGACCCCATTTATGGCACTTTATGGGTATCAACCACCATCCATCACATCATATTTAAGAGAAAATTCTAAGGTTCAGGCAGTGGAACATCACATCGAACATCAACAACAAGTCCTCCAACTCTTAAAGGATAACCTCGTGTTGGCACAGAATAGAATGAAACAACAGGCAAATCAACATCGCAGTGAAAGAAGTTTTGATGTAGGTGATTGGGTATTCCTACGGCTACAACCATATAAGCAAATGTCCCTCAAGCAAGCTAAGAAGGATAATAAATTATCACCAAAGTATTATGGTCCGTACAAGGTGTTGCAAAAGATTGGTACTATGGCATACAAATTGGAGCTTCCTGCAGCTTCTCGATTGCACCCAGTTTTCCATGTTTCATGTTTAAAGAAGGTTATAGGCGACAAGCTCCCAGTTCAAACAATATTGCCAGAACTTGACGAGGAAGGAAAAATTATATTGGAACCGGAAGCAGTCACAGAAACAAGAACTCGACAGCTACGAAATCGATCAATTTCAGAGTATCTTATCAAGTGGAAGAACTTATCCGCTGAAGATTCCACATGGGAGGATGAGAATTTTATGCAGAAGTATCCAGAACTACTCAAGCATTGAGGACAACACTTTTTTGAAGGAGAGGGGCATGTTGGGTCCCCATAATACTAGTGATTACCCCATTACTATTGTAGTTATACCACTTATTAATATTGTTGTGCCCCTATTGCCCCCATATTGTTATTACTGTGCCCCATAGAATCCCTCTATTGTTATTTTTGTGGCTTTATATTATTATTGTTAGGTCAACTGGATTATATTGTGACTCCTTAGACTCCTATATATAAAAAGGAGGTTTTGTCATTTGAAACATCCAAGAATTGTTCATTTATGTAATGTAAAGGAGGTTTCCCCCTCGAAGAGGCTGAATTCTAAGGCGTTGATCTGTCTTTTCTATCTTTTCTTGAGCTGGTTTCATAACACTCACCATTACTAATCAATGAATTTCTAGGCCCTTGGGAAATTTCCTGAGACCACCTCACCCGGTTCCAAAACTATTCGACAATCCAACTGAACCAAATGAAAGAACCCCATCACACCATGGCTATCATGAAATGGAAAGGCAAAACTAAAACCACTGTCACACTAGGAAAACCCCATGCCAATGACAATAAGAGAACCAAATACACACATCCATGTACCATATATGTCAAAACTAGCAAGGAAATCATACATGCAACTCGATACTTGCAAAGTAATCTCATTGTAGACGCTTGATCCAACTCTTCCTTGTTTGATCCTTGCTTCCATTTGCTTTTTTTTGCTTCCTTTTTCTTCCTTTCTCTAATGCTAGAGCGTTCCAAGAATGCTCTAAGTGGGCAAGAGTATGAGAGAATAGAGAGAGAGATCCAAAACTGAACTGACAAAAGGTTGTGAATTGATCCTCAGAAGCCTTTTTATCATTGAGGTCTCTATTTTCTTCAATTTCCATTATTTTTCCTTCAATTTCCTCCTCACATGGAACATGTGACCTTTCACCTTCCTTTTCTCATATTTTCCATTATTTTCATAAATAAATTCCAAATAATGCCTCTTTGTCATTGTCTTTGTCAATTTCCCTTAGCCATAATAAACCAAATGAAAACCCACTAAGGTGTTTTTCCCAAAATTCATCTCGGAATAATTGTCCCACGACCTTGGTCTTATTTTTCCTTTATTAAATTTATTACATGAACTTTTAACTCGGGACTGTTATATGCCCCTCCCCCTTAGGGGAACACCGTCCTAAGTGTTTTATGACACCTACAACTAGCAATACCGCTGAAAACCAAAACATATTACCCATGGACATTTATAACTTATCTTGATGCAATATTTACAATGAACAACCTACTGAAAAGGAAAACCAACATGACAACCATACCACTTATTGGAGCTTTATAACACAGCTCATTGCAGTATTTACAATAAAAACCATACATAAATATGTACATATACCAAAACTCATTTGCCTCCACCAGAAAATAATGAAGGATACCTAGCCTGCATCTGATTAGTCACTTCCCATGTAGATTCATCAGGCCTAAAGTGGCTCCATTGCACTTTAACTTGCTCGATTGCTTAGTTCCAGAGCATGAGTTGTTTCCACTACAAAATGCATTGAGGTTTCAGTTTGAATTCTCCTTCTTGCTACACCTGTAATATAGACCAATAAATCACATGATCAACATCCTTTACAAATATTTTAAGCAATGAAACATGGAAAACATCATGGACTTTCACTTTCGGAGGTAGTGTATGTCTGTAGGCCACTAGTCCAATCCTCTCAAGGATCTCAAAAGGCCTGTAATACCGAGGTTCCAACTTTGCACATGACCCAATCCTCAAGGAGCTCTTCTTAGGATTGATGTGTAAATACACTTGTCCCCTAACTTAAAACTCCTTAAATTCCTTGTGTTGATCCACATAACTCTTTTTTATTTCTTGTGTTGCCTTTATATTCTTCTTGATAACGTACATTTCATGTTCCATCTCTGCCAACATGTTTGGTCTAATCAACACCCTGTTCCTTGGATCACCCCAACTGATTGGAGTACTACAACTCTACCCATATAGTGCCTTAAATGGACTCATTCTTGGGGACTCCTGATACCCATTGTTGTAAGCAAACTCTACTACTAGAAGATACTCTTCCCACTTCCAATGTTGATGCATAACATACATTCTCAACATGTCCTCCAAAATCTTATTGGCCCTCTCTGTCTGTCCCTCTGCTACAGATGATAAGTTGTGCTAAGGGCCAACTTTGTACCCAAAACTACAAATAACTCTTTCCAAAACTTGGAATTGAACTTAGCATTTTTTCCTAACACAATCTTCTTCATAAAACCATGCAACCTCACCATCTCCATGATGAAGTCATGTGTTACATCACTAGCTGAATAAGTAGACTTCATTGGGATGAAGTGTGCTAGGTTTTTTAAACTATCAACCACAAACATAATAGAATCATGTTGTCTAGATGTCCTCAGAAAACGTGTGATGAAATCCATGGAAATGACCTCCCATTGCCACTCTAGAATCAGAATCGGTTGTAGTAGACCACCTAGATGCTTACACTCTTCCTTTACCTGTTGACAATCCAAACACCTTGCGATGAACTCAACTACCTCTTTCTTCATATTTGGCCAATAATAGAACTTCTTAATCATTGTCAATGTCCTCTGATATCCTAGGTGACCTGAATACATCTTAACACAAAATTCCTGCAAGATAAGATTCTTGAGCTCACTATTATCTGACACATAGATCTTGTCCCTAAATTTGACCAAACCATCCGTTGTGAGATGACAGTCCACATCTTGATCACCTGTACCCTGTTGCTCTAACCTGTGCCTAAGTTCCTTGCACCTATCATCTTGTTGTCTTGCCTGTAAGATTTGATCCTATAAATCTGTCCCATAAGAACTCATAGCTGTTGTATGATTTACTTGTATCCTTCTAGTAAGAGCATCTGCAACTATGTTCTCTTTTCCCTTAATGTACATGATCTTGAATTCAAAATCATTGATTGTAGCTAACCATCTAGCTTGCCTAGAATTTAGATTCAATTGGTCAAACAAGTACCTCAGCCCACTTTGATCACTCATCAAGACGAACCTCCTGCCAAGAAGATAGTGTCTCCACATCGTCAATGCATAGATGATTTTTTCCAACCCAAGATCATGCGTCACATAGTTATGCTCATGCTCACTTAGTTTCCTTGATTCATAGAATACAACCTATCCCTCCTACATCAAGACTCCACCAAGTCCTCTCTTGTAAGCATTTGTACCCACCACAAACTCTTTATCTGAATCTGCAATATTTAGAACTGGAGCATTTTTCAACAACTACTTCAACTACTCAAAACTTGCTACACATTCCTCTATCCATTCAAATTTCTTCAATTTCCTCCATAATGATATAATAGGATAGGCAATTCGTGAGAAATTCATGATGAACCTCCTATAGTAATTTTCTAACACCATGAATGATCAAACTTCATCCACATTCCTAGGAGTTGCCCATTCCATGATAGCTTTTATCTTTTTTGTATCCACTACTATTCCTTCCTTGGAAACAATGTGTCCCAAGTAATGTACCTATGTCTGAAAGAAATTGCACTTACTAAGCTTGGCATACAATGTATGCTCTCTTAGCAATCTCAACACTACTGCTCCCTTCAATTGATCAAACAAGTCAACAATCATCGGCAACGAATACATGTTTTTGATCGTCACCTTGTTCAATTGTCTATAATCCATGCACAACCTGAGAGCATCGTCTTTCTTCTTCACAAAAAACACTAGTGCACCCCAAGGTGACACATTTGGCCTTATGTATCCCTTGTCAATCATCTCCTTCAACTGCAACTTTAATTCCACTAAATCTGAGTGCTCATCCTGTACGGTTCCTTTGATGCTGGTGCTACCCCTAGTACTAACTCAATAGAAAGTCCACTTCCTTGTGAAGAGGCAACTCTGAAATCTCTATTGGAAACACGTCCTAAAATTGCTACAAGACCGGGTACCTCTTCAAGACTTTTGCATCCTCAACATCCTTACCTTTATCACTAGAGACATGAGCTACAAATAATACACACCCTTTGCTACGACTGCACTTTTCTTGCATAGTTTTAACCATTCTAACTAATGTTGCCTTATTCTTACCCTAAAAAATTATGTGTTCTCCATTCTCATCCAAACACTCAATAGCCTTTTCATAACAACCCACCTTAGTCTTATGAAGATACAATCAATCCATACCCATAATCATATTGTATGATCCCAATTGAAGTACATTCAGATGCACTAATGTAGGCATACCATTTAACTCAAATGCACAAGCTCTTACCCAATGATGAACTCTCTTCTTAGTACATGTAGCCAACTACACTAACCAAGACTCTACATGCACTTCTTTTCTCAAACCACACTTATCCACCAAGTCAAGGTTAAGATAACTATAACTAGATCCAGCTTCAATCAAAAAAGAAATAACTTGATCACAAAACTTACTGTCCATCTCGATAATAGATGCTTGGTGATCCACCTGCCTATTATCCAATGTTTCATAGATCTGAGGAATGCTCTTCCCAACATCCCTAATTTTTCATGCATCCTGTGCATTGTAGATCTAAGGCCTACCACCGTGATACAACGGACAATCCTTCTTGAGATTCTCCTTACCACATATCCAACACTACAATTTTACCCTACTACCGCCTCTATTATACTGCTCTCCAGGCTGCGACCCATGTCCCTTCTCAACTGCATTAAACTTCTTGTAAGGAAACCATTCTCTTTCTCACCTGCATATTGAGGTATTGTTCGCTTCAGTGGCCATTTACCTTTAGTCTTGTCTTTCCCTTTCCAAACCTATTGAGACTCTGTCTTATGCTTTGATTCCTCATAATAGTGTTTCAACTTCCCAATGACTTAATCTGATACTTAAATGCTAATGGTAATCCACTGAAAAATCACTGAACTTTGACTTTTTCATCCTTAAGATATGGTACATACCTCAATGACTCCAAGAAATTAGTGGTGTACTCCTCATTTATCATCGATCCCATATTTAGCTCATGTAAATTCTTGGCCTTACTATCATAGTACCTCTCTAACAAGTATTTCTTCTGAAAAAGTCTCTTGAATTCATGCCAATTCAACTCCTATGTCCTGATGTCTCTGACACGCTTCACATCTTCCCACCAGATGTTTGCTTTCCCTTTGAGGGTGAATATAGCTATCATGGCCTTTATGTTCTTTGTGTAATCATGCAGCTCAAAGAATTTCTTCATCCAAAGCAACAATGCCTCTGCATATTCCGACTTCTTTAAATATCCATCAAATGTAGGTGGCTTATCTTTCTTAAACTCATCTAGAAACTATCCCCTCTCACTACTCCTATAAGGATAATAGTGGAGATGACCATGATACATGTCTGAACCAGAACTAGAGTAGAACCCATGTCCACTTCCTCTCCTCTTGGTGTATCTGAGAATATGCCATATCTAATCGTGTCATCTCTATCCGACCTATGCCCACCACGAGACTTCCTATAATATGCTCCATTAGTCTTGTCCTCCTATCCATGACTGATCCTAAGTGGTCCTTTTCTATGCAATTCTAATAAATTTTGAAGTATAATTGTATTGACCTCTGCTTGTTTCTCATGTGCCTTGGCAAGTCTCTCTTGTGATTGAATGATTTTTTCATTATCTGCTTTGAAAATTCTTATCTCTACCATCAAACTTCTCAAATTATTTGTTATGTGAGGGGAGAAATCATCACTATGTTTCTCATATGATCTGTAGGGAGAGTCTAGTGAATTGTAATCCACCATTTTTCTAATCATCTTTGATCCTCTTCTTCCTGCAAGTATACCATGTCAGATAAATTAAACATAAAAATAACCAACATACCTTAGTATAGTTCAGGGGAGGATATCTTGTCTGCAAGATCAACCAAATTGGCACGATACATGTATAAGCATAATCATAACAATATATTATGCATGACAATGCCAACTGCATACCATGACCCCATTCATGACAACCATAACCACAATAATGCATACACAACAACATATAGACATTGACATGCATAAAAATTGACATGCATGCATGACAAAAACATTCCACCCATCCAGTCCAAGTGGTGAACCATGCTTTAATACCACTCTATGGTATCAAATATCACCCAAAGCGAACAGAGACCAACTTTGATACCACTCTATAACACCCTCCTCCCACACTTACCCAAGTTCACCAATCCACCAGGGTAAATATGTGATGAAGAGTTACTATGATATGACTCAACCTCCTAGGTAAAATTAAGGAAGTGGAATCATCCAACCAAACTTTACTAACCATCCTCAGGAGCTACAAGACCCTAGGGAGCCAACCAACCACTCCATATGCCATAACCCTGAGTTAACTTGCTTTTTCACTAACCTAGGTTATCAGTTGCATGCATAACAAGGCAAGCCAACAACTGTAAGCCTCCAATCGCATGGATAGCCCTATCTCCCAGCGACTATAGTCTAATTTACTCAGTTCTGTGCTTGCGACCCCGAGATCTGAGCCACTTTTTCAGGGCTAGGATCCAGAACTCAGCCCAGAAATTGATAGAACTTTCCAAAATTATGAATGACACAAGGACAAAGCCATTAATGCAAAATTTAGACATGAACCTGACCTGACAAGGCCTGACCATGCCATTCATTTCGTCAAACACATTGTGAACATGTAATCCACAAGTTATAAATTCATATTTGAACATAGGGGTCTCATACTTATCTAAAATTAATCAAGAAGGTTTGATGTCCTCTCACAATAGGTGCCATAACATCTATTAGTTCATGCATTCATAATCCATTCATTTAAGAATCAAAACATGATGAAAGCCATAACTAAATTCTATCATAAAACCATGCTTATAACGAACATATAACCAGAATAATAACAATAATAGAACAACCATCCAAACCACATAATAACAAGTATAAATATTCATGAAATACAAGAGGAAAATAACACTTATTAACATATGTAAAAGCCAACCAAGTCAGGGACTTCCACGTACCACCTGACCATAGATTGAGTTGCACCAAATCTTGCTTTCATCCAATCACCCCCGTGCCATATTCCAAGCATGAATGTGGGACTCACGACAAAACAACCAAGGTTTCCTCAAGATTTAATGCATATCCTACCATTACTGGTCAGGGTATTTATAGGCCTGAAACCCTCACCTATACAAACAAGCTTTACTGCAATCCCATGATTATCATTCAAGGGATTCTTAGGCCCAAACAAAGAAACATACACTGCTAGGATTTACCGCAATCCCGCCAAAATCGGTTAAGGGATCACTATGCCCTAAACAACCATGTATGCCTCTGGATTTCTTCACCAATACCCTGAGGAATTTTTCTCATCTCCACCCTCAGGCTTTACCATGTATCTTTCCATTACCGATCAAGGGATTTATAGGCCCTTGGGAATTTCCCTGAGACCACCTCACTCAGTTCCAAAACTATCTGACAGTCCAACTCAACCAAATGAAATAACCCCATCACACCATGGCTATTAGGAAATGGCAATGCAAAGCTAAAACCACAGTCACACCTAGCAAATCACATTTCAATGACATCAAAAGAACCAAATACACACATGCAGGTACCATGCATGCCAAAAATAGCAAGGAAATCATACATGCAACTTGATACCTGCAAAGTAATCATGTTGTAGTCGCTTGATCCAACTCTTCCTTGCTTCCCTTTGCTTTCTTGTACTTCCTTTGCATTCCTTTCTCCAAAGCTAGAGTGCTCCAAGAATGCTCTAAGTGTGCAAGAGTATAAGAGAATAGAGAGAGAGCTCCAAAACTGAACTAACAAAAGGTTGTGAACTGATCCTTGGAAGCCTTTTTATCATTGAGGCCTCTATTTTCTTCCATTTCCATTATTTTTCCTTCTATTTCATCCTAACATGAAACTTTTAACCTTTCATCTTCCTTTTCTCCTATTTTCCATTATTTTCATCAATAAATGTCAAATAATGCCCCTTTGTATGTTTAAAGTCTTTGCCAATTTCCCTTAGCCATAATAAACGAAATGAACACCTATTAGGATGGTTTGCCCAACATGCATCTTGGAATAAGTGTCTCATGACCTTGGTCTTATTTTTCCTTTATTAACTTTATTACATGAACTTTTAACCCACTGTTGTTACAACCACCCCATCAGATCATGGTCATCAGGGTGTCAGTAATACACATGGCAGTACACTTCCTCAATCACATGATGACGAGATACCAAAGCTAGAGGATGCGCCTCATGTTTCTCCTGACATAGCATACCAACCACCACCTCCTCCACCTCAAAGTTCGCCAGACCATGTTGAGGGCACAGATGTAGTTGACCATCCATCGTCTTTTACTCATGTAGACAAGCCACCTCCTCCTCCACCTAAATTTAGTTTGATAGACGTTGATCATGTAGTAGTTGACCATCCATCGTCTTCTACTGCAAACCATCCTGGAACTACGTTTGTTTTATCATTTGATTGCACTTATTTGACTTGATGTAGCTATTTGACTTGTTTATATATATATATATATATATATTTTTTCATGTTTATGTACTTAATTTATATGTCAGTGTTGATGTGTATATTGTTAGGCCATATTAGATATGTTCATTTAATGTGCTTGCAAATAGATGCGTATGTGATAAAATTTATTTGACATGAGATATATATTAATTTGAGGATGTGTGTGGTGATGATGTTAGATTACAATGTTTTTGTTTTGTTAGAGGTGATCACGATGATGATGCTCTGTTAGATTATTAGATTTATGTTCTAGCTAATGACGTTTATATGTGAGAATATTAGTGAGGAGAGGATGGCTCTGAAGTCATGTGAAGGATTGAACCTGCAATTTCCATTAGGGTTTGGTTAACTTTCAACAGTCGTCTGTAGCAAACATTGTTAGCATCAGAGCAGGGCGGTCTTTCCTATTTTTAGCCTAGGATTGGAGGTGTGGGGCTCACGCAGGTGATATACAGTGAGGGGTGGATATATGTTGGGTATCGAGGCAACATCAGAACTTTTGCAGATTAATTTTGCTGCTAAGATGGATGAAGAACTAGTAGATTATTCTTTAGATCCCTTTGACTTTGTGCTGATCTGGACAGAGTTTCCACTTCAACATACCGATATGAAGTCATCGGGAGCAGATGGGGCTCCGACTATGCAGGTCGATGCATCTAGGGTTTCTTCGGAGGAGGTATATGGAAGCACTGCATCCCTATAATTAGAAAACCTATTGTTGGTTTTAGGACAAAATTCTCTAGGGTATCAGTGTTTAGGGAATATAGCAGACCTTATTTTGGATCTTGTACAACAACAATTAGATTTTTTTATTCTATCCCCGTCATCATTGAATTTCTAGAGAAATTATTAAACCCTAGTTCGGTAGAAGATCGTAGCCATGGAACCCCTAATCGGGATAAGCATACAGGGGTTTTTGAACTTTATACTTGTTCGGGCCCCTCTAGGTTTCAATACACTGTGGATTGTGGCCAGGAACAGGGCATTGGACAATACACCTAACTCAGGATCTCCAGAATTCATCCATGACTTAGACCTTGGGATGTTTTGTAGGGATCCCTGTTAGTAATTTTGCTTGTCATCAGGCAGAATCTAGGGTTAGCGTATCTACCGACATCTCGTCGCAAGATATTGGAAATTCATATGAGGGTACTCAGAAGAAGAGAGAGAAGAAATCAAAGAGCACTAAAGTTAGAGAAAGAGGGAGATTGTTGGTTCTAGGGGAGGGCATCAAATTGGATGAAGTCATGGACGTGGTGGATCGTGTACTGGTAGGGAGGGTTCGTGGGAGGAACTACATGTCGACGCGTCTGAAGAAATCGGTCATAGAGGTATAGGGTCGGGTTTTGGAAAACTTGCCGACTGTGGTGACTATGATCAGGGGATGGTTTGAATTACGTTTCAATAGGCCAAAACATGCATCATGGGTGTTGAAGAAATATTGGCCTATTGAAATTGTCCCAGTTATGCTGATGCAATGGTCACCTCTTTTCAACCTAGAGAGAGAACAACTAGGGGCAAGAGCAATCTGGGTAAGAATGCTAGGTCTGCCACTTCAATTCTAGACTGAAGATGTCTTTAGATGTATTGGGAATGATTTGGGGTTTTTTTATATTATGATAAATCCTTTGTAGAATCTGGCAAGATGGCTTTTACATGTATTTTGGTCCATCTAGACACCAGAGAGGGGTTGGTGGAAATCTTGAAGCTTCAATGGTGGGGCATTAATAGATTGCATAAATTGGACTATGGGGTGGTACCATTTAGATGTATGAGGTGTCATGAAGTTGGTCACCTATATAAAGAATGCCCATTTCTTTCAAAACATAAGACCGTATCAGAATCTATGGATGGGAATGAAGGGAATGGAGTTGGCCAAAATGACATGAATCATACGCCACAAAAGAGTTTGGCTCGTTAGCAAAAGGGGATGGACAAGGATAAAGGGAAACAAGTTTCCTCCTCCTGACCTTCATCTCCAAGGGTAACTCGTGATTGTGCATCAGTAACTGGTTCCCCTTCGAGTACTCATCTCTCTTTCCCATCTCTAGAACTTTATATTTTGAATAATCCATCTACATCATGCCATGCACAAAATGTTAGGGTGCCTTTATCTCTATGTGATTTAAGTTCAATTGCTTGTCCCTTGGCCTCAGTTCCTATTTTTGTCTGGCTCTTTTTCTTGCCATCCATGTAATATCCCAGGTATCAATGCTTGTGGGAGAGGATACCTCTTCCGATTCTAATGAAAGTAATATATATAACCTGAGATATTCATCCAAACATCCCACAATTGCAGGTCAAGGATTAGGTATCTCATCCCCTCTGAAGATTCCCAAATCCTC
The DNA here is from genome assembly GCA_031772625.1 of Pinus tabuliformis. NCBI lineage: Eukaryota > Viridiplantae > Streptophyta > Pinopsida > Pinales > Pinaceae > Pinus > Pinus tabuliformis. The sequence goes on along the minus strand of CM062819.1, from coordinate 1,823,614,764 downwards.
TCCAAGTAGGCAGTCCTATATATCAAAATCTATTCATAAGGATAGTATGGATGTAACAGAAGCTAGAAAATTATCACTTGATGGGGTTCTTCGAGGAAGAGGCAACTCGAAATCAGTCCCTCGATGAAGTGGTTATCTTTTAATTGTAGAGGGTTGGCTAGCCCTGCCAAAAAATTAGCCCTCGGGAGACTTCTAGATTTAGAGAAGGTGGATGTGATATTTCTACAAGAGACACGTGGGGACAGTGCCCAAATTACTTGAAGCCGTCATTCCAAGATCGACCTTCCATTCCTTAGATGTACAAGGCAGATCTGGAAGCATTGTTATAGGCATAAATTATAGATTGATGAAGTTAATAAATATTTGGGGAAGGGAAGGATCTTTAATGGCAGATGTTTTTTCTGAAGAATTAGGGATTGACATTAGGATTGTGAATATATATGGTCCCTGTCACAATCGTGTGGCGTTCTAGGAGGCAGTTATGAGATCTTCTTTCTTGCAAGCTGACAACATAATTTTGGGGGGAGATTTAAATTTTTCTATGGGCCACGTAGAATCTTGGGGAAGTCATGCTCAGGTAAGCTCCATCGTGGACTTTTTTGAAAAAATGTTGGAGTAAAATAAACTCATTCGCATATTAGTGGATCGTGTTCAGTCAACCTAGAGAAATAGAAGAATTGGGGATGTTATGTTAGCTAGGCATCTTGATCGATTCCTAATCAAGGAACCTCTGTTGGATAAGTTTGAAATGATTAGGCAATGGGTTGGCTTGGGAGGAATATCGGATCACTCGCCTATATACCTAGAAATAGTAGGTATATCTCCAAAACCGCAGGCACCTTTCAAATTTAATTCAACGTGGTTAAGGGATGAGGACTTTCATCGAATTGTTAAAGAGATATGGTAGGATAGATCACAGATTGAAGGAAGGTCATCGACGGAACACTTTGTTGGAAATATATTGTGCCTAAAGCAAAGGACGATAGAATGGGCTAGGGCAAAGAAAAAGAAGGATGAAGAATCTCTCAAGAATATTGAATCTGAATTAGCCAAGTTAGAAGATCTAGACATTGGAGGGTTTGATTCTCCAGAATCCAAGTTCTATGTTATACAACTAGAATCAGAGAGACTCGAGATATTAAAAGAAAGGGAAGAAACTTGGAGACTTAAGAGTAGAGTTATATGGCTACAAGTGGGTGATGAAAATACAAAATATTTTCAACAACATGCAAGAGGACAGAAGGCTATCAATACTATATGGTCTTTTGAGGATGAGGAGGGCTCATCAGTGCAATCCTTCAATAGGATAGAAAATATGGGTATTAATCACTTTGGGAATTTGTTTAAAGCCCCACAGGAGGCATCTTTGGCAGAGGTTATAAAGGTAGCTAGTCTCTTTCCTCGATTTGTAAATGAGGAAGTAACTAAAGACCTGAACAAGCTAGTGACCTTGGGGGAACTAGAGGCATTTCTTCAATGATTTAAAAATGATAAGAGTCTGAGTCCAGATTGATGGCCCATGTAATTTTATTTGGCTTTCTTCGAATTGATAGGTCAAGATCTTCTCAGGGTTATAGAGGATTTTCGGATGAGTGGAAGAATGTATGATGCATTCAATGCTACATTCATAGCCTTAATTCCCAAATCTAATAAGCCTAGCACCTTTAATGATTTCCAACCTATTTCTCTATGTAATTGCATCTATAAGATCATCGTGAAGATCATTGCAAATCACATTAAGCCTATTTTATCACAGCATATATCAAAGGAGCAATTTGCCTTTTTGGACAAATACCAGATTCATGAAGCTATAGGAATTTCTCAGGAATGTTTACACTCCTTAAAAATTAAGAATATGAAGGGAATGATTTTTAAAATTGATCTTTCCAAAGCATATGATAGGACTAGCTGGTTGTACTTGTGGATGTTGTTGACTCATCTAGGATTTCCTTATGATTTCATTAACTGGATAATGTATTGTATTACCTCTGTTTCATACGGTATTCTCATCAATAAATCGGCATCAATTTTTTTCCATGTAGAGCGTGGTCACAGGTAGGGATGCCCTTTATCACCGTTGTTAATCCTATTGGTCATGGAGGGCCTGAGCAGATTGATCTTTGAAGAAAGGAATCAGGGGAGAATCAAAGGTGTTAAAATTGCAGCAAATATCATCTTGTCTCATCTACTATTTGTTGATGATGTCCTCATTTTTCTGAATGGGACCATCAATGATTCTACTGTTTTCAATGTCATTCTTAAATTATTTTGTAAGGCCACAGGGATGGAGACCAATCAGGAGAAATCCACCTTATCTGCTATGGGTTGTACACAATACGAATTAGTCTTCGCTAAACAAAGATTTCCATATAGGCTCTTAGCCTTTGAAGATGGACTCAAGTATTTGGGATTTCGGCTCAAACCTAATAACTATAAAATTGTGGACTGGATGTGGTTAGTAGCCAAGATTGAAAGTAGAATAAATATTTGGCATCACCGATGGTTATCCAGGGTGGTTCGTTTAGTTCTTATCAAATCATGTTGGTGATTATTCCTATATATTGGAAGTCTTTGGCTTGGATCCCAAAAGGAATTTTAAACAGAATTCAACAGATATGTTGTTGTATATTTCTCTGGTGAGGGAACAAGGAAGGTAGGCATTTTGCATGGGTACGCTTGGATCACATTGCTATCCCCAAAAAATGCGGAGGATAAGGTATGAAGAACCTTGTATGTTTTTCTAAAGCCCTTGCAGCCAAAATGGGATGGCAGCTCGTAACTAGAAATAGTTTATGGTCAAAGGTGGTCGTCAGAAAATACATTAGCCTATACCATATTGAGGGATGGATCAGAATTCCAAGATGGAACAGAACAGACATCTCTACGATTTGGCAATCTGTCTTAAATTCTTTTGAATACATCAGAGAAGGTTTGGCGTGAAGAGTAAGATCGAGTGGGAAGGTTTGTATTGGCATGGACGCATGGTTATCACATAATTCCCCCTGGACTTATACAATTCTTGGAGGTATCTAGTATAAGGACTTTAGATCACATTGCAAACCCAGAAAAATATATTATTTTCGATCAATCATGGAAATTTTCTCAGTATCTTAGGATTCCTTTACTTTGGCATCATGATTGGACAAATTATAAAATGCATTATTAGAGGCTCATATAATAATATAGGAACGAGAAGATTAATTAATCTGCGCAATTTCTAAGCATGGTAGATATACTCCAAAATAGGGATACCCTTTCATTTTTGTTGGTCATGAACCCCACAACTTTATTTGGTGGTGGCGTCCGCTTTGGAAATAAAAAGTCCACCAAAAGCAAATCTTTTTATGTGGTGTTCACTGCATAATAAATCCCCCACAGGAAACAACCTCCAACGTCGAACCTTTCAGGGACCCTCCTAGTGTATATTATGAGGGAATAGTGTAGAAACACTCAATCATTTATTCTTGCAATGCCCTACAATAACCCAAATATGGAATTAAATATATCAATCTCTGGCAATCAATATCAGGTGGCAGGGAGACACTTTATGAGATGCTTGGGAATCCTGGTGGAATAGAGACCATCCTTCAAAACTTCGAAATATGCCCCTGTTGGTTTACTGGAGTATTTGGATAAGAAGAAACAAACTGATTTGTTAAGAAATGGCCCCAAAATGGCATCTTTCCTGCTCACACATTACAAATTTATACAATATGATCTCGAAAGATGATAAAAAATAACAACATAGGAACATATCTGCAGAAACTATCGACAAGACTTTTCCTTGGGGTTATTTTGATGGATCGGCTCAGCAAGTTGGATGTGGCAGAGGAGAAGTTTTGTATTTCAGTGAAGATCATTGCTTCAATATGAAGATGGGTGTAGGTAGAGGCACTAATAACTTTTTAGAACTAAATAGCCTCGGACTTCTCCTTATATTTTCCCGTGATAAAGGATGTCAGCAACTACAGATATTTCGCGACTTTAAACTTACCATTAATTGGTTCAATCATCGATCAAAATGTTACGTGCACACACTTAGGAATTTTCTAGATGAAATTATTACTTTAAAATCACAGTTTGGCTATATATCTTGTCATCATATCTACAGGGAGGAACCAAATTTCTGATAGTCTTTCCAAGGAAGCAGTGCATCAACCTATTGGTTCTTGGATGATACAGGAACATATTGGACAGGAGTTCTATCAGTATTTTCATAGGCCTTTCATTGATCATCATCCCCAGGGGGCAACAGCTACCTGATTCTACACAGTTCATAGATGGATCTCCATATTTTGTCATTTTTGTTATTTTGTGTTGTTTCATAGAACTATGTTATTGTATATTTTATTATGTATCACTTTATCAGTTACAGTTATGAAACATTCATTTCATAGACTCTATACAGTGAGTGGAAATGGCCACCAGTTTTGACATATGCTCCTTTAGCAGCATATACAACATGTAATTTTCAATATTTTATATAATGAAAGTTACGATTTTTCCTTGGGAAAAAATGACGTTTATATGTGTTAGTGTATATAATTAGATGATGGTAATAAATTTCAATGTGTATCTGATCCAGGTGGATATTGGTAGCCACCCCCTATTCCACTTGGACCCCCTCCATTGTTTCTTTCAGTTTTTCAGTTTCCTTAATTGTACACAGTTTACTACTTTTGGCAATATTTTAGGTCCTGAACTTCTGAAGTTGTTTTGAGGCCCTAAACCACGTTTTTTGGGAAAACTGAAAATATGAGTTTTTTACTTGATATTTGTTCTCAGTAGTTGTAATCTTCAGATAGATCCTTCTAGCAAGGTACCGTGTGTGTCAAATGGAGATCGTATGCCAAAGTTACGACCTCGGGAAGTTGATGTACCAACTTACCCCAAGGGGGCCCATAGTTTGGTGTTTCATCTCCTAGGGTTAGGTTTTTGGCTATTTAGGGTTTTCCATTGTTTCTCAATAATAAATAGGCCTTCAAACCTCATTGTAACACAGTTTAGAGGTATGTATCCACCACATCTCTTCTTAGAGATAAGCTACCATCACCCGAGCTAGCGTTATTTCCATTATGTTTGTAAGTATATTTCAGTATTTCATATTAATGAAATGAAGTGTTACTTCTGCTGCAACTCTGTATTTATGGTCATATCTATAATTTGTTGCATTCCTGTTTAAATCAGGATCAGTGGTATCAGAGCGGTCTGCTCTTTCTCTGTTTTTCTTTTCAAGTCCCCAACGAGGTCGGGCTATAAGGAGTTAGGGCTCAATCTGGTTGAACCTTTGGAAGATCAACCTCACAAACCTCGACGGCTGCCATTGGAGGAAGAAAAGAAAGACAAGGGAGTAGGATATCTTATCAAAATATTGCTCGAGGAGGCCCTCAAGAAACAAAGGAACGCGATGATGGATAACTTTGCTCAGATCCTTCAACAGTTGCACACCGGTGTTGCATCCACATCTAGCAACCACTCTGGAAGCACCATGCCTTTTAAGGTATAAGTAAACTTTGACATTTTCATATTTGAGGGCCAAATAGATGCAGACGTCATAGATAAATGGTTAAATCTGCTAGAATGATATTTTTTTGTTCATGATTTTTCCAGTAGGGAAAAGATTACTTTTTCTCTTCTCAAACCACCCCCATGTCAAGGACTGGTGGGAAACCTACTGTGAGCAGAAGGATGAAAGTGCGCCCTCACTGTTTTCAGTCGCACCCACTTGGAATTCGTTCTGGGATGCCATTAAGAAGCAGTACCACCCCATCGGGAGCTATGAGCATAAATACATAAAGTGGACCATGCTACGGCAAGGAATGGACCAAGACGTGTCGGAGTTTACTAATGTTTTTCATACCCTTCGCATGAAGTTGGGTATCAAAAATTCTGAGAAACATTTGGTACTCAAGTACCGCAACTACCTACATAGGTACATCCAGGATGAGATGGAGTTCTTGCACATCTCCTTGCTTAGCACGGCGTACCGATACGCTGTCAAGATTGAGCAGAAACTTAAATAGAAAAAGCTACACTTTGGATCTGTGAATCCGAAGCAAGGGAAAGGTGCCCCCAAACCACAGAACAAAGGAAAAATCCAAGGCAGCATGGCCCAAGACAAACTGCCAAAGCCATAGGCAAAGAACAACACCATGAAGTCGAAGAAGGACATAGGAATGTGGTTTGAGTTCCATAAGATCTCCACTTACAACGCAAGTGAGTGTCGAGCTAAGTAGTCACTGGTGGCCGAACTAAAAGCTTCTGAATCAGAAGCATGTTTGGACTCTGAGTCAAAACCCAATAACGGGAATGACAAATGGAATCAAATTATCGGTGCAGAGCTCAACTCCATTGTTGCCACCACGAAGATCCAAGAGGAACCTAAAGATCCAAAGGAGGAGTGCCTCTTCCACTCCTAGATGTGGGTAAAGGGTTCCCCACTACAGTTCATTGTCGACAGCAGGAGCCAAAAGAACCTCATTTCAGCAGAGGTCATGAAGCGGCTAGGTTTATCGACCACAGCACACCCACAACCATACACCATCGGGTGGCTTCACCAAGGACATAATCTTCGCGTAAGCCAGCAGTGTCACCTTCCATACATCATCAAGCCCTTCACAGATGAGGTATTATGTGACGTTGCTCCTCTTGATGTTTGTGATGTATTATTAGGCCAACCATAATTGTGGAAGCGACATGCTATGTATGATTAAGGGCATCACATTGTTATTGTTACCTTGGGAAATAAATTGTATAGGATACCAGAGGTAGAACCGCCTACCACCCTCTCTTTGGTTACTGCAAAAAAATGTAGTAAGCTCATTTCCAAAATCAAGAATTTTTTTCCTGATGATACGTACTCAGGGAAAGGAGAAGATATTAGCCACGACCTCCAAATAGGGCCCCTCCGCACGACAAAAATAGATGGACAAGGTCGTGGAGGAGTATGAGGACATCTTCACCTCCCCCGTAGGGGTGCCTCTGCACTGTCAGGTCAAGCACTCCATCGATCTGACCCCAGGTGCGTCGTTTCCAAATGGATACATCTATCAGCGCTCTATTCTAGAGAATGATGAAATCAAACAGATTCAGGAGCTACTGCAAAAAGGTTACATCCAGCCGATTTCATCCCCTTGTGGGAGCCTGATCTTGTTGGTACAGAAGAAGGATGGGACTTGGAGACTCTGTATTGACTATTGGGCACTGAACAAGATCATTGTCTGGAATAGGTACCGGATCCCATGGATTGATGACCTTCTAGTCCAAATCAAGGGGGAAATTATTTCATAAATATCAACTTGAAGTCTGGATATCACCAGGTACCAATTGAACCATCTGATTTGTGGAAGACTGCCTTCAAAACCTAGGAGGGCCTTTTCGAGTGGCTAGTTATGCCTTTCGGGTTGACGAATGCTCTTGCAACCTTCATGAGGTTGATGGATGACATCTTGTGGCCATTAACCAACTCATTTGTAGTGGTATACTTGGATGAAATTCTAATCTTCAGCCAGAGTTGGGAAGAGCACGTGCACCACATCTGACAGGTTCTCCAAACAATGCGGCAACATAAGTTGTGTGCCAATTTGGATAGATGCACTTTTGGCATGACCCAGGTTCAGTATCAGGTATACATTATTGATGAACGAGGGGTGCATGTGGATCCATCCAAGATCCAAGTCATTCAGGATTGGTCAGCCCCAACCACTCTAACAAAGCTCCACAGCTTTCTGGGTCTTGCCACTTTTACCTCAGGATTGTGTTGGGGTTCTCTCATATCACTTGGCCCTTGAGTCAAGTCACCAAGGGAGGAGCGAAAGAAAAATTATTTTTCTCTACATATCAATAGAAGGCGTTCACAGATTTGAAACATCACCTAGGTTCTACATCAGTGTTCACATTACCAAACTTGCAACAACCATTTGAGATCGAGACAAATGCCTTTGGCTATACTATTGGCGTAGTCCTTACTCAGTAGGGGCATCCAGTTGCATATCACAGTGAGACACTTTTAGACACAATCTGTAAGCATCCAAATTATGACAAAGAGATGTATTCCATTGTGCAGGTCTGACAACAATAGAAGCATTACATTTTTGGGAAGGAAACAGTCATCCACACACACGACCGACCCCTGCAGTTCATACAGATGCAAGGGAAGTTACAGAATGATCGCCATTAAAATTCACCCACATACATACAACGGTTCCATTTGAATATCATTGAGTACAAGAAGGGAAACACCAATAATGTTGCAGAATGCCTCAGCCGACCCCCGATCATGGTGTTAACCACCGTGCTCAACTTTCGTGGGCACGAAACTTCTGATTGTCCACTTCTCTACAAAAGCGACCTAGAATTCGGCCACACATACCAGACACTCTTGGAGGGTCAGAAAGTGCTAGATTTTCACCTCCAAGGTGCGTTGTTATGCCACCTAGGACACCTTTATGTTCCTTCAAGCGAGTGTGCCAAGATGATTTGGGAAGCGCACTACAGTTGGGTCGTTGGACATTTATGGGTCAAGAAAATAGTGGAAGTACTGTAGAATTATTTCTATTGGCTTAATATTCGAGAGGATGTCTGGAATTATATTAGATCCTGCAGTTCTTGCACCATTTCCAAACCGACCATAAAGAAGAAAGGCCTCTATACTCTGCTTCCTACCCCTAGTCGACCTTAGGAATCCATCTCCATGGATTACATATCGGGCCTTCCTTCTAAAACCATGGAAACAACTGTGTTTTTGTGTCTGTCGACAGATTCTCGAAGATGGCCATTATGGCGGCCTACAAGAAGAATATCACAGCAGAATCCACTGCTAAACTTTTCTTTGAATGAGTGTGGGTACACTTTGGGATCCCACAATCTATCATCTTAGATCGAGACAGCAGGTTCCTCAGGTTATTTTGGTCCAGTCTCTGGTCGATGCTAGACACCAAGCTCATTAAGTCCACAGCTTTCCTTCCCCAAACTAATGCCAAACATAGGTCGTCAACGGGATAATCGTACACATTTTGCGCATGCACAACTCAAAGCATCCACACACATGGGATGAGAGCCTCCCCTATGTCTAGCATAGTTATAACCGGGCTCTCCACAGCTCGACTGGTCACAACCCTTTTCAGGGAGCCTTGGGATTCCAACCACTATGTCTCACTGATGTGGCCATACCATTTGCAGCTACTCAGGTAGATTTGGCTCATGTCCATTCCGAAGCCGACAAGACAAACAACTTCATTGAGCACATTTAACACATCTGCCAATAGGTCCATGACATCTTGGACAAAGCCAATGCTAAGTACACGCAGCGACATGATCAGCATCGGGTGCCACACAAGTTCCAGGTGGGTGACAAAATTTGGCTACATTTGCATAAGGAGCACCTTGTTGGGCCCCACCGCAAGCTTTGCCCACTCCGATATGGGCCATATACCATCACCAAGGCAGTAGGGGACAATTCCTTCGAGCTTAGTATTCCACCATTCCTTGGCCTGCACCCAGTGTTCAATGTGGACCGCCTTCAGTCCTACTTTCCACCATTATTGGACACATCTGACATTGCATAACAACTCACACCAACAGTGTTAAACCCAGACAACATGGAACAAGCCACAATTGATTAGATCATGGACACACAGATAAAGAACACACGATAGCAAAGGATCCAACTATATCGAGTTGTCAAAGCAGGACAACTCCTTCACTAGGGAAAGTGGCTCACCAGGGACCAAGCTCAGCTGAAGTTTCCTCATCTCATGGAGGAACTCAACACAATGGGGACCATTGCTTCCTAAGGGGGGAGGAATGGTACAGGTGGATATTGGTGGCAACCTGCCTATTCCACTTGGACCTCCACCATTGTTTCTTTCAGTTTTTCAGTTTCCTTAATTGTAGCACAGTTTATTATTTTTGGCGATTTTTTAGGTCCTGAACTTCGGAAGCCATTTTGAGGCCCTAAACGATGTTTTTTTAGAAAAATGAAAATAAAGGTTACAGGAGATCGTATGCAAAAGTTTCAAAAGATCGTATGTGAAAGTTACAACCCCGGGAAGTTGATGTACCAACTTACCCCAACGAGGCCCATAGTTTGGCGTTTCATCTCCTGGGGTTAGGTTTTTGGATGTTTAGGGTTTTCCATTATTTCTCATTAATAAATAGGCCTTCAAGCCTCATTGTAACATAGTTCATAGGCATGTAACCACCACATCTATTCTTAGAGATAAGCTACCATCGCCTGAGCTAGTCTTATTTCTATTTTGTTTGTAAGCATATTTCAGTATTTGATATTAATGAAATGAAGTGCTATTTCTACTGCATCTTTGTATTTATGGTTATATGTGTAAATTGTTGTGTTCCTGTTTAAATCTGGGTCAGTGGTATCATAGTGGTCTGCTCTTTCTCTATTTTTCTTTGCATGTCCCCAACGAGGTCGGGGTATATGGATTTAGGGCTTGATCTGGTTGAACATCTGCAAGATCAGCCTCGCAAACCCCGATGGCCGCCCATAGGGGAAGAAAAGAAAGACAAGGGAGGAGGAGATCCTATCAAAATATTGCTCGAGGAGGCCCTTGAGAAACAAAGGAACCCGGTGATGGATAACTTTTCTCAGATCCTTCAGTGGTTGCCCACCGGTGGCGCATCCACATCTAGCAGCCACTTTGGAAGTGCCATTCCTTTTAAGGTACAAGTAAACTTTGACATTCCTGTATTTGAGGGCCAAATCGATGCATACATCATAGATAAATGGTTAAATCTGCTAGAAGGATATTTTTTGTTCATGGTTTTTCTATCCAGGAAAATATTACTTTTTCTCTTCTCAAAGTTGCCCCCCATGTCAAGGACTGGTGGGAAACCTATTGTGAGTTGAAGGATGAAAGTGCACCCTCGTTGTTTTCAACCGCACCCACTTGGAATTCGTTCCGAAACGCCATCAAGGAGCAGTACTACCCTGTCGGGAGCTATGAGGATAAATACATAAAGTGGACCACGATACAGCAGGGAAGGGACCAAACGTGCAAATGAGTCTATATATCTGCCTAGCTTTGGTAGGTAGATTTTCCCCGACGCAATCCACAAACTCAAATTCCATCCCATCCTTGGTGGATAAGTCCGACGACTCATACCCTTCACACGAAGTTAGGTATCAAGGATTCTGAGAAACATTTGGTACTCAAGTACTGTGGCTACCTACACAGGTACATCCAGGATGAAATGGAGTTCATGGACAAATCCTCACTTGGAACGGTGTACCGATACGTTGTCAAGATCGAGCAGAAGCTTAAACAGAAAAAGTGATACTTTGGATCTGTGAATACGAAGCAAGGGAAAGGTGCCCCCAAACTACAGAACAAAGGACAAAGCCAAGGCGGGGTGGCCCAGGACAACCCGCTAAAGCCACAAGCAAATAACAACACCACGAAGTGGAAGAAGGATAGGGGAAAGTGGTGTGAGTTCCATAAGAGCTCCACTCACAACGCAAGTGAGTGTCAGGCCAAGTAGTCATTGGTGGCCGAAAAGAAAGCTTCTAAATCAGATGCATGTTCTGACTCTAAGTCGAAACTTGACAAGGGTAATGACAAAGGGAAGCAAATTATCGATGTGGAGCCCAACACCATTGTTTCCACCGTGAAGATCTAAAAAGAGGAACCTAAAGATCCAGAGGAGGAGGAGCACATATTCCACTCTGAGATGTGGGTAAAGGGTTCCCCGCTACAGTTAATTGTCGACAATGGGAACCAAAAGAACCTCATTTCAATAGAGTTCGTGAAGTGGTTAGGCTTATCGACCATAACACACCTACAACCATACACCATCGGGTGGCTTCACCAAGGACATGATCTTCGCGTAAGCCAACAGTGTTGCCTTCCATACAGCATCAAGCCCTTCACGAATGAGGTATTATGTGACGTTGCTCCTCTTGATGTTTATGATGTATTATTAGGCCAACCATACTTGTGGAAGCGACATGTTGTGTATGAGACAAGGCCTCGCGTTGTTATTGTTACCTTGGGAAATAAATTGTACACGATACCAGAAGTAGCACAGCCTACCGCCATCTCTTTGGTTACTGCAAAACAATGTAGTAAGCTCATTTCCAAAACCGATAAATTGTTTTTCCTGATAATATGCCCTCAGGGAAAGGAGAAGACGGTGGCCACGACCTCCAAATAGGGCCCCTGTGCACGACAACAACATATGGACAATATTCTGGAGGAGTACGAGGATATCTTCACCTCCCTCGCAGGGGTGCCTCTGCATTGTCAGTTCAAGCACTCCATCGATCGGACCCCAGGTGCATCATTGCCTAATGGACCCATCTATCAGCGCTCTGCTCTAGAGAATGATGAAATCAAGAGGAATATTCAGGAGTTGTTGCAGAAAGGTCACCTTCGACCAATTTCATTGCCTTGTGGGAGCCCAATTGTGTTGGTATAGAAGAAGGATGGGACTTGGAGACTCTGTATTGACTATCGGGCACTGAACAAGATCACTATCCAAAATAGGTATCGGATCCAACGGATTGATCACCTTTTGGACCAACTCTAGATATCACCAGGTACCAATCAAACCCTCTAACGTGTGGAAGTCTGCCGTCAAAGCCAAGGAGGGCCTTTTCGAGTGGTTGGTTATGCCTTTCAGGTTGACGAATGCTCCTACAACCTTCATGAGGCTAATGGATGACATCTTGTGGCCATTCAACAACTCATTTGTAGTGGTATACATGGATGACATCCTGATCTTCGGCCAGAGTTTGGAAGAGCACCTCCACCACATCCGACAGGTTCTCCAAACACTGCAGCAACACAAGTTGTGTGCCAATTTGGATAAATGCACTTTTGGCATGACCTAGGTTCGGTATCTGGGATACATTATTGATGAATGGGGGGTGCACGTTGATCTAGCCAAGATTCAAGTCATTCGAGATTGGCCAACCCCGACCACTCTAACAGAGCTCTGCAGCTTTCTGGGTATTGCCAATTTTTACCGCAGGTTCGTGTTGGGGTTCTCTCACATCACTTGGCCCTTAAGTCAAGTCACCAAGGGAGGAGCGAAAGAAGAATTCTTTTGGTCTGCATCTTAATAGAAGGCATTCTCAGAGTTGAAACATTACCTCTGCTTTGCACCAGTGCTCACATTACCATACTTGCAACAACCATTTGAGATCGAAAGAGATGCCTCTAACTATGCTATTGGGGCAGTCCTTACTCAACAGGGGAATCTAGTGGCATATCATAGTGAGACACTTTTACACACAGTTCGAAAGTATCCCACTTATGATAAAGAGATGTATTCCATTGTGAAGGCTTGTTGATAATAGAAGCATCACATTTTTGGGAAGGAAACAGTCATCCACACAAACCACCAACCCCTACAGTTCATACAGATGCAAGGGATGTTGCAGAATGTCAGAATTGTCCACATACCTGCAACAGTTCCATTTGAATATCAAGTACAAGAAGGGCAACACCAATAATGTTGTAGACTACCTCAGTTGACCACCGATTATGGTGTACCCACTGTGCTCAACTCTTATGGGCATGAGACTTCTTATTGGCCACTTCTCAACAAAACGACCCAGAATTCAGCTACACATGCCAGACGCTCTTGGACGGTCATCAAGTTTTGTATTTTCACCTCCAAGATGCATTGTTATGCCACCTAGGACACCTTTGTGTTCCTTCAAGCAAGTGTGCCAAGATGATTTGGGAAGCGCACTACAGTGGGGTCGCTGGACATTTCGGGGTCAAGAAAATAGTAGCAATACTGCATAAGTATTTCTACTGGCCGAATCTTCGACAGGATGTCGGGAAGTACATCAGATCCTACACTACCTACGTCATTTCCAAACAAACCATCAAGAAGCAAGGCCTCTATACTCCGCTACCTACCCCTAGTCGACTTTGGGAATCCATCTCCATGGATTACATGTCGGTCCTTCCTTCTACTAAGCATGGCAATGATTGTGTTTTTATGGTTGTCGATAGATTCTCAAAGATGGCCATTATGGCAGCCTGCAAGAAGAATATCACAGAAGAAGCCACTGCTAAACTCTTCTTTGAACGAGTGTGGGTACGCTTTGGGATCCCACAGTCTATCATCTCAGATAGGGACAGAAGGTTCCTCAGTACATTTTGGTCCATTCTCTAGTCGATGCTGGACACCAAGCTCACTAAGTCCACAGCTTTCCATCCCTAAACTGATTGCCAGACAGAGGTCGTCAACAGGATGACCATACACATTCTGTGCATGTACAACTCAAAGTATCCACGCACATGGGATGAGAGCCTCCCCTATTTCCAGCACAACTATAACCGGGCTCTCCACAGCTTGACGGGCCACAACCCTTTTCAGGTGGGCCTTAGATTCCAACCACTATGTCCCATGGATGTGGCCATACCATTTGCAACTGCTCAAGCAAATTCAACTCATGTCCAATCGGAAGCCGACAAGGCAAACAACTTCATTGAGTACATTCAGCACATCCGCCAATAGGTCCATGACATCTTGGACAAAGTCAATGCTAAGTACAAGCAGCGACATGATTAGCATCGGGTGCCACACAAGTTCCAGGTGGGTGACAAAGTTTGGCTACATTTGCAGAAGGAGCGCCTCGTTGGGCCCCACCCTAAGCTTCGCCCGCTCCGATATGGGCCATACACCATCACCAAGGCAGTTGGGAACAATGCTTTTGAGGTCAGTATTCCACCATTCCTTGGTCTGCACCCAGTGTTCAATGTGGATTGCCTTTGGCCCTACTTTCCACCGTTGTTGGACACATTCGACATTGCAAAACAACTCACACCAACAAAGTTAAACCCAGACTGCATGGAACAAGCCACAACTGATCAGATCATGGACACATATCAAGAACACCCGACAGCAAAGGATCCAACTATATCGAGATGTCAAAGCAGGCCAACTCCTTCACGAGTGCAAGTGGCTCACCAGGGATCAATTTCAACAGAAGTTTCCTCATCTCATGGAGGAACCCAAAGCAATGGGGAACATTGCTTCCTAAGGGGGGAGGAATGATCCAGGTGGATATTGGTGGCCACCCGCCCATTCCACTTGGACCCCCACCATTATTTCTTTCAGTTTTTTCAGTTTCCTTAATTGTAGCATAGTTTACTATTTTTGGCAGTTTTTCGGGTCCTGAACTTCCGGAGCAGTTTTGAGGCCCTAATCGACGTTTTTTGGGAAAACTGAAAATATGAGTTTTAATCCTAGTATTCGTTGTCATTAGTTGTAATCCTCAGACAGATATTTCTAACAAGGTACCATGTGCGTCAAACGGAGATCGTATGACAAAGTTATGACCCCAGGAGATTGATGTACCAAGTTACCCGAACGAGGCCCATAGTTTGGCGTTTCATCTCCTAAGGTTAGGTTTTTGGATGTTTAGGGTTTTCCATTTTTTCTCAATAATAAATAGGTCTTCAAGCCTCATTGTAACACAGTTCAGAGGCATGTAGCCGCCAAATCTCTTCTCAGAGATAAGCTACCATCACTCGAGCTAGTCTTATTTCCATTTTGTTTGTAAGCATATTTCAGTATTTGATATTAATGAAATGAAGTTTTATTTCTATTGCATCTCTGTATTTATGGTTATATATGTAATTTGTTTCATTGTTTTCTAAATCTAGATCAATATCTTAGATGATGTTTACGATTGTTAGATGGTTATCATCATAATGTTTATTTTTATGAAATAATATTTATTTTAGATTATGTATTGGTGAACTTATATCAACTATTTAAATATGAAATTGCATGCAAAACGACTTTAAAAAAAAAGATGTAAAGATATTTTTATAAATTACAACTTTATTATGGTTGAAGCTATGATTGTAAAATTACGATAAATATTTTTCTATTGCTTAGATTGTTCATTGATATTCAATCTAACTTAATCAGTAAAATATTTCAATTTTGACAAGGAAAAAATAATTAAAGGTAAAATAATTTAGTTAGTTCTTAATAAGACAAAATGTGTAACTCATTCAATTATTAATATAAAATATTATTAATAATAAATTATTCAAAAATTCAATTTAACTAATTCAATAATGGTTTATAAAATTCAATCTATTGTTAAATTTAAAAAACGTAAGTCACGTTTTTTTATAACCTATAGCCTGGATCCATCTTAACTTTGGATCTACCCAGCGTTGAGAGGGATCAAATCTGATCTTGAGATGCAAACATCTCTTAGAGTGAAAAGATATTTGATCCCTATAGGCGCTTGGTAGATCCGGAGTTAAAATGGATCTAGGCTGGTATAATATATGTGTAGTTGACATTGAAATATTTTATAATAAGTTATTGGAGACTTCCATAGTTTGTCATATTGTTAGTGATTTCCAGAATCATACTGTGTAATAAGTGTGATATGTCCAACGTTTCGGATGGTGACTCTATCCATCATCAGGGACCATAGAGAGCCTTATGGGTAAACGAGTATTGGATAGCCTTTTTATAGGAAACAATAGTTGAATGTTGGATTAACGGTCAAAAAATTAATAAATAAAATTTGACCAAATTTTGAGACCAAAAAATTATTTGATTTAAATAAATAACCATATTTGGCCCATAATAATTATGATTTGGTGATTTTTGGAAATTTAAAATAGTAAAAAAAATTGAAATAAGATTTTTATTTTATATTATAATAGCAAATTAAGAATTAGTTGAGAATTAAGATTTTTTTTTTATTTATGAAGAATATTAATTAAATGAAAGGTAGTTATATGAAATTCAATATATGAATAATTAAAGACAGATGGGTCCATCTAGATATATTATTAGATCATAGAAAACGGATGGTAAAAGGGAATCAGCAAGATACATTCATAATAACTAGAAGAGAGGAGGAATAGAGCATATAAAATAAATTAATAAAGGGAGGTTAAGGAGAAAAGGATTAAAGCAGAGAAAAAATTATGAGAGAAGAAAGAAATGGAAGGGTTAATATAAAATCAGATGCAAAGAGTAATTTTTTTTTACATAAAGATTCTAAAAGATTACCATCAAAAACATTAAGATGAAGGTAGGGATGAAGAGGAGGAAGACAGGGATCAGGGATGGGTTAAGATTCAATGGGTGAGATGGTGGATGATGGGCTTCCAGGAATGACTGAGCTTATAACCATCCTCTCTATTTTATTATAATTCATGTTCTCCACATTAAAATGTTAAAATATGCCCCCTCATAATTTTTCCTGCATGTATAAATTTAATTATTTTTATTATTAATATTTTCTAAAATATTACATATCAAATCCATATTAAACATTGAAATTTTTCAAAATAACCCTCATACATTGAATTAGAAAGCAATTATTAATGGAATAAGAATTCTCTCAATCTTTCTCACTAAACTAAAACTAGCAATTTCACCATATGTTGCAAAGGAAATGTCGTAAGGCATAAATTTGAGAGGAACCGTGACATATAGAAAATCATTGAATATAAAAATTAGCAAACAAAATGTCATTCAAAGCTAGAAGATAAAGGGAAATCACTTACATTATGCCAAATTTACGGATTTTATAACCTTTCCAACATAGATTGCCTTATTCTTCAAAGATGCTCTTTCAATCACTTGATCAAAAGCTTACAGTTTTTTACCACCCGCTCTTAAGGTGATTGGATTTTCCTTTATTTGTCCTTTGTTTGTAACTACATTAAGTAAGTGACATACTTTTTTTTTGTAAGCTTGGTAGGACTACATCTTCATCATGTCCAATATATCACCCCGATTGGGACAGGGAATTGAACCGGTGACTTCACATCAAGGAGTGCCTTCACAGAGCACTCGATCACCATCTATCTAAGACCCCATGGACAAGTGTCATACTTCTTATGAGTATTAAGCATGAGATAATAAAACCTATAGAACCAACATTTTCTACATAGATTAGCAAAACTCTTCCTAGACCAGAGTTGCACAACTACATTGGATATTGCTTACAAGTATACTTAATGACCTTCTAAAGTCCTATTTTGAATCAGTACATCATTATAACCTTACCCTCTTCCTGTTAGTGATATAAGGGTATTCACCTTTACTTTCTTTTAGTTTTGTTATCACATTGTTTTTTCAACTTTACTTATTGACCTTCACTTTGATTGCATTAATTTTTTTGGTAGGGCTTCCATTGAACTCAAGAGAAGTAGTAAAATTGGTCTAAAGAGATCAAGCAACACAAGCATCTCACTTGCACTACCAAAACAATCTTCAATTATTGAACATCTGCAGGCAAGCACTTCCATTTGGCTAAGTTGCTGCAACAGGAGACACTCTTCAACATCAACCAGAAGTTAGAACTTGTACTTGGTCTCAACTGCTTGTTTATGTCTCTGGGAGAACTGAACCTTAGTAGGTAGTTGACATTCCACCATATTATGCAGAGTGAAAATAAATTAATCATACATATATGCATTATTCCAAGCACTAAAATAATAAATCATCCCATGAAACAATAAATACATATGAAATTTAATTGCAGTGTGTCTTATGAATGGTTACCCATGATGACTGTGAGTGTTCTAGGAAATTCATACCCAGTAGAACTCTTGATGACATTATCTAAGCTCCTCCTGTTCTTTTGGCTGGAATGAATCAACCAATAGTGAAGCTAGAGAAACCCCTACTCTATTATTCAGTTTTGGGGAAGGCCTTGCAGTATCCTCCCCTTCAGTCCAGATTTCAACTCTAGCCTCAGCGTCCATGTCATCATCACACTCAAGGGAATCCTAAAATTAAATTGGCGTCAACTGAAACTGACCTACTTAAATGCAAATTATTAGCAACAATAAATTAGTCTGAAGGACGAAAAAGTTGAAAATATTCAAATTCTTTGTATGATGCATGAGGATTTGATTAATTTTTTTGAAAGGATTGGAAATTGTTTGTGTAATGCACGAAGATATGATTCATTCAAAAGTGCATGGTTCCAAGCACTAAAATGAAAGCAAGTGAAACAATAAATACATATGAAATTCATTTGTAGTATGTGTTATGAATGGTTACCCATGATGACTATGACTGTTCCACGCAATGCATACCCAATAGAATTGTTGATGACCTTATCTGAGCTCCTCCGTTCTTTTGGGCTGGAATGAATCAACCAACAATGAAGTTGGAGAAACCCTTGCTTTGCTATTCAGTTCTGGGGAAGGCCCTACAGTGTCCTCCCCTTCAATCCAAATGTCAACCCTAGCCTCAACCTCCATGTCATCATCCCACTCAAGGGAATCCTCAAATGAAATCGGCCTCAACTGCAGACCTGAACCTAGTTTTCTCAGGAAGAAATATAAAGTAGATGGCAATGGGTTTGTAGGACTACTGGATGTTTATGAATATACGTATGTGTTTGCAGATGATTGTATTTCTTCCATTGGATTTTACTACCAATAAACAAAATAATTCTTCAAGGAATTGGATCACCATTCCCAATCATGGTGGGCACATCGATAATGAATAATCCCTATTGTAAAGTAAGTGAATGGTTTCCCTTCTCTACATTCACTTCAAATCTATACATGTAAAGAAACCATATTCTAGAACTACCCTCAAGCTCACTGGTTTAAATGAAATTTGTTTACATGTAATGGTTTCCTGACTTACATATAATTTTCTTGAAATTTATAGTTTGCATTTCCCATGTTCCATGCTTTATAGCTTATCGTTTTGATTGCAATTGTTTTTCTCGAACCCCATAGATGAAATTGGAAACTCTGTTTACAGAGTGTTTCTTCTAAAAAAGAGAGTTCAAATGGAGCACAATTGTCGCAAGGCCAAAAAACTCTGCTACCCTTCTCCCTCATGCATATATCCAATGTCCCATGCAACAAGGGGCCATTCTATCAAAACCTGAAGTAAGGTCTGGCTACCAACATGCCGACCTGTGGCATACGACAAAGAAGGAATGAGAAAAGATCCTGCTACCCAACAAAATGAGAGAAAGCACATGCATTGGAAAACAATCCCTATTGAACAGTGAACCTACAAATGATTTAAAAAAAGGAAGCTAAGTTAGTAGGGGTGTTGGTCGATGGGTAAAAGCTTAAGAAGAAAAAAATAATAATAAGTAATCAAAAGGGTTAGGGTTGCAAGAATATTACCTGTGTATGAGTGGGAAGGTGGCCATGATCCTTCGTATACCCTGCGGGATAATTAAGGGGAACCACTGTGAACTTTGGAATTGAAAACCCTAGAGCGGAATTACCAAATTAAAGAGTAAACGAGGTTGAGTTGTCAACAAGAAGACCTAGCATTGAAATGTTGAAATTCGCCTATCCTCCTTATCGTGACTCGCCAGGAATGGTGTCTAAAACCAATAACATTCCACACAGTGCTCGAACCCCAAGGATGAAATCTGCAACTCTGTTGCAAAGAATTTCTTCGGCAATCGAGAGTTCGAATGAATGAACAACCATCTCAAGGTCGGAAAAATCTACTACTCTTCTCCCTCATATATATATCCAGAGCCCATTTTGCTAAAGCCTAAGTTCCAATGCAAAGTGGAAGGTTGGGTTTGGATGCATCTGTTGTTTGGAGGGATCTTGGAAGCTTCCCTTCCAATTTGAGAAGAAAACTAAGAGTGCAAAGAAAAGTAAAAGTAGAGAAAGAAAAACTACCTAAAACCGATGATCCAACAGCTCAACATTACTTGATCATCTAAAAATTGATTGAACAGCATATGACGAGACACAGTGGCGGCTAAGGGAGTTGATTTCAAAGGAAAACGTCTTACAACGTAATTATCACAATTATTTAAATCATAGTTAATTAATCTTTGTCGAGATAGAAAAGGAAAATAACAATTAAAAACATCACAATTAAAATAGATAATGTTAATTAAATTATTCATCATTCAATCTTAAATATTCCTCCCTGTCATACCAGGAGGTAACTCCTCAAATTAGAATATGTTTATTCATTTCGGTTTTTCATAGTTATATACATGAGGGACTGACTCTTGAGTTTCATCTCTCGATGACTCTTCATTTATTATTTACACTATTTATAATTGTTCACCAAATCCCTATGATTAGGTGTCAACATTCCCCCCCTTAATTTGAAGGGATGTTGGTGAGTCCAAGCATCGTTTTGAATCTTTCAAGCTTTTCTCTTCTAAGCACTTTGGTGAAGATGTCTGCAATATGCTCATTAGTGGAACAATGGAAAATATGGATTGTTTTGTCCTCAACATGATGTCGAATCAGATGAAATTTTGTATTGATGTGCTTCGTTCGATCATGGAACTTTGGGTTCTTGGCCAACTTTATTGCAGAGGTGTTGTCAATCATGAGTGGAGTCGAATGTACTTGTTTTACCTGCAAATCTTCCAGAATTTTCCTGAGCTGCACAATTTCTTTTGTTGCCTCAGCTGTTGTCACATATTCTGCCTTTGTTGTGGAATCTGATGGAACTAATTGTTTGCATGATCTCCAAGAGACAGCTCTTGATCCAAGACTCATAGCATAACCAGAACTAGATACCCCAGTTTCTTTGTCTCCATCAAAGTCTGAATCGAAGTATCCAATCAAGCTGAAGTCGCCCACCTATGTATACTTGAGTCCAAAGTCTTGAGTTCCCTTCAATTACTTTAGAACTCTTTTTGCAGCAGACTAATATCCCTCACAAGGCTTTTGCATAAACCTAGAGAGGATTCCAACAGCAAACGAAATGTTTGGTCTGGTAGTAGTCAGGTAGTTGAGACTTCCTACAAGTTGTCTATACTTTGTTGCATCCTCAAATTATTTTCCTTCAATGGATGTGAGCTTTAAGTTTTTTTCCATTGGAGTAGTTAGAGGATTGCATTTAGGCATGCCAAACCTGTTCAACAAATCTCCAATGTACTTCTTTTGAGAAAGGAATATGGACTTCGGGTGTTGAGTTACTTCAATACCAAGATAGTAATGAACATAGCCCAAATGATTCATTTCAAAACCTTTCTTCAATTCCTTCTTTATGGATGCAATGTAGCTCTCATTGTTCCCGGTGATCAAAAGATCATCTACATATACCACAAGATATACAACTGTTTTACCAACTTTCTTGACAAACAAAGTTGCATCGTCAAGATCATAATGTTTGAAATTGAGTTTCAGAAGATGCTCAGTTAATTTTTCATACCAGGCTCGCGGTGCTTGCTTGAGGCCATACAAGGATTTCATAAGTTTGCATACTTTATGTTCATGTCCTTTCACAGCAAATCCTTTAGGCTCGAACATAAAAACATTTCTTTTAGATCTCCATTCAAGAAAGCAGTTTTTGCATCCATTTGATGGACTTTCCAACCGTTTTGAGCTGTTAGGGAAAAGAGTGTCTGGATTGTAGCCCATTTTGTTGTTTGGGAAAAAGTCTCCTCGTAATCAACCCCTTCCTTCTTTGCAAAACCTTTTGCCACAAGCCTGACTTTATGCTTTTCAAGTGAGCCATCAAATTTATACTTATTCTTGTAGACCCACTTGCAGCCAAGTGGTTTGGTTCCCAATGGAGGATCAAATAGCTTCCAAGTGCCATTCTTTATCAAGTCATCACACTCATTTTGCATCGCTTCTTTCCATTCATCATGAGAAGCAGCTTCTTTGAAGGAAGTTGATTCAAAATTTGTAGACAAATTCAATTCACCATCATAAGAAACATCCATATCAACAAGTGAATCAAAGTCATATACATCACCTACATTTTTCCGGGTTGAATTTCTTGTTCTTGTCTTTCCAACCTCATCAGGATGAACACTTTCAAGTGTCTTTCTTAACCACTTTGGGGGACCTTTCTGAGATGGTCCAAGCTGCTCGAGTGATTGAGTTGGGACTGAATCAAGATTGAGTCTCCTAATTCTGTCAATCACATCACTCAAAGTATCAGCAGTGGTTGGAGTTTCATGTGGGGGAGAGAGTGCTTCAAAAGAACATTCCACAGGTTGATCCAGTATAGGAATCCCCCCTTCAAGATGTGGAATCTGATTATCAAATTCTTGAAATGATTTTGCATTTGTGAATCTATCCAAGCGATCAAGTTGTCGCTCAACAACATCATCAGCTTTGATTGATTCAAGAAAGATTACATCTCTAGATACAACAAACTTTTTATTGACTCCATCATAAAGACGGTATGCTTTGGAGGTGTTTGAATACCCCAAGAAGATACACTTACGACTCCTTGCACCAAGTTTGTTTCTATGTACCTTTGGTATCAAGGCATGACAGGTGGAACCAAAGACCCTGAGATGCTTTACCGAAGGAATATGCCCATACCACATTTCATAAGGAGTCTTATTTCTAATAGCATTAGATGGACATCTATTCTTTACATATACAACACATAGAGCTGCATCAGCCCAAAACATGAATTTTACATTCTTGAAAAACATCATGGAGCGCACCATATTTAAGATTGTCCTATTCATTCTTCCAGCTACTCCGTTCTGTTGGGGATTATAAGGCATAGTTGTTTGATGTTTGATCTCATGTTGGCGAATATAGTTTTCAAATTCATTTGAAGTGTATTATTTTCCATTATTAATGCGAATAGAGACAATATGAGATTGTGCATCATTTTCAATCCATGTATGAAAGTTCTTGAATGTATGAAAAGCATCAGACTTGTTCTTCAATCAATAAACCCAAGACATTCTGGTGTAATCATCAATAAATATCATCATATATTTATTTCCATTTGCCGAAGGAACAGACATTGGACCACATAAGTTTGAATGAATGAGTTCAAGTTTTCTATGTGCTCTGGAATGTGAATCATGAAAATACAGTTTTCTATGCTTTCCTAGAATGCAAGCATCACATTGCTTAAGTTTCCTAGGCATTGTAGGAAAACCAGTAACACCATTTTTCTTCAAAAAGCAGAGGTTGTCATAGTTCAAGTGTCCAAATCTAGCATGCTATTATAAACTTGATGGAAATGTACCTTCATCATAATGAGAATTATATGAGAAATTTTGTGCACGAGCAGAGGTACCTTGCAACTTGAGAAGCCTTTCTTCTTCTATTCCTGTCATGACAAGTGAGTGATTTGATGCTTTTCTCACCTCAACCTTGCCATCAAACATATGAACGAAGTGTCCTTGCTGGCAGATGTGGACCAAGGACAGCAAGTTTCTCCTCAGTTGTGGGAGATATAAAACATCATGCAGAAGAAAGTCTAGAAGACCAGGCATTTTAAACCTGATGGCTTGAGTTTTGATTTGTCTGCAAAGTATACTGCTCCATTAACATTGTCAGTAAATTCTTCAAAAAAATCTCTTCTAAAATTCATGTGGCAAGTTGCTCCTGAATCAAGCAACCAAACATTTTTCCAAGAAGCAAGTGAAGCATTAAATAAGTCTTCATTTACTCCAATATTACAATGTGCCACAACATAGTGAGTGGATTCAGGTGCTTTACCTTTCTCTTTATTATTAGTTTTACCTTTAGGTTACTTTATTTCCTGCTCAATTATGTCCCAAGGCAACTTGCATGTGGATGCATCATGTGATCCATCTCTATTGCAACGTATGCAATGTAAATCTGACTTTTCTCCTTAAGAGTGTCTACCCCCTTGCCTCTGAAATTTATTCTTCCTCTTCCTCTTCGACCACCTCTTCCTCTGGAAGAATCTTGAGCAAGATTCTTCTCTCTATGTGCAAGACACGCATCCTCTTCAAAAGACTGAGGAGTTATCTTCTTCCCAAAAGCTTTCTCTCTTTCAGCAAATTTATTCACAAGGGATTCAAAGGTGATTTCTTTGAGGTTTCCATTTGCTTGCAATGACTCAAGATAATTTGAGTAAGTGGGATAAAGTGCCTTAACAAAAGCTATCAGAGGAATGTCCAGTTTAACATTAGTGACTTTGATATCATGCATAATAGATTTTACTTTTGATGCAAGAGCAAGAGGATCATCATTTTGTAATTCAAGGTTGAACAATTTAATCATGAGTTGAACAACTTGAAGTGTAGAGTGTGAGTCATGGAGTTCGTTAAGTTTTTGTAAGGCTTCAAAAGCATTTGAAAATGGAAAAATATGGCGACTGACCTCTTCATTTACTGATGCTGCAATCAAAGCATATGCCTTGTTGTTCTTATTTTCCCAAATGGTGAATTCCTTGTCTGAGGTAGGTTGTTATGGTTCTTTGTCTCCATCTCCAACACACACTCCTTTCCACAGCTCATTAAAAATGAGAGTGTGTTTAATTTTCCGACACCACTTAGGATAGTTCTCCTTCCCATTGAGAACCACTCCCACAATTGATATTAATGAGTGAATTTAAAAAAAAAATGTACTCTACTGCCAATATATATAAAAAAGAAATGCACTTTTGTTGGTTTAAAAAAAAAATGCAATTCTGGTGATTTAAAAAAATAAAAATGCAATAAGGGGAGGTTTTATATGGGAAGGTATAATGGGGGGAGGGTGTATTTGGCAGAGCAACGATAGGAGTATGGGCATATGGGAGAGGTCGCATTGTATTATATGACTGCACACAAACCGGAGGAGGGGTCATATGTGGAGAGGCCTCTAATGAATGAAACTATGACCGTAAGAATCCATGGTTGGATACAAATTCGACATAGAAAACTCTCTGGGGAAATTGTTTTTATTCTGTAATCCTCGAACCAATTCAGAGTCTGCTCCCAAGTTCCTAGTGATCATAGATTAGACAATTCTTTCTATATAAAGGCATGGCAATGGAGTCTGAAGGCAAGTGGACAAAAATTCCACGGGGGCGGCTGCTGGCCGGAAGACTTGAGAGAGGTCGTATGCATGAGGGAGGGAGTAACCAGAGGAGGGTGTAGAGACAACATGTTGTGGACCACGATTCCGCTACACGAAAACCAAGAGTCGACAATGAAACAATTGAAATAATATCAATAGTTGAAAACAATGTTTTATGTATATAAAAACAACTTTATATTCGGTGTTCTATGTATATGAGACTACCACAGTACGACTCAGAGCCACAATGGCACCACAGTACCGATACCTGGGAGGGGGTCGAGTCTTGTCCCGC
The DNA here is from genome assembly GCA_031772625.1 of Pinus tabuliformis. Classification (NCBI taxonomy): domain Eukaryota; kingdom Viridiplantae; phylum Streptophyta; class Pinopsida; order Pinales; family Pinaceae; genus Pinus; species Pinus tabuliformis. Next base: position 1,823,588,745 of record CM062819.1, on the reverse strand, counting down.
AGTGGAAGCGTTTAAATGAATAACATGTTATACCTCTGGAGACGTGGGGAGGTAATGACTAGAAGCTCACTGGTGAAGGGTATTGCACATAGTATAGGTGACTGTGGTAGATATCAAGAGAAGAGCAGTGAAGAATTGTTGCGAGCAGAATGGTGCAACTCTCGTTAATTGACCCAAGGGAAGAATCCGACTGCGACGGGAGAGTCTTACTGTGATGGTGCTGCGGGAGAGTCCAACTGTATACCAACTGTATGGAGAGTCAGGACTGATACCAATTGTATAGTGTTATGCCTCGAGGAGTGGTACCAATTGTATAGTGTTATGCCTGGAGGAGTGGTGATCAGGCTGTATGGGCAGCATTTGCAAAGGGAGTTATGGGTACATCACCGAGGGAGGTATCTATACAAGCCAGTGTTTGTCGTAATGCAATATCACAAAATATACGCTCACCGCACCACAATATAGTCAAAGGTGTCAGTTTTGCAATTTGGGCAAAACATAGGCAAAATAGGCAGAATAGGTAGAAGGGAGTTACAAGGGCAGGAATGCTAAAAATAGAGCTGGCTCTAATACCATGTCAGGCCAAGAGGTAACTCCTCAAATGAGAATATGTTTATTCATTTGGGTTGTTCATAGTTATATACATGAGGGAGTGACTCTTGAGTTTCATCTCCCAATGACTCTTCATTTTCCCTTATTTATTAGTTACACTATTTACAATTGTTCACCCAATCCCTATGATTAGGTGTCAGCACTCCCAATACCAATACATACCCACCTATAATTAAATTTTCTAAATCTAAACAAGGGAACATGTCACTTTACATAATCATCAAAATTCTTTAAAATCAAACATAAATAAAAATATAAAATATATTCTTGCAAATATTTATATAAAAAAAATAATCTCTATATTAAAAAGTGAAAAAAACTTATTTTCTAGAAAAATAATTTTACAACACTCTAAAACCTCCACTATGACTACAATATTCATAATTAATAACGTCTCGGAGATACATTTTGTATAAATATTTTTAAAAAATTTATTATTAATAAATTTATTTTTAAAATAATCCTAATTATAATTATAAATAAAATGAAAATAGTCTTTTTAATTTTTATAATTTATTATAACTCAAATTTATTAAATAATTTTTAATTAATAATATTTTGTATATATATGATTAAAACATATTTTAAAAGTTAATATAAATTGTCAATTAAAAAATCAAGTAAAGTGTTAAAAAATCAATTTAACTAGTAGGAAATAAAGAGATTATATTTTCTAATATTTATTCAAATACCAAATATCTTTTTCCTTCTTAAAAAAATTAATATTTCCAATTAAAAAAAATATTATAAGTAAATTTATAACTCAGATTCATTTTACTCCATAATAAAACTTTCTAAAATAAAGGTTTGTTTCTTACATTTTACTCCATAAAAAAATATTGTTTATTACATTTTAAAGATTCAGTTTTTTAATATTATTCTTAATTTTCATCTAAAATTATTTTTTTAGTACATTATCCTTCTAAATTTTTTAATTGTTTATTACACTTTAAAAATTCATGTTTTAACAATATTCTTTATTACACTAGTGTATAGTAAAATAATTTCAACAAATGAAAATGGAATGGCATCAAAGTTACTGCAAAACTCAAACCTCAAAGAGCGGTGGTAACCAATTTATAGCATGAAAATATTCCACCTATAGGGAAGAGAGAAACAAAAATTTTATCCTCATTTGATTTATGGAAACGAATATATTTATATTTATGTTTATGGAAGAGATTAAATATGTAATTTCATTGATCTAAAGACGTGTAATTTACTACCATAATCTTAAAGTAGAGAATGGAATTAATATTTACTTTACAGAAAACACAATTGCTTTCTAAAGAGTCGAAGAGATAAATAATAATTGTGGCTAACATTTCTTCGGGCATTTAACATGGTTGAAAATCCTAAGATTAGATGGACACTGGAATTAACCATCCAGTGCATAAATGAATGAACCCAGAGCATACTTACATTCAAATAACACTTACAATTCCATCCAATGCTCCTATTCGACTACCATTGAACATCTTCGTGACTGGAAATACAAAAAGGCAAAAGCCCTAAAATCTATACAGATAAATAAGTGAAGAGCAAATCGTAGATCTATGTACCTGTTGGCAGTGGTGTAATCAGCATGCTCGCACTCTGACGACCTCAGTTATGAGGATGCCCGATAAACACTTTTTCATGTAGATGAATCTTGGTACTCAAGTCTATCACATGGACGCTCCCTGGTTTGCTGTAAAATGAGGGAACTTGAGATAAAACTTTGTAGAAATGGTAATAGAGAATATCGTTATGAATTGTAACTAATTAATATCGGTTTTAGACAATATTTTAGTTGTCTAACGCCAAAATCAATAGCGCAAGATGGCACACGTGGCATGGAAGGGGAGTTCTTCTCAGAGGGAACGCCTAAGAAAAAAATCAATTTAAATTAGTTTACTTTTCTCTATATAAAATATTTATAAAATAATGTTATTTAATATGGACATTGAAATATTTTGCTTGTCACTAAAATACTTTTTGTTATAAATATATTTTTGTTTTAAATATCACATGTAAATGGAACATAAAATGAATTACACATAATGTAATATCAATAATATTATTTCTTGTCATGTGAAAAAATTACATTTCTTCTTTGTAGTAAAAAGTAAATTATATTTTTTTACTCATTACATTTCTTCCTCATAATAAAAGCTAAATTATCTTTTTTTACTTTCGGTTACTTTATATCTCTATATAAAGTTATATAAGATTAAGGTGTAAATTGAAGTATTGTAATTATGGTCGGCCTTAATTTATTGTTATTACTATTTTTAATTTGTTATTTTAAATTATTATTTTACTATTTTTAAATGTAACGTGTCAACCTCTCTCACATACTAAGCTATAGAGCGTCTCTCCACAATTAATTTAGATTTAATATAACTTAAAAACTTCTATATATATATATATATATATATATATATATATATATATTACTAAAGTTATGAGATTTTCAAACAATTTAAATTTAATATATATAGCAACTCTTACTAATTTAAAGTAGAATTTTCTCTCTCTAATAACTCGAACATAATATATATATATAACTCGAACATAATATATATATATATATATATATATATATGTTACAATTCAAAGGTGCAATATGAAGTTAAAATTGTACAGAAAGAGAATATAATTACCGAGTTGTTGCACCCAATCCCTATGTTTAGCACATCCTCTTCAGCACGCGGGTAATGACCAGATGCACCATATTTATCTCTAACTTAATCAGCAACCCAACTATTAGGGCATGTCATTGGCATATTTTCTTTTAAATGATCAAGATAAGGAATGCTTCTACCATTCAACCATTTGAATTATTTCTTGTCACTCTCCCATTTCTTCCTCTTCTCTTCGAAAAATGCGACCCACGGTTGTGTTGCTTCCATATTGTAGAGAATGAATTTGTTAATAGCTTCAATTTTTGAATTCATTAATGATCATATCAAACCAACATATATATATATATATATATATATATATTTGTGTGTGTGAGATCAAAATATGCATTAATATGAAGTTCAGTGGGAATAGTTATTGTATAGTAATTTGACAAATGATAAGTATGCGCTTACTCTTTCTCATGCGCCTCTTTCCATTCATTTTGATAAGCTCCCCTTCTCTTTTGTCTTCATCCCTTTTGCTGCCCCAAATCACCGCACTTGGTGTGTTATTGATCTGCTTGATGTACTTGCTAGCATAATATAAATACTCATATGATATATACCCCTCTGTCATAGACCCCTCGGTTTTTGCTCTTTGTCAAATAAAACCTTTCAATTTCTTCATGTACATATCTAAGAAGAACATCCAACAACCAGAAACGACTCCAACTGATTCAACCTCATCTACTAGGTGAATAAGAAGATGAACCTGCAAGTCCATGAAACTTGTCGGCAACTCCTTCTCAAACATACAAAAAATCTCAGTTATCTCTTGACACCATCGTGGAATGCTAGCCATACGAATCTCCTTTGATGTGATCCAACATACAAATGCAGATAATTTAGATATGGCACATTGTAGATCTTGGGGGCAGTCATGGTTCACACACCCAAGCACAAGCAAAGGATAATGACATTTCATAATAAATAGTACATTATACAAAAAATTATTATAAAATATCTCATTACAAAAAAATAAAAAAATCATGTTTTTGATGTACGTACTCTTAGAAGGTTCAAATGGTCATGCGATTTCAACCCCGATAAACGATATTCCACATTGAAGTAGCATCGTAGTGAAGACCCATATAAAGAAGGCACCCTCACACTTATTATAACTTCCTTTGCCAAAGAAAGATTGTTTTTATTTAAAATCCATGGGACATCACCTTCTTTGAAAGACCAGGAGGGATCAACCTCTCCTCTAGTTTCTTGTCTTGGCCAATGTTTCTTTTTAGTTTTTGAAGAAATAAGATCTCTCCTAATAGCCAATGTGTCACTTTCTTTTGATGATATGTGCCTCCATAAAGAAGATGAAACATTTTTAAATATATGCATGGGATCTAGTAAGTGGGCAATCTTAAGATGCTCCCAATATGGGAGCTCATAAAAGACAAATTTTCTTTTCATCCCAATGGAAAATTTCTCAACATAGGTGTCGAATAATTTTGGATCATCGAACATAGGCTCCCCATTTGAATCAAACATTTTTTCAAACTTCTTTTCCTTCTCTCTCTCATATGCTCTAAACCATTCAGCTAGTGTCATTATTGCAAGCCTTTGGGTTCTCTCTGGTTTACCATTGAAAGTGGATGTTTCTCTTCTATAAGGGTGTTTCTTCTAGGAGGAATACCCTAGAGCATTCATACACTGGTTTTTGTAGGTGGTCAGACCACCAAGCCTTAAGAGAAGGTCCACAACATTGACATCCATGATACCCTTTTGTTACAAGACCTATGAAATTATTGTATACAAGCTGACATGTTAGAAACCATGAAGATCTAAGAAATTGAAATGAATTAAATTAACATGCGAAACAATATTGTTATTAAACAAATAAAAAAGAATGTAATTTACCAGACCAAACTCCTAAGCCTGAATAATCATGTGTGGTGCAAACACAGATGTCATACAACATAAAACTCCTCTCTGTCGTAATGGGTCTTGATACATCGTACAAATGTATCCCTTCCCATAATTCCTTCAATTCATATACCAATGGTTGTAAGTAGACATCCATATTCTTCACTTGTCTTCTACCAGGGACTATGAGAGCCAACATAAGATGTTCATTCTTCATGGACAACCATGGGGGGATATTGTTATTGATCACTACTACAGGCCAAACAAAATATTTGGTGTTTTGGAGGGAATATGGGTTGATTCCATCCATGGCTATGTTGAGTCATAGACTTCATACTTCATCCTTGAATTTTTCAGGCCATGTATTCTCTATATGCTTCATGGCTATTAAATATGTTGGGATTCACATAACTCCTAACTCACTTCTATGTGAGGCATGTCATCCATGCAACATAGTTAATTCTTTGCAACAAAAGAGTCTTTGAATCCTTTGGATTATAGGCATGTGCCTCAATATCCTATGAGGAGGACCATGTAATTTACCCTTCTTTTTTAATTATGGTACCTGTCATGCCCACATTTCGTACATATGTCTTTGTCTCCATATTCTCCTCTATAGAGAATACAATCATTCAGACATGCATGATATGATATGTACTCAACACCCAACATTTTCAACAATTGCTTTGCCTCTTTGCAACTAGCCGATAAGACATTATCACTCGGAAGAACCTTATCTTTTAATATCCTGCAGTTGGTGGGGAATATAATTGTACAATGTCAATATTTAGCATTCATAAAATCGACCATTTTTAAATTTGATTGTGTGACAAAATATAAGGAACTTAATTGATCATGCAAGTCAATTAGTTCAATATTGTCGAGAAACATGCATTCCACATGCCAAACTTTTCTTTCACATTGTACAGCAACATCGCTTTCCTCGGCTGAGTAGAATTTGACTTGCCGCCAGGACTAAAGAGAGGGGTGGTGGAAGCAGATTTCAGGCTTTCGAATAAGGTATCACTAGTATGAGCATCATCCCCTAGCTCATCATTCTGGAATGCATCTAACAACATTGCCTCCAAGGCAATCATATCCCATAAGTAATCATCTGTACCAACCTCCATTTTATTGCCTTCATTGCCAATTTGTGATGAAGAACTACTATTGTTGTAGTGATTCCTAATTGGTGAATTTGAATGTAGTGGAAATTTAATAGGTGGTTGATTCAACCATTCTTTGTATGCTTCCTCTCATATTCTTGCACCTTAATGCAACCTTTTCTCGAGTTGACATTATCGTGGGGTGCTTCGGAAAATGGTAGGTGAGTTGTTCATCATCACTAGAATCCTAATTTCAAAAAATATTAAACGTCATTAGTACAATATCAATAATATTAATAAGCACATCAATGCAATTGGTTTGTTGAAATTACATTATACCAAACAATTATTACCATCATTGATCCAGGATTGTGATTCGAAGATTCCATGTTCCAATTCGCATGGTGATCTAGGTGGATATTGGTGGCCACCCACCAAGTCCACTTGGACCCCCACCATTGTTTCTTTCAGCTTTTCAGCTTCCTTAATTGTAGCACAGTTTACTATTTTTAGCAGTTTTTCGGGTCCTGAACTTCCAAAGTCTTTTTGAGGCCTGTTGTGGCTAGCAACACCCCCTCTGTTATAGACATTTTTGTGCCTTGCATCACTGAGCATGAAATGTCAATAATCAAGGGATCCAAAGTCCCTAAACATGTTGTTCCTACCCCTAGAGGAACAAGGCCAAGTAACCACAGCAATTAACAAAAGTTCTCCACCTGAAAACACTCAAAAACAAGGCAATTCTGGATCATGTCAACTGCTCCACTGAGCATCTGCGCTGAATGTCAACTGCTCCACTGTCTACCTGCGTTGAATGTCAACTGAAAAGAAGGCTACCTGCATTGGGCGAGTTTGGACATGTGGCAGAGTCATTCCTCAAGGTGTCAATGCCCAGGAAGCTTCCAAAATGACACTTGGATCAGGGAATTCGACTGATGATGAGTAAGAGGTTCCAAGTCTCCAAGTGGAAGCAAGAACCTCCAAGTGGACTCAAGAACTGAAGTGGGAGAGGACACTAGTCAGCTTCATACCAGCCTCAAGCTGACTCATCCTCTCTCCAAAACTCCTATATATAGATCTCTCTCATGAGGTCTAGGGAGGCTGGAATTTGGTATTGGCAAAGAATTGTTGTTGGTTTGTGGCTAGAAACATTGGGTGTGTTATGCTTTGAAAGGAGCTGAAGAAGGAATTCCATTCCGCTGGGAAGGAGATGCTGGGTTGGAGCCCTATGGGTTGTATCTCTTCCTGAATCCTATTACTTTCAATAAAGCTATCTTGATTCTTTCCTATATGCTGGTGTATTTTGTATGATTGCATTGGTATATTTGATTTACTTCTAATCCTGAATCATTTATGAATATGTGTATTTGTCTTTGTATTGTGTTCTTCTCTTGTTGCAAGTAGTTGTTCTCTTGTCACAGGTAGCTGTTCTCTTGTGATCTCGTGAGGAGGCAAGTAGCTGTGGACACACAAAGAGAAGAGGATCTAGTTCGAGGGACAACCGGAAGACAACGGTAAGTCTGCCGATCTCCTCTCTTTCATATTTCATAAAGGAAGTAATCATGATAGCTGTATTCGTTTGTTGCTAAGGCGCTGTCACACCTTAGGCGGATAGGATCGTCCTAAATAGGCATTTTTCCCCACCAACAAATTGGCGACTCCGCTGGGGAAGAACTTATTTATTCATTTCATTTGTGTTTCCGTCATTTGTTTACTTCATAGACTTGACAGCAACTCTTGAACTGTATCTTTCCCGGATGCAAAGTAAAAGTTGCTGCTTTGATCCAGTATGTTGGACTTGTCTCTGATTTAAACTAGATCCACAAATGATTTGATTGATCCTTGTGATAGTCTTTAGTACCCTATCAAAGCATCCCTCTGTTTATACCTTGCTTGTGTTTCTGATTTGGCCTGAAACAGTTGATTTTTGAGCATTTTGTGACCCAGAAACCAAGGGAAACGAGAGTTTCTCTCTTCAGCGCAGGCACTGTGAAGGCAGTCTGCATTTCAACGCAGGTCCCGAAGGGGCTACCTGCGCTGAATGTCAAACTGACAGTGTTGGACCTGCGCTGAACCAGTGTGGCCTTGTGCAGCTGGGGTTCTTTGTCCTTTTTGCCCTGTTTTGATCTCTGTTTTTGCAGCCTTTAACCAAGTATAGGTGCTAGTCTGATAACCCTTTTCTTTTCCTAAATTCCGCCCCAATTTTTGTACAAAAATATTGTGAATGTTTTTATGTGTTTGTGGCATCATTTACAGTCTTCCTTTGCATGAGTAAAGTAGTCTTTCTGTAGCCTTTGATTCAGATATGATTGAGAGTGATCGTAGAAGAGAGTTCATTGGCTGTTTGTTCAGATTGATTATAGTTTTACTTTTGCTTATTGGTTTGAATTTGTCTCTTTCAAAGTATCAAAACAAGTCTTTATTTCGAAAATCGAAAAGTGATTGTAATCTCTTCTACCCTTGTTGATTTCGAAGAAAGAAAACTTGTTTATTTTTTATCATTGTAAAAGCAAATTCAAAGTTGTGCAAAAAGCTTTCTTTGTAAACATTTATACTAAGAAAGTGAAAACAAACACCTGCATTGTGCATTTTGCATTTGATAAGTTTGCATGTTGGATTTAGGGAAAGTGCATTAGAGTGTGCTGATTGCTCTTTGAGAAAAGATAGTCGTTCTCTTTTCCCTTAGTAGCTAGGATTTTCAAAGTTGAAAGATTGTAAAGCTTGCTTATCATCTTAGACTGCATTTAGGAAGTTGTATTATACATCTCGTGGTGAACCTTGAAAGGCAAACTTTAAAAAGATCAACCTAAAATAAACTGAATGAACCTAACAACGCTTTGTAACATAACGCACAACATAGAGGTCTAGGCTAGAGACGTGTTCCGGCGTCGTTAAACATAGTGACTGTCGATCTCGAAGAAGGTGGGTGATTCCTCCTGAGAGTCGGTGGCGCTAATACGGATTGTGCTCCCACGTACCGTCGCGTATATATTGGGAGACCCCTATAGGCATATATCTTTTATCCTTAGGAATCTGTGTCGGCCGCCCTACTGATCGCAATGCAGTGAACACAGCATTCAAGAAGATCGACAACCCGTACCGTAAAAAGTATTCTGTGGTTTTGCGAAAAGTTTGGCACACCCTCTGCCTAGATCTCCAGAGCAGTTTCTTTTGGCCTTTTTCAGACTCTATAACAGAAAAAGTCCATCCGAGCATTCGTCACTTCGGGCTCGTTAAAACATCGAAGGAGACTAGAGTCATCTTTAGCTTTTTCTCGACTCTTTAAAACTGAAAAAGAAAGTTGTGTCTAAAGCGTCATTAACAATTTATTTTAAACGGAACAATCACCCTTTAATCCTGCGTTGATCTTTAGGTTGAAAAGATGGAGCACACCAACCAAGGAGTTCCCTTGGGTGGAAATCCTAGTCCCTTCTCCTCTTGGGGAGATGTTGGTGTGCCCCACATGGCCACATTGTCACTTCCAGGACTGACAATTGGCCTACCAGTTTGGCTCTTTTCGACCAATGTCGTTCAGAATACCACCACTCCTGAACAGTCGAGTCAACAGCTAGATCAGACAAGAGTTGCCTCCCAACCCTCCACTTCATCTTCCTCCCCTCCTTCCTCTTCGCTTGACGGAACTGGTCGATCAAAAAATCGGGTTCCTAAGGAGAAGAAGAAGAAAGAAAAGAAGAAGAAGGAGCCTAAGGCGACTGGGGGCAAACAAATGTCATCTAACAAAAATCCACACACCGCACTTGTAAGGCCTAAATCGCCATGCGTCATATGCAGGGGAGACCACTTCCATAGAGATTGTCCCTGTATCCCACGGATACTGAGAGACTGGTCCCCCCGTTTGCACAATTCGGGAGCATCGACCTCTGATAGCCATGTCGACTGCTCACCGTCAACTAGTGGGAGTGAAGCTCCAGGACAGAATGGGAAAGTTAAATTTCCCTGCAGACTGTGTGAAGGCGATCACGCCATCCATCATTGTCCCTTCTTAGACGAGGCAAAAAGAGTTCTGGAAGATCGCCCGATTTTACGAGCGAATCTTCCTCCTGGATATCAAAGACTCATGCCAAGTCCCTCACTAGTTGAGAATCCGGCTGAGCCACTTAGAAGGTCAGCCGAAGCACCTGTCATTGAAGAAGAACCGTCTGGATCCATGCCTGACGAAAGTCAAAAGGTTGATACGGCAGTTGACCCGGTTTTGCCTTCAGAGTCTCCACCTTCGAATGACATCATCACAGAGGAGAATACAGACGACACCGTCCAAGTTCTCTTCATCAGCACTGACTCTGGTGATCAAGGGGGCAATGCCACCATTCCTTTGTCGCAGGAAGGAAGTTCATCAGAGTGCTATTCGGCCGTATATTCGGTCCCACCACCAAGCAACCTGGTTGTGTCCTTTGATTGGAACCAACTAGGTAGACCCCGGTTGCCAGCCAGTGTGCCATTCAGAATTATTTGTCAAATATACAGAATGGTAATGGCTGGCACTATCATTGATGAGGGGGCATCTGTGAGTATCCTTTCCTCTATTGCTTGGAAAGCGCTTGGTTCACCAGCGCTTTTACCTGAGATGAGAAATCTATCAGGTTTTGATAAAGGAACCAGTCGACCTTTAGGGATCCTCCCCAATGTGCCTATAACATTGAAAGGGAAGACTGTTCAAATGAACATGATGGTCGTTCAAGGACCCTTGGATTATAACCTACTCCTTGGATGAGACTATATATATTGCATGGGAGCTGCAGTCTCCTCACTCTTTAGAGTAATGTGTTTTCCGCATGAAGGAAGAATGGTCAAGCTCGTGGACCAACTTTCGTTTCCCGGATCACACAGCGCAAATAGTCATGTGCCATCCCTAAATGGTCTATTCATGCAAGAAGTGTCTCAACCCACGGTCCGTCCTCCTGATGAGAGCGAGTAATCCGGGAGGATATGACTGGAACCCAGGGGGCATGCATCCTGGCCTGCTTCGGCAAGGAACCTTTGGGTATAAGGTAGGTTTCCGCGGGAGAATATGACTAGTCCGTACCCCGTCCGTGGATGGAAGAGGGGTTGTTCTAGAATAAGATTCTTTTGTCAAAGTTACGTGTTTGACAACAGTCATTCACCCTTGTCTATTTCGGTGGACATTGCCGAGGAAGTGTTTTGTTTGAAAGAGTAACGAGACAATCTTTGGGTAGCCTGAAAGAGGTAAGCCTCTCCCGGTGAAACGAAAGTTTCGATGGAATTGAAGTAGAGGTAACCTTGAAACTCTGTTTTATACCTGGGGGCATGCAACCTTTTGGAGTGCAAGCAAGGGGCGACTATTTATTTTTTAAATTTTTAGGTCCTCCCTTTAAACCTGTAGGTCTAACCCTTTAAACTCGTAGGATTAGCCGTTTCCAAACTTGCATAAAGAAAGGATGAGTGAGCATAGCTTTGGTAAGGCGCAAGCTCTATAAAAAATGGGATCTTTCATGAGACACTCTTATCAAAAGACTGGGTAATCGAGTAGTTTTAGCATAAAGTTCATGCTCGTTAAAAAATAAACGCAAGATCCGAGCAGTTTTAACGCGGTCTTCATGCTCGTTAAAAAATAAATATAAGCAGTGAGCAATGTTTCCTCCAGAGTTTAAGCTCATTTTTAAATAAAAAATGAACCTACCCCGGTAAATAACCGCTGTGATCGTAAATTTATCAGCCATAAAAAGCCTTGGTCGTGTTTGCACCTACCACCTCCACTTTCATTTGGCCGATCGTTCACCTCCATATGATTGTTTACCCATTTTGAGGAACAGCTGCGAAGAGTGATTTCACCTAGCCATCCTTGTGACACTGTCGTGATTGGAAAATTCCAACCTGTACCTGGAATCAGTTGCTATCCCTGTTTATCACTCGTTCCTCAAAAGACGAGTCTTCTTTAAGCTCTTTTCAGCTGACTCGTAAAATATGAAAAGATTGCCGAGTTTTGGCCTTCCAGCTCGCTAAAGGACAGGAAGAGCTATCCCTCCTCTAGATTTTAATCTTTTTGGACCTGAGGGATTATTGCACAAAAAGGTCGAGCGCTTGTTTTATTCAGCTCGTTAAAGTTATCGAAAACTCATCCCTTCTGTATTGTTTTATACTTTTTCGGACTTAAGGGATTAGATGACGAAAAAGGAATTTTGGAGTTGACTTTATGTACCTTTTCAAACTCTCTAAAAATGAAAAGGACCGAGTTATCATTGTCGTTAGACTCGTTAAAATGATTAAATAGCGACAAACTTGTCTTTAGACGAGAACGAGTTTCCCTATCGCTAGGCTCGTTAAAACATAGCGATGGGCTTGCCCGAAGGGCAGGTTATAGAACAAGCATATGTTATCCTCCTCAAGCTTGACAAAAATAAAGAGGTACTGGTTAGTAATGACTGGGGAAAAATTGGGAAAAATCAAGAAAACTTTGATGGTAGCAGGTCGCTCTTGAACATGACACTTTTCTTCCGTACCACATTCGGGTTGGGTTGTTTCATTCACCGGTCACATCACCATGGTCTCACCATACCATCCATATTTGGGGTAATGCTACCGATCCATCGCATCAGTGTCGCCATATGTTCAAGAGAAGTCGTTCAGAAAGAGTCAACCGGGTCCCATCCACTGCCATACATTATCCTTCATCCATTCATGACCGCCACCCTGAATCATATGTCACAGATTGTTTTCACCTCCATTAAAATCATTAGCTCTGTTCTGTGTCACTGATGTGGGATTCATTAAGGCCCTCCTTTGACGGATCACTCCTTGTCGACATCAGCTCATTATCCAAGGAGTTGATCTAGGAACAACCCCTTCAGTACTTTGAAGCTTGCATGCCTCAATAGCAAGTTTCTCACTTCCGGCGACAGGTATACATCAATGACCTTCGACCAGAAGATTTTGCGTGGTGTTCGACGCCAAGTCCTTTATTCACACCACGTGAATTGTACTGCAGTACCTTGAGGGTCATTATCATTATCGGTGATTCCTCTCGCGCTTGTTAACGGTTTACATCATTGACCGGTAATCAAGCGATGTCTTTCCATGTTTGACTTCAGCGCAATTCTCACATGGATCGACTTGTACTTAGAGTGAAGATCGAACGAGTTTGAAGACTCCGGACCTAGTTTCATCCATCCGGGCTGCGATATATATTCAGGAAAGATAAAGACATTTGACATGTACATTATTGCAGCAGATGATCATCCTATTCAAAGGATGATAATTTCACCAAAATTATCAGTCTACCATCAGACGATCGTCTGTTCTATGTACAAAAATGAATTTATAAAGCTGAGCATGGGAATGCCTGCCTCAGCCAGATCATGAAAGCAGTATGAATCATAATGTATTGTATTGCATTTTATTACAGGTCTCCTCCCAGCAGATGGATGAACTTCGGACCCTCCTGGATAAAGCATTTCACCCGATAAACGGCCTCATACTTTAGGGGGCAACTGTTATAGACATTTTTGTGCCTTGCATCACTGAGCATGAAATGTCAATAATCAAGGGATCCAAAGTCCCTAAACATGTTGTTCCTACCCTAGAGGAACAAGGCCAAGTAACCACAGCAATTAACAAAAGTTCTCCACCTGAAAACACTCAAAAACAAGGCAATTCTGGATCATGTCAACTGCTCCACTGAGCATCTGCGCTGAATGTCAACTGCTCCACTGTCTACCTGCGTTGAATGTCAACTGCAAAGAAGGCTACCTGCGTTGGGCGAGTTTGGACATGTGGCAAAGTCATTCCTCAAGGTGTCAATGCCCAGGAAGCTTCCAAAATGACACTTGGATCAGGGAATTCGACTGATGATGAGTAAGAGGTTCCAAGTCTCCAAGTGGAAGCAAGAACCTCCAAGTGGACTCAAGAACTGAAGTGGGAGAGGACACTAGTCAGCTTCATACCAGCCTCAAGCTGACTCATCCTCTCTCCAAAACTCCTATATATAGATCTCTCTCATGAGGTCTAGGGAGGCTGGAATTTGGTATTGGCAAAGAATTGTTGTTGGTTTGTGGCTAGAAACATTGGGTGTGTTATGCTTTGAAAGGAGCTGAAGAAGGAATTCCATTCCGCTGGGAAGGAGATGCTAGGTTGGAGCCCTATGGGTTGTATCTCTTCCTGAATCCTGTTACTTTCAATAAAGCTATCTTGATTCTTTCCTATATGCTGGTGTATTTTGTATGATTGCATTGGTATATTTGATTTACTTCTAATCCTGAATCATTTATGAATATGTGTATTTGTCTTTGTATTGTGTTCTTCTCTTGTTGCAAGTAGCTGTTCTCTTGTCACAGGTAGTTGTTCTCTTGTGATCTCGTGAGGAGGCAAGTAGCTGTGGACACACAAAGAGAAGAGGATCTAGTTTGAGAGACAACCGGAAGACAACGGTAAGTCTGCCGATCTCCTCTCTTTCATATTTCATAAAGGAAGTAATCATGATAGCTGTATTCATTTGTTGCTAAGGCGCTGTCACACCTTAGGTGGATAGGATCGTCCTAAATAGGCATTTTTCCCCACAACACCCCCCCCTTTTTTCATTTAAGTGTTGTCCAAAATACTAAATGAATGGGGACCCTTAGTTAAAATTTAGGGAAAGCAAGAGTTTCCTTTCTTCAAAATAAGGTTACCATCGTAAGCTTAGGAAGATCTTTTGAATATTTTAAAACCTAAGTCTATGATAAGGGAAAAATCTTTAAAACCGCGTTACAAAAAAGATAGGAAGTGCCTCCATTTCGCTATAATATCGGTATATACAAGACTCTCATGCTAAGCAATATATCGCATCGCAATAAAGTAATACTCATAACGAAAAAACTTCAAGATTTACTGATCTGCGATAACACCAATTGCAAGATCGCGTATCGCAGAAAATGAGTTGACAAGATTTGGCAAGCATAAAACTTCTGCGATCTGCGATGTTGCGATCGCTGCGATGTTATATTCGTGTGTTTGCGCGATCTGCGATGGTGCGATTTGCGATGGCGCGATCTGCGATGTTACGTAGGCAAATCGTAAAATCACTTCATTACGAATCCTCTGGGCACGCTATTCAAGGAAAGCCACTTACCATAATCTGACTCAAGATCATGCGCTTTTAATGATAGTAAAGGGATTAGTTGTCAGCTATTAAATGAAATGTAGACGCGTGCTTTTGTAAAGAATTACTTCACGTAAGGTGGCATATTTGATATATCTGCTGCATTTAAAACTCTCCCATCACCTTTCTTGATCAGTCATTTCCATTTCACTGGTGAGCTGCAGGAACGGAGAGCGAAAGACGATACACAACCATACGCAGGAAGAAATGGGAAAGAAAAATAGAGCTCAGGGCTCTGAGGTGAAGGAAAAGATGAAGGAAATGGCGCCTTTGTATACAGACACAGCCTGTAACAAAGACGCAGGGATATCGACGTGGGAAAGCATGTACAGACTACTTGAAGAAGAGAATCCCAGAATAATGAAGGTTATTGTTGTCGCGGGCTCACAACGCTCTTCCGAAGCGTCCTTAGAAGAGCTAGCATGCTCATTTCTTCATCGGATAGCAGCAAGGCCCAAAATTATACCATATATGGATATGATCAAGTGGATACTTGACAATGCAGACATGAACGACAGACAATTCAAGATTCAAGCACAAGGACTCATCGGATCTTTCGCTGCACAAGATTTAAAGCTTATGTATCATCTTCCTGAACCGCAGGCGACTTACAATGCACAATTCGTTAAGAAATTTGTGGCGGAGAACCCAGACCTATCAGAGACCACCACAGATTGGTCTAGAAAAGAGGAACCGCTCAAGAAAGACAAAAACGGTATGTACAGTACTGGTTCCCTCACCTCTCCGTATTGTTTTGCTGCAGCCATGCTTTGTAGATTATTTGGGATGCCAGATATCAATAAGTTTTCGTCTGAATGGTTACCATTAATAGATGTTGCCACAAATGCCGATATTATGGATTGGGCCAAGATCTTTTCTGATAATCTATACACGGCTATTATCAATTACCGGTCTAAGAGATCCTTGTCTCAAAGGATCTATCCTCCTTTTTATCTATCCGCATATGTTATGGATTCTATTTGTTATGTGTCTAAATTTCCCATTATGGGTTGGAAATGGACTACCCAGGACCCATTACCTATCCATGTTTATCATAAGATATTATGGGATTCTCAGTTCATCCCACATTTCTACCAGATTTGTCACGGGCTTATCTTACCCTTGTATAGAATGATGTATGATGAAGATCCCCCGAGGTGCTCACCCGAGGCACAAATAGATATCATCCCCATCGCAAGATGGTTCGGGAAAGAATGGTTCACCTATATTAGAGTATTTGGAAGCATCGTCCCTCCTCATGTCCTACCCTTGTATATTCCTGACAAACTGTTGTCTCGAGAAATTGCTTATCAAACCTGTTCAGAAGGCGGCCTAACTAAAGACCTAAAAGACAAAAAGAAGGCCATATGGCCTCAGTTTCCTGTAGCTTGTGGGACCTTTTCATTGTTCGATGTAGGTCACGCGTTCACCGAAGTGGAGAATGTGACGTGTCTACAATTATTTAAATTCCCAGCAAGGCCATTTGACCCTAATGAAGTTGCTCAAGATTTCACAACGAATGTCAAAATAAAGGTATTCGTTGGAAGGAAGGATTTATTTGATGATTTATTTCAGAATAAACGCTCACTCCAGGAAATTTTACGGGAAGCTCAGTAAAAATTGTCTCCAGATGACCTCCAAAAATTCATGGTATACAGGGAAAGAAGACTGGCCAGTGTTCCTTTAGAAAAGTTGCGACTGCCTGCCAGAGAACCGACTCCAAGCGTTAGCCTCAGTGGGAACTCAAGCATTTCTAGATCTAAATCTAACACTGCGCAAGGAGTACCTGAACATTCTAAGGGTCTAGAAGCGACCAAGGCAAGAACGAAGAAACAGCTAAGGACACGGCTCAGTCAAGTGCAATGTCGCCTCCCCGCCAAGAGATGTCCCCCCTCTCGTCATTAAAATGCCACCCGTCACGACAGAATTAGACAAAGAATGGGAAACCTTCAATGAGCTGATCAATATTGAAGGGCAAGCCCCAAGAACGCCTGTGAGAAATACACAGGTAGCACAAGAAGTGGTTTCAACCATAGTCAGCAGTGTCACAGAAACGGAGCACATTCCTATCACTCCACCTTCCGAGCTTCTACTTAATGTAGAAGAAATTCCCCCACTGGATGTATTCTATAGTCCCCAACATAAAGCAGAATGGAAGAAGAAGGCGCAGGAAAAGGGAAAAGCGATCCAAGCATTAAACAGGTTAAATTGGGAGTGTCACTGGGCATACTTGGTCAAGCCGCATAGTCAATGGATGACTGTGAAATGCGCATCATAAACGCAGCCGAAAAAGTAGTGCCAGCTCTCATAGATTCCGTTTTCGCAGCCCAGCTCAAAGCAGAAGTTAGCCAGCCGACTCTCCTCAAGTCCATGATGAACACTTGCAGCTTTAAAGATCAGATTCAGAAGTAGCCTTTTTTTTAGAATGTTGTTTTTTCTTTTAAAATTAGATTAGAAAAAATACGGTCATTTGAAAACCGCATCCTAAATTTTGTAAACAAACTATTATTAGAATTAGGAAGTAGTATTTTAACCCTTCTCATTACATTTGGAGAGGGGTCCAGAAATTTGTCAAAAACTTGTCCTCAGAACATGCACTTCTGCACCCTCAGAGGAGGTTTTGATGAATGGATGGATCAAGGTTTATTAATGTTTGCATTTGATGTCTGCTACTGATGTTGCACTTTTGTACTCTTAGTAGATGTTAGAACAAGTAGAGATAAATCATTTTTGCTTGGAGCTTATGAGTAGAATCAGTCATAAATGGTACTTTTATCTCTTGGCCATTTCTGCTTATATTCTTAAAGTGATATATAGTTTTAGTTGTTTATATGTTATTGCATGAATGTGTGAGTTACCATTCGGCACTTTTGTACGATGGAGCCATTTATTAATGTCTGATATATGAATAACTTATTATGCGATATGTTGTTCACAACTGTTTTGCCTAACTTTTTATGCAAAGTAGTTCATCTTAATTGATTTCTATTCTTATGATAGTTGAATGATCTTTATTACCAGTTATTGTCTGAAATATTTTTAGATCACATAATAGAAGAGATACACCCCGGGTTAGCATAGATTAGATGTGTTGTTTTTCATTAGATTACAATAGCATAAAGTTAGTTTAAAAGTTTGAATTAGATTAGCTTTAGGTATTCTTAGATCAGCAACATCCAACTCTGCACACACACACACCCTTAGATTGGGAAACTGGTCCCATTATCCCCAGTCGGACCCACTATACCAAACGGATAAGGAGCTGCCAACCAAGGTCCGGACCGGGTGGGTATCCCCCTTGTTGTCGACCCGATTTTCGGAGCTTCAACATATTTGGCGCTAGAAGGAGGGCCTGAAGCATATTGTCTGTTGGAATGGTTTGAAATCATAACATTTGAATTAGGATGGTTGCTCACAAACTTCCCATTTGGAGTTGCATCCATGTTCGTGCCTCTTCCAACACTCCACCTGAAGTGGTAAGACTCTTGTCTCAGGTAAAATTCAATGGTAAGAATAATTCTTCTGCTTTTAATCATGCTCTTCAATTTATTCAAAGAGTTTCAAGTTCAAACGTTCAAAGAATTGATGAAGGCGTTTTATGCAGAATTTTTACTCTTACATTCACGGCGGAAGCTAGAAAATGGTGTAGAACCCTCCCAGTTGCCTCAATTCACAGCTGGGACCAATTCGTCAAGGCTTTCATTTGTAAATTTGATTGTTATGACTATGACCAGGTATATGATGAAATTGATTATCTACGGAAACAAGATGAATCTGTTAGGGATTTTAATATGCGATTTCATCTTAATTGTCTAAAGTATGATCTTGAAAGTGAACTCATGGATGAAGAATCTTCAGATTATGCTGAGCATTCCCTGCCTCCTATGTCTGATCCAGCAGAAATTAGTCCAAGCTGTGTCTCATTTTCTTCTAATATGAATGAGAATTCCAATTTGAATATACAAATCAGTCATGATGGAGAAGGTTCCCAAAGCCTAGGAGACATGCATGCTCTAATGCAAGAAGATGAAAGCGAGAATGTTGGAGGAAAGCCTGCCTTGGAACTAGGAGATGACTTTGATACAAGGTCAGATAATATCATTGCAAGTCAACAAATGTAGATGCCAAGGTTAGAACAACAAACTAATTCTCTTTCGAAAAGTATCAGTACACAAAGGTATGATCTAAAGCCCGATGTCTATGATGAATCTGATGAACAAAGATTTTTCCACGATGATATTTTCAAATGCATTGTTCCAGAATCGCATTTTTCTCTTTATCCTGATGTTTTTAGTGATGATAATGTTTCCCCTCTCAATATTAAAGATATCTCAAAAAGTACAGAGGATTACTCAAATGAGTCATCATTAGGTTTTCAAGATAAAAGGACAGTTATAGAACATCCATTGATCATTTTCAAACAAGAACCACTTGACCTTCCTTGTCTGAAAATATTCAATCAAAAAGAGAAACCTAGGGAAACCTGTAAAATCATTTATGATAGCTACTTTGATGACAATGATGTTGTTGATTTATCTCAAGTAACTCAACAAAGCTCAGATAATGAGAGATATTCTAATTCAAGAATCATATCAGTCAATCCTCATTCCAAAGTAAAGGATCATTTGCATGATTTTACTATCCAAGACAATACCCCGATCTATGATTCATATCATGAGGAAACCCCCATGCCTGTTCAAAATCATAACTTGTCTTCTGATTCACAAGACGGAATTCGAAATTTCTCAGATCCCATAATTCTGGCCAGTTCTTGTGAAAAAGAAGATATTTCAAGTCAATCCCAGTTGTGTTGTAACATTATTTGTACAGATAATCATTTCATTCTTTCTCACTTGCACTCATTTTGTACAAAATCGGATTGTGTTTTAAATTTTCAGACTTTTGATAGATTACTATGGTATACTGAGCACCTTATCAAAGAACATTCGAAAGATGTGCTACCATTTTGGAAAACTAGATTGTGTCAAGGAAGTATAGAACTTTTTCAATTCCAAGATCAATCAATATCAGACTTCCTTAAAAAACTTCTATGTCCTCCAAGACATCATCGACGAAAGAAAGTATTTTTGGAAACTTGCCAGCAATTCGCGTTAATAGATAAATCTCTTGTCACAAATTTCTATCTATTCCTCATTGATTTATTTAGTGATTTATATATGGAAACTTTCCTTTTACAAGAAATTGCTAAAAGCTTGACTTTAACGCATAATGGATTACAGGCCATTAAAACTGAAAAATCATATTCGCAACCTGGCTTGTCATCTTTCCTATTACATGATCACCAATCCATAACAGAAATTCATCCTGATTTTTATGATCCAATAGGTATCCAATTGGACAGAAGATTTCATAAGAAAGAAATTTCAGACAGAATTTCGACTGAAGTTACACTTTCTAATTTCACATCCAATGTTCACAATCCAAGAAAAGCTTTGTTCTCAACACTGATGTTTAAAAGGTACATACGTGTAGGAATAAAAATGAAAAGATGGTTCCACTGGAAATATCATTTTACCTAGTTAATTTTTCTGTGTATAATTAGAATAGGAGTAGGAGTAATTTAGCTAGGTTATTAGGTGGATAATTTGGTTTTTAAATATTGGTAGGCAAAATAAGAGAAGAGATTATCCCTATTATGTACAAAATCCTAGGGAATTTCAACCTCTCATTTCTTTAAATGTTTTTTTTTTCCTAATAAAATTTGTTGTGGTTAACAACATTTGACATTTACTAAAGACACCGTTTCTCTATCAAGATTTTGAACTTCTGCTTCTATAAATAGCAAATCTTTTGGAAACTTGATCTTCATTATTAATAGATATAGTTTAAAAAACTTTAACCCTGATATGATACTAGTTTCAACTTCAAGAAATTTGATGAAAGCAATCTTAGTGAAGAAATTGTTTTATATCAGTACAATGAAAGGTATCAATAACAAAATAAGGATTCCCTGTAGAAACAGCCATTTCCAAAAAAAAACTCTATTATTGTTGTCCAGGGATTTCTTAAGGAAAACAATGATATCCTCCCTGTTAAAGAGAATCGCAGCATTCAGAGGGACAATCCAAGAAACACTATATCTTAAAAAATAAGAGGTCTCATCACGAGCCGACTTATCATAATCACAGATATTATAACTTTGCTGACTTTGCCAAACACTGTCCACCAAAACAGGGCAATGACTCAAGATTGTTGAAATCAAAAGACAAGGGGTCTCATCACGAGCCAGCTTGTTCAGCAAAAGTGTAAATCAAGTGAATGACTGTGTCATAATTTGGCTACCAAACCAAGACATTGTTCTTTAGGAATAAAAAAGGAAAAAGCGTCAATCTGGATTTTTCTTTGAAAGTTGTAGATCACCTTAAGCAGGATAAAGGATCATTACTGAGTAATAGGTAACCCTGTCGAGGCTATGGACGCCTGCTGGCAGCAGAGGCTCTACCTGCGACAAAGGAGCATATTTAAAAAAGCTGCTACACAGGGAAGACTTTATTTTATCTTTATAAGACCAAGTAATGGCTGGTGTAAATGCAAGGACAAGTTGAGGAAACAAACAATTAAAAAAGAAAGAAGTTGAAACAAAATATCATTGACAGTTTGGAGTATAATATGCTTTATCTTTTTATAATAAAGTTTAATTTTCTAAAGAAAAAAAAATTGTTGTTTCGGAAGTTTGAAAAATTCAATAGAAAATGCAGAGATAACTGGTTCTCCCAAGTGAATCGCCAATTGTTGTGGCTAGCAACAACCCCCCCCCCCCTTTTTTCATTTAAGTGTTGTCCAAAATACTAAATGAATGGGGACCCTTAGTTAAAATTTAGGGAAAGCAAGAGTTTCCTTTCTTCAAAATAAGGTTACCATCGTAAGCTTAGGAAGATCTTTTGAATATTTTAAAACCTAAGTCTATGATAAGGGAAAAATCTTTAAAACCGCGTTGCAAAAAAGATAGGAAGTGCCTCCATTTCGCTATAATATCGGTATATACAAGACTCTCATGCTAAGAAATATATCGCATCGCAATAAAGTAATACTCATAACGAAAAAACTTCAAGATTTACTGATCTGCGATAACACCGATTGCAAGATCGCATATCGCAGAAAATGAGCTGACAAGATTTGGCAAGCATAAAACTTCTGCGATCTGCGATGTTGCGATCGCTGCGATGTTATATTCGTGTGTTTGCGCGATCTGCGATGGTGCGATTTGCGATGGCGCGATCTGCGATGTTACGTAGGCAAATCGTAAAATCACTTCATTACGAATCCTTCGGGCACGCTATTCAAGGAAAGCCACTTACCATAATCTGACTCAAGATCATGCGCTTTTAATGATAGTAAAGGGATTAGTTGTCAGCTATTAAATGAAATGTAGACGCGTGCTTTTGTAAAGAATTACTTCACGTAAGGTGGCATATTTGATATATCTGCTGCATTTAAAACTCTCCCATCACCTTTCTTGATCAGTCATTTCCATTTCACTGGTGAGCTGCAGGAATGGAGAGCGAAAAACGATACACAACCATACACAGGAAGAAATGGGAAAGAAAACTAGAGCTCAGGGCTCTGAGGCGAAGGAAAAGATGAAGGAAATGGCGCCTTTGTATACGGACACAGCCTGTAACAAAGACGCAGGGATATCGACGTGGGAAAGCATGTACAGACTACTTGAAGAAGAGAATCCCAGAATAATGAAGGTTACTGTTGTCGCGGGCTCACAACGCTCTTCCGAAGCGTCCTTAGAAGAGCTAGCATGCTCATTTCTTCATCGGATAGCAGCAAGGCCCAAAATTCTACCATATACGGATATGATCAAGTGGATACTTGACAATGCAGACATGAACGACAGACAATTCAAGATTCAAGGACAAGGGCTCATCGGATCATTCACTGCACCAGATTTAAAGCTTATGTATCATCTTCCTGAACCGCAGGGGACTTACAATGCACAATTCGTTAAGAAATTTGTGGCGGAGAACCCAGACCTATCAGAGACCACCAAAGATTGGTCTAGAAAAGAGGAACCGCTCAAGAAAGACAAAAACGGTATGTACAGTACTGGTTCCCTCACCTCTCCATATTGTTTTGTTGCGGCCATGCTTCGTAGATTATTTGGGATGCCAGATATCAATAAGTTTTCATCTGAATGGTTACCATTAATAGATGCTGCCACAAATGCCGATATTATGGATTGGGCCAAGATCTTTTCTGATAATCTATACACGGCTATTATCAATTACCGGTCTAAGAGATCCTTGTCTCAAAGGATCTATCCTCCTTTTTATCTATCCGCATATGTTATGGATTCTATTTGTTATGTGTCTAAATTTCCCATTATGGGTTGGAAATGGACTACCCAGGACCCATTACCTATCCATGTTTATCATAAGATATTATGGGATTCTCAGTTCATCCCACATTTCTACCAGATTTGTCACGGGCTTATCTTACCCTTGTATAGAATGATGTATGATGAAGATCCCCCGAGGTGCTCACCCGAGGCACAGATAGATATCATCCCCATCGCAAGATGGTTCGGGGAAGAATGGTTCACCTATATTAGAGTATTTGGAAGCACCGTCCCTCCTCATGTCCTACCCTTGTATATTCCTGACAAACTGCTGGCTCGAGAAATTGCTTATCAAACCTGTTCAGAAGGCGGCCTAACTAAAGACCTAAAAGACAAAAAGAAGGCCATATGGCCTCAGTTTCCTATAGCTTGTGGGGCCTCTTCATTGTTCGATGTAGGTCACGCGTTCACCGAAGTGGAGAATGTGACGTGTCAACAATTATTTAAATTCCCAGCAAGGCCATTTGACCCTAATGAAGTTGCTCAAGATTTCACAACGAATATCAAAATAAAGGTATTCGTTGGAAAGAAGGATTTATTTGATGTTTTATTTCATAATAAACGCTCACTCCAGGAAATTTTGTGGGAAGCTTAGTCAAATTGTGTCCAGATGACCTCCAAAAATTCATGGTATACAGGGAAAGAAAACTGGCCAGTGTTCCTTTAGAAAAGCTGCGACTGCCTGCCAGAGAACCGACTCCAAGTGTTAGCCTCAGTGGGAACTCAAGCACTTCCAGATCTAAATCTAACACTGCGCAAGGAGTACCTGAACATTCTAAAGGGTCTAGAAGTGACCAAGGCAAGAACGAAGAAACAGCTAAGGACATGGCTCAGTCAAGTGCAATGTCGCAACAGCATGTTATCGCCTCCCCACCAAGAGATGTCCCCCCTCTCATCATTAAAACGCCACCGTCACGACGGAATTAGACAAATAATGGGAAACCTTCAATGAGCTGATCAATCTTGAAGGGCAAACCCCAAGAACGCCTGTGAGCAATACACAGGTAGCACAAGAAGTGGTTTCAACCATAGTCAGCAGTGTCACAGAAACGGAGCACATTCCTATCACTCCACCTTCCGAGCTTCTACTTAATGTAGAAGAAATTCCC
Organism: Pinus tabuliformis; assembly: GCA_031772625.1. NCBI lineage: Eukaryota > Viridiplantae > Streptophyta > Pinopsida > Pinales > Pinaceae > Pinus > Pinus tabuliformis. The sequence goes on along the minus strand of CM062819.1, from coordinate 1,823,563,906 downwards.
CCACTGGATGTATTCTATAGTCCCCAACATAAAGCAGAATGGAAGCAGAAGGCGCAGGAAAAGGGAAAAGCGATCCAAGCATTAAACAGGTTAAATTGGGAGTGTTATTGGGCATACTTGGTCAAGCCGCATAGTCAATGGATGACTGTGAAATGCATCATAAACGCAGCCGAAAAAGTAGTGCCAGCTCTCATAAATTCTATTTTCGCGGCCCAGCTCAAAGCAGAAGTCAGCCAGCCGACTCTCCTCAAGCCCATGATGAACACTTGCAGCTTTAAAGATCATATTCAGAAGTAGCCTTTTTTTAGAATGTTGTTTTTTCTTTTAAAATTAGATTAGAAAAAGGACGGTCATTTGAAAACTGCATCCTAAATTTTGTAAACAAACTATTATTAGAATTAGGAAGTAGTATTTTAACCCTTCTCATTGCATTTGGAGAGGGGTCCAGAAATTTGTCAAAAACTTGTCCTCAGAACATGCACTTCTGCACCCTCAGAGGAGGTTTTGATGAATGGATGGATTGAGGTTTATTAATGTTTGCATTTGATGTCTGCTACTGATGTTGCACTTTTGTACTCTTAGTAGATGTTAGAACAAGTAGAGATAAATCATTTTTGCTTGAAGCTTATGAGTAGAATCAGTCATAAATGGTACTTTTATCTCTTGGCCATTTCTGCTTATATTCTTAAAGTGATAGACAGTTTTAGTTGTTTATGTGTTATTGCATGAATGTGTGAGTTACCATTTGGCACTTTTGTACGGTGGAGCCATTTATTAATGTCTGATATAAGAATAACTTATTATGCGATATGCTGTTCACAACTGTTTTGCCTAACTTTTTATGCAAAGTAGTTCATCTTAATTGATTTCTATTCTTATGATAGCTGAATGATCTTTATTACCAGTTATTATCTGAAATCTTTTTAGATTCCATAATAAAAGAGATACACCCCGGGTTAGCATAGATTAGATGTGTTGTTTTTCATTAGATTACAATAGCATAAAGTTAGTTTAAAAGTTTGAATTAGATTAGCTTTAAGTATTCTTAGATCAGCAACATCCAACTCTGCACACACACACACCCTTAGATTGGGAAACTGGTCCCCTTATCCCCAGTCGGACCCGCTATACCAAACGGATAAGGAGATGCCAACCAAGGTCCGGAATGGGTGGGTATCCCCCTTGTTGTCGACCCAATTTTCGGGGCTTCAACAAGGCCCTAAAAAACGTTTTTTGGGAAAACTGTGAGCAACATGGGTCCATGGACTAATGCTTCTCTTCCCACAGTTGTAGTTCTTGGATATATTTTTCTAACGAGATATTGTGCGCATCAAACAGCGTTCGTATGCCAAAGTTACGACCCCGGGAAGTTGATGTACCAATTTACCGAAAATGGGGCCCACAGTTTGGCGTTTCATCTTTTAGGGTTAGGTTTTTGGATGTTTAGGGTTTTCCATTGTTTCTCAACAATAAATAGGCCTTCGCGCCTCATTGTAAGACAGTTCATAGGCATGTAGCCTCCACATCTCTTCTCAGAGATAAGCTACCATCTCCCTAGCTAGTTTATTTCCATTTTTGTTTGTAAGCATATTTTACTATTTTCCAGTAATGAAATGATAACTAAAACATAATTAAAAAACAAAAATATATAATTTAAAATAAGAATATAATTAAAATTATAGATTACAAATTCAATAATAAATTAATAGATTAATAATCCTTAATATCTGTCGGCAATGCATCTCTTACATCTATTTATTAAATTGAATAATAAGACCAGTTTTCCACTGAAGATGAACCACTGTTGATGGTTCAAAATGTCGATCAACAAGTAACCTAATGCGATGAATACAAAAGATGATCTACACACCTATGAAGATCGCAGAAACCTTTAAAAAAAAAAAAAAAAGAGTATTATTTCCACTGCATCTCTGTATTTATGGTTATCTCTATAAATTGTTGCGTTCCTATTTAAATCTGGATTAGTGGTATCAGAGCGGTCTTCTTTTTCTCTATTTTTCTTTGCATGTCCCCAACAAGGTCGGGATATAAGGAGTTAGGGCTTGAACTGGTTGAACCTTTGCAAGACCAGCCTCGCAAATCCCGACAGCCTCCCATGGCGGATGAAAAGAAAGACGAGTGGGCAGGAGATCCTATCAAAATCTTGATCGAAGAAGCCCTCGAGCGACAAAGGAATGTGATGATGGACAACTTTGCCCAGGTCCTTCAGCGGCTACCGAGAGGCAACGCATCGGCTTCTAACAGCTACTCTGGAAACGCCACACCCTTTAAGGTACAAGTTAATTTTTAAATCCCCCTCTTCAAGGGTCAAATAGACGCAGATGTCATAGATAAATGGTTAAATCTGATAAAAGGGTATTTTTCTGTTCATGATTTTTCGAGTCGAGAAAAGATTATTTTCGCTCTTCTCAAAGCAGCCCCCCACATCAAGCACTATTGGGAAACCTATTGTGAGCAGAAGGATGAAAGTACGGGCTCACTATTTTCAACCGAACCCACTTGGAATTCATTCCGGACTACCACCAAGGAGCAGTACTACCCTGTCGGAAGCTATGAGGATCAATACATAAAGTGGACCACGCTGCGGCAGGGAATGGACCAAGACGTGCCAGAGTTTACCAATATTTTCCATACCCTTCGCACAAAGTTGGGTATCAAGGATTCAGAGCAACATTTGGTATTCAAATACCACGGCTGCCTGCACAAGTACCTCCAGGAATAAATAGAATTCCTGAACATCTCCTCGCTTAGCACGGCATACCGCTATGCCGTCAAGGTTGAGAAAAAGTTTAAACAGAAGAAGCGAGACTTTGGCTCTGCGAATCCAAAGCAAGGGAAAGGTGCCTCCAAACAGCAGAACAAAGGACAAAGCCAAGGCAGGGTGACCCAAGGCAACCCGCCAAAGCTGCAAGCAAAGAACAGCACCGTGAAACGGAAAAATGACACGGGAAAGTGGTGTGAGTTCCGTAAGAGCTCCACTCACAACACAAGTGAGTGTTGGGCCAAGCAGTCACTGGTGGTCGAGCTAAGGGTTTCAGAATCAGATGCATGTTCCGACTCTGAGTTAGAACCTAACAAGGGGAATGACAAAGGGAAGCAGATTATCGATATGGAGCCCAATGCCACCGTCACCACCACGAAAATATAGAAGGAGGAACCCAAAAACCCAGAGGAGGAGTGTCTCTTCCACTCCCAGATGTGGGTAAAGGGCTCCCCGCTATAGTTCATTGTCGACAGTGAGGGCCAAAAGAACCTCTTTTTGGTAGATGTCGTGTAGCAGCTGGGCTTACCGACCACAACACATCCACAACCGTACACCATCGGGTGGCTTCACTAAGGATGGGATCTTCGCGTATGCCAGCAATGTCGCCTTCCATACAACATCAAGCCCTTCACGGATGAGGTATTATGTGATGTTTCTCCCCTTGATGTTTGTGATGTATTATTAGGACAAACATACTTGTGGAAGCGACATATGGTGTATGAATCAAGGCCCCGTGTTGTTATTTTTACTTTGGGAAATAAGTTGTACAGGATACCGAAGGTAACACCGCCTACCGCCATCTCTTTGGTTATTGCAAAACAATGCAGTAAGCTCATTTCCAAAACCGGAAAATTTGTTTTCCTGATGACACGCCCTCAAGAAAAGAAGAATACGGTGGCCACGACCTCCAGACAGGGCCCCTTCACACGACAACTACAGATGGACAAGGTCGTGGAGGAGTACGAGGACATCTTCACCTCCCCCGTAGGGGTTCCTCTGCACTGTCAGGTCAAGCACTCCATCGATCTGACCCCAGGTGCGCCACTGCCCAATGGACCAATCTATCAGTGCTCCGTTATGGAGAACGATGAAATCAAGAGGTAGATTCAGGAGTTGTTGCAAAAAGGTCACATCCGTCCTAGTTCATCGCCTTGTGGGAGCCTGATCATGTTGGTACAGAAGAAGTATGGGACTTGGAGACTCTGTATTGACTATCGAGCGCTAAACAAGATCACTCCATAATAGGTACCCGGTCCCACGGATTGATGACCTCCTAGATTAACTGAAGGGGGCAAAATATTTCAGCAAGATCGATTTGAAGTCAGGATATCACCAGGTACCAATCGAACCCTCCGATGTGTGGAAGACTGCCTTCAAAGCCAATGAGGGCCTTTTCGAATTGTTGGTTATGCCTTTTGGATTGACAAATGCTCCTACAACCTTCATGAGGCTAATGGATGACATCTTGCGGCCATTCACAAACTCATTTGTAGTGGTATACCTGGATGACATCCTGATCTTCAGCCAGAGTTGGGAAGAACACCTCCACCACATCCGACAGGTTCTCCAAACACTACAGCAACACAAGTTATGTGCCAATTTGGAGAAATGCACTTTTGGCATGACCCAGGTTCAGTATCTAGGATATATTATTGATGAATGGGGGGTGCATGTGGATCTAGCCAAGATCCAAGTCATTCGGGATTAGCCATCTCCAACCACTCTAATAGAGCTCCACAGCTTTCTAGGTCTTGCCAACTTCTACCATAGGTTTGTGTTGGGATTTTCTCATATCACTTGGCCCTTGAGTCAAGTCACCAAGGGAGGAGCGAAAGCAAAATTCTTTTGGTCTGAGTCTCAATAGAAGGCATTCATAGAGTTGAAAGATCGCCTCTACTCGGCACTAGTGCTCACATTACCAGAATTGCAACAACCATTTGAGGTCAAGACAGATGCCTTTGACTATGCTATTGGGGCAGTCCTTACTCAACACGAGCATCCAGTGGCATATCATAGTGAGACACTTTCAGATACAGTCTGGAAGTATCCCACTTATGACAAAGAGATGTATTCCATTGTGCAGACCTGCTGACAATGGAAGTATTACATTTTGGGGAAGGAAACGGTTATCCACATAGACCACCTACCCCTGCAATTCATACAGACCCAAGGGAAATTGCAGAATGATCGCCATCAGAAGTGGTCCACATACCTGCAACAGTTCCATTTAAATATCAAGTATAAGAAGGGCAGCACCAATAATGTTGCAGATTGCCTCAGTCGATCATCGATCATGGCGTTAACCACCGAGCTCAACTCTTATGGGCACGAGACTTCTGATTGGCCACTTCTCTACAAAAGCAACCCAGAATTTGGCTACACATACCAAACACTCTTGGAGGGTCAGCATGTTCTATATTTTCACCTCCAGGATGCCCTGTTATGCCACCTAGGTCACCTTTGTGTTCCTTCAAGCGAGCATGCCAAGATGATTTGGGAAGCACGCTACAGTCAAGCTGTTGGGCATTTTGAGGTCGAGAAAATGGTGGCAGTACTGCAGAATTATTTCTATTGGCCGAATCTTCGACAGGATGTCGAGAAGTACATCAGATCATGCACTGCCTGCACCATTTCCAAACCGACCATCAAGAAGCAAGGCCTCTATACCCCGTTGTCTACCCCTACTCGACCTTGGGAATCCATCTCCATGGATTACATGTCGGGACTTCCTTCTAATAAGCATGGAAATGACTATGTTTTCGTGGTCGTCGACAAGTTCTCGAAGATGGCCATTATGGTGACCTGCAACAAGAATATCACAGCAGAAGCCACTACTAAACTCTTCTTTGAATGAGTGTGGGTACACTTTGGGATCCCACAGTCTATCATCTCAGATCGGGACAACAGGTTCCTTAGTACATTTTGGTCTAGCCTCTGGTCGATGCTGGACACCAAACTCATTAAGTCCACAGCCTTCCATCCTCAAATTGATAGCCAAACAGAGGTTGTGAATAGGATGATCATACACATTATGCACATGTACAACTCAAAGCATCCATGCACATGGGATGAGAGCCTCCCCTTTGTTCAACACAGCTACAACCGGGCTCTCCACAGCTCGACTGGCAATAGCCCTTTTCAGGTGGGCTTGGGATTCCAGCCACTATGTCTCATTGATGTGGTCATGCCATTTGCAGCTACTCACGCAGATTCGGCTCATGTCCAGTCCAAAAAAAATAAGGCAAACAGCTTCATTGAGTACATCCAACATATTCGCCAGCAGGTCCATCACATTTCGGAAAAATCAAATGCCAAGTACAAGAAGTGACATGATCAACATCGGGTGCCACACAAGTTTTAGGTGGGCAACAAAGTCTGGTTGCATTTGCAAAAGGAACACCTTACCGGAGCCTATCGGAAACTCAGACCACTCTGATATGGTCTTTACACCATTACCAAAGCTGTGGGAGACAATGCATTTGAGCTCAGCATTCCCCCATTCCTTGGCCTGCCCTCAGTGTTCAATGTGGACTGCCTTCGGCCATACTTTCCACCATTACTAGACACATCCGACATTGCAGAATAGCTCGCACCCACAGAGTTAAATCCAAATTGCATGGAACAAGCTGCAAATGCTCGGATCATGGACACATAGATCAAGCACACTCGCCAGCAGAATATCCAACTGTATAGAATTGTCAAAGCAGGCCAACTCCTTCACCAGGGCAAGAGACTCACCAGGGACCAAGTTCAGCAAAAGTTTCCTCATCTCATGGAGGAACTCAATGCAATGGGGCCCATTGCTTCATAAGGGGGAAGGAATGATCCAGGTGGATATTAGTGGCCACCCTCCAAGTCCACTTGAACCCCCACCATTGTTTCTTTCGGCTTTTCAGTTTCCTTAATTGTAGCACAGTTTACTATTTTTAGCAGTTTTTCGAGTCCTGAACTTCCGGAGCCATTTTGAGGCCCTAAACGACGTTTTTTGGGAAAACTGGGAGCAACATGGTCCAAGGACCAAAGTTGCTCTTCCCATAGTGGTAGTTCTCGGATAGATCTTTCTAACGAGATATTGTGCGCGTCAAATGGAAATCGTATGCCAAAGTTACGACCTCAGGAAGTTGATGTACCAATTTACCCAAAACGGGGCCCACAGTTTGGCGTTTCATCTTCTAGGGTTAGGTTTTTGGATGTTAGGGTTTTCCATTATTTCTCAACAATAAATAGGCCTTCGAGCCTCATTGTAAGACAGTTCAGAGGCATGTAGTTGCCACATCTCTTCTCAGAGATAAGCTACCATCACCCTAGCTAGTTTATTTCCATTTCTATTTGTAAGCATATTTCAATATTTTACAATAATGAAATAAATTATTATTTCCGCTGCATCTCAGTATTTATGATTATCTCTGTAATTTGTTGCGTTCCGGTTTAAATCCGGATCACATGGTGAAGAGGTTGTCCATTTTTAGCTACCAGTTGTTTGCAATATGCTACTCCTGATAAGAGCTTTTGACGTTTTTGAAAATATTGAGTAATAATTTTAGCATATGAACTCGATTCTGAATTAGGTTCCTGCAAATTTGGATACATTTTTACTTAAATTGACATGGATTAAAAAAAATCAATTAGATAAAAAAAAAAAAAAAAAAAAACAAACTGAACTAACTGGAGATGGAAAGGGAGACCTTCGTGAAGGACTTTGATCAACAATACGGAACACGCTGAAATTTGAAGAATTGGCGATTTGATATTATTGATATTTTTTTCCTTGCATTGAGAAAAATTAGAGATAAAAATTTATGTACATATCCAAAATTAATCTCGACAACCATATTACCACAATCTGAATTTCAATATAGTTTTCAAACCATTTTTCAAGAATAAGGCGACTAAGCAGAAAATGTATACTATGAACTATTGTAATTCATGTAGATGAATCATAAAGGATAATTTGAGATTATTATGTCATTTTATGTGAAATTAAAATTTCAAATAGCTTTTAAACCAAACTGGTGCATTTATCAAAACAAAGAGCAATGATGCGTTTAAAAAATTAACAGCAACGGTGCGTTCAAATAATGCTCACGCTGGTTTCTAGCATTCCGAAAGAAAAAAAAAATGTTATCATATCAGTGCTCTTCTAGAAAAACACACTGGCATGTTTAAAAAAAACCAACGCCGCTATGCACATGTTTCCTTATTTTAAAAATAAAATTGAATTCAACCAACTTGGTGCTCTTATAACAATTACAGCACCTATACTTTTAAATAGAAACTGCATCGTTGCGTTAAAAAATTAATTGCATCGTTTCGGGATTTCAAAAAAAAAATATCATGTGTCTATTCAAAAAAAAATCCTCCCCACATCAGTCTACTTAACTATCCAACACATCGATGTGCAAAGAAATTGAAAAAAAAAATGAACGATAATTGATTTTTCAAAATCTAATTTCATAAAGTCTTTTTAAATAGTAAAAATTTATCATCATTTCATTATTTTACCCAAAATTTCAAGTGATTTGTAAAAGAGACATACTAGAAGCATTGTGCAGCAGCAGAATACTTTGGAGTAGTAGACCTATTCAGAAGATCAGAAGTTGAAAGGTATGGTGCTTCACTCAAAAACTTGCATAGTAAAATAAATATATTTTATTGTTTATTTTACTAATAAAAAATTACAATTTTGTTAGGGTTTAATTAAAAGAGAGACATATTGAGAGCACTATGGAACTGCAAAATATTTTGAATCCGACAAAATATTAGAAGTTGAAAAGTATGGTGATTCACTCAAAACCTTAGATAGCAAAAATCTTAAATTCTACTGTTAATATATTTTACAATTTTTGTTAGATTTATTCACAATTCATAAAAATAAAATAAAAATAAAAACCTTGTATAATAAAAAATAATTATAGATTTTACTAATAAAAATGTTTACGATCTGCTTTCCTATTTAAATTTAATTAAAATTCAGACAAAAAACAAAAAAATAAATCAATACTTAACTTAAACCCTTGCTTTTTTCTGCAAAATTTCACCTTAGGGTTTAACTTCCTCTACCACTTCACAATTAACATTTTTCAATTTAGGGATTTTAGATTTAATGGGTTTGTGTACTTACTATGTATAAAGTGTTTGACATGTAAAGTAGGGGAAACAATTATTGAATTAGATCCAAACATTATTGGCCCTCTCCGTTTTTTTTAATGGTTATATGCTATGCGGTGCATCCTCTGTAATATAATGCATCAATGCTCCCTGTGTAATACAATGCATCGACATATTATAGCACTCTCTATTCGATCCAATTTGTTAATGGTTTCTCCCAGTGTAATATAATGCATTAACATGCCTCTTCCAAATAGCACCGTTAAATAATTTTGATGTATTAATCCTTACAAATCACACCGTAATAATTTAAAATTATTTTAAAAAAATATTTTCGATGACAGTGCTGATTAATTAAATGTTTGGTGTGTTTAATGATCTAAACACACCAGTGTGTTTTTTTAGATAAACACGCCAGCTACGAGAGCTTTTTTTGCTGAAAATTATTTGATTTATTTGTAAAATATATTTAATGGCTTCTATATTGAATGTTACAAGCTGTATATTCATAAAAAAATGCCTTAGAAGGTCTCAAGTAAAAAAAATATTGATCGACAGAATGATAGCACATCAAAAAAATCAAAGAAAACAAGTTATTTGCAAATTCTTTACAAAATTAATATGTTTGAGCTATATGTAAGTTTAATTAATATTTATTGGTTAGTGTGTGCCATGCAGAGCCGCAAAATGAACAAGGTCAATAAGATTATTTCTAATCTAAGTGCAGAAGAGTGTAAAAATCTGATAGAAAAATTGCAGAATGATGAATCAGATGAATGAAAAAATACTATTCAATATGTTTTTTTTTTTTTTTTTTCACTAATAATATACTTAAGAATATTACATACATGTTTCAAACAATTTATTAATTCATATATGTTTAATGTTTTATAGGGAGAAACAACGAAGGAAAAGGTTAATGTCATTCTAAGAAAAAAATTATAGAACATGTAAATGACGATGAATTGGTCATTAGCTCATCTCGAGTGGTGTTGGAGGTTAATGAAAGAGGGGGGGGGGGGGGTTTACAAAACTATGAGGGATCTAGTGGAACGAATGTATAGACGTATTTTCCACTTACAATACAAAAATCAATCCAATGATTCTAAGAACCAAATTATATCTAAACTACAAGAAGCGTTTCCAGAGGAATGGTCAATGAGACATGTCAAACTTGCAATAGCAAAAACATACAATAACAAAAAAGAATCATTCAAAAGGTAATATTCCTAATTGTATAAAATGATTTTCTAGGATTGTATGTATATATTACTACAAACCATTCATTTATTAATATCGATTTTCTTATATTTAGTTTTCATATATCATTATAAAAATAGTTTATTATTTTTTCATGAAGATTATGAAAATTCTAAATGATCGACGCACTGATATGCGAAATATACCAGTAGGAATGTCCAAAATTGTGTTTAAGGAGATGGTCAAAGAAATGAACATAATTGCATCACAGGAGGAGCCATCTCAACAACAACGTGCTTCAAATGTATGTAATCATGATTGACATTGTACCTATAAAAAAATTAATGTAGCATTAAATATTAATTTTCAAGTATTTTCTTGCAGAAGAAAACAAGATGGAACTCATTTAGCACATAAAACAGAACAACAAAGAAGAAAATTGTTCATTTCAAAGTTTATGAGAAATTGTTAATATTTCCTTATAAAAACTCAAGGTTTCATTTTTGTATATTTTAAGTTGTTTTAAAGCAACCATCCTTGAATGTCTTCAAATAAGAGCTAACATACAAAGAGCCATAGGAAGAATTAATTGATATTGGGTTAAATAAGAGTTGTGAGTATATGTTGGCCTATCAAAAATTAATTACGGAATTTGTAAGTATCTATGTTGTTTTACTTCTCTAAGTTTATAATTAATAGAACAAAACAATCTTTTATATTAAAACTATGATTTATAATGGGGTTTAAAACATGCAGGAAACAAAGTATGGAACTGCGTCAGCAGAAGACTTGTTGCAACAAGGCATGAGACTTGGTTTTGAAACCATGTGCACAATTTATGAGTCACTTATTGTTGTGGTACATTGATATTCGATTTACATTTATATATATTATTTATTTCAATTTTCATTATTCTTGCCAATGTAGATGAACACATTACACTTTATTTTTATGTTTGCAGATGGAATTGCAAGATCAAGAAGATGAAATCAATCAATGCAATCAACAAAACGTTCCTCCAAATAGCCCAAGTCATGGAAGTATCTCGGGCACTGACAACAGTTCCAACGAAGAATGATGATTGATTTGGCTATCAATGCAACTTATTGTATTTTTTGAAATAATTATCTATGACAATCAAACATTTTGTTTAATGTAATGGACATATTGTCCCAATTGAAAGGCAAGGGGTTACCAATAACAATCCCATTTTGTATGACAAAGAATCTCTTATTGATATATAATAAAATACATTTTAATTTATTCTATTGTGTTATCCAATGTTGTTATAAATTGTTACACCACTGATTAAATATATGGATGATTAAATATTATAATGAAGAGATTTAAAACTTGATAATATAACAAATTAATCCAAATATCATATATAAATGCACTAATCAAATTTTAATTTATATGAATATTCTTATAAGATATATGTCACTTTTTCGATGAATAACGTATTTAAAAAATTATAATAATTACACTATAACAGGTCAATGTTTCTAAAAAAGAAGAAACCTCATTCAAAAAATTGGTGCGTCTATAACATAAAAAAGCACAAGTGTGTTGTGTTATATAAAAGCATCATGACGGCATCCTTTTGCATGCCTAGTTCCTTTTAAGAAAACAAGAGCACCAATGTATTTATCACTTCAAGCACTAGTCATGTTTGAGATTAACGCCACGATGCATTGTAATTCTTAATGCGCCATTGCTTTCATATTATAACTAGCTCCCCAGTCCTACAAAATATTATTTCCATCCCAACGCTTTATGAAAAATAACATCACCAGTCCTTTTGTATAACTAATGCATCGGGGCCTTTGTACTGACGATACGCATCGGCGCAACAATTATTTTTTGGGTGCCCTAGTTTCATTCCTTAGAAGAACTCCCCAAGGCTTTTTTATCTCTAAGCACCGGTGTGGTATATGTTATGCTTCAATATTAACGCCTTTAACAAAAGAACAAATAGTCAATTTTGAAAAAACTTTTTGCCAACCTTTTTTTAAAAGATCCGATTCAGAAGAAGTGTCAGAAGAAAGCTAGCTATACTGGTCCAGTAGACTTTAAAGATACCCTTGGTATAACATTGACAATCGAACAAGGATTGGAGAAGATATCAGTAGTTTTCCATTTCTTGATCTCTATCTTTCATGGGATCAATTCCCCCTTGACTGACTTTACAATAATATATGGAGCTGCATTCAACGCCTCAGTGCTTTTAGTTATGTATGTTGTATGGTGATTTTATGTATGTAGCACACCAATGCTACTTGTTCCATTAAGTGCACTGAAATTAAAAAATTAAAAAATTAAATAAAAAATAAAAAATTAAATTAAATAAAAATTAAATTAAAAAAAATAATAATAAAAAAATAAAATAAAATAAAAAGGTAGTTCAGTTGCTCGGATTTTTTCAGTTGTGATGAAGTTCCGAAAGAAGAAGAAGTTCAGTTGCCCGAATTTTTCAATTGTGATGAAGTTCTGTTAAAACATCTTCTATCTCAAAAAAATGTTTTTGTGGATATTTTTTTTACAACTTTTGTCAATTTTGTAACACTAAAAACCTATGCTAAAGGGTATTTTCCTTGTAGTGTCTTAAAATGATATTATTATTAAATAAAAATAAAATCATGTATTGTTACATTTTTGCTTGTAAATTTAATATAACTAACATAATTACCAACCTAAATCCATCTTAACTTTGGATCTTCCAAGCCCCTGAATGGATCAAATCTCTTGAGATGAAAACATCTTTTAGATTGAAAAGAGATTTAATCCCTCTCGGCGCTTCATAGATCTAGTTCTTTTTTACACCAATGAGTAGATTTCATATTAATTATGTGTTCATCTGCAGCAAAATACCTGGGAAATGTTTACATTGAATTCCAAGCTACAGGTTCCTAAGAAATAATAAGAAAGAAGAATTATTATCTATGAAACTATTGTTGACATACATTCTACCAACCAAGCAACAGTTATATGCTCTGCAAAATTGACTAGATAAAAAAATAACTTTGCAACATCAATTGACATCTTCTTAGACTAGCTTCTAGAAGTGTTGCTTGCATTGTTGCGTTATTCACCAACAGTCCTTTTAATTTGTAACTCGGCTAGTTGGCATCACAAGGCACCAATTTCATCTTCTTGTTGATTCACTTGGGCTTTGAGCATTTGCAGTTCCTTAACCAGAAAAAGGATTATGTTATATTGTTGATGAATTTCCTATTATAGGTCCAGGTTCTTGACTTGATATTCGACAGGGTGGTGTGGACATTTGTTGTAGGAACTAGTGCAACTTGAAGCAGTTGGAGTATTCATATTGTGCTCCATGAGAGACTGGCAAAAGGAAAGGAGACTATATCCGAGAAGTACCAAGTGCCAGATAGGCTCAGAGTTTAACATCAATGCAAAGACGGGTACCTTCGAAGAACATGTGAGCCAAATTTAGCATGGAAACTCTCGTGTGGCCGCTTCCATAGGCCAGAACCACCTCTGTCAACAGTATGGAGGCATGAAAGTGCACAAGTCAACATAGGGGCCCCATATTCTTAAGAGAGGACAGTAGCATTGCCTAGAATGACCTTATAATTACCCCTGTGAACCTCCTGAGAGACTAAAGATGAACTAGAGGAAAAAAATCACAACTCCTCATCGAGTAGAAGAGTAATTTGGTTGTGTAATTAAGCAAGGGAAACCACAGGGCTCCAATTCTAAACTTGCAATAAAAGGCTTCGTTCACGACACAGGGTTGGTGTCTCTTGCTACTTTTTGGTTCAATCTCATGACTGGAACCTTCCTGAACTTGAAGAATCCCCCTACACCAAGAAAAATTAACTCATCTCCCATACAAACACATGCTTCCTGAAGCTTGGACACTCATCACCTTACCACCATCCATGAATTTAATCACAAGACTTGAAAGCTCACACGCAATAGAGATCTCATCAACATTGAATTCCATTAATGCCCATCACCCTAAAGCCTTCAAGAAATATAGTACGAGGGAAAAAAAAATTGTTTGTAGTATTGTCTGGAGGATGAACCTGCCACATGCAAGGGCTTTAAGGGCCAGGATTTTGCATGGCATGCTTTCCCTCCACCAACCACCTCAGCCACGATGACAGTCCCACAAAACAAAACAATTTTCATATGAATACTAATGTTAAGAGCGATGGAGGGCTTAAGGTAGGTTGCCTTGATATCCTCGAAGATGATCGTTCCCTCTTTGACTTACCCATAGGCACTAATATTGATACGATGAGTAGGAACATAAAATGAATTCATCATGGAATATCTTTCCATCCAAACAAACCATTAATGATGATTTGTCCTACCACTAATAAACAAGTCTGATTTTTCTACACATTTGCTTCCTTATTTTGGCTTCTCAAGATGTGATAGAAGGTCTTGTGTGGAAGTAGTCCATAATACAAAGAATTCTACAGAGAAGAAGGCTTACGTTATTATTCTTAGGAAGAGATCTTCATTGTAAATGTTGAATGGTGAGAAGGGAATCTCCCAAGATTGTTATCTTGGAGAGTTACCTTTCTTTAACCGAATGGAACCCAAGCAAGAGCCCATACATTTTAGCGAGATTGTTTGTCCTCTTGCCAAGTCCCTATGAATACTTAACTTCTTACTTTCCCTTGGGATTTAAGAGAATCCCCGCCGCCCCCTCCCCACCCTCTTGCCACCCCTGCTTGGTAGATTTACAATTAATATAGATCTAGGTTGGTATTATATAAATTTAACATCTTTATATATAAAAGTATTCTCATTTTTCATTTTATTAAACCTTGATTTAATCTCTATGGAATATCCATAGAATATTTTTAGTAGTAATGAGGGTAGAGGGTTTAGATATATCTTAAAAGTAGAACCTTTTTTGTTTTAGATTTATTTTAAAAATGTTATAAAATTAAAATTAAAATAACATATTTATTAAATATTTTGATTGTGAAATGAGTTATGGTTTTTGGGCATGTCGTATTGTTAAGCTATGGTATTGTACCATGGTATTGTAAAAAGCCTATTTTCAAGTTAATAATATATATGGTAAAGTGGGGGTGAATATCCATGATTAAGAATCTTGTTATATTGTAAGTATTGAGTTTTTATGTCAAGGCAAGACATAAAATCATTATTAGTCCATGCCAAGGCAAGACCCTAGCAATCAATTTATGGATTAACCATTATTACTTTAGCAATGACCAATGGAGCTTATAATGTTTAACTTTGAAAAATATATTTTAATATTATATCAAAGACTATTTTCTAAACATTTGTTTGGACCATAACTTAAAGGTCTCATTTTAGCCTTTGCATAATATAATGCCATGTGGATAATTGCATCACATATTTTATGCCATAATTAATGGACATGATTCCAACATCCATGCATGACTTTTAGATATTTGTATAGTCACTTTTCTCTTCTCTTATCAATGTACGTCAAGGTCTGGCATAACCAACCTGTTTTTATAAGTTTCTATTTACAAGATGCTCTAGTTAGACAAAGTCTTAGCAACCTCAAGACTCTGAATTTATGTTATCGGTCAGGTTTCCCTTTGGGCAGATTAGTAGGAGACAATTTTTAGCTTATATAATCCTCATTTGATGTAATGCAAAGTGCCTAACTTGAAAAAAAATATTAAAATCTCAACTAGTTCACAATATAAATGTTTATTATGAGAAGATGTAATTTAACAACATATATCTGATAGATATTATAATATATACAAAATATTTTTCAAAATTGAAAATTAAAATATACAAAATGTGAGAAATAGAGTCTTAACGTGGGAAGTCCTTTACCAAAGGAATTATCAATCCTCGTATATTCTTTGTTATGTAAAAGAGAGGTGGAAATGTTGAATATGTTCTTCATTCTTTGGCCTTTCATTCAATAGGTTTGGCCATATATTAATAGGTGGGAGAAGAAGAAAAAGTTGTGGATCAGGAATGATCTTAGCATGTGCCTTAAGGAATGGCGTGTTAAGGCATATCTTAATGTTATGTGCATATTTCCTTTAACAATGATTACAAAGTTTCCCTGATCATAATAAGTAGGAAGCAAATGCAATATACCCAAACATTCTTCTAAATCCTTTAGATCTTCATTGCCCTCCTTTTTACAACAAAACGTATTCATCAAAGCATGTTAGTTTCCCTCACACTCCTATGCAAGGGACTGCATTTTTCAATGCCCTGATGCCCTAAAATGATGGAGATCTCAATTCACCTTCAAGTAACTTTGGAGTTTGGTCTTGTCTTTTGTTATATTATTCTTCTTTTATAGTAATTCTTACAACACTACACCCATTATTCTCTTGTTTTTTGTAAGTAGTGAAATTTTGTATTATGTGTTTGTAACAAATCCTTGTTAGGTTGTGATAATTGTCCAATGAATTATGTGTCCTTGATCATCCACCTTACAAACAACACATCAAATTTTAGCAAAGAAGAGCCAAACATGGATATGGATATGCTAGCTAAAATTAATTTATGATGAGAATGGGTACTACCAATATCTTGATGCGATGGTTAAATCATTTAGAGCCTTCAGTACATCACAACAAAGATCTTTTTGTTGTGCTATGTTGCAACTCTCACAAGCAAATTTCCTTTGTGACATTTTGCATGGAGAAAAAAAGTTTTTCCACATGAAACCATTTGTTCTCCTTTGTGGTGTGTCCCACAGAAAAAATGTTTCCACATGGTACATCACAGTGTGAAAAAAGAAATTTCTATGCAACCACATCGTATGAAAGATCTTCTCCATATGACACATCACATTCTCCAAAGATTTTATCTCCACAACCACCTTCTTCTTCTTTTTTGCATCGCACAAAATATCTTTTCCACAAAATATGATGCATTTCGTTTACAATTTGAATAATGGTGAAACAGAGAAAATATCTTGTATAAACAACGAAGTAAATCTTTTCTAAGTTTTCTACACATGGAACTAAATTGTGCATAAACCTTTTAACCACGTATTTTCTCATGTGAATAACAAACGCTTCCCTTTCCCAATATGATCTCAACAATTTCCATGCTTCAATGCACTTATTTGCAACAATAAAAAAACTAACCTACCCATATAATCAATAAATTTTCACATCCTTAAACATTCCAATAGCATTAAATTTTCATACTTTATTTGAAAATGTTTAACTACTTTATTTGAACATGCTTAACTAATTTATTTATTTCTATTTTCATTATCATATGTTACAGACAACAAAGATGTGTCAATGTTCTTGTTCATTATCTAGGAAACAACTACACAAGAATAATTCCTTACTTACATACACACTAAGATCGATCTTAAAAATGGATCTCAAAAACAAATATTTGATGGGACCTTGTAGTTTATGTCTTGGATGAAGGCATTCATCTAACATTTTCAATAGGTTTTTGATAGGGAAATAGGGAGAAAAACCATGAGATAATGGTTTCAACAATAAAGTTGTAACACTCCCTCCCACCCCCTTGGAGCTCCGAAAGCATAGTGGAAGGTGTTACTTTAATCTAGCCTAGCCTCCATAGTCCCATCATGGAAATGGGGTAATAAAAATTCCTTCCTTCCCAAATTTGGAAGAATCAACTTTGGAAAACACCATTTCATTTCGGTGCTATAATTTTTACTCAAAGCCTACTCCTAGATCAAAAGTTAATATCATTCGAAGTTGACCTTCTTAAACCCATCGCCACATCAGCAAGTCACTTGCCACGTGGTACTCACATGGCACTACCACCTCAGGATAGGTCCACCGTGGCACCACCATAGCATAACACCATTGCACCACTGTGCCACACCCAATTGCTAATAGCGTTCCACTCCCATACTTTTGCGTCTTGACAAACATTTTTGCGTTAAGTGATGGGGAAAATTCTTCGTCCTGTAGCTTCCACCTTCTCCATGAATCCATCATCCATGCCCCGATAACAAAATGCAATAAAAAACCCCTCTGAGAACCTGCACCCCACGATGACATGGCTTCGAGTGACGTAAAATCCCCTATCAATGCCAGGTAATGCCCCTACACCAGGCGGAACCACTAATCAACTATGAGTGTCACCTAGGTGCCACGTTAGCACATGTTTCCATGTCATCCACCTCTATCGACCTAATGATGTCACGATGATGTCTCGGTAACATCGCCCTACCACATCACATCCTCCCATAATGCAACATATCACCTAAAAAATGGCCACTTGGCCCTCTACAAAAGTCATTCATGCCTTCCACATGCCATGTTAGCAGAGTTTCCATGTCACATGCTCGTGCGGCATACATGTAACCTCACTTTGGGTACATGCTTTTGTCAACTCAGCCTAGTTGAGGATCCCACTAAGTCCCACCCCTTCATCCAATACAACGATTTCACGTTATAAGGTTTTTGGTCAACTGATGACATTTCCGTCTTAAACATGCATCTTTGTTAATTCCTCTTAACATACCATTTCTCATCCTTTAGGACAAACATATGTTTGTGCACTTATGTTAGGCCCTTTCCTTCCCACGGTAACTACCTCTACTCTCTGAGATGTATATGTCTTTGTTTATCAATGAAAATATTCCCCAATGCACCTCGCACTTTTCATCAATAGCTCCATCCTCCCGATAGGCCTCATATGGAACTTGGCATGGTGCTACGTGAATAATCCATGATAGGTAACGAGGATTTATCTATCCCATGCTCCTGTTAACTCTATGCCCTTTGTCAATTTAAATTTCCTTTATCATTTATCAAACTCATTCAACCTAGTCATAAGCCTGTCGCCATGTAACACACAAGGTTAAGAGCTTAAGGATTTCAGGGACTTCACCCAGACTTCCTTGAAGACCGGTGTTGCTTAGAACACTACTCCTTGCATAAATTAATCCCTCATTTCCATACCAACACTCAAACATCACTATGGACACAATCCTTGTCCAATAAAGCTTATAAACATGCCCTTTACCAAGCACTAGACAAGCCAACAATGGCTAATGTGAAGAAATCGTTAGGGGCAACAGTTAGGGTGATTTCTCTTTACTTGATAATTGCTTGTGAAGTTATGTTGGCTTCTTATTACTTTATTGTGTTCTTGTTCATCAAACAATGACCAAAACCATGAACCATGAAGATCACAAAAGACAATGAACACAATATGTAGGCTTTAAGCCAGGGAAAAACCTCCAAAAAGACCCAAGTCAGCCCTCCTTGCAATCTCTTTCATCAAGTCAAAGTCAACTCAAGTCAACAATAGTCAAAGCATTGCAAACATGCACGAACTTTAGATTTTCACCCCCCCTGCAACAGAATTTTAGACCTATAGTAGATCTACAACTTCAGGCCCTACGGTAGCTCCAGAAACTCGCATCCGTGAGAGAATTAGGGCAGGAAATTAGATTTTCCTTCCTCCTCGATATTCGCTCTCTCCCTTGACTTCCTTCTCTTCTTCACTTGTGCTTTGCTCTTCTTAGCACATAAATTGAAACTTGTTTGAATAATCTTAAATGAGGCTGAAATGGCCTCTATTTATACACATCCAGAAGGTCAAATTGTCCCTTCTAGGGATGACTCGATGAGGCAAGGCCGACTTGGTCTTCTCGTGACAAAAATGACATTTTTAACTCAAATAAAATTATTTTTCCACTTTCTTTTCTAAGTCCAAATGGGACTTGATTTCAATACAATAATTTTACTTATGACAAATATTATTTTGACTCAATAAACCCTAGAAGCATGAATAGCATGCTTGACTTAGATGACCAATTGACTTGAGCATGAAACCCATGCTTATAAGATAATATTTCTTTTTCTTATTTTGATCTTTACATGAAATATATAATACATAAGTACGATGGAAATTATGAAGATCGAACCTAATTTCATTTTCCAACACTCCCTCTTAACTAGGGAGGTGTTAATAATTCCACAACAGGTACAAGGGTACTCTTAAACTGAAATATTCTCATAAGAAGATTCAAATTGATAGGACTTTTAACATCATAACCAAAATTGTCAAATTACAACATAGAAAGGCCTTGACTTGACAAGCTCTAACTCTCCACAAGATTAGAGCACAATGTTGGGAAGCATACATATGGACATCGCCATAGCTTCTCAAGGCATATGCCCCATCCAAATTTTCACTAGGTATGTCCTTCCAGGATTATTCTTATCTAGGATTCACAATTCTCAAATAATATCGGTCCTCTTCGATCATTCTTATCTTGGATACCTTGTCCAATCCTCAAAGAGTGTCAGTCCACAAGACTAATTCCTATCTTGGATTCCTAATCCTCAAGGAGTACTGATCCCATATACTTATCTAATCCTCCATTCTCCCTCCTAGTGCCATACACTAGATGTATGGCGATTAGTCCTGGCCTAGTGCATGACACACGGAGAATATGATGTCCATCATCACTCCCTCTCAATCAGGGAGGAGATCCTTACTCCTTCTCAAACATGGAGGATGTTTCTTGCTCCCTCTCAATTAGGAAGACATAATCACAGTTCTTAGTTAAGTTCAAACATATGTTTCATTCTTTATCTCATTCATCAACTACATGTTCTTTCGTGGAGATCATAGTAGTAGTTGCAAGGGCTTATATCTCTCATCATCATATCATACCTGAGCTTCGACCTTCCTGGATGTTTTTGGAGCCAAATTCTTTCTCAATATTCCTTTGTGACAAGGTTTTTGTCATCATTATTTTACATCACTTTCCATCAATCATCTTTTATAGTATCTTCATCATCAACAATGTCTTCGTAAACCAATCAATGTAGAGCTAATCATAGCTCCCTTTGTCCATCAGGAAAGTGAATATCATCGGATCCAATATGACCAATAGGCTATCTCGTGACTTTCTACCTTTCCTGCCTTCATGGTGTACACATCTTTGTCATCAATACTTCTAAGCCAAAACCAATGTTGTCCACTCAATTCATGTGTTTTAGAATTCAGTTTCAACCAAATAGTTGTAGATGTAATATCTCAACTGCTATCTTTCCAATTTGCACTTCAACAACATGTTCTTCCAGGTAGCCAAGTCATATCTCAAACAAATCATCAATATCAAATCATTAATATCAAAGTCATAATAGCCTTCTTGATCCGGATTTAAACAGGAACGCAAAAAATTACAGACATAACCATACCTATAGAGATGTAGTAGAAATAATACTTCATTTCATTACTGTAAAACACTGAAATATGCTTACAAACATAAATGGAAATAAACTATCTAGGGCGATGGTAGCTTATCTCTGAGAAGAGATGTGGTGGCTACATGCCTCTGAACTCTCTTACAATGAGGCTCAAAGGCTTATTTATTGTTGAGAAATAATGGAAAACCCTAAACATCCAAAAACCTAACCCTAGGAGATGAAGCGCCAAACTATGGGCCCCGTTTTGGGTAAACTGGTACATCAACTTCCCGGGGTCGTAACTTTGGCATATGATCTCCATTTGACGTGCACAATACCTTGTTAGAAAGATCTATCTGAGGAATACAACTTTGGGAAGAGAAACATCAATCCATGACCCCATGTTGCTTCTAGTTTTCCCAAAAAACGTCGTTTAGGGCCTCAAAACGGCTTCGGAAGTTCAAGACCCGAAAAACTGCTAAAAATAGTAAATTGTGCTACAATTAAGGAAACTGAAAAGATGAAAGAAACAATGGTGGGCGTCCAAGTGGAATTCATGGGTGGCCACCAATATCCACCTGGATCATTCCTCCCCCCTTAGGAAGCAATGGTCCCCATTGCGTTGAGTTCCTCCATGAGATGAGGAAACTTCTGCTGAACTTGGTCCCTGGTGAGCCACTTGCCCTGGTGAAGGAGTTGGCCTTCTTTGACAACTCGATACAGTTGGATATTCTGCTGGTGAGTGTACTTGATCTGTATGTCCATGATCCGATCATTTGCAACTTGTTCCATGCAATGTGGATTTAACCCTGTGGGTGTGATTTGTTCTGCAATGCCGAATGTGTCTCGTAATCGTGGAAAGTATGGCCAAAGGTGGTCCACATTGAAAACTGGGTGCAGGCCAAGGAATGGGGGAATGCTAAGCTCAAATGAATTGTCTCCCACAGCCTTGGTACTGGTGTAAGGACCATATTGGAGTGGTCTGAGTTTCCGATAGGCTACGTTAAGGCGTTCCTTTTGCAAATGCAACTAGACTTTGTAGCCCACCTGAAACTTGTGTGGCACCCGATCTTGATTATGTCGTTGCTTGTATAAAACATCTGATTTCTCCAGAATGTCATGGACCTATTGGCAAATATGTTGGATGTGCTCAATGAATTTGTTTGCCTTATCTGTTTCGGACTGGACATGAGCCGAATTTGCCTAAGTAGTTGCAAATGGCATGGCCACATCAATGGGACATAGTGGCTGGAATCTCAAGCCCACCTGAAAAGGGTTGTGGCCAGTCAAGCTGTGGAGAGCCCAGTTATAGCTATGCTAAACATAGGGGAGGCTCTCATCCCATGTGTGTGGATTCTTTGAGTTGTACATGCGCAGAATGTGTACAATCATCCTGTTGACAACCTCTGTCTAGCCATCAGTTTGGGGATGGAAGGCTGTGGACTTAGTGAGTTTGGTGTCCAGCATCGACCAGAGACTCGACCAAAATATACTGAGGAACCTGTTGCCCCGATCTGAGATGATAGCCTATGGGATCCTAAAGTGTACCCACACTCGTTCAAAGAAGAGTTTAGCAGTGGCTTCTACTGTGATATTCTTCTTGCAGGTCACTATAATGGCCATCTTCAAGAACCTGTCGACGCCCACAAAAACACAATATAGAGGCCTTGCTTCTTGATGGTTGGTTTGGCAATGGCGCAAGAAATGCATGATTTGATGTACTTCCCAACATCATGTCGAAGATTCGGCCAATAGAAATACTTCTGTAGTACTGCCACCGTTTTCTCGACCCCGAAATGCCTAGCAGCCTGACTGTAGTGTGCTTCCCAAATCATCTTGGCACGCTCACTTGAAGGAACACAAAGGTGACCCAGGTGGCATAACAGGGCATCCTAGAGGTGAAAATCTGGAACATGCTGACCCTCCAAGAGTGTCTGGTATGTGTGGCCAAATTTTGGGTCGCTTTTGTAGAGAAGTGACCAATCAGAAGTCTCGTGCCCAGAAGAGTTGAGCACAGTGGTTAACGCCATGATTGTTGGTCGACTGAGGCAATCTGCAACATTATTGGTGCTACCCTTCTTATACATGATATTTAAATGGAGTTGTTGCAGTTATGTGGACCACTTCTGATGGCGATCATTCTACAATTTCCCTTGGGTCTGTATGAACTACAGGGGCTGGTGGTCTGTGTGGATGACCATTTCCTTCCCCAAAATGTAATGCTTCCATTGTCGGCAGTCCTGCACAATGGAATACATCTCTATCATAAGTGGGATAGTTCCGGACTGTGTCTGAAAGTGTCTCACTATGATATGCCACTAGATGCCCGTGTTGAGTAAGGACTACCCCAATAGCATAGTCAGAGGCATCTGTCTCGACCTCAAATGGTTGTTGCAAGTCTGGTAATGCGAGAACTGGTGCCAAGCAGAGGCGATATTTCAAATCTGTGAATGCCTTCTGTTGAGATTTAGACCAAAAGAATTATGCTTTCACTCCTCCCTTGGTGACTTGACTCAAGGGCCAAGTGATAGGAGAAAATCCCAACATGAACCTGCGCTAGAAGTTGGCAAGACCTAGAAAGCTGCGGAGCTCTGTCAGAGTGGTTAGAGATGGCCAATCCCGAATGACTTGGATCTTGGTTGGATCCACATGCACCCCCTGTTCATCAATAATGTATCCCCGATACTGAACCTGGGTCATGCCAAAAGTGCATTTCTCCAAATTGGCACATAACATGTGTTGCCGCAGTGTTTCGAGAACCTGTCGGATATGGTGGAGGTGCTCTTCCCAACTCTAGTTGAAGATCAGGATTTCATCCAAGTATATCACTACAAATGAGTTAGTGAATGGCTACAAGATGTCATCCATTAGCCTCATGAAGGTTGCAGGAGCATTCGTCAATCCGAAAGGCATAACCAACCATTCGAAAAGGCCCTCCTTGGCTTTAAAGGCAGTCTTCCACACATCGGAGAGTTTGATTGGTACCTGGTGATATCCTGACTTCAAATTGATCTTGCTGAAATACTTTGCCCCCTTCAATTGGTCCAGGAGATCATAAATCCATGGGATCGGGTACTTATTACTAACAGTGATCTTGTTCAACACCCGATAGTCAATACAGAGTCTCCAAGTCCCATCCTTCTTCTGTACCAACACGATCGAGCTCCCACAGGGTGATGAACTTAGACGGATGTGAACTTTCTGTAGCAGCTCCTGAATCTTCCTCTTGATTTCATCGTTCTCCAGAATGGAGAACTGATAGATTGGTCCATTGGGAAGCAACGCACCTAGGGTCAGATCGATGGAGTGCTTGACCTGACAATGTAAAGGCACCCCTACGGGGGAGGTGAAGTTTTCCTCATACTCCTCCAGAATCTTGTCCATCTGTTGTTGTCGTGCAGAGGTGCCCATTTTGGAGGTCATGACCACCATCTTCTCCTTTCCCTAAGGGCATATCATCAGGAAAAAAATCTCGGTTTTGGAAATGAGCTTACTACATTGTTTTGCAGTAACCAAAGAGATGGTGGTAGGTTGTGCTACTTTCGGTATCGTGTACAATTTATTTCCCAAGGTAACAATAATAATGCGAGGCCTTCACTCATACACAACATGTCGCTTCCACAAGTATGGTCGGCCTAATAATACATCACAAACATCAAGAGGAGCAAAGTCAAATAATACCTCATTCGTGAAGGGCTTGATGCTGTATGGAAGGCGACACTACTGGCTTACGCGAAGATCATGTCCTTGGTGAAGCCACCTGATGGTGTATGGTTGTGGGTGTGTTGTGGTCGATAAGCCCAACCGCTTCACGACCTTTGCTAAAATGAGGTTCTTTTGGCTCTCACTGTCGACAATGAACTATAGCGAGGAACCCTTTACCCGCATCTCGTAGTGTAAGAGGCGCTCCTCCTCTGGATCTTCAGGTTCCTCTTTCTAGATCTTCATGGTGGCAACAGTGGTGTTGGGCTCCACATCGATAATCTGCTTCCCTTTTTCATTCCCCTTGTCGGGTTTTGACTTAGATTCAGAACATGCATCTGATTCAGAAGTTTTTTGTTTGACCACCAATGACTGCTTGGCCCGACACTCACTTGTGTTGTGAGTGGAGCTCTTATTGAACTCACACCACTTTCCCCTGTCCTTCTTCGACTTCGCGGTGTTGTTCTTTGCTTGTGGCTTTGGCGGGTTGTCCTAGGCCACCCCGCCTTGGCTTTGTCCTTTGTTTTGCAGTTTTGGGGCACCTTTCCCTTGCTTCGGATTCGTAGATCCAAAGTCTCACTTTATCTGTTTAAGCTTCTGCTTGATCTTGACAACGTATCGGTACATTGTTTTGAGTGAGGATTTGAAAATGAATTGTAGTGGGGAGCCCTTTACCCACATCTGGGAGTGGAAGAGGCGCTCCTCCTCCTCTGGATCTTCAGGTTCCTCCTTCTAGATCTTCGTGATGGCAACGGTGGCGTTGGGCTCCGCATCGATAATCTGCTTCCATTTGTCCCTTTGTCGAGTTCTGACTCAGAGTCAGAACATGCATCTAATTCTGAAACCTTTAGCTCGGCCACCAGTGATTGCTTGGCCTGACACTCACTTGTGTTGTGAGTGGAGCTCTTATGGAACTCACACCACTTTCCCATGTCCTTTTTCAGCGTCGTGATGCTGCTCTTTGCTTGCAGCTTTGGCAGGTTGTCTTGGGCCGCCCCGCCTTGGCTTTGTCCTTTGTTTTGCGGTTTGGGGGCACCTTTCCCTTGCTTTAGATTCGCAGATCCAAAGTCTCGCTTATTTTGTTTAAACTTTTGCTCGATCTTGATGGCATATCGATATGTCGTGCCGAGCGAGGAGATGTTCAGGAATTATATTTCTTCCTGGATGTACCTGTGTAGGCAACCATGATATTTGAGTACCAAATGCTGCTCTGAATTCTTGATACCCAACTTTGTGCAAAGGGTATGGAAAATATTGGTAAACTCTGGCATCTCTTGGTCCCTTCTCTGCTGCTGCGTGGTCCACTTTATGTATTCATCCTCATAGCTTCCGACAGGGTAGTACTCCTCCTTGATGGCAGCCCGGAATGAATTCCAAGTGGGTGTGGCTGAAAACAGTGAGGTTGTACTTTCATCCTTCTGCTCGCAGTAGGTTTCCCACAAGTCCTTGACGTGGGGGGCGACTTTGAGAAGAGCGAAAGTAATATTTTCCCGACCATAAAAATCATGAAAAGAAAAATACCCTTCTAGCATATTTCACCATTTATCTATGGCGTCTGCATTTATCTGATCTTCAAATATGGAAATGTCAAAGTTAACTTGTACCTTAAAGGGTGTGGTGCTTCCAGAGTAGCTGCTGGAAGTAGATGTGTCGCCCCTGGGTAGCCGCTGAAGGATTTGGGCAAAGTTGTCCATCATCGCGTTCCTTGTTCGCTCGAGGGCCTCTTCCAGCAAGATTTTGATAGGATCTCCTGCCCCCTTTTCTTTCTTTTCATCCACCATGGGAGGCCGTCAGGATTTGCGAGGCTGGTCTTCGAAAGGTTCGACCAGTTCAAGCCCTAACTCCTTATATCCCGACCTTGTTGGGGACATGCAAAGAAAGACAGAGAAAGAGCAGACCTCTCTGATACCATTGATCTGGATTTAAATAGGAACGCAACAAATTACAGATATAACCATACATACAGAGATGCAGTAGAAATAATACTTCATTTCATTACTGTAAAATACTAAAATATGCTTACAAACAAAAATGGAAATAAACTATCTAGGGCGATGGTAGCTTATCTCTGAGAAGAGATGTGGTGGCTACATGCCTCTGAACTCTCTTACAATGAAGCTCGAAGGCCTATTTATTGTTGAGAAACAATGGAAAACCCTAAACATCCAAAAACCTAACCCTAGGAGATGAAGTGCCAAACTATGGGCCCCGTTTTGGGTAAATTGGTACATCAACTTCCCGGGGTCGTAACTTTGGTATATGATCTCTGTTTGACGTACACAATACCTCGTTAGAAAGATCTATCCGAGGACTACAACTTTAGGAAGAAAAACATCCATGGACCCATGTTGCTCCTAGTTTTCCCAAAAAAACGTCATTTAGGGCCTCAAAACGGCTCCGGAAGTTCAGGACCCGAAAAACTGCTAAAAATAGTAAATTGTGCTACAATTAAGGAAACTGAAAATATGAAAGAAACAATGGTGGGGGTCCAAGTGGAATTGGCGGGTGGCCACCAATATCCACCTGGATCACTTCTTGTCAAGATGTCATGTTTTGCTACTAGATTCTTTTGAGGTCAACATCCCTTTCCATGGTCTATCTTCATACTATAATCCTTCTTCATGCTTTCAAACATTAATTAGTGTGTTCATGGAGTGAACTAATCCACAAACTTCAAAATCATATCTATCATAGTTTATGCAGCTCCCTTTGAAGTTATCCATCTTTCATTCTTCAAGAGACCATATTAGATGTTGATCAATATCATCATGTATTTTACCCGTCCATTATGCTTCTATATACTGAATAATCATATGGAAGGGTTCTTTCTCATCAATCAAAACATACCTTCATGCTCTTTTATCATGCTTATATGTATTGAGCAACCAAAATGAAGAGTTTTGTCCAATCCAATCTAATCTATAACATGCTTATGCAACTAAGGAAATTTATGCAACCAACCCTTCCTACAATATTTTTGAAGACATGAATTTTGTTTCCTCATGAAGAGCTCTAAAAATATACATACCTCTTCCTTCATACTGCCAACTGGTTTTCTTATTTTTGTACAAACTACCCTTTTCTTGAGGATGATGTATAAAATGAAATTCATTCTTTAAGATGAGAAGTGCTCAATTATATATTCATGTTGAAACTCGATTATCTTCATTCTTGTGAGCTTCTTTCATGTTTGTTTCCATAATCTTATAGTAAAGGTATACTATTTTCACGATACAAAGATTCTTTCACATAGTGAAGAACCTTCATAATTACTATCAAGGATCCTTGTGATCCTTTCTTTCTAGAAGACTGCTTTTATGATGCCAAAAAGTAGTTGCATGAATTGTGGAGTGTTGGATGATCCAAAATCTTCAATCGTTGCTTGATGATTGCTATCAATGAGATGCAACTGACAGTGTAGCCTCTAATCCTTCCAATGCCTTATGCTTCTTTCTATGATGACATGCTCCAAAAACCAAAACTCTTCTACAAATGTACATATTATTCTACTTTCCATCTTCTAATAAAAGAGAAAACAAACTGTGAGCAAACCTAGTAGTGGGGGATTCCTTCAATAATAAAGATCCTTGGGGTCTTCACTCTTCGACTTTTTTATAGTTCTTCATTTTCTTAAGCTATGTGAGCTCCACTCCTTTCCTTCCTCTTATTTTTCTTCCTATTTTGAGGGTATTTGGGACAATCTCTCTTAAAGTGTCCATATTCATTGCATCCAAAGCATTGCACTTTGGACATATCTTGATTTCTTCATGGTTGATTGTTGTTGTTCCTTTGACGAGGTTCAAACTTTCCAAACTTCCCTTTCTTCTTCTTTACTTTAGCAGCAAAAGCTTGAGACTTTTCATTTGGTTCGGTGTCATATTTTTCTTTCAATCTTGTCTCTTATATCATACACAGCGACCATAGCTACTCAAATTTCAGAGTGCCCTTTATTGAATTGATGCTTGTCCCAAAACTACTCCCTTCAAGAGGTAATGCATTGAGTATATAAGTTATTAGTTTAGAATTAGAAACAACTTCTCGAAGTCCTTGCAGTTGATCCTTCAATTGTGAGACCTTTAAAAGATATGAGGCCAAGTCTTCATCCTTTCATAACCTTGTCTTGTAAAGTCTATTCCTTGGAAATATCTTCTGACCTGTAGTACTAATTGAATATAATTTGACCAACTTGTCATATATTGCTTTAGATGTGCTCAAATCTACAACAAAAGGAATGTGATGATCCTTGATGGATTCAATGAGAATCCTTTGAGCCCCTACTTCTCATTTCATGTACTTGGCCAATTATTGAGTCTTATCCTTCTCTGGTTCAACAATTTTGCCTAAAACATAGTCCATGACTTCATTTTCTACGAGTATCAAGTCTATTCTTTTCTTCCATGCTTGAAAGTTTATTGAACCATCAAGCTTATTGCCTTCCTTGCAAAATGAAGTCATTTGATTTGAAGATTGAGACATAGAGAATAATGTAGTACTTACTTGATATAGGAGTGTCTAGCTTGATGAAGAGGTCTTCAAATACCTTGATGTTCCCAAGACTTCCAAGAGTTTCAAAGATGTCCTAGAATGATGACTTCTAGGATGCCTGGAACAATAGTGACTTCAAGCTGCTTCAAAGAGTGTAGATGATGTTCCCAGGATTCTTGATGCTTCCTTTTGTGATGTCTTCCAAAATAAGTGATGATTAAAGAGCTTCCAAGGGATATGGATATCCTTCTTCAAGATGATAATGTGTAATCAAGATCCTTTGATGGCGGAGACAGAGAGATGATAGTTTGATGTAGTGGCCATCCTTCAAGATGAACTTTCGAGTCCTATTCCTTGTATCTTTCCTTGTGTCCTTTTGCAAAGGATGTCCTCCAAGGTAAATTTTATGAATGCCTTTCGTTTATGCCAACAAGAGTGATCTTATAATTGCCCTCTCTTCACCTTAGCTCTTATACCATGTTGAGAAATCCATAGGGGCAACAGTTAAGGTATTTTCTCTTTAATTGATAATTGCTTGTGAAGTTATGTTGGCTTCTTATTACTTTACTATGTTCTTGTTCATCAAACAATTACCAAAACCATAAACCATGAAGATCACAAAAGACAATGAACATAAGATGTAGGCTCAAAGCCAGGGCAAAACCCCTCCAAGGGGAAAACCCATAAAATTTGTATCTTCTTATAGAATCAGATCAAATTAGACAGCCAAGACCCAAACAACAAAACCAAGACCTCCAACAAGACCCAACTCATCCCTCCTTCCAACCTCTTCCAAAAATTCAAAGTCACCTCAAGTCAACAATAGTCAAAGCCTTCCAAACTTGCACAAACTTTAGATTTTCAACCCCCTGCAATATAGTTTCGGACTTGTAGTTGATCTACAACTTTTACCCCTACATGAGCCCCAAAAACTCACACATGTTAGAGACTTAGGGTAGAAACTTTGATTTTCCTTCCTCCTTGATCTTCTCTCTCTTCCCCTTGACTTCTTACTCTTCTTCACTTGTACTTCGCTCTTCTTGGTACATGAATCAAATCTTGCTTTAATGATCCCAAATGAGGTCAAACTGTCCTCTATTTATACGCATTTTAGAGGTAGAATTGTCCCTTCTAGGGTCGACTTGATGAGGGAAGGCTAACTTGGTCTTGTGGTGACAAAAATGACATTTTTTAGTGATCCATGGGATCATAAAAATGCTCAAAATTGATAGTTCTCGAAATCACTCCAAACTAGTTCCAAATTGTAGTGCTCATCATCTTGAATCCAACGCCACTCAAATAGCCTCAAGCTGACATTGTATTCTCAAGATATCATGTTTTGAATTTTTAGCCAAACAACTAAAAATTCAAGCAGCAGGGTTAACTGGGTAGACCATACATTGATGTCAGCATCTGACTGGGCATGCACAATGAGCGGTACGAACTAATCCCATGCTGCCATGTGGCAGTACCGTACAATATTGGTTGGTGCATTTATATTGGTCTAGGGTACATGGTACCATCCAATCATGGAGTGACATGTGACCCAATCCCAGGGTACCACATGGCACTCCGAAATAAGCCAAAATTTTACAATAGGGCAGAAGGGCCTAGGTGAGGTTCGACCCCTCGATTTGTGGCAACACAAATCAACTCTCTACCGTTGGGCCACGCCAATAGTTCTTGACATATATGGTAGCCTGATTTTATTTAAAATGTACTTGTTGGTGCGTTCATGGGAGGGGCAGGGCACTTGGCCCCAACCCCCGGTCTTGTTGATACCCACATGACCATACGCGGGTGGAAGGTGGAGGGGGACAACATTTTTCCCGACCCCCAGTTCTGGTGATGCCATACGACCAGAGTGTGCGGCGGAAGCAGTGGAACGGGTGGCACCTGGCCCACGCTGACCCCCGGTCCCATGAACCGTATGTGACCCTATCCCAAAACAGTAGGAGTTGTAGCGATAGGGGTAGGTTGTTAGCTCTAGTCACATGGCACTAATGTGACCCCGATTGACTATTACACATCTATTTGTCACCATGACACTTGATCAATTTATGGGTCTCTTTACCATTCGTGAACATGTTTGATTGAACTCCCTTAGAAGTCAAACAACCAAAAATATCTTGAAGAAGATTGGAAATTTGGGAAAAATAATTGTCACACCTTGTCAAGTATCACCTGCGCTAATTTTCCTAGATATTCCCATGCATTCGCTAGAATTAACTTTGAGAACAATGCAGAATTGCGCTCTGTTTGCCACTATAGACCACATAGGTGAATCAAAGAAAGTAAAAATAAAAAGTACATTCTAGAAACATAGTTGGTCGAATATTTCCAAACTGAAAGCTTCTAGGTGATGACTATTCAAGCTATAACCCTCAGATGGTGCATATTAATCCCTTTCCTCAAGGAAACCTAATCCATCAATTAGGGGATCTCACCCTCCTCTTTTAAATCTGAAACTTCTTCCTCTTGGCCTACAAAATGAATAGAGGGTAGAGGGATTGAGGAGGTCAGAACTCAAAGAAGATAAACTTATGCTGCTAGTTTGAGATTGGAAAACTTATCATCTAAGGAGGAGATTGAAGGCATTTGGGAGGAACCTCACAACATCAAGGTGAAGGTTGTAAGGCTCTTCTTTATCTTTAATTAATACAAATGAACATTTTTTTCCCATTGAATTGTCTTATTGGAATGATGAATGGTTTATAATTGTTTAAAGTGTTTATTAATGAAAATTCAATTCCTAATCTCCTTGATCATTATGTTAAGTTTGTTTGGATTATTATATCGCATATGATTTTGATCCTTTTCTTGTTTATGGTTGCAGATCTTATCAAGCATTGAGGAACTGCATCAAGTCACAACAAGGGATCTTCATCGAGCATTTCGTGAAATAGGTGAGAGGCTCATCCATTGGCTTTAATACTTATAATTCAAACAAGTCCAACTTAGGGAAAGAGTTAGTTCAATTGTCTGTTTGTTTCTAGTTTTCGTCAAGGCTCTAGGGAGATCGCTCTTATCCGCAAGAGGGATTTGTCCACTGTAACAAATTGGCAACTCCACTGGGGAACGTTTATGTTCTCTTCCTTTCCTTAGTTTTGTTTTTTGATCTTTCTCGCTTTATCTTGGCCTGAGTCTTTATGAACTAATGACCTTTTAGATCTGTGTGGTTGATTTCTTGATTTTTTTTCTTGCATATTTTATATATGTGTTGTTTTTGTTCGCCAACAGAGTGTAGATTTGTGCTTGTTTCGACTTAACAACCGGGTGCATGCGCTCTATTTTGTATTACTGACCTGCGCAAGCCTTGGAAATTTTAGAAAAAATAGTTTTTCTCTCAACCATGACCTGAATTTGGTTTTTTGGAAGTGTCATTATCTTTTTTTGGACTGTCTTATGTCTCTTCTAAACTCATTTGAGTGATTTGTTAAGGTTTTTTGAGAATTAGGTATTTCTGTAGAAACTGGTTGGGGTTTTGTCTGGTTGTTTTGTCGATTGATCAAAACGAGATAGGTTATCCTTGAGTTTGTGATATCCCTGTCTTATTCTATCAAATACACCAGTTTACCTTTTAATCTTGCTTATTTGTGATCAATTCCATATTGAATTGCAAATTAGGGTTTCTTGAGATTTAGTGTTTTGTGAACGAATTGTTGTCATTTCTTTAAAAGGGAATTGTTTCTTTGCAATTTTGAAAATTTCTTACGATTACACTATTGATATCATTAAATTAAAGAATTCATAAGGAAAATGTATTTTTCTCCAAACTCTTACTTTGTTTATGTGCTTGGAAGTTTTGAGTGATAAATGATAAAGAGTATTTTTGAGTTTATTTGATCTTTAGGTAAATTTGGATTTTAGTTTACTTCTGCATTTTCATTACATTGAGATGGAATTGGTTGTTTTATGAAAAGTTGGAAAAGTTGTGAGTTTTGTATTTCATTTCAGTTAAATCAAAGAAATTCTTTCTTTCCTCTAATCAGGATTTCATCGAATTTGAAAATTGCAAATTACATATTTGAGTGCATTAAGATTTTGAGTCGTGTCATTATATCATGAGTTTCAGATACCGAGGAATTTGGAGGAGGATGGCAATCGTTCCGAGCTGTGGATGCGGTTAATCGTAGTTTTTTACCCTCTGTTACTACAAGCTCTGTTCCCAAGTCTCGCTCTCATCCCTTGCTACCTGTTAACTACCCTTTGTGCCCTCTGTTGTCCTCGCCAGTTACGGTTACCTCGAATTTGCTGCAGCATGGAAGAAATGGACTTCGAAGAGGTTGATTACTCCATTGACCCTAACCCCAACCAGCCTATCTTTAGGCGACCTAACCTTACACCGGCGCTCATCGAGACTCGTTTGCACCATTTCGCACCATCTCGCCTCCTGTGGTTACCTTACCTGGGCCATCCACATCCAGCCTCCCCTTTGCAACCCTCTCCATCAACTCTCTGGAGCTAGACTGTCCTCCACTCTCTCCGACGACCCTACACCTTCTTGCAGCATGTTCTCCCTCTTCCCCGCCCTTTGAACCCTTGCCCCCCGGTGACCTCTTTCACTCGCCTCACTTTGCTTCCCCATCCTGGCTGGATCATCCCGTCGTGCCCGTGCAGCATCCCCCTGAGCCCGGGAGCCCTTCTTCCTCTAGAGTGGTAACATCCTGGGCTTTACCATCTGGGTGTTTTGAAACCTTGGTCATCAAGGTTCGACACTCTGCACAAAGTCTACAGCAAGAGAACCAGGGCACGATAGATCCTCTGTAGGACCATCCAACCGTGCCCAGATCTGGTAAAAGAAAGGTCAAGTGTGTGAAGGCCTCTGGGAAGGATTTCACCCTCAAATTTGGAGAAGGACTAAACATGGGCGAGGTTGTAACCACGACTGGAAAGGTTCTGGTGGGTAGGGTTAGAGGTTGTGCCTACTCCGCAGAACGTCTCAGCCTTTGGGTCAAGGAGATCTGGGGCAATATCTTCAAAGACCTCCCCAAAGTACAGACTCTACCCCACGGCTGGTTTGTGCTCCATTTCCTTCAAGAGGAATACACCAACTGGGCCCTTGCTTGATACTGGCACATCGAAATGGCCCTGGTCATGCTGAAGCATTGGAGCCCGCTCTTCGATCCTAAAAGAGAACGGATTGGGGTTAGGCTACCTGGCCTCCCCCTGCAATATTGGTCTGAAGATGTGTTTGTCCACATTGGGAATGCATTGGGCACATATTTGGATTACGATAAGTCCTACATTCAAACCAGGAACAGATCTCTAGCCCGCATCCTGGTACACCTAGATACGAGAGAAGGACTGGAGGAGAAAATCATCCTGAAATGGAGGAACTTCACCAGGATACAAATCCTGGATTATGAGGGAGTCCCCTTCAGATGTCATAGGTGTCACAAAGTGGGACACTTATACAAGGATTGCCCATTAGTGCGCAAGGTTTCAGACTCTCCTGTGGGACCAGAAGGTGAGGTGGAAAAGACCACAACATCCATCCATGGGCTGACTTATCCAGTTGCTAAAACAACAAATAGGAAGGAATCTCCAACTCACCAGGCTATGTCCAACGCTCCTCGTCCTCCCTCCCCGCCGATGACCAGAGTGCGGGCTGTTGCTGAGGCTGCTCGCTCCTCAGGTACTCCTCCTTTCCCGAACTCTATTTTTATTTCTTCTCCTGCATGTTCTGCATTGCATGTGCACTCTGCATCTGCATCGGACCAGGATTTCTCCCACTCCACCATCCCCTGCCCCCTTGCCTCTCACTTGCTGATCTCCTCGACCACTCCCCCATCCTTCCCTCCTGATCCCCCTCCCACTCCCTCCTCCACACCTTCTCTTCCCTCTGAATTGTCCCATCCCTACAATCTCAGGTCTCACCTCCCCTCATCCGAGGACTACCCTACCCCCTCCAGATTGGGCCTGATCCCCTCAACTCACCCCCTCAAATCCAACAAAGGACGAAAATCACATTTATCCAAACTATCTAGATTGTTGGGGTGGAAGTGGCCGCGGGCAGATAATCATCACTCGACAGGGTTCTTACAACAATGAACACCCATTCTCATCCACCCCCATGAAGTGTCTCTCCTTCAATTGTAGGGGCATGGCTAGCTCGCCCAAAAAGCTAGCCCTCAGAAGACTCTTCCAATCCGACTATGTAGATATCATATTCTTACAAGAAACTTTGGGAGCGGCTGACTTTACCTCCCGCACTCTTGGCTCTCTGAAGCCTGGTTGGATCTTTCAATCCCTTGATGTAATAGGGCGATCAGGTGGATTGGCCCTGGGATATAACCCCCACACCATAAACCTGAAGGCCTCCTGGGGAGGTGCTGGCTTCATAGGTATGGACATTTTTTCATCTGAACTGGGGATGGATCTTCACGTGATCAATGTATATGGGCCATGTCATAGTAGAGAGGCCTTCTAGAATTGATTCCTCAACCTATCAATCACTTCCCCAGATAACCTCATCATTGGTGGTGACCTAAACTTCTCCATAGGCTACGGAGAATCCTGGGGGACAAATGCACAGGTGGATTTTCTT
This sequence comes from Pinus tabuliformis, assembly GCA_031772625.1. Classification (NCBI taxonomy): domain Eukaryota; kingdom Viridiplantae; phylum Streptophyta; class Pinopsida; order Pinales; family Pinaceae; genus Pinus; species Pinus tabuliformis. Next base: position 1,823,527,917 of record CM062819.1, on the reverse strand, counting down.
ACTGAAACTATGGAGTTGCTGCTTGAACATCATCATCTGACAGACATTCCTATGATAAAACCTCTCCCCACCTAGTGGAATCGGAGAGTGGGTGAGGCTGCATTGGCTAGGAGACTGGATAGATTCCTGATCAAGGACTCTCTGATACAAAAACTCTCCCTATACAGACAATGGGTTGGATCTGGTGGTATTTCGGACCACTCCCCCATTTATATGGATATTTCTGGTCCCCCTAAAAAACCAAGGGCACCGTATAAATTCAACTCCACCTGGCTTAAGGACCCATCCTACATCCAACTGGTAACTGATTTTTGGCTTACAAATCCGCCAACTAGTGGTAGATCTCTGGCAGAAGGATTCTGCTCCAACCTCTCTGTGCTCAAGAGACTCTCCATTAACTGGGCCAAGGAAAAAGCCAAGAGGGATGACAATACCCTTACTGAGGTTGAGCTATCACTGACTACTCTTCTGGACGACCAGAACAGGGGATTCATATCTGCTGAGGCAAAGTCACATCTAATAGATCTGGAAAATCAGAGATCAAAAATTCTAAAGGAACGGGAAGAAGCCTGGCGACTTCGAAGTCGAGTGGTTTGGTTACAAGATGGAGATGAGAACACCAAGTTCTTCCAAAATTATGCAAAGGGAAGTAAATTCACCAATACTATCTGGAATATGCCCATGGAAGATGGAAGCACGACAACTACCTTTAGCTAGCTTTCCTGCCTAGGGAATCCGCATTTTAGACACCTCTTCAAGGCACCCCCTAGTGCTACTCTTACTAAAATTGTCAAAATTGCGGGACACTTCCCCAGATTTGTGGATATGGATACGGCTGAGGAGCTCACATCCCCCGTCACTTAGGCAGAACTAGAAGGAACGTTGAAATGGTTCAAAAAAGATAGAAGTCCAGGGCTGGATGGTTGGACAATCGAATTCTACCTTGCTTTTTTTGAACTCATTGGACATGACCTGCATAGGGTGGTGGAAGAATGCAGGACTTCAGGCGTATGTATGAGGCCATCAACTCCACTTTCATTGCCCTAATCCCCAAATCCGACTCCCCTGCATCCTTCAATGATTTTCGCCCCATCTCCCTTTGTAACTACCTATACAAAATCATTGCCAAGATTCTTGCAAACAGGCTCAGACCCATCCTATCTCGTCACATCTCCCCTAAGAAATTTGCTTTCCTTCAGAACAGACAAATCCATGAAGCTATTGGTACTGCCCAAGAAGCCCTCCATTCTATCAAAATTAAAAATCTAAAAGGGGAAATCCTCAAAATTGACTTAGCTAAAGCTTTTGATAGGGTCAGCTGGCTCTATATCAAAATGATCCTCACCCATCTGGGCTCCCCCCCTCCCTTCACCGACTAGGTCATGTGCTACATTACCTCGGCATCTTTCAGTGTCCTCATTAATGGCTCTGCATCTCATTTTTTCCATGCTGAGTGAGGCCTTCGGCAAGGTTGTCCACTTTCCCCACTTCTTTTTCTTATTGTAATGGAAGGCCTCAATAGAGTCATTGCATCATCCAAGAGGGATGGACGCCTACAAGGGCTGAAAATGAGTGAACAATGTTATCTCAACCATCTTCTTTTCGTTGAAAATTTCCTTATATTCCTTAACGGTAGTAATCGGGACTCATCTACCTTCCATGACATCCTCAACATTTTTGCCCTGGCTACCGGCATGGAAGCAAATCATTCCAAATCTACCATCCCCCTCTCCAATACATCCCCCCTGGAAGCCAGAATTGCACATCAATATTTCCCCTTCGAACATCATTGTCTGGAGGATGGCCTTAAGTACCTGGGGTTCTGGATCAAGCCCCACTGCTATAGGATAGCGATTTGGCTTGTGATCAAAATTGAGAAGTGACTAACAAATTGGAATCATAGATTCCTATCAAGAGTTGGTCACCTTGTCCTCATTAAATCTGTCTTGGAGGCTACCCCCATCTACTGGATGTCGCTGGCCTGGATTCCTAAAGGAATTCTTGCTTGCATTCAGAAGACCTACTGCAGATTCCTTTGGAATGGTTATAAAGAGGGCAAACCTTTTGCTTGGGTAGGATGGAAGCATATCGCTCTCCCTAAGAAATGGGGAGGTTGGGGACTTAAAGATCTCTTTGTTTTTGCACATGCATTAGCAGCCAAGATGGGATGGATCCTACTCACTACACAGAACCTCTAGACTGAAGTCATATACCACAAATATATCTGGCCACATCATCTCATGGACTGGATTCGTATACCATCCTGGCCTTGTACAGGGGTTTCTATGGTTTGGAAAGCTATACTGCATACTATGCCTTTCATCAGAGTGGGCCTCGCATGGAGAATAAATGATGGAAATCTGGCCCGTATAGGCATGGATTCGTGGACTGGTGGGGGGAACATGCACCAATTACCTCCAGAACTCATCCACTTTCTGAATCAGAGGCACATCAAGGTGATCGCCCAGATAGCAGACATGGAGAACAACTCCATCTTCGAACATGCATGGTCATCTGCTCGAAATCTGGGTATCCCTGAACACTAGCAGCAGATCTAGGATGGGTACATAAATGCCCTGATCAAAGCACATGTGCACATTAAGGAGGGCCCCGATGCGCTCATCTGGACACCGGCCAATCATGGTAAGTACTCCCCAAACCTTATGCGCAGATCTCACTATGGGCCGCATTGGTGCGTTCTCTATAAACAGGCGAAGGAGACAAATGACCACTTATTTCTCCACTGCCCAATGTGTGCACAGCTGTGGCAACAAGAATTACATATCCTTTCCAATCATGGCAGTTGGCACGGTCCTTCGATTACTGAAGCATGGAACAACTAGATTGCTGTGAATCAAGATACAAAATCTCTATGTCTTCCTCTCCTTATCTGTTGGTCTATCTGGCTGACAAGGAATGGTATTATCTTCAAAGGAGCAGAGGCATGATGGTCACTCACAACAACAAAGATTATCACAGCCTACCATGAAATCCCGGATGAACCCCACCCTACTACAATTCGCTCACACACCTCTGAGATGATTGATCACTCCATACCGTGGGCATACTTTGATGGAGCAGCCCAAGCACAGGGATGTGGGGGGTATCATACTATTCCTATCAGAACAACACCATTACAAAATACAGCTGGGATTGGGAGAGGGAACCAATAACTATGCAGAACTGATCACGCTCAGGCATCTCTTGCATTTTGCACTGGCACACTCATGCATTAATCTACAGATCTTCGGAGACTCCAAAATCATCATTAATTGGTTCAATAACATCAATAACTGTCATGCTCATACTCTTAGGAACATTTTGGATGAAATTATGGAATTCAAGGCACAATTTAACTCTATCACCTGTTAACACATTTACAGGGAACATAATGAGGTTGCTAAAAAATTATCCAAGGAGGCCACGACACAACCTAGAGGCCTGTGGATGATTCAGGAACAGTTTGGTGCAGAACAGTATCAGAATTATAACCATTCCTATATAGATAGAGCATATCCTAGGGCGGACGGGCTTTAAATTTTTGGCTTATTTTACAGTTGATACACAGTATCATTATATGTATATATTTATGTTTTTATTCTGCATACTAAACATGATGAACACCCTTTGAGGTGAATATGTACAGCTTTTTGGGAAGGGCTTCAGCCATAACTTATATTTTTGACATCTACTTTGACTGGGCTAAGCCAAAAAGTTAAGCATATGCCATTGGCATCTACTATATGTAATTTTTCAATTAATGGAGAAAAAAAATCATGAGTTTCACCTACATCACATATTGAGTAAAGAACAACATAATAATACAATGTTAATTTAAATTCATCTAGAATTTTACATTTTTTGGGGCTCTTACCACCTACAGTAGCTTAAGTGTAAGGCTTTGGAACATGAAAGTGAGTAAACTTTCCAAAGCTACAGATATACAATAGAATCTTGAGCTAGGGAGAGAAAATCTAGTTATTTTAGTTTTGCTCTAGGAAGCTCTTCTTATACATGAGTTAAGCACGAGATCATGTCGAATCTGGTGAAGTGATCGTACCCACTTCATTAGCCAAGATATAGTGATTTGCACGTATTACAACAGTATCGAAAGGTACTTGGGGTCACTTGAAAGTAAACCTCCAATTGACCATGTGGAGGATCATTTAAGTGGATTTAGCTTGTTACTCTACCCTTGCGTGTACATCCGATCTACGACTGTACCCCCAAGTAAGATTGTTGTATTTGGTAAACTTAGTGACCATAATCCTAGGGCTCTACCTAAGGTGACGACAGAGGGAACGTCCTTTTGTACCTGTTAGAGTCGGTCTTGTCAGTCCTCCTCAGAGATCAAAACTCTTTTTGCATTTCATTCTTAGGTGTCCCATTCTGCTCGATCACCTGCATTCCATTTAGGAGCATGCCATAATCTGACGGAAGGGTCTTGTCAGTCATTACCCCTCATGATTTGTACCTGCTGGCTCAGCTATGTTCATCAAAGTTCATTAAATGACCGTCAATATTTGGTCTTTTGATGAGGCAAAAAATCATGTCAGTCATAGGTCTAGGGTTTCATAAGTCGTGTTTTCAAAGTCCCCAATAATGCCAACAGGCCAGAGGGAGGTTCAACAAGTTTCATCTCCATATTTTCATCATCCATAATGCTCAAGGGGGATTCCTCTTCAAAACTCTGTTTTGAAGAGGAAATCGTCAAATTAATGTTTATGATAAATATGTAAAGTTCTCCAACATGAAGTACTTCAAAAGCTGGTTCTGATCATCCTTGGCCAAATGCCATGTCAGATACCCTTGCAAAAAATTGCCAAAAATTTCATCATTTTAGTCAAAAATCCAAAAAGGAAATGTGAAATACAGAGTTGCATTAAATTGTGGAAAAAGGGCCAAAACAAAACATTGCAAAAGTGGGTTTTGAAGAAACAAAAATCAAAACCATGACTCCATGTCTTTATATAGATTTTCCCATAAGGATCAAGGTCATTTTAAAAAGCCAAGGTCAGAGAGAAGCATTTCAAGGGAACTGGGTGAGCCAGCGCGCGTTTTGGGTGAGGTTGGAGGTGTCTTACAGGCGCGGCGCACTGGGCCAGCGCAACGCATTGGGCGCGTTCCTCCAAGGCAAATTTTAATGGGTGCAGCGCACTGGTAGCGCGCGGCACATAGAAAGAGCGGCGCGGCGCATATAGTCTAACACCCCAAAAACACCCGAAAATCCTCTAAATCGCCATTGAATTGCTTGGACGTGCCAGGTAGGGTCAACTTCTCGTGATTCATCCATTTTTGTGTGTCATATGATGGTGGTTTATGGTTCCAAATGTTTGAAACAAAATTTCCAAACCCTACCTCTAAAAATCCTTATGTCAATTGTTGATTAAGGGTTGCAAATTCATCATTTTGTTACCAAGGTTCCCCTTCCATCCCATCTGTCCCTTTGTCCTCCATTCCCTTTTTCCTTATACCATATCCATTTGAATGTCATTGCCCCCCATCCCCTAAATTTACTAAACCCTTATCCCCAATTCCCTCTCACCGATTGCCCAATGTAAAAACCCCAAACCCTACCCTATGCAAAGTTCCCAAACCCTCCTACACTGCCCTAAATAAAATCTATCCTAATACTCCTAATCCCTTCATATTTTCCCTCCCTAACAGTCCCTGTTACATTGCTCCCTTGGTGACAGATTTCAACATATCACAACAGCAGTCCAACACAGTCTTGCGACCAACATTCATTTCTCCAAGCAGTTTTCACATCATCAATTATGTCATCTGATCATTCATCCGACTATGAGATGGAAAATCATAGTGACTCACCCACGGAAGAACGTGCACCCCGGAGGCCTCACAAAAGTGGCAGACATGTTAGAGAAGAACCGACTACCCTCACAGAATTGCAGGCCTGTCCTTTTGTCGTCTCTTGTTTTCGGTTTCAGTCATGCTATGAGTTTTGTGAAAAGGTTGCAAATGTTCAATTCCACCATGAGTTGGCTCGCCTATTTGTTCTACATTTGCATGGTGCTCAAGTTACTTTGGCCGATGTTACTTTCACACTTACACCAGACTCTATTTCATTAGCTACCGGCATGCCTAATATTGGAGAGCCATGGAACAAGAGACAAAAAGTTGACCGACAGCATTATGAGCCATATGTTAAACCTAGTTTCTTGAGGCAGCTTAAGAGGGTGTTTCCCTTCCGTATCTTAAAGATGAATATGCCCCTCTAATGAAGTTAATTATGAAGTATTTCAGTTGTGAAGGTCGTTTCTCCCGATTATATGCTTATCACATCAGGTTGCTCATGCATTTCACCCAGGTATGCATGATAAACATCCCATATTTCATATGCCGAAACATAGAGAGGATGATTGCCCTTGTGCAACACAAGACCCCTGAGCAGCAGTTCAACAACATTTGTCATTTTGCTCTCATCAAGATTTTGGTGGTGCATCAGCTTGATTTACAGGGTATCACTTGGGATGATTTCATCTCTCGTGACTTCTTCCGAGCTTCACAGGGACCTTCAGAGACTAGATTTGAGACAGGGGGACCTTCTCATCAGTATGAACGCCATGAGACCACTAGTGTGCCGATATTTATCACATATCAGAGGGGAGCTAGGCATTTGTTTGCAGCAACAAAGCGAGTGTTATCTCCACCTGGGGTGGAAGGGGCCTCGCTTCCGACATTAGTACTACAGGTACAGGACAGAGGTAAGGAGCCAATGCATGATGAGGGGCCATCAGGTGAATGAGAGATCGACTTCGTTCTCCTTCATGATGATGATACAGATACGGATCTGCAAAGTGCACAGCTTAAAGAGATCATCCAGGAGCAGCAAACAGAGATTCAAGCCTTGTCCCTTGACTTGGAGAGAGCCAAATGAAATATGAAATATCTGGAGCAGAGGAATAAACAACTAGGATCGGCAAGCTGAGATAGAGTTGCAACTGATCAAGGAAAACCGGCAACACATCATGGCAGCACAAGGTAGACCTATGGAGCAAAGAGATGAGGACCGGGAGTATGTTTTAGAGAAAGTGAACGTTCACTTGGAGTAGCTGTTGGAGAAGGCTAATAGGGAAAAAGCAATGTTGAGGTGCATAACTCGCCATTACATGGCCCGAAACATGAGCTCCAAAGCGAGAATCGAGAGCCTAAAGGCGAAATTGAGGAAGGTGACAAAAAGACAAAAGAGGCAAAAAGAGAAAGATCGGCTCCGAATCTTCGCCGACGCTTCTTTATTCCAGCATGACATGTGATAGAGAAGGTACAACCCAAATTTCAGGAAATTTGGAGCACATTATTGCATTTTGAAATTGTGTGCACAACAAATAGGTTTTTTCTCCCTGTGCGCCACGCCACCTGGCGCGCGCTTTCGCTAGGGAGCTCCAAATGACAAAAAGTTTATATTTTTGGGTTTTCCATGGAAAATTACGAATGTTGGTGCATGGCCAAGAAGTTTGGGCAAGTTTTGAGTCCTCAGGAGGTCAGAAACACCCAAAAAATGACCTTTCTGCCCCTATTTTGACACATAGGAAGCAGTCTTGGGAGATTGCATTTTTGGAGGGGCAAATGGCATCCAAATTCTGAAATTCCACTTGGGTTGGAAAGTAGATAGGTAGGGCTTTCCAACAAGCACACTTGGGATCAATTTGGACTTCAGGAAGTGCCTCAAAACCCACTCCAAAGTGGCGTGACGCATACATCTTTCGGTGCGGCGCACAGAGACCCAAAGGCCAAAATCACTTCCGCTCCGCGAGAATTCGATTTGCAATTTTCTCCAAGTGAGCCCGTTCATTAAAAATAAATTTTTCCCGGCATCAAAGGCAAATTTTAAAAAACATTTTCATTAAAGGTTGGCTTCTATCCAAGTGGCAAAAGGAAGGAGAGCAATCACCCAAAAATCTAAGCTACATTTTTGTTTTTTTTTGTAACGCTGCACCTGTCACTAATGGTTGGATTTTCATTTCCAGTTTGTAATGATTTAAAAAAAAAAAAAAAAAACTCCCCAACTTTGGGTCGATCCAATTTCTGATAGTGAAGCTTATTTATTGTATGAAAAACCATTTGTAAAGGGTTGGTTGGAATTTCTGGGAAACGGTGGGAGAGAAACTCAGTTACTCACTGTACATTTTGACAGAGAATTAATGAAAGGTTGCAGCTCTGGTTCATGAGATTCATGTGGCATGAGTTTAGCAAATGTATTTTCTTTCTGTTTCATATGTATTTCGTTATGTTTCACAGTTCATTCATATTCATTTCCAGTGAAAGCTTCTAAGTAAGAAAAGGTAGAATTCAGTTTACTGCTCTGCCTTGGGAAAGTTTTCACGTTCTATGTTTTCTTCTGTTGAAAAGGATTCATGTATTTATGCCCTTTTCACCCTTTTAAACAATCTCTCCACTTCATATTATTTCAAATCTAATTGCTAGACTTTCTGCCTATTTTGCCTCACGAAATAATATGCGTCTTTGAGTTAAATTCTCTGCTCATATTGTTCCTTGGTCCCATACATCCCAAAAAACTCAGTCATTCATCAAAATACCTCTTTCATATTTATTTACCTAGCCTAAAATCAGTATCCATTTTAAGTCATTCTTAGACCCTATTCGTTTATTTTTTTTTATTGAGCTTGACCCGGAGAGAGCCCTCTCCTGTCCTCGTGGGGCTAGCTATGAGGCTGAGCGTGGTTTGTGGTTACCCTGAATTTTTCCTTCCTTCAGCCTAAGGTAGATTTAGGCTCTAACATAGTGGCAACTCCACTGGGGAACGAAAATGGTTTACTTCTAGATTGTCTTGCCCCAGTACATATCTCAAGTTCAGAGTTGATTGTTGATGGTGGACAACGATCAGACATAAGCAGGCTGACATCATTCACCTGGCGACTCCATTCACTGAAGAATCCAACAATCGGTGCTTCATGGTGACTCCACTGCAGAGAGATCAGTAGCTTTGACATTTTCAAGATGGAACGGGTTGCAAGAAGATACACTCCCATGAGCCGAGATCACATCCCAGGTTTTCCAAACAAAATGCCCAAGGTGGATTGGCTTCAGAATTTGCCTATGTTGAGAAATGTGGAAGGTAATGACGCTGCTCTTCATCTGGTGAAATTTCACATTCATGTGCATAAATTAAAGATCAATTTTCCTGAAGACTGTTTGATGAAAATGTTTATGGCTACTCTAGAAGACGAAGCCCGATCTTGGTATGAAAGTTTGCCACCTGCTTCTATTTATTGTTTAAAGGATTTTCATGCAATATTCTTTGAAAGGTATAAAGAATCATATCCATCCTTGGCTTTAGTTCAGGACTGTTGTAGCCATGTTCATAGTTTTATTGAAGATCTTGAGAATTTTTATGGGCGTGATGACTTGGTGGACGGAGAAATCATGGAAGCATTGTATGAAAATTCATTTCAGCAGCATAAAGACAATCATGAAAATTTGCAGCAGGATCAAGATCTTAGTACGGTGGAAGATGAAGGAATTTTGCATCTTGACAGTCAACGGGAATTACATGAAATGGATCAGCTGTATGGGGAAAATTTGTATACTCCTTCACTTGAAATTAATGAAGAAAATCACTGTTTGAGCAAGAGAAAACAAAAAGTATTATCTCCTCTATCTGAAGACGAGATAGATCAACTCTTGAATGGTCACGTTCCAGCTCAAGTTAACGCAGATATGCAGTGTGCACATGGTCAAGAAGGTGATGGTGGAACTTCTTCCTCTTCTGAAAAGGATGACAGTCCTGTAAGCAGCTTTATAGATCAACAGGTTGAAGATTTCCATATGGCTGAAAGTGATGAAAGAGAAAGTGTTGTTTCATATCTGTCCATAAAACAAGACAGCATGCAGAGAAGTCAAGTTTCAAATTCAGAATGTGATAATGTTAAGACAGCCATTTAAGATGTAGATTCAGATTGTGATGACCAAGAAAACCTTGTACTAAGTCCCATGAAAGAGAACTCTGCTGCTAAAATCATTTGGGATGAAGAAGACAGAGTTTTGGATCTAGTTCTCATGTCATCAGAACACAGTCTTCATGAAGAGGTAATCCAGTCAGCTCATGAACAGCAAGATGAGATCTTTGCTCAAGCAAGTGAAAAAGTTCCTCTGGAGGAATTTATGGTAGATGATAGAAATGTTAGTGTTAGGTTTCAAGAAACATCTGAAGTTGCTTTTCTCATGATTGATGAATGTGATGAATGTAATGAGAATATGGCTGTCATATCGTATGAAGATGACCTACCATATATTCAGACTTCAGAAGATCAGACCATTCAGGATTCCCTTTCAGATTCCTCTTCATATGTCTCATGTTTTGAAATGTTCTTTGAAGAGGAAATCTGCTCATCTATTCGTTCAAAATTTTTTGAAGACCAGGAACATACTCTTATTTATGAAGAAAGACCAAAATCAAGAGAAAAAGATACCTTGTTTTTCCAGCAAGAGGTCAATCTTCATGTTTTTCAGGATCCAATGGCAGATTTTTTGCAGTCAGCAGTGAAGGTGATTATTGCAGTATTCAGTGATGAAGGAGATCATGGTCAATTATGTTTTTGGATGCCCAGTTACCAGTATCTGTTGTTGACCAGAAGATCTGATCAGGAGAATCAATCAAGGAGGCATCTACTTGATTGGTTACATTGGAAGACACATTACACATGATTGTACATATTGCATTAGTACGCAGGTGGCTGTCATCATGATTTGAAACCCTCGAATCTTGATGGACCGCTGCCATTGAACAAGTTTTGTAAGTTTTTGTTTTAGTTAAGTCAGTCATGAGTCATTTCCTTTTGCATTGAGTCAGTTTTTTCAATCATGTTGGTTCCATAATTAAGTCGGTCTGAGTCAGGTTTCAGTCAATAAATTTAGTCATGTGGATTTTTCAAGTCATCGATTCCATAGCCCAATGGACGAAAGGCACTGTCTGCTCTCCCAAAGATCTGCAGTTCTTGGCACCTCCAGGGAGCTACCATCCCCCATTGGAGCCAATGTTAGAGTCGGTCTTGTCAGTCCTCCTCAGAGATCAAAACTCTTTTTGCATTTCATTTTTAGGTGTCCCATTCTGCTCGATCACTTGCATTCCATTTAGGAGCATGCCATAATCTGACAGAAGGGTCTTGTCAGTCATTACCCCTCATGCTTTGTACCTACTGGCTCAGCTCTGTTCATCAAAGTTCATTAAATGACCGTCAATATTTGGTCTTTTGATGAGGCAAAAAATCATGTCAGTCATAGGTCTAGGGTTTCATAAGTCATGTTTTCAAAGTCCCCAATAATGCCAACAAGCCAGAGGGAGGTTCAACAAGTTTCATCTCCAGATTTTCATCATCCATAATGCTCAAGGGGATTCCTCTTCAAAACTCAGTTTTGAAGAGGAAATCGTCAAATTAATGTTTATGATAAGTATGTAAAGTTCTCCAACATGAAGTACTTCAAAAGCTGGTTCTGATCATCCTTGGCCAAATGCCATGTCAGATACCCCTGCAAAAAATTGCCAAAAATTTCATCATTTTAGTCAAAAATCCAAAAAGGAAATGTGAAATATAGAGTTGCATTAAATTGTGGAAAAAGGGCCAAAACAAAACATTGCAAAAGTGGGTTTTGAAGAAACAAAAATCAAAACCATGACTCCATGTATTTATATAGATTTTCCCATAAGGATCAAGGTCATTTTAAAAAGCCAAGGTCGGAGAGAAGCATTTCAAAGGAATTGGGTGAGCCAGCGTGCGTTTTGGGTGAGGTTGGAGGTGTCTTGACAGGCGCGGCGCATACAGTAAGTGGCGCAGCGCACTGGGCCAGCGCGGTGCATTGGGTGCGTTCCTCCAAGGCAAATTTTAACGGGCGCGGCGCATACAGTCTAACACCACAAAAACGCCCGAAAATCCTCTAAATCGCCATTGAATTGCTTGGACGTGCCAGGTAGGGTCGACTTCTCATGATTCATCCATTTTTGTGTGTCATATGATGGTGGTTTATGGTTCCAAATGTTTGAAACAAAATTTCCAAACCCTACCTCTAAAAATCCTTATGTCAATTGCTGATTAAGGGTTGCAAATTCATCATTTTGTTACCAAGGTTCCCCTTCCATCCCATCTGTCCCTTTGTCCTCCATTCCCTTTTTCCTTATACCATATCCCTTTGAATGTCATTGCCCCCCATCCCCTAAATTTACTAAACCCTTATCCCCAATTCCCTTTCACCCATTGCCCAATGTAAAAACCCCAAACCCTACCCTATGCAAAGTTCCCAAACCCTCCTACACTGCCCTAAATAAAATCTATCCTAATACTCCTAATCCCTTCATATTTTCCCTCCCTAACAGTCCCTGTTACATTGCTCCCTTGGTGACAAATTTCAACATATCACAACAGCAGTCCAACACAGTCTTGCGACCAGCATTCATTTCTCCAAGCAGTTTTCACAGCATCAATTATGTCATATGATCATTCATCCGACTATGAGATGGAAACTCATAGTGACTCACCCACGGAAGAACGTGCACCCCGGAGGCCTCACAAAAGTGGCAGACATGTTAGAGAAGAACTGACTACCCTCACAGAATTGCAGGCCTGTCCTTTTGCCGTCTCTTGTTTTCGGTTTCAGTCATGCTATGAGTTTTGTGAAAAGGTTGCAAATGTTCAATTCCACCATGAGTTGGCTCGCCTATTTGTTCTACATTTGCATGGTGCTCAAGTTACTTTGGCCGGTGTTACTTTCACACTTACATCGGACTCTATTTCATTAGCTACCGGCATGCCTAATATTGGAGAGCCATGGAACAAGAGACAAAAAATTGACCGACAGCATTATTAGCCATATGTTAAACCTAGTTTCTTAAGGCAGCTTAAGAGGGTGTTTCCCTTTCAGTATCTTAAAGATGAATATGCCCCTCTAATGAAGTTAATTATGAAGTATTTCAGTTGTGAAGGTCGTTTCTCCCGATTATATGCTTATCACATCAGGTTGCTCATGCATTTCACCCGGGTACGCATGATGAACATCCCATATTTCATATGCCGAAACATAGAGAGGATGATCGCCCTTGTGCAACACAAGACCCCTGAGCAGCAATTCAACAACATTTGTCATTTTGCTCTCATCAAGATTTTGGTGGTGCATCAGCTTGATTTACAGGGTATCACTTGGGATGATTTCATCTCTCGTGACTTCTTCCGAGCTTCACAGGGACCTTCAGAGACTAGATTTGAGACAGGCCTTCTCATCAGTATGAACGCCATGAGACCACTAGTGTGCTGATATTTATCACATATCAGAGGGGAGCTAGGCATTTGTTTGCAGCAGCAAAGTGAGTGTTATCTCCACCCGGGGTGGAAGGGGCCTCGCTTCTGACATCAACACTACAGGTAGTAAGGAGCCAATGCATGATGAGGGGCCATCAAGTGAACGAGAGACCGACTTCGTTCTCCTTCATGATGATGATACAGATACGGATCCGCAAAGTGCACAGCTTAAAGAGATCATCCAGGAGCAGCAAACAGAGATTCAAGCCTTGTCCCTTGACTTGGAGAGAGCCAAATGGAATATGAAATATCTGGAGTAGAGGAACAAACAACTTGAGGATCGGCAAGCTGAGATAGAGTTGCAACTGATCAAGGAAAACCGGCAACACATCATGGCAGCACAAGGTAGACCTATGGAGCAAAGAGATGAGGACTGGGAGTATGTTTTAGAGAAAGTGAACGTTCACTTGGAGCAGCTATTGGAGAAGGCTAATAGGGAAAAAGCAATGCTGAGGCGCATGACTCACCATTACATGGCCTGAAACATGAGCTCCAAAGCGAGAATCAGGAGCCTAAAGGCGAAATTGAGGAAGGTGACAAAAAGACAAAAGAGGCAAAAAGAGCAAGATCAGCTCTGAATCTTGGCCGAGGCTTCTTTGGTCCAGCATGACATGTGATAGAGAAGGTACAGCCCAAATTTCAAGAAATTTGGAGCACATTTTTGCATTTTGAAATTTTGTGCACAAAAAACAGGTTTTTTCTCCCTGTGCGCCACGCCACCTGGCGCACGCTTTCGCTAGGGAGCTCAAAATGACAAAAAGTTTATATTTTTTGATTTTCCATGGAAAATTATGACTGCTGGTGCATGGCCAAGAAGTTTGGGCAAGTTTTGAGTCCTCAGGAGGTCAAAAACACCCAAAAAATGACCTCTCTGCCCCTATTTTGACACACAGGAAGCAGTCTTGGGATATTGCATTTTTGGAGGGGTAAATGGCATCCAAATTCTGAAATTCCACTTGGGTTGGAAAGTAGACAGGCAGGGATTTCCAACAAGCACACTTGGGCTTGATTCGGACTTCAGGAAGTGCCTAAAATCCCGCTCCAAAGTGGCGCAACGCATACATCTTTTGGCACGGCGCACAGAGACCCAAAGGCCAAAATCACTTCCGCTCCGCGAGAATTCTATTTGCAATTTTCTCCAAGTGAGCCCGTTCATTAAAAATACATTTTTCTCAGCATCAAAGGCAAAGTTTAAAAAACATTTTCATTAAAGGTTGGCTTCTATCCAAGTGGCAAAAGGAAGGCGAGAAGTCACCCAAAAATCTACGCTACATTTTTGTTTTTTTTTTGTAACGGTGCACCTGTCACTAATGGTTGGATTTTCATTTACAGTTTGTAATGATTTAAAAAAAAAAAAAAAAAAAAAAAAAAAAAAAAAAACTCCCCAACTTTGGGTCGATCCAATTTCTGATAGTGAAGCTTATTTATTGTATGAAAAACCATTTATAAAGGGTTGATTGGAATTTCTGGGAAACGGTGGGAGAGAAACTCAGTTACTCACTGTACATTTTGACAACGAATTAATGAAAGGTTGCAGCTCTGGTTCATGAGATTCCTGTGGCGTGAGTTTAGCAAATGTATTTTCTTTCTGTTTCATATGTATTTCGTTATGTTTCACAGTTCATTCATATTCATTTCCAGTGAAAGATTCTAAGTAAGAAAAGGTAGAATTCAGTTTACTGCTCTACCTTGGGAAAGTTTTCACGTTCTATGTTTTCTTCTGTTGAAAAGGATTCATGTATTTATGCCCTTTTCACCCTCTTAAACAATCTCTCCACTTCATATTATTTCAAATATAATTGCTAGACTTTCTGCCTGTCTTGCCTCACGAAATAATCTGCGTCTTTGAGTTAAATTCTCTACTCATACTGTTCCTTGGTCCCATACATCCCAGAAAACTCAGTCATTCATCAAAATACCTCTTTCATATTTATTTACCTAGCCTAAAATCAGTATCCATTTTAAGTCATTCTCAGACCCTATTCGTTTATTTTTTTTACTGAGCTTGACCCGGAGAGAGCCCTCTCCTGTCCTCGTAGGGCTAGCTACAAGGCTGAGCTGGTTTATGGTTACCCTGAATTTTTCCTTCCTTCAGCCTAAGGCAGATTTAGTCTCTAACAGTACATAGAACAGACGTTAACTAGACTCACTTGGACTTTTTGAAGGGTAATATTTGCTCGAGATGGTATAAGTAAAGTTACTTGCACTAGAATGTTTCATTAAGCAGGTTGTTAAGGTAACTAGTTCCAAATGCTCATATCTATAAATATTTCACCTTGATCACTGCGATGTTGGATTTCATCACCAACTAGTAATTATTGATCTCTGTGAGGAGTCAGTTTGTATGGTTTGAACTCCTAGATTTTTAGCATGTGT
This sequence comes from Pinus tabuliformis, assembly GCA_031772625.1. Classification (NCBI taxonomy): domain Eukaryota; kingdom Viridiplantae; phylum Streptophyta; class Pinopsida; order Pinales; family Pinaceae; genus Pinus; species Pinus tabuliformis. The sequence goes on along the minus strand of CM062819.1, from coordinate 1,823,512,213 downwards.
TACTTTCTGTGTTGTTTTTACTTTTTAGAGACTTTAGGTGTAATTTAGATATTGTGTGAATCATTAATTGAAATTTTTTCATTGTGGTTGAATTACCGAGACAATCACGTAGGATGCTCGGGCAACCCCGTGAGTATACACTTAGTCCGTTAGAAAATATCAAAGCTGAAAAGTCTAAATCATCAGGGTCTGAGACTACAACATAACCTGAAACATCAACTATTTTAGAATCTGAAGTGATAGTACATGAACTTGATCAACCTCAAAAATTAGAATCACACTTAGAAGAAAATAATTTAATAATTATTGAATTTATTCAAACAGAATCAGATACTGGAGAGGTTTCAGATTCATAATTAACTGAACCAGATATCGAAGAACCTGAGTCTGACATTTCTAAGCCTAAATCACCTTCAGCTGCTATAGCCCCTACTCTAAGTCCTCCACATTCATTGTGCGTAAAACTGATTATCATTGATAGTCTTCCTCCTAGTCTCATTAGCATCAAAGAACTTGCCTCAGACGAAGAAGAAGAATCACCTCACACACCAGTTTCTACCAGTGAACCAACATATATTTCAGAACTTCTCTTTAGGTCTCTTCACCCTGACCCTTGGTATTTCACACCCTTGAACTTTTTAGGACAAGGTATTCCATGATACACGACTCCTTACTCTACCATACCAGGTTTTGACTGGTCTAGAATGGCTTCTGGAAGTATGTCATCAGACACATCTATGTTTTCTACTTCTCTGGAGTCAACTTTATATGGTGGCCCATCAGTGCCTCCTGGATATCAATCTCTTTCTGGGACATATTCAGGAGCTTCTCCCTCAAATCAACCTTTAACTATGTCAACTGGGTTAATTGATCCTACACTTTAGGATTTGACATCTGATCAGTATATTAATATGATTTCCAGAAACATAGGTAATCCTCAAACAAACCCAACATGCAGTTTTTACCCGCTTGGGGGGCAACCTTCATATCCTCCTCCTAGAGGACAACCTTTAGTTGGAACTTATCCTATAGGTGGAGGGCAACCTCCTTCCAGAAATTATCATAATTATGGTCAGATGCCTCAAACCGATTTCGGTCAACCTGTTATGCCTCAACCCACCATGGCAATGCCTTACCCTGGGGTGAATACAATCTGGAATCCTTCGTTTAATCAATAGTCAATTCTAGTTGCTCCTCAAGTACCTATGTATCAACCTATTCAACCTGTTGGACAACCTATCCATCAAATGCTTGTTCAAGGAGTTCCTTTTCAAGTCCAGTGGCCTTTTCAGGCTAATCCATCGACACTTGTTCAACAACCATTGCAACAACCTCTTCACAGTACTCCTCAAAACTCGATTCAATCTGTTGTGTCTATGTCTGTACAAACTCTAGTCATGAGTTCACCATGAACTCCCATCCCAGGAGTATCGCAAGTAACTGTTTGCTTTACTTCTCAAGTAACGACATAATCAACTACTCATGTTATGCCTCAGGTATCTGCTTATCAAATTTCCTCTACCATTCAATCTATTGCCAAAATACCTATCATATAGCCTATTATGTCGTACATCCAAACTTTGTTTCAAGGGAAAACTTTGCAAGTCCAGCCCTAGAGTTAGTTTTTTCAAGGCCATCCTTTTCAAACCCAGTTTCTCCAAGGTCAAGCTTTGCAGAGACAACCCTTTCAGGGACAGTTCCTCCAAGGTCAAACGAGCCAAGGTCCTCTTTTATAGAATCAATCGTACCCTATTCATACTTTTCAAGTGCCTATTCAACCACAATTTGGTATGGCTCATCCTGGATATCCAATTGGTGTGAAAATTCCAACTGCTCAAGCTATTCCAGGATATACTGGATATCCTCTTCTAGGTACAGGACTTGTCCCTCAGGGTTATCAATACGCACAACAAGATCCTAACCGTCAATTACCATTTATTGCAACTTTGGATTTACTAGACCTATCACGGTTAACCAATGATCCTATTTACTACTTACCGTATTGGCCCGCTATTCCTACAAAGTTGCCCAATGACATTCCTAAGTTTGAAGGTAAATCAGGAGAAGACCCGTCAAATCATGTTATGAATTATCATCTTTGGTGCGCGTCAAATTCATTAATTGATGATTCTATTAGATTATGACTTTTTCAACGAACCTTAATCGGTTCGGCAACCAAATGGTATGTAGAATTGCCACGAGCTTCCTTCAATACATTCAACGCCCTTGCTACTACCTTTTTGACACACTTTCAGTTACCCATTCGATACGATAATGGAACTGAACTTTTAACCTCTTTAAAACAGTCAACGTCAACCCATATCTCAGATCACATTCATGAATGGAGATGAAGACGTCATTTGGTTAAAGTTTATATCCCGGACCAGATTCTGGCCGAATGGTTCATAAAATCACTTTTTCCAGTGATTACTGAAGATGTTGCCAAAGGTGGCATAGTAACTAAGGAGCAAGTTATTGCTCGTGCTCAATACCTAGATCTTGTTTATACTCAGTTTGGTACTTTGTATGAAAAGATCCCAGATTTACCCCGTCCTGGTCAAACTAATCCAACCCTTATAGGATCACATGCCACAGATGGTATGATTGGTTATGTTAGCCAAAAATCTAAGAATAAAAAGAAAGAATCTAAGAAAACTCAGATTTTGGCTTTACTTGATTCACTCGAAGAAGATCCTTCTCCCGAAATTACTTCTGAAATAAACGTCGTGGAATCATCTACTGGAAAAAGTAAGCAATCTGGAGGTAAGAAAAAGGGAAAAGGAAAAGCTAAACAAGACACTCCTTCTAAGGAGAAATCAAGAAAGAACGAACCGTTTAATGAAAAGAAGAAACCTCGATATCCTTGTGTTGGTGTCCAGGTATGAACAATTTATTCACCCCTTTTCCTACATTAATGTATCAATCTTGGTGCATATTCTTTTGAAGGCAACACGCAAGGTATATGCAGGGGCAGGATTACAATCTGTCATCGACCAAGGGTTCGTGATTACCAAATCAAAGCATTGCTGAAACAGAAATAGAAACTCGACTACAGAACTTAAAAATGTATTCTCAGTGATCTAAAGAATCAGCAACAGCAATCAAGAAATAAACACAACAATAAACAATACACACATAACAAGGAAATATGCAGCACCTTATCAGAAGAGCGGGCCCAACTCTCTGATCAGGGCTGCGTTACTCACAATGAAAGATAGATCAGCAAAAAGGTTTGTATTTTATTAATCTGAACAATGTTGTTACAATACAGTGCAGAGTCTGGCTAACCCCTAATACAGGAATGACCCGTCTTTTATACAATACAAAAGGGAATAACATCTCTCCCCAAAACCTGGCAACTATATGCCCAAAGATATACATTAGTTCAATCACAACACTAGCACCGAGAGAGCAAGAACAGGAATGATCCAAAACGGGTTGAGAACAGCTGCAAATCAGTTATGCTGTTTCGTCGTGGTCGATCAGCTGCTGTGAATCACGGAACTGCTGCGATATGTCATGCGGTCAACACCTGTGCTCCATAATTTGTGGTCATAACATGTTTTAGTGGTTTACATAGGTAAAACCCTCATGACTCTACTTCATTAATTAAATATCCCAAGAGACGATAAAGGGGAATTACCTCATAGTTTTACATAGTAAATGTATGTGAATGAATACAAAAGGGATGAAAAGAGGAGTGGAAATGCAAGGAAAAGATAGGCCAATTTGGTGCCCAACATCTCCCCCCAACTAGCCTTTTGCACGCCCTCGTGCAGATCGCCATCTCCGCAGGTCTGGGTTGGATAGGCTGTGTGCTTCATGAAGTCGGGCGAGATCGTATTCCTCGGCCATTTCTGTTCCTAGAACCTTAAACCCCTCTGAGAGAAGAACTTCCTTCCACCAATCATTTGGTACATTATATGTTGGGGTGTACTGCTCGACTGGCAACCAAAGGACAGGATACTGAAATCGAATTCCCATCCACCGGATCCCACATGTTTGGATGCATGCCACATATCTTGGCACCCTGCTAAGTGCTCGTGCAAAATTTGGTGCTCCAAATGGTTCTCTGTTCCGGATAGATGTGGGTGACATCATCCACCTTTTCTGAAAACTATCCAGGGCCTCAGCTTGAAACGTGACCAATTGTTTGACATATAGATCGATGCACCACTTTTGTGTCCTCAACATCCGTTCCTTATTTCCCATAATTTCTAAAAATGTAGTGTGCTTATTGTACATAGTCACTGATCTCTCAGGTTCTCCTCTTACCATAAAAGGCTTTGTGTCTTGATTTGACTCGAACGTGTCAGAAGCCTTCTACCAGCTTATCTGATTGAAAGTGTAAGAGGTGAGGGCCCTTAAATGAATGTCCCCCGCATATGGAACCAGATTAAATTCTCTCTTAACACGCAAGAGATACCCATGCATGTAAAGCTCATACATCAAATGCTGAGTTGGCACATCATGGGCTCTCAATATCCGGAGGAACTGTACACCGTCCTCAATCTCATGACTAATTTCTTTCTATATTTTTTCCAAACAAAAGAAAAGAAAATGTTCATGCAAAAATAAAGAATAACTGGAAGCGGGAGGGTGACATGCCATCACCTCCTGTGCTAAATGGAGCATCTTCTCTTTGTCAGTTTTCAACTCTGCCACTTGCCTTTCCAGCCGCTCCACCTTGAGTTGCTGCTTTGCATACCTCAATCGCATTATATCAATGTGCTCCACATATTCGAAGATAGCCGTGGATGCTCGTTCTTGGGCTTTCTTCACTTCGTTCTGATATCGCACCGCGGTGGATTTCCAGGTTTGTACTTCAGCCGTCAAAGAAAACTCACGGCCTTCAAACAAATATTCTATAGGGTCTGTTTGAGTGGCAACAGAGGTTGTTTCCACTCCATCTACCTGTGTCCCTACTTCGGCCGTCGTGGCTTTGGGCTTCTTAGCCCACCGCTTATATTTCTTCACCTGTTTCTTCAACCGGTGCATCTGCCTTCTCAACCTCTTAACCTCTGTTTTGAGTCGCATTGTTTCTTTGAATTGCAGCTGATATTTCTGCTTCATAGGCAGCCTTCGTTGCTCACACAATTCTACCCATTCTTGTTTGACCACCACCTCATCTGGTACTGCAGCCAGTTCGACAGGTGGTGGATTACTCGAGGGAGTATCCACAGGGTTAATTGACGGGGCTGCTTTGCTTGGTCTCTTTTCCTGGGGAGCAGCCGCTTCCTTACTGACTCCTGCCTCGTCCTACTGTGAAGCTATCTCGATAGGTGGCGAGCTCACTTGATGGGTGTCCATCGGTGGTTCAACCAAAATTTCCCCTCCAAGTTCCCTGGCTTCAAAAACACCTACCTCTCCCTCTATTCCGGGTTCCTGGGAAAGGTCTCTATGGAGGTTTGCGGCCAACAAACCTGTGGCAGTTGGTTCCTTATTCGACCCATCAAACTTCAAAATCGGCGGAACAGCCACATCCTCCTCCGCATGTCGGGAAGAGCGAGACACCCTTGCCCCTTTTGGAATGGAGAAGTAAGAGGAAAATTGAAAGAATTTTCCTACCTAATCTATCTCGGCCCCAGTTGTGGCCTCGGGCTCTTTCCCTCTATCTGCAACGTCTCTGCTCTGGGTTGAAACCCCTACTTGTGCAGTCTCCTATTTTGAGGTTGACGCTGGTTCTTGTGGAGCAGCGTCAGTCTCAACATCTAATTCCTTTGCAATCTCCAGGGTCAGACAGGTTGATGGTGGTTCTTGTGTAACACCACCTTCTGTATCCCGCAGTTCTTGAACAGATGATGCTGGGACCGTTTCTTCTAGTACGACATTGATAAAAATGGATTCTTGCATCGTCACATCAATTCCATCCATTATACCCATAGCCTCTCCTTCCGTTGGCCCCACAGTTCCTTCAACTTCATACCCCTCTTGTCCTAGTTCATCTTCCTCCATTGGTTCTACGGTTGAGGGTGGTTCTTGTGGGACACCCCCGGCCGCAATATTAATGAATTCCTCCACCTCAGCCTGATGTGGTCCCTCTTCGCTTATTACAGTGCTGCTGATTTGCTCCACTGGCTCCATGGTCGAGGCTGGTTCTTGAGAGACAGCCTCGGTCGTGGTGTTGGTGGCCCTTTCTATATTGGCCCCTTGCTGCAGCACTTCTTCCATCGGTTCTGCAGTCGAGGCTGGTTCTTGTGGAGCAGCCTCGACTATCCTCTCTGGTTCATGCTCCTGGTTCTGTTCCAGCCCCTCAAGTTCCATCTCCATTTCCTCTGGTTCCTCTTGATCTATGTATTCATCCTCTACTCTGATTCCTTCCTCCATCGCTTCTGGCTCTTCTTCTCTAGCGGCTCTAGTAGCTGCTATCTCTTCCTCTGTAGAATCCTGGAATGTTTCCCACGGGATTTGAAGTCAGCCGATTACATGCATGACTAACAACCGGACCAGACCATGGTTGGTAATGACTGCCGCCACTTGTCGCGAACGCCGAGCAGAGTGCGTCATCAGCTGGAGACTCTTTAACAGGAAGAAAGGCATATTCAATGAGAAGGCTTCCAACTATGGGAACCGAAGGTGAGCCAATATTCTGAAATGATATTTAAACACATTGGTATACCTCCCCTTGCAGGTTATATATCTCGTTACAAAACCTGCTACCTCACCCCATGGGTGTGGTAATGAATTCCAGTCATACCCCCGGCCTTTCTGAACAACATTTTCTCCAGCTTGCAAAAATGCTTCGGGGAACTCCGAGAGGACGGTTCTTTGTGAAAACCATTTATGCCCTTGCTGGGGTAGTCCGTTGACCTCTGCAATGGTTTCTTTTGTAATAGAGATTTCTATCCCCCGAACCCGAGAGCTCCCTTCCTCTAAATTGAGCGCAAATGCAATCGCAATTGCCTCGCTAAACCCCTGCAATCTATCGAAATAGATGTTCCACCCTGAATTTTCAAAAACCTGCCATACTTCCTGATTGTTTCGGACCATTTTCGTGCCCTCTAGCTCATGGCGCATAGCCAACACACCCATCGTTGTAGGAATTGGATCAACACAATGGATATAGTCGGCTGGTAGGGGGAGAGTAACAACAACCCAACTCACGATGGCAATAATGTTAGCATGGTGGCCACGGGGTAAAAGAATGGTAATGATGGCTGGTACACCACGAAAAACACAGCAAATAATGGCAGTACAGGTGAATGATTATGGTGATTGAATACAGCGTACTGGGGAAATGACCGGTAAAGTTCTTGGCGTACGATTTCAAATTCCAATGCGTAGGAATCATGATTACAAAATCGCACGATTTTTGGTTTCTGTTCGCATTGGATTTGGTAATGATGTGATATGATTATGATTTTAGGTACGTCATCGTTTATTTGTGACAGGACCCCCCCAACTTAAATGCGGTCGTCCGCAGCACGTACTAGTCTCTTCTTTGGAATATTTTAATTAAATTCGTAAGAGTCAATGAAGGCGTACCTAGCGACCTACCTGGCGGTGGAGTAACAGCAAAAATAACCAGTAGAGTAACGACAATGGCAGAGTAACAGTGCCAACAGAGTAGCAGCATCGGCGTAGTAACAGCAACTGCGAAGTAACAACATCGATGGAGTAACATGAACGGCGGAGTAACAACAATGGCAGAGTAACAACACCGGTGGAGTAACAACAACAGCGGAGTAACAACAACTATGAAGTAACAACATCGATGGAGTAACAGCAACGGCGGAGTAACAGCACTGACAGAGTAACAGCAACAGCGGAGTAACAACACCGACAAAGTAACAGCAACGGCAGAGTAACAGCACCGACGAAGTAACAGCAATGGTAGAGTAATAGCACCGACGGAGTAACAACAACGGCGAAGTAACAACATTGATGGAGTAACAGCAACGGTGCAGTAACAACATCGGTGGAGTAACAACAACGGCGAAGTAACAACACTGATGGAGTAACAACAACGATGGATTAACAGCAATGACTGTTACTTGAAAAATTTCTCAGTTTCTCCTTGTCATAATTCGGTTCTTATTCCTGCAAAAAGACAAACAAGTAAGTAGTAAAAGCATATATATATATATATATATATAGTTTTTTTTTTTCCAAAAGGCAGAGGGAGTATTCTCTGCACCAACAACCATCAAACCAGATGTATCAGAAAGATGTTTGATGAAGGTATCTTTAGAAGTTGGACGGTGGTATAACTTCAGACAGTGTCCGTTCACTAGGAAGGAAGTACGATTTTCATCTACTGTAACCAATCTGACTGTTCCATTGTCGAATACAACGTCCACTTCATAAGGTCCCATCCAACGAGTACGAAGCTTTCCTTTAAAATCTTTGAACCGGGAGTCATAGAGAAATTCCCAGTCTCCTGTATGAAACACCTTATTCCTGATAAATTTATCATGCCATTTTGTTCTCCGTTGTTGGATAGCAGTGGTTCTCTGGACAGGTATTGAACAAATCTCGTCTAACTCACAGAGTTGTTCTAGCTGGTGTTTTTGGGCTTCTGACAAGTCTAATCCCACTTCCAAAGCTGTTCTGAGTGTACTGATCTCGAATTCTACTGGAAACAAGGGGGGTTTCCCATAGACTAGCTCAAATGGTGAAAACCTGGTTGTATTCTGCCATGTCGTCCTATACACCCAAAGAGCTTCTGGAAGTTTCTGCGACCAATCCCGGTGATGACTTGCTACAGTTTTTGTCAAGATATTTTCCAATACCTTGTTTGTGCTTTCTACCTGTCCATTCGCTTGGGGATGGTAAGGAGTTGTCACTCTGTGTTTAACCCCGTATTTCTACATAAGCCTCTCTATCATGTGGGATGTGAACTGTGCTCCTCCATCTAAAACAATTTCTCTTGGGGTACCATATCGGGCAAAAATCTCTTCAAAAAGGAAATCTGCCACCACCTATTATGTTACTTTCGCAACCGCTTTAGCTTCCACCCACTTAGTCACATAATCAGTACAGACCAGGATGTGAACCTTCTGGTGGGAAGGTGGGTTGATGGGTCCAAATCGATGGCCCACTTCTCAAAAGGTTCAAGGACTATCTGGGGCTGTAATGGAATTTCATCTGATTTCCTAGGTTGTCCCATCCGTTGACAACTGTCACATCTTCGGACGTAATCTCTAGCATCATGAAAGATAGAAGGCCAGTAGTATCCCATTTGCAGCACCATGTGGCCTCTTCTTTTATCTGCAAAATTTCCTCCACAAGGTCCACCATGCGTGGCCTTCAATATATCATAGATATCATCCTCTGATACACAGCGCTAAATCTGTTGATCAACCCTGTATGAAAGAGGTATCTGCTATCCATGAATATCGAGTACTATAATGAATAATTTTTCGTTGATCCTTATATGACGAATGACAAGGTACCTTCCCTATAGCAAGATAGTTAGCAATATCTGCATACCATGGAGTGTTAGCGGAAATTGCAAAGATATGTTCATCTGGAAAGCTATCTTCGATAGGTGTACCTTTGGCATTATTTTCTAACCTAGACAGAAAATCAGCAACCACGTTGTCCTTCCTTTTTTATCTACTATGGTAATATCAAATTCTTGAAGTAGCAAAAGCCATCTTGTAATACGACCAGGAGTAATGGGTTTATTCATCAGATACCTAATGGCTGCATGATTAGTGTACAAAGGTGGGGTAACAGTTATATAGTGCTGGAACTTGTTGATAGCGTAAATGACAGCAAGGAATTCTTTTTCAGTCATTGTGTCGTTTAACTCAGCAGGAGCCAAGTTCTTACTAACATAGTAAACTGCATATGGTACCTTATCCACTTGCTGCCCCAAAACTGCCCCAACTACTGTCTGGGAAGCATCAACATTAATATGGAATGGTAATGCCCAGTTTGGTCCTCTAAGGATCGGAGCATTGCAAACCAGTTCCTTGATCTTCACAAAGGTTGCATCATAATCATCTGTCCACACAAAGTCTGCATCTTTTGTCAATAATTGAAAAAGAGGATGTGTTGTTTTAGCAAAATTTTCTATAAAGCGCCTGTAATAACCAGAACAACCGATAAAGCTACGTACCTGAGTGGGTGTTCTGGGTATTGGAAAATGTTGTATTACCTTTATCTTGGCTAGATCCATCCGGATTCTTGCAGCTGAAAGCAAGTGTCTCGTGACTATTCCTTCATTCATCATCATATGGAATTTCTATGTACTTAAAGAGACATGTGTCTGCTTGCATCTTTCAAAAACTTTTTCTAGCTTCCCCAATGCTTCTTCGAATGAATCTCCATATGCCATGAAATCGTCCATATAAATCTCAACACTATCATCCATCAGATCAGAGAAAATCCCTAAAATTGCCCTCTGGAATGTTGCAGGTGCATTACAGAGACCAAATGGGAGGACCCGGTATGCGAACGTTCCCCAAGGGCATGTGAAAGTGGTCTTATCCTAATCTTCAGGAGCTATCTGGATCTGGTTGTACCCGCTAAATCCGTCCAGGAAGGAGAAAAACTTCTTCCCAGCCAATGTATCTAAGACTTGGTCAATGAATGGTAACGGAAAATGGTCTTTCTGAGTTGCCTTATTTAATTCTCTGTAGTCCACACATATTCACCATTTATCGTTTTTCTTAGGGACCAGTACCAATGGGGAAACCCATTGGCTATCTGAAATGGGGTAGATAAATCCCACGTCCAGTAGCTTTTGGAGCTCTTCCTTAACAATGTTTTTTCAGAGCAGGGTTCATTCTTCTCTGGGGTTGCCTCACAGGACGACAGTCCTCCTTAATGTATATGTGATGGGTGCATAGATTAGCAGGAATCCCCTTCATATCTGAGTAGTCCCAGGTGAAGGCTTCTTTGTGTTTTCGAAGAACATCCAAGAGTTGTTTCTTCTGGGACTCTGACAGATCTGGATTGATATTCAGGGCTTTTCCTGGTTCTATTTCCACAGAAATACTATCATGGGGCGCAGTTGTAGGTAGCTCATAAAATCCATCTGTTGTTCCAATACTTTCTTGAGTCTCACAGCTCAAGGTAGACTCCAAGATTTGCTGATTCAAATCTGAAACAGAACAGGGATCACTGATAAAGGTAGTAATTGTGTCATCTTCCGTTTCGGTTTTCAACTGGAGGGCCTATCCAATAGTAAGAACTGGTCTTAACTCCTCATTTTCTGATTCAGACTCTTTCCTGTATAAAGATTTCTTGTGATCTGTTGATTTTGCTGATGGGTTAGGTTCTGCGAGAGGATATAACACTAGATTCTTAGTGTTTTGCCCATTCGAAATGATCATATGTCCATACCGACACCCAATATAAGCGTCTGCGGTTGCCAGCCACGGTCTTCCCAGAATCAGGGGATGGCCTCCAGCTGGAGATTGCGTTTGGAGTACTAGGAATTCCATAGGGTAGTGCCATGAATCGACCGAAATTGTGATATCTTCTAACTTCCCTACCAGTTTCAATGTAGATCGATCTGCCAATTATAACATTATAGGTGTGTGTTTCAAGTTACGAAGACCTAATGCACGCATAGTTTCAGTAGTGGTGACATTTATGGCAGCACCCAAATCTACCAGTACATTTGGAATTTCTACCCCATTAATTTGCACAGTTAAAATTGGGTTCCCGGGATCCCCATACTTTACAAGCATGGGCCTTTCCATCATGAAATCTGATAACTTCCCCGTTACGTGAATGGTGAGTGGTGTTATGCTCCTATACCAATAGGTGTCATTATCATGATTGACTTGATGAGCTATGTAATATGTTCATACCTTTACTTGTTGCAAAGGTCCATATTTTCAAAAAAAAAAAAAATTAAAAAATGTAAAGAGGGTATACCCTAAAAGAAAAATCAAAGGGTAAAAAGAATAAGATGGTCAAAAAAGTGAAAGAAAATGAACCCCACAACAACAAAAAAGACCGGAAAAGTGTGCAATTCTAAATGCCACTACTTTTTTACTGTTGTATAATAAATAATTGTGTGCAGTTTGTCACCTATGCCACAATTCATGAATAGTCAAACAGTTTAAGCTTGAATAATTCACATTTCAATTTCATGTTGTATAAATAGAGAATAAAGATCTGACCAAACAGTGTAATCTTGGCAGATAAGTAGATAGGTAGAGTGAATAAAAAGAGCTCAACAGTTTAATCTGAGCGCTTGGATGTAATAAGGCTAGACTTAGATAGATATCTGCATGTAAAAGAAAAGAAAAGTTTGATAAGGGTTTGCCAGCCTAAGTGCACCCAAATAAAGAAGAAAAATGTTAGGTTAAAGTAGGTAGGGTAGGTAGATGATGTTGCAGAATTACATGTGATGAATGATGATTCTAAATGTGTTAATCTTTTACTTTCATCACAAGTACAAGGCAGACATTACACTGAAAGCATCTCAATCAAAGCAAGGACAAATACTTAACTCCCGTCCTCATTTTTCCCTAAATTTTCACTAATTTCCCCTAAGTACTAAGGCATTTGCTAAATTAGAGGGGCTCAGAGCATTTCTCTGACTTCTGGAGGGACCAGACCCTCGGCCCACTAGTTTATAAAGCCTAAAGTACTTAAAACTATTCATAGATCACTCATTCACCTTCATAATTCTTTTCCTAAGTAAAATCCTATTTTACTTAGGAAAATTGCAAATATTTCTCATATAAACCCTTTTTCACTTTAAGCCTAAGTTTAACTACACATGTCAAATGTTTTATACTTGGCACTTTTTTCATTTCATTGACATAATAACTTTTAACTTATATTGTATAAATCCCTTATAATATTTACCCTTTCCCGTATTATATAATTTTATTAAATATCCCCAAAATGTTATATATCCCGCCCCCGGTTAAATATAACCATAATCAGTGTTTAAAATAGGATTAATGAATTAATCTGTAATTCATTAAGAACCTTAATCCCCCGTCGCACAAAACGGGATTAATTAACCCTCACGGTTAATTAATAACCTTACCAATCAATCCCACCGCTCCCGATATGATTAAATTAACTCTTAATGTATTGGGCTCGCCTTTGTTAAAACTCCGCATATTGCGTCCTCCGTCAACCGTCCGATTAGGTCCTCAAGATCTGACGGCTATTATCAATATCGTGCGACCCTTTGTGACGCGCATTAGCGCGCGATCACAAAGCGGTTTTCTCACAGCACCTCCGCCACGCGTCGAATGTTCTATGGAATCGCTGGCTCGAGGTCCATTACCACCTTTCCCCAAAAGCGGTGCGATATGAAACCACTTACCGCCCTTCCGCATACGACAAAAACGTCACATCATTTTCCGCTGACGTCGCCCGCCTAAAATCCAAAACCCCGCCAACCTTTGACTTTGTAAATAAAACAAATAAGTCATTTTCACTGCTTTATACTGTAAACCTGTGCACCCATGCAAAAGAACGTCGAGGTCAACCAGTTCAAGCTTCCAGTCGCCAACCTGCTCCAAAACCTTGTAGCCAACGCCAACCAGAACCCTCTAGCTGTGCCTAGCACCTGCATTTCATTGCTCATTCCCCAAAAGAGGTATTTATCAAAATCCTAACTAAACCCTACAAATACTTCTTTTCCACTATTAATTGACGAAAAATCCCAAAATTCATAGTAATTCAGTCAATATTTTCGTCATTTAAGTCTCCTATAGCCTCTGTGTTGCCAATTTCACAAAGAAAATCACAATTTTCTTCTGAATCCACAAGAACTAGACATGGAAACCCCTTTGGCTTTGAATGTTGCACCCCTAAATGCCCCTCACCGAGATTTAGACTATCTGCCTTTGGTCGATAGAGACTTCCAGATAAAAGACCTTACCACTGACAAAAATCACCTTAGAGTCTTTTTCCAAAGCAGAGATGACTATCTAAATGGCTCTGATATCCTAGGACTGTGGGAATCCAATCTTCCCATGTACTTTCTACCCTCAGTCCATGTTTTCCCATATATAATTCATCAAGGCCATGCCAATTATGACCCTAATCGCCAAACAGTCATGTCTCCAAGCCAAACAATCCTTTTTCCAATAACTGTCGAGTCAATCAATGAGATGTTGCAATTTCACTCCAATCAGGCTCTCACTCCCCTTTCCGTGGGAGATTTACTTGAGAAATCGACTAAATTGTCCCAAGAAGAACTTGATTGCCTCTATCAGACTTTTATACTACAAAAACATCAGCCTAATGGCCCACCTCCTTATCTGCACGCTTTCTTCACAGATAGGGGAAAACTCATAGTTGATATGATATCTTTAGTAATGTTTTTCAATACTAGTGAGTTCGTTGATGAGTTAACCCTAGTGTTGTTGTCAATCTTTACTCCTGGACAGCCCCCTGCTATCAAATATGACTATGCCTCCTACATTGCTGATAAGATTCATGACCAGTTCATGAGACTGGAAAATGAAAGAGTTTTCAAGTATACCACCTTTATATATCATCTCATGCTTTATTATCAGTCAAACAATTTCCCATTCCCTGTCCTGAAACTTGATACCAAAGGAAATCCAAGGTATGTAATCTTTTGGTCTGCAGTCTTCCATGATTCCTTTGAAACCCCTTACTCCTATAATGAATTCATTGATCAATTTGTTCATCCAGCAACCACCTTATTGACAGGGGTTTCCCCTCCCAGGATCAGTGGTGACATTAAAAAGATCCTTCAACTTTCCAAGAAATACAAAGTGGGTGACTAGTATCTATACCAGAACTTTACAAAATTCAGGATATATGGGTGTAAACTTGCCCCCTTCAAGTTACCAAATTATGTTCCAATGCGTCTGTTTGCATTGGAATACTATAGGCAGATGTGTAATTCATATTTGATCCATTTTACTAAAGCCAAAAAGAAAGCACAGCTCAGGATCAAACATCAAATAGGCCCTTTCATCTGCAACACTAGAGAGGCACGGGATGCAGCAGAGAGAATTCTAGAAAATTACCTTAGATTACAAAAAAGTTTTGGTTGGGCCCCATATGACTCTCATGGCTTTATCTGTGATAGAAGAATGAAGAATAGGTTGTCTCCATATATGCATCATAGAATCCCAGAAGTTGAATAGTTTGCCAACATGGATGAATGGAGACAAGGGATCTTAGTAGCTACTAATAGTGAACAGGTCAACATAGAAAATGTAATGAGAGATCTTGAAAAGACTCTTGACTTGGATTCTTTTGGACAGGTACATTATGATAATTCTCAGAAATCAGCATCAGGAATAAGTGCCTCAGCAGTTGGGACCTCTGAAAGGCACTCACAGCAAACCAATACACCAGCCATAGGGACCTCCAAGGGTAAAGAAACAGAGACAAGTACACATGCTACAGAACAGCCTATAATGTCTAAACAACCTAAAACTTCCAAAGAGTAAGTCAACATACAAACTCCTCCAATTCAAGTCAATGTGGTAGAACCACCCATCTTGCAGACTCCTCTAAATGAGGAGAGGACTAAAAAAAGAGACAGGGAAGTAGCTACCCCTGCCAGTGGACCCTCTGAACAACCCGGTGCTAAAAGGCACAGGCTGAATCCTCTCTCAGAAGAAGAATTTTATGAAGAAAATACTGATAGCCAAAGAAGAGAAGGTGTTGATAGTCATCAAACTTTCCCAGTAGGAGGGACACCTTCCAGCTCACAAAGACATGAATTGGAGAGACAACGGAGTGCAGAAGTATCATCCTTCAGGCCTCCAGGAAAAGAAAGCCCAGACATCAAGAAAAAGTTCAAAGAAATAAAAGCCAAAAACGAGCCATTGAGGATCCAAGTTTACAATCAGTATTTGAAAATAGCTCCCACTAATCAGAACAGGTTGATGTCAGCCTATGACATCAAAGAAGGTAAAATGATAATGAGTTTTTTCAAGCCTAAGGTGCAACAACCTCAATCAGCTGCAGATTACCTCAAGACTAATTTTGAGGTCATGGCAAAGGACATCCATCCCCTGGACCAGATTGAATTGCACAAACAGACAGGGGAGATGGTCTACTCTACACTGAAAAGCAAGGCCATGATGGCCCAAAGGCTGGAAAATTCTCTGAACAATACAACTACCCAACTACAGCTGGAGAAAGCCTCTTCACAGGCTAAAGACAATAGGATTAAATCATTAGAAGAATTGATCATTAGATTGGGTCACGATCCTAAAGATGTGAAGGCTACAAAAGCCTTGATTAAAAAGAAAGATGAAGACATCGTAGCCTTAAGAAAGCAGCTAAAGTTGCCTCCTTCACGGCACCCACAGACAGTTGAGGTTATACAACAAAGAACTGAAGAAGAGCTGATGGATTTAGTCTTGAAACTTAATGAGCAGCTAAAGGAGACTGAACAAGAATTAGAGAAATCATTGAAGGACAAGCAGGGAGAGTAGACCTCTCAGCCTCCCAATGTGATTCCAGTAGTCTCCACTGTAGTCCCTTCAACCCTTGGAACAACTCTAGCACCTAATGTTCCAGTAGTCACAACAAGGCAGTTGCAAGAACAACAACAACAGGTACAGCACAAGCAGGGATTTCAGGTCTTAGCCCAGATGAATTAATAAAATCAATGGAGGAATTAAAGCTCCAAGTCACAGAATTACAAAAGGTAAAAGAGCACTTTGTTACCTTGGAGAAAAAGTATGATCTTTCAAAGATCAATTTTGTAGAGAAAGTGAGGGAAAACAAAGGATTAGAACAAAAGGTGAAATCATTAGAAAAGGACCTCACATTTGATAGACCCTTGGCAGAAATTAGAAAAATCCTTTGGGCCAACATCACTCAGTCAATAAATGATGTTTGGCCATCTCTCCAAATAATTTTTGAGCAGATGGAGTTGATAAAACTAGACCTTGAAGAGGTCAAGAGAACAAAAGAAGAATTAGGAAGGATGCCTGAAGAGGCTACCAGACTAATTAATTTTTTGAATACTAAGAATAAATATCAACTTGAAGAACTAGGCATTAGAGACAGAATTGGGACTATTTTGGAAATTAAGAAAGTTTTGACTAAAAAGTCCTTGATGCAGAATTTGGAAAGGAGATGCCTAAACATGCAGGAAGAAATTGATGACTTTATGAAGAAATTTGGTGTATTGCAAAGTAAAGGACTTCCCAGTCCTTTAGTTAACAATGACAAGATGATGACACAGTTAGACTATGCTAACAAGTTGGATAAATATGCAGACAATGAGGCTAGCTCATCTTCCAGTACAGCTAAAGAAATACCTATAGGTAGAGTTCTTTTTATAATCTTGAGAACCTATTCTATGTGGAGCATGAGATAAAACACCTGTTCCAAGCTCAGCCTGATTTTCTAGATATACCAAGGCTGATGAAATCCTTAGAAAACTTCAAAGGACCAGAATACTGCAGGAAAACTGGTGGGCAGAAATGAATGAAATTTTGTGATTTACCTTTGGTAAAAAGGTAAATTTCCATTTTTACCAGAGTTAATGATGGTAACTGAAGATAAACAAGGATTAAACAGGTCAAAGAGTATCAAAGCAGGTAAAGAGTATCAGTGAAAAGATCAAAAACAGGGCAGCCAGCACAAAATTACAAAGAAGACAGCAGCATGCCCAATCATAGGGCCTGCTTCCAGCACATTCACAAGAATAGGAACAGCAAGCCATCATTTTGCTTTTTCTTCTATCTACGAGACCATCTGTCTCTATTTTTCATGTAACTTATTGATAAGTAGGAAGACAGCAGCATGCCCAATCATTGCTTCCAGCACATTCACAAGAATAGGAACAGCAAGCCATCATTTTACTTCTATCTACGAGACCATCTGTCTCTATTTTTCATGTAACTTATTGATAAGTCTTCCTAGAATATATCTCACTTTGTTATAAGATATTTTTTGTAAGTTTTTGTATAAATACTCCCTCATTTGAAGCATTAAATGTGGATTCTTAGACATTGTTGTAAAACTGATTATTTTGGAATAAAGTGTTGTTGGACAAATCTTGCATGGCTGGCTGGATGAAGAATTAACGCAAAGGACTTTTCACAGGATTCATGTGTCAAACACTGGACAAATAAGCATCTATATCTCAAGTGTTATTGTTTTCTTGTTTATTATATCAATTGTGTTTCATATCTGAATATTAAAACGAAAAAGAATAATTCAGAAAGTGCTTAAGTGCAATCTGTCTTCAATCATTTTTATTCTTAATGTTTTCTTCTAAACTAGCATAAGCAGTGAATTCTTAATTGCTCATGTTTCCTAGTTTACTCATTTTGATCATTTAGTAAAGAATTCTTAATTGCTCTTTATTGGTGATCATCCAAGTTCCCTCCTCTTAAAATATGTTGAAGGATTCTTAATTGCCCTTCATCCCTTTTAAGTCCATTCCATCTTTTCAAGTCTTTATTTGCTCCCTGTTTAGCTATCTTGCCCTGTGAAGCCATCCTTTGTTGAAAAACCAAATCCAGTTGAGCCATCTTCTTTTGACTCCATTAGCCCAATGGCCTAAAATATTCAGTCCTACCCCTTTGCTACTGAATTTCACCACCAAACACAATCAAAACCCCCAAGCTGTCATAACTAGCCTAATATCTTCCAAAACAAAGCTAAACCTTAAAGAGAGAGCCCTCTCTGGATACGGATTGGCTAGATTCTATACCTAAAGTTGGTTTTTGGTTACCTCGGACCCCTTTCCCTCTTCTTACAACTTTTGGAAAAATCTGAGTGATAACAAGCGGGTCCCTTGATTTCTTTTTAGGCTTCTTAGAACAATATTCCCTAAGAGTTTTTGCTTATATAGGTACGTCCCTCATAGCTTGCAACAGGGGAATCTTGACAAATAAATTCTATAACTCCCCTAACAGGTCAAACTCAGCTTGAGGGGTTGGTTTACTCAAAGCCAACCTTTCTGGATAGGGCAGTTCAGCTTGGTGCTTTTGAGTAACTGGCGGTTGAGGAGGTGTATGATTTTTGTTGACTCGGTTTGGTTCCTCTTCAACCATTTATGGTTCCTTTTCCTCACTGTCAATTTGTTCAATGATAACTGGTGAGGGTTGAGCATATATTGTCGCCTAGATCGTAAATTCATCTCATAGAATTCTGTTGTAGAGATGTTGTATGAAGGTAGGTTGAGGGTGTCAGCTTGCTGAGCCCCTTTATTGTTAGGATTCGGATTGGGTTGGATGGGAAGTTGGGGACGAATAGGTTGATTACCAGGAGGCACATTAGAGGGTAACTGAAGTTGTTGTTGTGGCATTGACTAGGGAAATTGACCAGGAGGCACATTAGAGGGTAACTGAAGTTGTTGTTGTGGCATTGACTGGGGAAATTGACCAGGAGGAGAAGGCCCCGCCAGTTTGGAGCCCACGAGGAACTTGAACTAGCTTGAGGAGCCCACTGTTGCCAAGGTGGGAACTAGTATTGGGGCCACATGGGCAGATAAGAAATGGACTGGGGACCCATATTAAAATTGTTAAAATATTGAGATGGATCCGGAAACATACCTTGATTTCCCATTGACGGTCGAGGTTTCCATGGCTTTTTAGGTCCCATAAAGTACAATTGATCCATCTCTTCGCCTATCCCTTGGAAAAACCACTTTTGAACTTGTCACATGATTCAACTCACATATTGCACACTCCTCTACAGATTTTAATGGACATTCCCTCTGTGGGTGTTTCTTCTTGCATGTTGGGCAAAATACAACCATAGTTATTTCCAATTCTAGTTGTTTCTGTTTTACCTGCAGTGTGTCTATTTGTTTAGACAAGGTACTCAGGATATCAGTCCTCAGGCTGTCCAACAGATTCCCAATTTCTGCTTTTGTAACACCTCCACCAGATACTTTTGTTGATTGAATCCCTTGTTTATTCCTTGCAACTCCCCTTGAGCACTAGATGCACAACTCGCAGATGGTGTCAAAGTTCTCCTTTGATATATCTCCCTTTCTGACTATATTTAACAATTCCAAAGAGTCTTCTCGGAAGGCCCAGAGAAGGATAATTTTCAAAATGTCCTTATCCAGGTCAGAGTGACCTGATCTCTGCAATGTGTATTTAAAGCGTTCCACATAGTCTTCCATATTTTTGTCCTCTTTCTGTGTAAATTTGAAAAGTTATTCTTTAATATCCCGTGATTTACAGTAGTCTTGGTACTTCTCTAAGAAAGCAGTTCTCATCTCCTCCCATGTGGTGATAGACCTTCCCCCAAGACCCATAAACCACTGCAGGGCTGTCCCTTTTAGTGTAGCAGGGAAGATTTTCAATTTTTGAGCATCCATTACATAATCATACCCTCAACACACAATGTCAAATTCAAACAAAAACGTGTCGAGGTCTTTTGAAGTAAGCCCATGGAAACTGGGTAAAGATGTTAAAGGAATGGGCTTTGTTGGTGCGCTAGTCCCAAGATCCCCAATTGGGAAGTCAATAGTAGAGGTCGTAGGTGCCATGAATATCCTCCAATACTCACTGGGGATTTCAGCAGGCTCCGTCGGAAGGGCTTTTCTCACAGGGATTCGAGTTGCCTTAACAACGCTTCCTCTATCCTTTGGTGATAGAAGTGTCTCTACAATTTCTTCCTCCCTGTCACAGTGGCTTGACCCTTCAGATTTCCTCTCTGCAACTTCTTCTTCCCTACTGGGATGGACCGTTCCCTCGGATGCTTTACTTGCAACTTCTTCTTCTTCTGTTACGAGCAACGGTATCCCTTTATCAAGCATACTGTTGCTTGTCTCTTCGGCTACTGGAAGGGCCTGTTGTATCAAATCAGCAGGGGGTGCTGTGGACAGCACTAGTTGATCTACAGATTGTCCCTCAAATCTTGTCCACACACTTGGCCTCCCGGCTACACGGGAAGACGCCTCTAATTCAGCTTTTGCAATGATTTGCTGGATATAAGTATTCCTTCCCAAATCCTGTCCTCCCTTCTTTGGGGCTCTCCCTCTACCCCTTTTATTTGGCTCTCTCTTCATACAAGTTGGTGTGACAAAAGTTGCTATCAAACCACAGTGCTCAAGGCCTAGAGTAGGGTGACAAAAGACCATTCTCTCCCCAGGATGAGAGATCACGTTGAAAAGAGAACAGTTAATGGAAAAAAGAAAAGAAAACAGGAACCTAGGGTTCAGGTCCTGGAGCAGGGCGTCAAAGGACTCCTCCCTCCCAAGACAAGAAACCCAATCAAATAAAATAACACACACCCAATCAAAAAAAGTAACACACACACGAGAAAACCTAACACTTCAAGACCTAAAGTAGGGCGTCAGAGGACCCCTCCCTCCCCAGGGCGAGAGATTCGGTTTCTCAAAATCAAAACAACAAAAATGCTAGGGAAACCTAAGCTCAAGACCTAGAGCAGGGCATAAAAGGACTCCTCCCTCCCCACGGCAAGATATCGGCCCTAATAAAGACATGAAAATAATGAAAGCGCGAAACAAATGAAATACCTACGCTCAGGACCTAGAGCAGAGTGAGAAAGCTCGTTCTCTCCCCAAGATGAGAGATTGACCCTCTGGTTGATACAGATCGTGTCTTGCACCTTGTTAGCCTCCCCGGCAACAGCACCAAAATGTTGGTGTTTAGGTATGAACAATTTATTCACCCCTTTTCCTACATTAATGTATCAATCCGGGTGCGTATTCTTTTCAAGGCAACATGCAAGGTATATGCAGGGGCAGGATTACAATATGTCATCGACCAAGGGTTCGTGATTACCAAATCAAAGCATTGCTGAAACAAAAATAGAAACTCAACTGCAGAACTTAAAAAGGTATTCTCAGTGATCTAAAGAATCTGCAACAGCAATCAAGAAATAAACACAGCAATAAACAATACACACAGAAAAGGAAATACGCAACACCTGATCAGAAGAGTGGGCCCATCTCGCTGATCAAAGCTGTGTTACTCACAGCGAAAGATAGATAAGCAAAAAGGTTTGTATTTTATTAATCTGAACAATGTTGTTACAATACAATGCAGGGTCTGGCTAACCCCTGATACAGGAATGACCTGTCTTTTATACAATACAAAGGGGAATAACATCTCTCCCCAAAACCTGGCAACTATATGCCCAAAGATATACATCAGTTCAATCACAGCACTAGCGCCGAGAGAGCAAGAACAGGAATGATCCAAAACGGGTTGAGAATAGCTGCAAATCAATTATGTTGTTTCATCGTGGTCGATCAGCTGCTGTGAATCGTGGAACTATTGCGATATGTCGTGCGGTCAACACCTGCGCTCCATAATCTGTGGTCATAACATGTTTTAGTGGTTCGCATAGGTAAAACCCTCATGACTCTACTTCATTAATTAAATATCCCAAGAGACGATAAAGGGGAATTACCTCATAGTTTTACATAGTAAATGTATGTGAATGAATACAAAAGGGATGAAAAGAGGAGTGGAAATGCAGGGAAAAGATAGGCCAATTTGGTGCCCAACACCTTGTTTAATTTGTGATGAAGATCATTACACTAAGGAGTGCCCTCATCACGCCGAAGTTTCTAAATTTATCAAAAGTTCACCCACTCACACTGTTTTGAAGGATCCTTTCCCTCCTCAAGACAGCAAAATGGTTTCTCATAACCAATCTTCCTCCTCCACATTGATAGATATCATGATGATGTCTTCGAAAGTTATGGTAGCAACGAGATCTAAAGACTATGGATCAAAGAGTCCTATTGAAGATGGAGATGATTCCAATTCACCTGGTCAAACTTCCACATCTACCCCTCCTTCTTCTGAACCATTACACATTGAAAAACCAAACCCTGATATGATAATTTGACCGCCTCCTAAGGGTGTTCTTCAAAAGTTATCCTTTAACCCTCATGCTAGGGCTGCTAAGAATTACAACATTGTCGAAGATTTAGCTATTTCACCTTCGGCAATGTCGACTCTCGAATTGTTGTAGACTTGTCCAGCACAAAGGAAATTATTATTATCATCTATTGGAGCAGTAGATCCTCAGGACTCCAATTTAATTGTTTTTTATCTCGAGAATCATGTCCCACGTCTCCCATATCAACTGGCTTTTCAGATACCAGTCCATGTCAAAACTCGACAAGTTTTTCGAACAGTGATTGACGAAGGAGCGTCGACATGTATTATGTCCATTGCCTGTTGGAAAGCTTTAGGCTCTCCAATAATCAATCAATCTCCCACAACTTTGAAATCCTTTGATGGAAGAGGTTTTCATCCTTTTGGTGTTTTAAATGATTTACCAATAGAATTAGAGGGTAAAACAGTTACAGTTGAAGTTGAGGTTGTTGATGCTCAACTTGACTACAACCTTTTACTTGGTCGGAGCTGGACTTATGCCATGTCAGCAGTAGTCTCGTCATATTTTAGGATGATCATGTTTCTTCACAAAGGAAGAATTGTGAAGGTAGACCAATTGTCCTATTATACCTCAAACCCTAATTCCACTGGTAGTGTGCCTTTTGTTGGAAAATCAACTACTCTGTATGAAGAAGTTGGTGTTGGTCTTCTCAAAGACTCATATTTGATGGGAAATTTCGCGTTCCCTCCACCCGATTTCCCTCATAATGTTGCCCAGATTAATATGATTACATCAAGTACTTTTGAACTGGAAGATCCGTGGAAAGTACCTTTAGAGTCAAAATTAGTCTTATACGACAGTGAGATGCCTCTTAGTCCTTTTGAGTTGGCTTATGAGGCAATTCAATCTTTTTCCAACCTATCAACATCTGAAAACAATCGAATGAATACGATTATCGATGAATATTCTCATTTGTCATGCTTGGAACCAATTTCTATGCCTGATCCTTTTGACAAAGAATTTTTAATTGATGAAGGGATTATGGAAGTTATGACTTTGGACGAAATTCCATGGGATGATTCTCATCATCATTCATATTTCTTACCATCTTTTGACAAAATTGAGAATAATTTCTCATATATGTTTTCATTTGAGATTATTAGTGATCCTCAATGTCCAATATCTATCCTTTCTTCTGATTCTGAAAAGAATTTGGGAAACATATCAGCAACGATACCCATAAACATCTCAGTGAAACCAGGGATAATTGAAAATATTCATATAGGAGCTTCTTGTTCTTTAGAAGAAATTCAGACTTATAAAGCCCTATTTCAGGAATTTTGCAACATTTTTGCCTTGTCTTATGAAGAAATGCCAGGAATCGACCCTAGTATAGTTGTACATGAGATAAAAACTTATCCGGATGCTAAGCCTGTGAGACAATGATTACGTCCCATACATCCATGAAAAGTTGCCACTATCAAAACTAAGGTTGAAAAACTATTGAAAGTAGGATTCATTTACCCCATTCCTTTAACTGATTGGGTATCAAACATTGTACTTGTTAATAGAAAACAAGGAACTGTTCGAGTATGTGTCGACTACATAGATATTAATAAATCTTGTCCTAAAGGCAATTATCTAACTCCGTATATCGATCAGATTGTTGATGACTATGTTGAGAATGAAATTTTCTCTTTTGTGGATGGATTTTCTGGCTACAATCAGATAAACATTCTCCCCATTGATCAATATAAAGCCGCATTTATTTGCCCATGGGGAATTTTTTCTTATCGCAAACTCCCATTTAGCCTGAAAAATGTTGGTACAAATTTTCAGCTAGCAATGTCTTATGCATTCCATGATATCAAGCATATCGTTAAGCCCTATTTAGATGACCTTCCAACTCATTCAATGAAAAGGAAAGATCACCCATTGCACTTGAAAGCAATTTTCATTAGGTGCAGGCATTAAAATATTCGTTTGAATCTGCATAAATGTGTTTTTTGTGTGCAATCGGGTTAGCTTCTAGGATTTATCGTTTCAAAAGAAGGAATTTGTGTTGACCTCCTTAAAGTAGAAGCAATTATGAATTTGCCTACTCCTTCGAGTCTTCAACAACTCCAGAGTTTGCAAGGGAAAGCAAACTTTTTGCGTAGATTCGTCCATAATTATGCTGAACTAACCCAGGGTTTTACTTGACTGTTGAAAAAGGGCATTCCATTTTTCTGGGATGAGCTTGCTGAAAAAGATTTTGATGCATTAAAAAATGCATTGACTAATGCGTCGTTACTGCATCCACCTGATTATCATCAAGATTATCTTCTATACCTAGCTGCGTCTAATGCCACTATTGGCATGGTGTTAGTCCAAGAAGATGACTCTAGCAGTGAACATGTGATTTATTATTTAAGTAGAAATCTCACTAAAACTAAGATTAAATATGCACATGTGGAGAAGCTAGCTTTGGCAGTTGTTCAAGTTGTTCAACGATTCCGTCACTATATACTTTTGCGAAAAACAACTGTCATTTCGGATTGCAACCCTATGATGTACATTCTTACCAAGCAATTGCTAGGGGGAAAATACTCCAAATGGATAGTTATATTGCAAGAATTTGATTTAGAATTTGAAAGATCTAAATCAAAGAAATCTTTGGTTTTCGTCGAATTATTGTGTGACTTTCCCCATACTAATACAGAAATTGTAGCAGAAGATTCCTTTGCTGATGAATCTCTCTTTCTTATTAGTACGTCAGATCCATGGTATGGAGATATCATTATATATCTTCAAACCCAAACTTTTAGGCTTGAGTTATCTAGAACTGATCGTCATCAAATCTGATACCAATCCCAACAATACAATATTGTTGGTGACACTCTTTACCGTCGCGGTACTGATTCTATCTTTTGGCATTGTTTGACTCTCCAAGAGGCCAAAAAAGCATTAAATGATTTCCATTATGTCTGGGTATGCTATTGCCCAAAAGATATTACGTGCCGGTTATTTTTGGCCTTCAATGTTTAAATATTGCATTATTGTAGTCCGAAAATGCCATAATTGCCAAGTCTACGATCGCAAAATGCGAGCACCTCCAACTCCTCTTCACCCTATCATAGTTTTCAGTCCTTTTGCCAAATGGGTCATAGATTTCGTCACCTATAACCCTCACTCAACCAGGGGGCATGGGTATATTAGCATTGCAGTTGATTACTTTACGAAATGGGCCGAGGCGATGCTTACATATAAAGACGACGGTGAAACTGCGGTAGTTTTCATTTTCAATCATGTGATTGCTCGATTCGGTGTCCCACAAGCTATTGTTATGAACCATGGTAGCCATTTTCGTAACTTTATGATGATTGAACTATCAACACAACTCGGCCTATGCCATGATATCTCTACTCCTTATTATCCACAAGCTAATGGTCAAGTCGAAGTTGTCAATAAGGTTTTAACAAATATGATTAAACATATAGTTGGTATTCATAAAGGAAACCGGCATACCTTTCTTTTTTCAACATTGTGGGCTTACCATACTACTGCAAAAACATCAACGTGTTTTACTCCTTTCCAACTTGTTTATGGTTTGGAAGCAGTATTACCCATTGAATGTGAAATCCCATCTCTAAAACTAGCCATTGAATTACTACCTGCTACCTCTACAGATGAAGAACGTTTTGTACACTTAGCATGTTTAGATGAAACTCGTCGTGATGTCGCACTGGCTAGTGAGGCTCATAAAAAACAAGTCAAAGCTCAATTTGATCAAAACGTGAATCCTCGTTCATATACAGAAGGTGACCTAGTCTTGGTTTATGATCAAGCTCATGACAAGTTAGGTGTAGGAAAATTCGAGCCCATGTGGCATGGCCCTTACATCATAAAACACGTATTAGCTAAAGGAGCCTATGAGCTGGTTGATTATGATGGTATTCCTTTAGGAAAGCCCATAAATGGTCTTTACCTAAAGAAATATTATGCATAAATTTTTCGTGGAGATTTGTACATTATTTACCGTTTTTAGGTGTGTGCGATAGTTAATATTTTTTACATTTCCTACTACTTCTCCTGCTTATCTTGTTTTTCACTTGATTTGCAGATGTCGGCGTTCCCTCAAACTTACATTGGCTTTGCTGATGGCGCTAGTCATAGTACTCAGAATTTATCTTCCGTAGCCTGGGTTATCTATTCACCCAGTGATGAGCTAGTCTCTATTCATGGAATATGCCTCGGTCAAACAACGAACAATATAGCAGAATATAGCGCAGTCATTGAGCTATTATCTGATGCCATCACATTTGGTATTCGACATTTGATCATTAGGTTAGATTCACAGCTCGTAGTATTACATTTAAACAGTGTCTATATAGTAAGAAGTCCTTCAATGCTAAGAATGTTTTTACGAGTTCGTCTCTTGGAAAGGAAATTTGATTATATCGAATATCAACACATTTTGAGAAATTTAAACACATTAATAGATGCATTAGCTAACCATGTGTTAAATAGACATTTGCGACATTTGTAAATTAAAACAATATTCATCCACATATTGATCAAGATAAATTGAAAGTAAAAGTAGTATTTTTCATTAATATAGAGTTTGTATAAAAGTGTGTCTACAAAAATATGTCATCCGAGGACATGAGGCCTCGTGGCCTTTATTTTCCGAATATATTGGCACCAAAATCAAAATGTGGTCCTAGAAACTAGAACAACTAAGCATGATGATGCTCATGATAACAAACTATAGCACGGGCAACTCGACGCAGTAATCGCCTAAGTGGCCCTGGAACCCCAACCACATGTCTCTGATATTGAAGAGGGATGTCATCCATCCCAGTCTCTGGGATATCCAAAGTCAACCTCTCTAGGTTGTGTTCCAGCTTTGTCAAAGTCTCTACCGCATCTGGGTTAGCTACCACAGCTGCTATAGGCTCCTCGCCTCGTTTGTCAAAACGCCTCAGCCCTGCTGGTCAGTTTAGGCCCACATCTGCACATGCATTTTAGATAATTAGCCTTTGAAGACAAAAAATACATAAAATATTAAAAATTGAAAACATGTCAAAATGAGAAATTCTCACCAGGTCACCCCACTGAGCTCCGACTGGAAGTGGGATATCAAGGTCACCTTTGTAATCCATCCCTGCATATGGGAAGTCCTCGATCGAAATGATTTGTTGGCCCAACCAATCAAAAAACTCAGGAGTATACCTCACCACTGGTCCATCGCCTCCATGACGTGCCATAAGTGCAACCCATCTCAACATACGTGGATCCTTGGGACCTCCCTCATTTGCTAATCTAAGGCAAAAACAATAAGAATGGCACCATAACCGAAGTTCTTCAGTTTCCCATTCTTGCATCTAGTTAGTTGTCCCTTCATGTTTATAACCACTTCCTCACACCAATTGAACACTGTGGATTCCCAACATTCCACGACAGTCTGCATTTGTGCCCGTGTGGCCAAATGAAGGGCAGCATTGCCACACAACTTGCTAACAATGAAAGCAATGGTCCTCAGGGGCAAGAGTCTAATGGTATGAATATCAATCCTGCCATCCTTGGGTGGTGCACCCCCACAAAAACGTTGTAGATACCCATATGTAGTATCTCCTCTTGTCCTCTGTCCAAATAATGAAATATTGGCTCCCCGACGAGAAAGCCCAGTCAAGAAATAGATGTCATCGACGTCAATGGTAACGTGATGATCTCCAATCATGAAACATTGTTCCTGGACATTCCAGGTCCTTACCAGCCATGTCATCAAATCTACTTGAGCTTTCATCCCAGGTATGAGCCAATATTTCAGGAGGCCATAAGTTCTCAGAGCCTGCATGGTAGCTAGATCTGCCAAAGCTGCCAAATCATTGGATTCGTGTTCTCTTTCTCTCCATTCCATTTTGAGCAATCAATAAACCTAGAATGACCATTTAAAAGACTTTAGAATCTTTTTTAAAGTCAATCTCATAATTTTTGGGGTTCAAAGCTTTTATTTTTTAAACCCTCGGTGCTTGCATTGTCGCTGCCTTACAAACAGGGTGCAGCTGTCCGCGTAGGCCACAATTTTCCACATGTAAAACTTTATCGGCCTGCGTGGGCTCGATAAAAGAACATCAGCGCAGGGCTGAGGGTGGAATTTTTGACAAAAAATTCCCCCAAAAAATTGATTGAAAGCTTAAAATTGAAATTTAAATGGATGAAAAGGTTAATTAGGAAGAGATCTTCTACCTAGAGGAAGCGGTTTGCAATTTCGTCCACCGGTTAGCTCGGAATCAGTCCCAGAACTCTGGTGGTAAACAACTCTTTTTTTTGCTCTCAAATGGTAAAAATGCAAATGGTGAAAATTAATTTACATTTACTTTTTCCACTTTAATAGGGTTTTTGAGCTAAAAATAAATATTATTTTTATGATTGAGACCTTTTAAGAGGAAAATTTTTATATTTTTGAGCAGTTATAATAATTTATTGAGTTTAAATGTGTAGAATAGGTTATAAAGTGAGAATAAATCATTTTGACTATTAGCAGACTTTTATCACTTTTCATGCTCTTGAAAAATTACGAAAAGCGAAAATCATAGAGTCCTCTTTTAAGCCCTTTTCAAACTCTTAAAATGAAAAGATTGTCGAGTACTTATTTCTTCGAACTCATAAAAGTAAATGAACAACCGTCCACTCAATATAAGTTTACCCCTTTTACGGACTAAGCCTGGACTATTTACGAAAAAGGTATATGTTGATCAAACATGGTCAATAGAGTTCTCTCTTGTATTATTTTATCCTTTTTCGGACCTAAGAGACTAAATGTACGAAAAAGAACATGATGGAGTTTACTTATGTTTTTCTTCTGACTCCCTAAAAGTGAAAAACACCAAGATTTACTTTCTTCGGGCTCGTTAAAATTTTACGGTAAAAGAACTGAATGAGTTTCCTTTTTGTGTCTTTTTCAAACTCTTAAAAGAAAACGACATCAAGTTACTCCTTTACTGGACTCATAAAAACTAAATAGTATAGGACTCGTTAAGCATAACGGACCGAACCATTCCTTCTTAGGGTTCGTTAAAAATACTTTGATGGACTCATCCGAAGGATGAGCTTACAGTACAAGCATATGTTATCCTCCTCAAGCTTGTAAAAAATAAAGAGGTACTTGCCAGTAATGGTGGGGGGGAATTGGGAAAAGGTGTCCATTTTACATTTTATTATAAAGGCAACATGTCACTCTTGAACACGACACTCCGTCACATTTCTTGTCCGGGTTGGGAAATCCATTTGTCTTACAGTTAATCAAACCTCATTGAAAGTCTTCATGGTTTTGGGTATTATCATTAAGTCAAATGCTACCAAGTCAATTGTCATGTCGTTATGTGTTCAAGAGAAGTTCAACCTTAGTTCATGTTCCTTTGCAAATTTTAGCCTTCAATCACGTCGGCCATCCCTGAGTCAGTCCTTGCAAACTATTTTCAAAAACTTGACATTGTGTTTCGTGTCGTAGGCTTTCCTGCGACGGGTCACTTCCTATTGACTTCAGCTCATTATCTAGGAAGTTGATCTAAAAACCTTCAGTACCTTGAGGCTTGCATGCCTTAATGGCAGGTTTCTCGCCTTCAATGACAGGTTCTCATCATTGGCCTTCGATTGAATGATTCTATGAGTGTTCGACTTTAGATCACTTATTCACACTTCATATATTGTACTCAGAGTACCTTGAGAACCATTGTCATTATTGGTGGTTTCTCTCACGCTTGTGAACGGTTCACTTCATTGATCAGTAATCAAGTGGTTTATTCCATGTTTGACTTCGAAACATTCACTTGCATGGTTAGATTTGTACTATGGATTAGGAGATGAAGATCAAGACCCTCGATCTAGTTTCATCAATCCAGGTTGTGAGGAGATTTATATTCATGATTATGTAGAAAAATTCATGACAGATGGTTGCGCCCATACTGTGTCTACTATCTATATGATTTTTGGTTTTTCCATACTTATTCATTGAGTTATCTTTACTCTGAGTATGGGAATGCCTACCTCAGCGATGATTATTTATATACATTTGCATTGTAATCCTTGAATGTTCCCTGCAGGTTTCCAACCATTGTCTTTAATCCGATCCTTGGTATGATAAAGCGCTTCAATCTTTTAAAACTTATTTCACAGACTTCGCACTTTAGGGGGCAATCTGTTACACATCAATTTGTCACCATGAAACTTGATCAATTTATGGGTCTTTTTACCATCTGTGAACATGTTTGATTGAACTCCCTTAGAAGTCAAACAACCAAAAATATCTTGAAGAAGATGGGAAATTTGGGAAAAATAGCTTTCACACCTTGTCAAGTATCACCTGTGTTGATTTTCCTAGATATTCCCACGCATTCACTGGAATTAACTCTCTTAACAACGCAAAATTGTGCTGTCTGCCACTATAAACCGCGTAGGTGAATCAAAGAAAGTAAAAATAAAAAGTACATTCTAGAAACATAGTTGGTCGAATATTTCCCAACTGAAAGATTCCAGGTGATGACTATTCGAGCTATAACCCTTAGATGATGCATCTTAATCCCTTTCCTCAAGGAAACCTAATCCCTCAATTAGGGGATCTCACCCTCCTCTTTTGGATCTGAAACTTCTTCCTCTTGGCCTATAAAATGACTAGAGGGTAGAGGGATTGAGGAGGTCAGAACTCAGAGAAGATAAACTTATGCTGCTAGTTTGAGATTGGAAAGCTTATCATCTAAGGAGGAGATTGAAGGCATTTGGGAGGAACCTCACGACATCAAGGCGAAGGTTGTAAGGCTCTTCTTTATCTTTAATTAATACAAATGAACACTTTTCCCCATTGAATTGTCTTATTGGAATGATGAATGGTTTATAATTGTTTAAAGTGTTTATTAAGGCAAATTCAATTCCTAATATCCTTGATCATTAGGTTAAGTTTGTTTGGATTATTATATCGCATATGCTTTTGATCCTTTTCTTGTTTATGGTTGCAGATCTTATCAAGCATTGAGGAACTGCATCAAGTCACAACAAGGGACCTTCATCGAGCATTTCGTGAAATAGGTAAGAGGCTCATCCATTGGCTTTAATACTTATAATTCAAACAAGTCCAACTTACGGATTGAATTATTTCAATTGTTTGTTTGTTTCTAGTTTCAGTTAAGGATCTAAGGAGATCGCTCTTATTTGCAAGAGGGATTTGTCTGTTGTAACACCGACACTTAAGGGTATTTGGAAAAAAAATTGAGGTGACAATTTGCACCATTTCCGGCAGGAATCCCACTGGTCCCAAGCAAATTTGTTGCTCGGCGGCCAACAGAAAGGCAGAATTCGTAGGATGTGTTGTCACTCATTGCAAAACGTGTTTTCAAGTTGCCCAGAGCACAAAAGAGAAGTAAAGCTTGCAGTCATCTCCCAAACCACAGAAGAACTCAAAACTAAATAATACCCTCTCCATTGAATAGTTCTCGGAATAATCTTTCCAGCGGTATATGGAACTCCTCAAATGGACCCCGGAATCAGAAGATATGGCCTATTAAAGATGGGGATTTTGTCACCTTTGAAAGGAGGAAAGAATCGCATATTGGAGGTCCGAGATCATATCGCAAATCACAATCAGAGTTTTCTGAAAGCAATAGCAGGGGAGGGTAGAGAAAACCAGTGATCAGAGATCACTGATATCAAATATCGGAGGTTCCAGCGATCCCACATATCGGCGATCGCAAATATCAGAGGTCCAAGACAGCGATCAGGGATATCAGTAGGGTGACAACTCTAAAATATTGTGATATCGCGAGTTGCGATATGTTAGTGTCAAATCACCGGGAAAGGGCAAAAAACATTTAACAAAGGAAATCAACGCAAAACTAGGGCCAGGCAGGCCTTTTTCTCTCTCCTCTAAGGGGCCACGTGGCAGAGTGTTATTGGATCTCGTAAAGACATTGTGGCGCTGACATCAGCATGATGTTGCAGTACGAAGGACACGCAACATGCAGATCTGGAATTTTCAAAGGTCCAAAGAGGGCATATTTGGGCGACACATGTTGCCAATCAAGAGGTGCCACGTGGCAGTGATGATGTCACATCAGCAATTGCAAAGTGGAGGTCAAGGCTTATCAGCACTTTGTAACGCAACACGCACATGGGAAAGTGCGATAAAGGGGCTCCGATACAGGCGTTGGCCCACAGTCACATAAAGAGCTAAAAGAACCAAGGGATAAGCACGGAGGGTGATCGATGATTGGTGGTTGTGTTGTGCATAAAAAAGGAATCTTCGATTGCGAACCTCCAATTCGAGGGCTTCGGTAAGGGGGGTTGGCCTGCGATCACATAAAGAGCTGAGGAACCAAGGGTTGAGCACTAAAGGACTATCACAATCGGAGATTGCAAGCACGTCATGGCTCCAATATAAAAGAACCCCGACTAGAAACCTTCAATATTGGGGCTCTGATACAGGGGCTAGCCCACAGTCACATAAAGATCTAAAAGAACCAGGGGCTAAGCACGGAGGGTGATCGACAGTTGTGTTGTGCATCAAAAAATAATCGTTGATTGCAAACCTCTGATAAAGGGGCTCCGACAAGGGTGCTGGCCTGCGATCACATAAAGGGACAAGGAACTAAGGGCTATTGCAATTTGAGATCGCAAACAAGTTGCGGCTCCAATATAAAAACCCTGATTGCGATCCGCAGATCGAGGAGCTCCAATATAAAGGCTGAGCCCCAGGTCATGGCCCCTAGTCATATGAGATGAAATGCAGAAAGGGGATAAACCAAAGGGGGCCAAAGGAGATCAGGACTCGCTATTCTGTAACGCTTTTAAGAGTAAAAGTCCCGATGCGGTGATGTTCTGATAGTATGGTACAGGGCTTTGAAGGCGTATGGGTCGGAAGCTGAGACATTGAATGTAGGCATGGTGCAACAGTAAATCATTGTGGGGACTCATGAAGAATTAATGCCTCAGCATAGAGCTCCACTCAATAATAAATGTAAAGGACTAACTGGACAAACTTTGCTTCTGCTCTCTGACAAGCAAACATAGTCGATCGCTACCAACTCCAGAGAGTGGTGAAGCCAAAAAGTTAAAGCAAAAGCGACAGGAACCAGTCGAGTAGCAGGAAAGACACATCAATGCAAAGACATGGCCTGATCAAGGGGTTTCAAGGGAACAATAGAAGGACATTTTCCTCCATCATCATTCAGTTTCCCTTGTTTCTATTTTCTGTCATTTCTATTTATTCTATAATTTTTATGTCTTTTCAAGAAAGGAATCAAATCCTTTAGAATCATTTTGGGCAACAGAACAATCACACTCTGAGGCAACTAGTAGAACAGACATTTGGCCCTTGGCTGAGATATTTTGTAAATGTTGATTCAAAGCCCCCCCTTTTTTGTATAAATAGGGGGGAGAAACACTTAATACATGTTCTGGAATTCTGCACCCAAAGTAGTCCAAATTATATGGTTCCATTTTGGTTCTAATTACTTGTTCATGAGGGACTAGAGTAATATACATGTTGAATGTAATGGACTGGGGATTGGGACTCGAGGATTAATGAAACTATTCTATTGATTCCTATCAGAGCAATGTGCAGTATGTTTCCTCTTTTGTTTATCACTTCATGTATGTTTTTCTCCCTTTGAAATAGTGTAATCAAGTTGTTGGTTTCTCTCTGATTCATGGATTTATCTAGGCTGCTAAATAGCGAATAATACCTGTGTATAAGACAAAGTTACTTCTGTTAGTCTATAACCTATAGTACCTGTGTATAAATAGATTTACTTGTGTTATTCGATTAACCTGCAGTACCTGTATAAGCACAGATTTACCCATGTTGTTTGGTGATAAAGGTACCCATGAGGTATTTGGCATGAAACCTTAATAAGCGCTCCATTGTTTCTACCATTTCACCTCTTCAATCTTCCATACCTCTGCCAGAACATTGTTGCTTAGGATTCTGTTTTGTTTACAACCATATGCATTTATTTCCCTCCTCTCTCCTCCTCTTCACTTTACTGCAATGTCAATGTTAAGCAACGTGTTGTTGTGTGTTGGCCACCAGAACCAGACATTTCTCTTTGAGGTTGGCCCGATTTACTCCCTGAACATTTGGATCCATGTGTCGGCTTGAGTCTACCTTAATGAAGGGCTATTGAACCAAGCCCCCTTTTATTCTATTTTTCAAATTTTATGACAATTTGAGTGCAACTAATCCCTCAAATAATCTCAAATGCACTCATCTATTTAAGATGTCCTAGGAATTGGTCTACAATCAACCCATAGGTTGTCTCTAGGAAGCTTTCTATGTCTCCTGAAGGACTTGTGCTACGGGTGCCATTAAAAGCGACAACAGGATGATTAGCCATAATTGCAGATTTGCAGAACAATTATCGGAATTTGTTCAAGGAGGCATATCTTTATCATTTTTTAACCTTTTTTAGCTCAAGAAGAGCGTAGATGGGGTTTTTTTTAGCATTCTAAATCCATTGGCAAAACTATTTTTGCAATTTGAGCATTGTAAACCGATGTAATTTCATATTTGAGCATATAATTGAAGAGGCCCAACATTGGAAGCTGGACCTGAAGACGTACCCTAGGAGGGGTGAACTCTGTTATCAAATTGTTGTTTTGTATTGCTATTCATGGTTCATTTTTCTCTGTTTTACTTATGCAAACTGAGTCTAAAAACACTAAGTTTATGTACTTTTGCAACTTGATCCATTGCCCACAAGACATAAACTTGCTTGCAAATTTTTAAGAAACCTTCAAGTTTTTAATTTCATATCAGTTTGGTATTAAAGCATGGTTGTTTTGAAGGTTTGACTATGTTTTCAAGTGTTTTCTTGATGCTTACAAGGTTAAAGTTTAAAAGAGGAGAAGGAGTTCTTGAAGAACCAAATCCTCAAATTGGTTCAAGGAGGTCACAAACTCCTCAAACTCCACCAGTCATGGCACATGAAGAAGGACATGAGATGATGTCTAAGGATGAGAGAGCTTTTAGAAAGGCTTTCTATGACATGTTTGAAATGGTGAAAGTTTTATATGAAGAGAGGACAACAAGGTTGCATGGAGAGAGTTCAAATCAACCAAAAGGTAATGGTGGTGATGGGAGCAAGCCTCCACCTCCACCTCCTCCTTCACCTCCATCTTCACCTCCATCCTCATCTCCTTCATCTCCTTCACATACTCCTCCAATATCTCCAAAAGGACATGCTAAGTCTCCTTTGTTAAAGCTTGATGTCAAGTTTGAATTGCCTATGTACAATAGGGAAGTAAATGTCAAAAAGGGTGTCAATTGGATTTGTCATATTGAAGTCTATTGCAGGATTGAAAGGATTAAGGATGATGTGACCAAGATCCAATTTGCTTCTCTTTGTTTGGAAAGTGCATCTCTCATCTGGTGGGAGGCCAAAACTCAAGAAGACTTGAAGAAAAGTGGTAAAATTATCTCTTCTTGGAATGATTTTGTAGCTGCATTAAGAAGCCAATTTAATCCATTAGCTTATATGCAAAAAGCAATTATGTATTGGCAAAATTTCAGACAAGCTAAAGGTCATAGTGTTCAAAGTTACACACAAGAATTTAGAATAAGAGTTAATCTTGGGTGTAGATTTGTCTTCACAAGACACTCTCCTTAAATACATAGGTGGATTTCATAGTTATTTGAGACATACAAATCTTATGTTTAATCACACCAATCTAGATGAAGTATGTATTTAGGAAACTCATTTAGAAGCAGGAGGGAAGAATGTTCCTCAAGAGACTAGCAATAAGGCATTCAAATTTGGAGACAAAGGAAAGGGGAAGTTTAAAGGCAAAGGAAAAAAGAATGCTACAATCAAGAAAGAGGGAGAGAAGCTCACATGCAAAAACTGTTAAAATGAAGGCCATGATGAAGACCATTTTTGGAGACTACATCTAAAAGTGAGACCAAATAAGTTTAACAACAAGGGGAAACAAAAGATTGTTGCAACAACTTAACAAGATCTGGGATTTGATTAAGGTGATGAGACCAAAATCACAACCATGGGAATGAAAGGTAAAGCTTCTATTGTAAGTACTAGTTCTTCTAGTAAGCTTATTAAGCCTCGAGATGATAAAGAAATAATTGAGCTTTTCCATATTAGGGTCATTACAAAACATACCAAAGTTGATACCATGTTTGATAATGGATCCCAAGTTAACCTTATTTCCGAAGCTATTGTCCAGAAACTAAACTTAGAAACTATACCTCATCCTAAACCTTACCCCTTGGGTTGAGTGACAAGAAAATGTAAACTTAAATTCGCCATCACTGCAAACTTTATTGATGAGGTAGAGCTTGATGTTGTACCACTTGACATATGTGGAATTGTTTTAGGGAGTCCATAATTGTATGATCAAAAAGCCATATTCTATTGTCACGAGAAAAAATATCATCTTTTTAAAGATGGAATTGAGTATATTGTTAGAGCACATTGCAAGAAGATGAATTTATCTATTGTAAGTGATGGTAAAATGAAAAGGGTTGTAAATGCTAGTAAGAATTTTGTATTGTTGATATCAAACACAAAGATACCACTGAATCTGAAGCTTTCCAAGGATGTGATGCAAAACTCAAGCATGATTTGGTTGAAGTTGTTAATACATATGAATAGTATGTTTCAGGAACTTGAAGGGTTACCACCTAAAAGAGGAATCCAACATGAGATTCAATTGCAATAGGATGCACCTCTTCCAAACATTGGCATGTATAGAATGTCATTTTTAGAGAATGCAGAAATCAAGAAGCAAATTCAAGAGTTGCTTGACAAAAGGGTCATTAGACCAAGTAGATCTCCTTGTGGATCTCCTATTGTCTTGGTTCTAAAGAAGGATGGTACATGGCACATGTGTGTGGGTTTTAGAGCTTTGAACAAAATCACGGTAAATAATATCTATCCTCTTCCTTGTATTAATGATTTGCTGGACCAATTAAAGGATGTTATTTATTTCACTAAGTTAGATTTGAGAAGAGGTTATCATCAGACCAAGATTCATGGAGGTGATATTTGGAAAACTGCTTTCAAGACAAAACAAGGTTTGTTTGAATGGTTAGTTATGCCATTTGGGGTTTGCAATGCACCTGCAACATTCATGAGAGTTATAAATGGTGTGTTGAGACCATTCCTTGATGCTTTTGTCATAGTCTACTTAGATGATATTATGGTTTTCAATAAGACTTGTGAAGTGCATGTCAAGCATGTCAAACAAGTTTTAGATGTCTTAAAGAAAGAGAAATTGTATTTGAAGATGTATAAGTGTGAATTTGGGAAAGCCTCTTTAGTTTATTTGGGACATATTGTTGGAGGGGTTGGATTAAAGATTAATCCCTCAAAGGTTGAAGTTATTATGAATTGGCCTAAGCCCAATAATTTAACAGAGGTTAGGAGCTTTTTGGAAGTATCCCAATATTGGAGAAAGTTTATTGTTAACTTCTCATTTATTGCAGCTCCACTACATGCTTTGACAAGTGTGAAACATGTCTTTCAGTGGGGAGGCAAGCAATAGAAAGCCTTCGATATATTGAAAGAGAAAAAAATCAACATAACACTAGTTCTTCCACTTCCAGATCTTAAGCAAACATTTGAGATTCAAATTGATGCAAGTAATTATGCCATGGGAGCAATTTTGATGCAACATGGTAAGCATATTTGTTATCATTCTAAATTTTTTACCAATGTAGTAATTAACTATCCAAATTATGATAAAGAGTTGTATGCTTTGGTACAGAGCGTGAAGAAATGGAAGCATTATTTGATGGGAAAAGAAACAATTTTTCATACTGACCATCAACCTTTGCAATATTTACAATTGCAAACCAAGCTACAACAAACAAGACATTTCAGGTGGATGGGATTTCTACAGCAGTTCCATTTGGTAAACAGGTATAAGAAAGGTATATACAATAAAGTTCCTAATATGTTGTCAAGGCCTATTTATAATGCATATGTCATTCTTAAGCATAACTCAATCATGCATGAAAGTTATATTGAAAAGTATGCTCAAGATGACAATTTTAAAGATATTTATGCAACTTTGTGTCAAGGAAATCATGTTGAAGAGTTGGATTATCGTTTTCATAACAAGTTGTTGTATCATCTTGGCAAGTTATGTGTTCCACAGGGTGAAAGAGTCAACATCATAAGGGAAGCTCATACTTCTCTTATTGTTGGCCACTTTGGTGCACGCAAAACAGTTGCGCAATTACAAAGGTATTATTATTGGCCTCGTATGAATGAAAGTGTGTCAATATATGTAAAAGGATGTTCTATGTGTGCTACTAGCAAGCCTAACAATAGAAAGTTGGGTTTGTATACTCCACTTCCTATTCCTTCTTGTCCTTGGGAAAGTATTTCTATGGATTTTGTAGGAGGACTACCAATGTTAAAGAAAGGTCATGATTATCTTTATGTTTTTGTGGATCATTTCAACAAAATGTGTGTGTTGATGCCATGTAAGAAACAAGTTACAACTGAACAAACTGCAAAGATGTTCTTCCAAAATGTATGGGTACACTTTGGGTTGCCCACTTCTATTATTTTTTATCAAGATTCTCAATTTGTCAAGAAGTTTTGGTCAAGTTTATGGGAACTCATGGACACCAAGTTGAAGAAGAGCACAACATTTCATCCACAAACCGATGGCC
Organism: Pinus tabuliformis; assembly: GCA_031772625.1. Taxonomy (NCBI): domain Eukaryota; kingdom Viridiplantae; phylum Streptophyta; class Pinopsida; order Pinales; family Pinaceae; genus Pinus; species Pinus tabuliformis. The sequence goes on along the minus strand of CM062819.1, from coordinate 1,823,472,828 downwards.
AAACAAAAGTGGTAAACAAAACAATAATAAATCTCCTTCATGGATACTACAACAAGTATCCTAAGCTTTGGGATGAACACCTACATTACATCCAGCATGCCTACAACAAAGCCAAGCATTCTTTGACTCAGACATCTCCATTCGAAGTATGTTTGGGATATTTACCAAAATCTCCCTTAGATTTTATCTTTGGGAAAGATGTTGTGGTGGATGGACATAGTGATATAGATAAGGCCAAGTGCTTCATTGAACAAATTCAGTTGGTGCATCAAATGGTACAAGAACAGTTGGAGAAGAGTCAAGCCAAGTACAAGGCGAGACATGATAAGCATTGTGTTGACCACAACTTCTAGGTGGGAGATCAAGTTTGGCTTTATATCAGTAAGGAAAGGCTCCAAGGTGAAGGTAAAAAGATCAAGCCAATCAGATATGGTACTTTTTATAATAACACCTTCCAATTAGATTGACCACCATACATGAAAATTTATGTTGTTGTAAATGTAGAAAACTTGAGATTATATGAGCCTCCTATGATTGAAGATCAAGGAGAGAATGTTCAGATTCCAACAATAGAAGATTTCTCTCCTGAATACTTAGAAGAATTGCAACAAGATACTATTCTTGATAGGAGGATAAGGACTTCACGCATAGGCAATGTGGAGTACCTTCGTGTGGTGCTCAAGGGAACTAATCCAAGTAAGGCCAAGTGGATTGAGATCAGAAGGGTGAGGGAGTTGTACCCTCACCTACTTGTTGACTAAAAACAACCTTTTGGTGGTCCAAAAGCTTATAGCGGGGAGGACTGATTCAAGGGATAAAAAAATTCTCAAAATTGAAAGTGTTTGGAACCAACGATAGATCGTAGTGCTTGTCGTTCTGAATCCAACACCGCTTGAATCGCCTCAAACCGACATCGTATGCTCAAGATATCATGTTCTAAAGTTTTGGCCAAACAACTAAAAAGTCAAGCAGTAGGGTTGACTGGGTTACTGATGGGGCAAACCATACGCTGATGTCAGCATCTGATTCAACATGCATAATGAGTGGTATAGACCAATCACGTGCTGCCATGTAGCAGTACCGTAAAATACTGGTTGGTGCATTTTTATTGGTTGAGGGTACACGGTATGGGCCAATCACGGAGTGACATGTGGCCCAATCCCAGGGAGCTACGTGGCACTTCGGGAAAGGCCAAAATTTTGCAATATGGTCGAAGGGCCTCAATGGGGTTCGACCCCTCGACCTACTACGAGAAAACTCAATGCTCTACCATTGGGCCACGCCAATAGTTCTTCACATATATGGAAGCCTGATTTTATTTAAAATACAATTGTTGGCGCGTTGGTGGGAGGAGCGGGGCACTTGGCCCTAGCCCCTGGTCTTGTCGGCACCCACATGACCATATGTGGGTGGAAGGCGGAGGGGGTGGGTGGTTAGCTCGACCCTCAATTCCGGTGATGCCATACAACCACGGTGTGCAGCGGAAGGGGCAGGCGGAGTGGCACCTAGCACACACCAACCCCTAGTCCCATGAACCGTATGTGACCTTATCCCAAAAATGTAGGAGTTGGAGCGGCGGGGGTGAGCGATTGGCCCTGACCTCCGACCACATGGCACTAATGTGACCCTGATTGACACTTAAGGGTTATTTTCAGATTTATTGAGGCGAAAATTTGCACCATTTTCGCTAGGAATCCCTTTGGTCCTACGCGAATTTGTTGCTCGACAACCAGTGGAAAGGAAAAAGTCTTAGGTTAAGTAGCCATAATTGTAGATTTGCATAACAGTTAGCAAAATTTGTTCAAGGAGGCATATCTTGCTCATTTTTTAACCTTTTTGAGCTCAAGAAGAGCCTATATGGGGGTTTTTAAGCATTCTAAATCCATTGGAAATTTGAGCATTGTAAACTGATGTAATTTCAGATTTGAGCATATAATTGAAGAGGCCCAACATTGGAAGCTAGACCCGGAGAAGTATCCCATGAGGGGTGAACTCCGTTATCAAATTGTTGTTTTGTGTTGTTTTTCATGGTTCATTTTTCTCCATTTTATTTCTACAAACTGAGTTTAAAAACACCAAGTTTATGTACTTTTGCAACTAGATCCATTGCCCACAAGACATAAACTTGCTTGCAAATTTTTAAGAAACCTTCAAGTTTTTAATTTCAAATCATTTACTCAAATAGATTTATTTTTCTAATTTCTTTTCAAATTTCAAATGGGTCTTTATTTCAATACAATATTTTGACCAATGACAAATATTCATTTGACTCAATAAACCCTAGAAGCATGAAGAATATGCTTGACGTAGATGACCAATTAACTTAAGGATGAAAACCATGCTTATTAGATAATATTTATTTTTCTTTTTTTGATGTTTACATGAAATATACAATAACATAAGTACAATAGCAATTATGAAGATCGAACCTGGTTACATTTTCAAATAGCTAACACTGATATGCACATTTAGCACAACAACAACATATCATAACCCAAACTGGGTGTAACACAACACCGTCAAACCCGATGATAAAACATGCAATGCAACATAAAACAATTAGTGGATCTAAACCAAGAAATAACCTTGGCCATGCCAACATTGATATCCACACATTATAAATTAGATTTGTAACCTAGAGAAGTATCAACAAACTCATTGGTCTCCAAGCCCCTCAAACTATGAGAACATTCACATGTACATCTCATTAAAGATAGACAAGAATACATGATTCCTTTATAAGCGGTGTTGACACAACCATTGTTATGGTCCATAACAACATCATTTCACATTCATAATTCAATAGAAGTACAATTGAAGAAACTTATTTGTATAGATTAATGATTGATAATCGAGGGAGGGACTTCCACTTTCCACCCAACTGTAGGCCAGCTACATTACAATCTTTCTTGTAGCTGGCCGCCCCTAAGCCGGATTCAGATATTGAGGAGGTAAGTTCTCAAGGGAATTAAATTGATGCTGATCAATAGTTGATCACACAGGAATCCAGAGACCACCTTGTCTCTATCCACTTAGTTCAGGATTATATCCCCCAGTGTCTCCACCAATTCAACCAGGAATCCAGAGCACACGACTATCCATTTGCTAATCCTGCAAATATCATAAACACACAGAGCTTTCCCTATGCTAACCGGGGATCCAAAGTACATCAAGTTTCCACATGCTCAACTTGGCAGGGCTCTAGAACACACATTGTCTTCACTTGCTTCTTCTCTTCAACCTTACTTTTTAGCGTGCTTCTGCTCTAGTACCAACGCTTGTTCCTAATGTTATTCCTTTACTTTGTGAGTTCACTTGCACTCCCCCATATTCCCAACCCAACATACGAGCACCCACAACACACAAGTTATGTATGTGATACGTTACTAATAACAACCATGCTTAATTCTAACGTTCTCTTCTCTGAATGTTTTTCCTTCTCGTCTATTGAATGCTTTTTGCTACTGTTATTTTTCCATTGGTTCTCTTTTCTTCCCCATCGACCTCCTCATTGTTATTTGTGGGTTAACCACATCCCATAACCCACAAGGAAACATAGGTGGTATGGGCTTGTCCTCTATTCAAGAAGCCCATACTCCACCTCCCTGCCTTCCCTACAGGACATTAAACCCAATCAGGAAAGCCGATGGCCATTAAATGAACAACATGAGTTGATCAATTCAAAAGCAATTCCTCCTCAAACTATGATCCATTTCCACTCCTATCAGATAGTCATTGTTTTTACATTTCGATAATATTTACATGAATTACGAATTCATCATGATAGTTACAAGAGGGGTAGCCAAAAGGGTTGTTAAAAAAGCAACCATGCATCTCAAATTGATGTTAGTTGATGCTCTTATAGGGTGAAACCTTACATAAAAATTAACAAAATTGGAAAGTTCAGGCTATTGTATATAAATTTTCTCATGAGCTTGAAGTCATAAAAAATCTAGTCTCAATGGGCTTCAAAACTATAGTACCTAGTAGTAAAAACTTGCCAAAAAAAGGCCTACAAGTTTACATGATTTTGTGAACATGTTATAAATAAGAACAAGGAGTATGAAAACCACCATGAACTCTGACCCTATCCTAGTATGGAATTGCAACATGTAGATCAATAATTCCTAAAATTGAGTTACTAACTACGTTACGAATTGATGGAGTGCTAGCCTTCCTTTGGTTCAAAGCCATTTGCACATCTTCAATTTATTGGTTCAAGATAGTAATCTCATCCTCAAAGCGTTGAAGGAGTGTTTAATGCTCAATGATCAATTCCATGGTTCTGATGAAGCTTGAAACTAGCTAATTATGCCTCATTTGTAGTTCAAAATCTTAATTCTACAATTGTTACAGTTGTCCCCATGAGGTGCCATCAACTCCTTAAGTAGTAGCAATCAATTCACCCATTCCACAATATCTTTCTCTCTATGATAATATGTCAAGGACTCTACTACAAGAGACAAATTCTCAACTAAGGTTGGATGTAGATCACCTTTGCCCCAAAACCTCAACCATAGTCCTCACTCCATTGGAGACTTCCTTGCACAAATAACAATTGGAACTGCAAATAACAAAAGATGAATCCTCGCAACAACACACACGTATGTCAAGAGTTTTATAACGTTAGTGTCATATTTACCTAATTCACCACGATGAGAGAGCCATCCATTAGTGCTAATTAAGTTGATTATAACACGATTAAGGAACCAAATTCCACCACAAATTATGATTCTGAATAGAGCTACGATTGCCATCCTTAGCTTCTCCCTCCAATCTCTTCCTAGTTCCCATGCACCGAGCAAATGTTTCATAAAATTGGCTTATGATCACACTCTTGTCCATATTTAATCTACCTTAGATTATTATGTTTTGCATAATGAATTTGATAGTTAGTTTGGATGACACGTGCATAGTTCATCCATATCTCTTGGTAACATACCCTGCCAATACTTCCACCCTTGCCTCATCAATGCTGGGGGTCAAGATAATTCCACCCTACCAACCCCCTCAACCAAGGGGCACCTATATAAACAATTGCATGCTTCAGTTCATATGTTACTGCTATTTGTAGTCAGGCCTTAAGGTGGCTAAACTTTCTTAAGCTCTTAATAAACCTCATTAAAGGAGAGGAAAGTACCCTTCTTTCTCATTGATCATTAGAGCTTTAATGGCCAAATCCATTCCCTTGTTAGCCATATGATCAATTGCTTGATTGTTCCGATGTAATACATGGGACATTGAAACACAAGGAATCTTGTTTAATAGAGATATACGAATGCCCTTCAACATACATCTCTAGGGCTAGTGTCAATTATCAAGTGACATATAAGGTTCATTGAATCTCTTAAATAATCAGATTGTTGATATTTTTGGACATGCTTGAGTTAATCCTTGAAAAATAGTGTATGCCTCTGCTTGATTGTTCATGTCGTATCCCAAGCCCCAAGCATAAGATAATTCACTGGGATAAAGAATAACCCACCCCCTCCTCTTAGCTCCCGCCACCCCTCATACTATCAAAATTCACGAGACTTAATTTTAGTAATTTATAAAAAATGAATATCGTTGCAATAATGCCTTGTGTAAACCATGTATATGCCTTAAGAAATTACAAAGATGTAATTTAGTAGTAAAATATTGAAAAGAATTTACAAGAACTAGCTATTTCATTCTCTATACACCCTACTCATGGGTTCAACTCTTTGGGACTAATATAAAGCATAAAATAATTAAAATGTAAAAAATGACAACATTTAGGGTAAAATTCTACAAGTTTTTTTCCTAGATGAAATAGCGATTTTCCCAAAATTGGATGAAAGAGCGATTTTCCCACTCGTAGGATAATGTCACTAGGGTTGTGTGAGGCTTGATTAAGATTGGACACTCCATAAGACAATTGTTATCCCCCACAAGTGGCTTCCACCTTCAATCCCTCCCCATGAGATTTGAATCATTGACCTAATGGGGACTAAACCGTACACAAATCAATTGATTTACACCTCATAGGTAAAGTTAATTTAAAACTACTTATAATTCTCCTTTGGACTTGAAAGACTTGCTTTTCATAATGTATGGTGCCTTGAATTCATGCAACATTTGTAATATGTGGATGTGCCTAGGTGTAAATGTCTCTGGTATGGAAAAATGAAATTATTAGCCATTCTTTTTGGTATAATAACTTACCAACATAATGTGACAACGAACCTTTATGTTTTATAGTCAACTTCTTATTTTTCTTATTTTTGGAAGGCAACCTTTAAAACTCTTTATCATTTAACTAATAATAACAACGATAATATAATTTTAAGGTCACAACCTCACACATTGATTTGATTGTTAAAGTTTATAGAGGTGCACATTATTTACTCCCCTTTGGATTTGAATCTCTTTCCTCTTAATAGGAAACCCATGCTCTTAACCACTAGGCCCACGTAAGTTGTAATTTTGGCAACATAACGTGGTAAGAATATTTAAGTTTTCTAGTAAACTTTTTCAGTGTCTTATCTTTGGAAGACAACCCTTCATGGACATAGAGTTTCTTGGATTGTGTAAAGCATGTTGCATGACAATTAAACATAATCAAAACTCTTTGTCATATTTGGATCCAAATAAGAAAAGATTTATTTATGAATGTATGACATTGCAAATGTTGTCATTATTTTACTTAGCACGTTAATGCAATAGTTTATGCTTTATTGTAGTTGTAGATCTTGGTCAAAGTGACCATGGTGGGGGATCGAGGTGACACATTTGTGAGACATATAAATCAAGGTTCCTGTTATCATTAGTAAGGAGCTTCTTGTGATTCAATTTGTTTAGCTTATTTGACCTAATCTTGTTGATCCATCAAAAAACAACCTCAACATAATGCTTGTTATAGTGTTTACAAGAGTTATGAGTGACATAACCACTAAAATCTACTCAATATTTCAATGTTTGTTCACATATTGAGCTTCCCATTGCGACTTCGACTATTTTGAGCGAAAGTACTTTGAAAATCTCGAGAAAACTAAAATTTATAAACATCTATTCATCTTAAGCTTAAGCTAGCAATTAAATAGATAAACTCCTAACCTTAATCATAAAAACTTTCCTCTTAATATCAATTCCATTTCCACTATTGCTTTATATGATATTTTGTATATATATATATATATAATTATAATTTTTTTAATATAAAAAATTTAATCTTCTTCCATAAATTTAATGTAACCTATTTGAAATGGAAATCTAAAAAATTAAACATTATAACTATTAAACTAAATTAATAACACTTATTTCACTTAAGTAAATTTAATTATAATTTCCAAACACATTCCAAAATTTAATGAACCGTAGCAAAATCAATTTTATAGATAAGAATCACCAATCTAGATGAGAATGACCATTCCATTTATAAATAGTATACAATGACCATTCCAATCATAAGTACAAATACCAGCGGGTGCATTAACATGTCACTATTTTCATTCATTCGAGAGTCCCCTTCATGACTGTGAAATTGCTTTTGAACTTTATGTTACGGTAGACCGTGCAACGTGCTCCACGTTGGAGGCATGGGCATATGGATGAATAGGGTGACAGAGGAACTGAATTTTTCATGTCACCCAAATTTTCTTTCACAAGATAAATGTCTTGTGCTTCTGCTTCTTCCTTCTGGTTGATGATTAACGCCGCATGTCTTTCGGAACCCTCTGGATTCTTTAAATAATCATAACGATCACCGTCATCTTGCACAACGAGGAGGAGACGAGACGAAAGAGGGGGAGGAAGGAGGGAAGGCAGGGAGGCACTGAAGGAGGTCGAGGGTTCGATTCTGGGCAGCTGCCATGTCTGCAGCAGTCTGCGGGAAGCGTCTGCCGCCTTTCGAGGACGTCCACGGATCGCCTCCCATTGTTGCGAAAAGACTGCGTTACACCTCCTCCTTCTCTCCTTCTGACAATCTCTCCAGGCTTATAGCCCTATTTCCGGCCATGGATCCTCAGGTCGGTATTCTTTTCATTCATTTGCCCGTATTTTGTTATAATTTCTTTACAATTATTGTAAATTAAACCCGCCCCCGCTGCACAGGGTTTCTTTTGCTGTGATTGCCCCCACCGGGATCCGTTCCCGTGTCCTTTCTTTCGAAACCCTGTTGGCTGTGAGGGTTTCTGCCAGTAATAATTTTAATTCAAATTGGATACGGTTTGGTTTTTTTCACGGCCTTCTCAACCTACTTGACAAGATTTTAAGGCACCCGTCCTACATTTTCTCAGAGCGAAGGGTCGCCTAGGAAATGTTTATTTGGGGTCTCTATCGGTTGCCTTCACTTATTTTTCAGGCATTTTTTTTTTAAGTTATGGAGAACTACATCTTAGTAAAACGTGCGTCTCTTATTTTCATTCGTAGATAGCAGTGTTGATCTGCCTTCCAGGACCGTGCAATTAGTAAGTAATTTAGTGATCTTTCATTGTCTGATTAATTAGGGTAAAGTGAGTTATATAATCTCTACTAAAATGGTTTAGGCCCTAGGTCCATCCCCATATATTGTTAAAAATAAAATATGTTTCAGTGAAGATAATAGCCATTTCACACATACTTCTCCGAATGTATCTTATATCAAGTTTGACTGAATTCGGTGCTTTTTTCTTCATTCTTAATATACATGCTGATCTACTTTGAGAAGTTTTTAGGGATTGTCATAATTATTGCATTTAAAAATATTTAGCCTAATTTAATTCCAGACAAGTGTTCTAAAGTGGCATATAGAATGTTTTGAACTCTTAAAACATGCCTCGCTTCCTGTGTGCCTTTAAACCATAAAGTGATTCTTAGGATGAAAAATTAACTTGGACTTGGGTTATATGGTGGGATTATGATCTATGCAAGGTATAGAGAGAGAGCTTGATGTCATATTCAGGCAAATTAGCTGTTACTTCAGTTTCCATATTTAAATTGTAGATTTTACCTCAATTTTACCCGTTTTAAGACAGATATGGTTATGTGATTTCTGCGGGGTTGATACTTGTATTCTCATTTAATGTTGGCCTTTTAGGACTATATTTTATTAGATGCTCATTCTCTTGTATGTAAACATGGTGTTTGGATTCTAGAAGAAATGTACTCTCTGAGTCCTAAATTTCCAGTTTTCGTTGTCAACTTTCCTTAAGCAGATGGTGTAGATTGAGTTCAATGCACATCAGTTTGGTCATTTGCAGCGTGCCTAGTTATGCAAGGCCACAGTCTATGGACATATTAATAATTTTAGAGTTGGTTGTATGTGTTAAAGAAATCCCAATATATGAGGGGTATTTGAAATGTGTTTTGAGTTAAAGAAATCCCAATATATGAGGGGCATTTGAAATGAGTTTTTTTATTAAGGTCAAGACTCGAGCTATTATATATGCCAGTCTTTTCAAGCCATAGTTTTCCAGCAGCTTTGTGGTGTTCTGTCCTAGTTCAAGACCGAACTGGCCTGATAGGCTGGTTTGGATCTGGAATGTTTCTCAAAAAATTTGGTGCCACAAACTCGCCATTATGACCAAGAAACCTAAAAAATCAAACAAAAAAGAAAAAATGCTCCGATCCTTGTCCAGTTCCAGTTCTGATAACTTTGTTTAAATCACCAATAATCTATATTTCCTATTGTGTAATGGTCTTAAAAATTGTTCAGCAAAAGTTCTAGAGAGACAGCCTTTCACATAAACCTCACCGGTTGTCTTTCACATAAACCGCACTGGTTTCATACTTCGCCACTCGTGTGCAAATACTTTGTAGCCCATCCATGCTTCAGCCATGATTGACATAGATCTTATCAAAGTCTGATCTTCTAGCATAAATCAAATTAAATAATTTTTTGCAGCCATACTAATCATTTTGCTTTCTTGTGGGTTTTTAAATATTGATTTGTGTTGTTGATTATTGGCTTGTGCTCTATATCTTGCCACCTGGAGAACTTTCCTTGGGTATGGGTACCCCCAATATTGCCAATAGTGTGGGTACTTGTTGCCAAAGTGCAGGTTTGGGTATGACTCATGAGCATGTCACTTTTCATCTCAAATTCTGATTTTTTGGTTTTGTAATTTTAAGGTGCCTACTTTTATGTTCGCATGTTCATAAGAAGGGAAATTTCACATATTAGTTTTGGAGCAAAATAAAGTAAAAATATGACATGAAAATGATAATTGGAAAACTATATGCCATTGGAAAGGAGATTCAATGGTGAATCCACTAGCATCAAGTCCACTACCTAACAAAGAGGAGACGAATGGATTTCACTACATGGAATTTGTAGATTCATGAAAATCTTGCAAATATGGGGAAGGTTTGATAACTTTTAAAACCTTTATTGATGATTCTACTTTGATTAAGGGCTTAAGTGGGAGTTTTAGAGACTCTGGACCAAACTTCTATGCTTACATGGGCCCTTGATTAGGGTTTTAGCCTTAGGTCATCAATTGAGGTTGATTGAGGTTTTAAACTGTAATTGAGGTCTTAAAACCTAGATCAAGGTTATCACTTGATGTAACTTTTATGAGAGAATTTTCACCCTTTTCACTTTTCTAAGAGTGACAAATGTGTGGATTTGCTCACTATTTTCATTCAATATAATCATTCATTGTTCATCCTTTTACATACAATATATAATTTGTATATATTTGTGTGTGCTATGTGTGCCACTTCTATTTACGCACGGTTGAGGATTTATAATACCTCAATCAAGGGTTTACAACACATCAATCGAGAGCTTAAGTAAGACTTTTAGAGACACTTGATGAAGGTTTTGTTCTTTCTTAAGCCTTTGTTAGTGTTTTAGGCTCTTGATTGAGGTTGATGGGGATTTGGAAGTCCTAATCGAGGGCTAAAGTCTAGATCAAGACTATTCCCTAATTGAGGGTTTATGAGTTAATTTTCACAACATTCACTTGTTAGAATGCATGACATAGATTCACCTACTATTTTCATTCAATGCAATCATCCATTTCTTTCAATATATATATATATATATATATATATAGATTGAAAGAAATGGACAACAGTGGTGGAGAATATAACATAATCTTGCCCAAAAGTGACTGGCAAATATTTCTTCAGAAAATCTTGTCCTAACAAAATGTTAGCACCAGTATCAAAACTATACAAAGTGACAAAAACCTGTACATCATTCAAGAAAATGGGAAATTCAGGAGCTATGTGACCTATTTCCATTAAATCACCAGTGATAGCCCTGAATTGGAGTTTAGTAGGCTGCCAATAATAATGTGGAATGGCTTTGTATTTGCAGCAGCTACTCATAGCACCAGAATCTATTTGAGCATCCAAAGTATAAGGTTTAATGCTAGGGACTTTAATTCTTATTGGAATAACCACTCTATCTCCAATGCCCATAACATTAAACAACTCAACATTTTTCTTTGGGGATATCTCTTCAATAACTGGAACATTTTTCACCAGTAAACTTGTTAATTTAGAATTACAATCATCATAATTAGAAATAAGTAATTGAAGCTTGGATGACAACTGTATCATTTCTGACCTTGTATGATGAATTGAAGATTCCAAATCTGTGATCTTTTTCTTGAGAGCATCAATTTGATTCATACCTGGAGATACGGAAATCTGCAAAGGTTTGAACATTGAATCGAACTCTCTTTCGATGAACTCATCCTCATCTCTTTCTTCTTCTGAAAATATTTCTTTTTTTTAGATGGCAGTTGTTTCTCAAGATTCTCAACTTTTTCGGTCAATCTTCTTCTTGCTGTAAATTGGACTGGATCTAACTGTGCGAGATCAGCTTTGACTACTGCAATCTTTGCTTGTATATCTCCTGAAGATTTTAAACTGAACATTTTAATATCAGGAATGAATGTTTCATCAGAATCAGATGATTCTGAATCAATTGTGCACCTGAACAGAGGAGAAACAAAGTCTTTGTGCACCAGGAAAGCAAACACGGCAGTCCTTCGCCTTCACAGCTCTCTACTAGCGCCTTATCGCCAACTTAGATTCGTGGACAGTAGCTCAGACAAATACAACTCAATGGAAAAACCAGACAGTATCAAATAGCTTGGACAAAGTACCAGATGGCTCCGATACCATTTCTACACAGAGTCATTCCAAAATAAAACATGCTCAGTTTCTATTAACTTCTCAGGTAATTACAGACATCCAAATATGAGAATAGCACTCCGTGATGCAAGCAGATCGAGAAAACTTCTCGCAGATGCAAAGCAGGGAGACTTAGTCTCAGACAGACTCAAAAGACTCAAACTAACATCACAGACTATAGAGTTAAAACTCCGTGGTGCAAGCAGATCGAGAGAACTTCTCGCAGATGCAGAGCAGGGAGACTTCACTCAGACTCAAACTTCTCAGACCCTCTCAAAATCCTCCCCCAAATGAACTTACAATGCTAGTATTTATAATATCCTAGCAGGTCATCCGGTGAAAACTTTTAGCGGGAACTTGAAACCAAACGAATCCAACTTTCGGCTAGAACATCATGCAAGATGTCTATCACGAAAGGACCTTGTACAAAAAGTAATGAACAGCTCTAAAGATTCGGGCAAGTGGGGACAACCACTTGTTATCTCGTCCCTTGGAGGCTAGGCCATATGGGGATCGAATCATGATATATCTAAAAACGAAAAGATGGCCGAAATCTAGGACATCGGCTCTTTTACAAAAGTAATTACACAGTGGAGATTTTATTCGGACTAAATCCCACGGAAACCAGAAAACAATATATGTATAAATATAGCAGGATAAAAGTAATTACACAGTGGAGATTTTATTCGGACTAAATCCCACGGAAACCAGAAAACAATATATGTACAAGTAAAGCAGTATATGGAAGGATATCATCTGAGTGATCCTTCCAATCAATCACTGTTAGCGCTGTCATTATAATCATGTGCATGAGTATCTGGGACAGCTGGATCAATATGACCAAGTCTGGTTTGGTTAAGTTCTATTAATTCATTAATTAGTTCTTCATTATCTGGAGCAAGCACTTCGTATGGTACAGATTCATCTAGCCAATATGGTGCGACATCTCTGGTACAACAAAAGAATGGAAATGTGTACATGAATGGAGGCATGTCTTGCTCGTCCACTGATATCAATCCTCTAAATCTGACGGAAAGTCTAAAGGACTCATCTTCTTCATTTGGAATGACAATTGTGTGGCAGTGGATGAACTCAAACTCTAAGACATAATAATTCTGGACAGCTACATGCATTTCCCAATGGAGAATTCTGACAAACTCAGCAAAAGTCCTATCAAAAATATTTTTAGCTCTGGGCAAATACCTAAACATAAATAGCTTAAACCATGGACTCCACCAATTGTTAGAAGGGTCTATAGCTGCTGCATAAAATATGACCTTAACCGAACCATGTATCCTAGCTCTCTGATGAATAGAGAAATAGTCTGATCATGTCCAGTCAATGTTTTGAATGCATCCAAAATAAACAACATCTGGTTCTCTAGACAATGCATAATAAACACGCCATGGCCTAATCCTATATGGTAACTCTTTTGTATATGACCATCTAGACTCTTCAGAGTCAAACCATTTTTGCAAAATGATCTGTCTCAGGCATAATGGTAAGATTAGGAACTGTTTTGAAAGACATTCTAGACAAAACTCATAATGACAGTTACTACAGACTGTGACATACGTGACTCTGCTAGACTTGACATGACTGGACTGACTTGTAGAAGCTTCATGCTGGTGAAGAGGTCTGAACATCTTGATCTCTTTGATTTCTTGAGCACCTTCTCTGGTAAGCATGTCAGCAAGATAATTTTCTGCACCAGACTTGTAAACAATATCAAAATCAAAACCTTCAAGCCATAGTGCCCACCTCAACACTCTGGTACTGCCTTGTTCTAACAATCTTTTGTTTGCCAGCATCTGTTTCATATGCTTTAAGTCTGTTCTGACAATAAATTTAACACTTTTCAAGAATAAGTGAAATCTCTTTTTTCCTCTCTTTATTGCAAGTATTTCCTTATGAGATTGAAGGATACTTTTTCTCTGTATCATCAAAAGATCTTGAGGAATAGGCACAAACCAGTTCTTTTATATATATATGGCACTTCTATTTTCTCTTTATGTTGGATTAGAGTATGAGCTGCAAAGTTCATAGGACATACTAGTGTCAACGAATGGATAGTTTGTAGATCACTTCTCACCTCTATGTCGAGATAGGTTGGAAGAAAGAGGTGATCAACTTGATGTGGCAAGCTTTGGATAAATCATGTAAAGCTTCTTGTGTTGAGTAATCTCCTTGCTTATGAAGAGTTCTGTCAAGATATTGAAGGAAGGTCGTAAGCGACCCATTTGACCCAATACAAACATTTATATCTCCCTTAGATCTCATAATATATCTGAAGTTGAAGTGCTTCTCAAACACAATCTCTTGTAGATGGAACAACTAGCAAATCCTCCTAGGGTGTTTTGTATATATTTTTTTTTGGTTCATGTGTTGAGACATGTTTGGGGGATTGAAGTTTCGATCACTTGGATGCACAAGGGGTTGTCAACATGTTTTTTGCCAATTGTGCTACCACTCGCAAACTCTAGGGTGTTTTTGTATTGTTTTGTATTGTTCACTTAGTTATTTATGCATCACTTTAACTTGCCCATTGACATTTTCTTTTCCAGATGTAATATACCTTTTTTTTGAGGAAAGAAATCAGCCTCCCTCTCAGTGCTAGGGCTAGGGTGAGGTTGCTGGTACTAGGCCAGTGTCACTTAAGAGTTACAAGGCCTGAAGCCAATACAATAATATTCAGAGGCATGAATCCATTGCAACAATATTTATCAGAGCATTATAACTCATCATGTCAGTAGGGGGGATTTGAACTGTGGGGTGGGGAAGATAACAACCATTCCACCCAATTACCCAAGATAACCCCAATTGACATGTAATATACCTACATGTATATTATTGCTATTTAATAAATATCATAAATGGATAACGATGTTGTAATGTTTTAATGATGTTAGATACATGATGAGTTGTCCCCCTTTATGAAAGGGCATGACTTGTCACTTGTCTTGTGTATTTATACATGTTAGGGCAAATCCATGAAGGTGTGTCACACATTATATTGAAATGTGGTGATAAAAGTTGATATTTTAGATATGTTTTAATTGAAGCACTTGAAACTCATATATGCCCTACGAATTTGTTGTGCACTAAAAATATAATTTGTAGGGAATTGTGTTACCTTTCTAATGATGTTATTTTTGAAAATCTTTAATGTCTTTTAATATGTAAAGTTTGCTTTTAATCAAAAGTTTGTACTTGCAAATTTATGAAGAAGAACAAGCAAAGGTGGAGAAAAATGTGCATTCTTTTAACATTGAAAATGAATTGGAGAAAGTTAACCAATGACTTGTTTACAACAAAATTTCATATTTAAATGTACAGTTAAAAAATAATAAATACGAGCATGATCTACATGGAATATAGTTTATCCCACATATTTTTAATTTCTTTTGAAAGAAAATACTTTCAATTATATTTTGAAATTGAGTAATTAATATTTGAATTGCATTTTATACAACTTTGTGTTCATAACAATTTCTTTGTCATGTTTATGTAAGCTAAAAAAGGTAGAAATACACTTTTGAAGAGTAAACATCAACGAGTATCCTGATTTCTACATTTTGGTTGTGTAATTTTTAAGATGCCTATATTTATCTTGGCATGTTCACAACAAGGAAAACTTAATGTATAAGTTTTGGAGCAAAAAATAAAATAAAACTATGACATGCAAAAAAGAGAACTATATGCCATTGGAAAGAAGATTCAATAGTGAATCCATTAGCATCAAGTCCACTATCTAACAAGAGGAGATTAATGGATTTCACTACATGAAATTCACAACGTCATGAAAATATTGCAAACATGGGGAAGATTTGATAACTTTTATACCCTTTATCGATGGTTATACTTCATTTAAAGGCTTAAGTGGGAGTTTTAGAGACACTCGATTAAGGTTTTGTGCTTACTTGGGTCCTTGATCGAGGTTTTAGGTCATCGCTTGAGGTTGATTTAGGTTTTAAACCATAATTGAGGTCTTAAAACGTAGATCAAGGTTATCCCTTTATCTAGTGTTTGTGAGAGATTTTTCACCGTTTTCACTTTACTAAAAGAGCGATATGTTTACGAATCACCCACTATTTTCGTTTAATATAATCATCTATTATTCATTCTTTTCCATATGATAAATATTATATATATATTTGTGTGTGCCACTTCTATTTACGCATGATGATAATACCTTGATCAAAGGATTTATAATACGTCAGTCATACGCATCAATTGAGGGTTGAAGTGAGACTTTTAGAGACCCTCGATCAAGATTTTGTTCTTCCTTAAGTCCTCGGTTAGGGTTTTAGGCTCTTGATTGAGGTTGACAGGGCTTTGAAAATCTAGATTAAAGCTCTTCCTTGATTTGAGGGTTTGTGAGTTAATTTTCACCACCTTCACTTTAAGAGACCCTCGATCAAGGTTTTGATCTTCCTTAAGCCCTAGATTAGGGTTTTAGTCTCTTGACTGAAGTTGATGGGGCTTTCAAATCTAGTTTAAAGTTATTCCGTGATTGAGGGTTTGTGAGTAAATTTTCACCACCTTCACTTGCCAAAAGACTTGACATAGATTCACAAATAAACTTGCTATTTTCATTCAATGCAATCATCCTTTTTTTCAAGATCTTATATATTTTATATATATTTTTGTGCAATATGTATGCCACTTATTTATGTGGGATTAGAGTACGAGCTACAAAGTTCATAGTACATACTATTGCCCATGGATGGGAGAGTTTGCAAAACACCTAGTACCTCTATCTCAAGGAAGAAGGAGGTGATCATCTTGGTGTGGTTGGCTTTGGATAAATCTTGTAAGTCTTGTGTTCAAGCAATCTTTTAGTTATGAAGAGAGCCCTTGGCGCCTTTGATCAAGACACTAAAAGGTGGTCATAAGCTGCCTATTTGACACAATACAAACAATTATATATCCCTCAGATCTCATAATCTATGGGCAATCTGAAGTTGAAGTGCTCCTTAGACTATCTCTTTTAGATGGGACAACTAACAAATTTTCCTAGGGTGTTTTTGTATTATTTTCTATTGTTACTCTTAGTTGTTTATGCATCACTTTAACTCACTCATTGACATTTTCTTTTCCATGCATTAAGTTTTAAACTTTAGAGTATTTCTTATTTCCATCTTGCTTTATTTAGTGGTGGTTCTTTGTTCTCCCACCATGTTTTGGTACTATTGAACTTAGTAGTGCCATTGCCCTATTTGTGTTCATTTATTGGACATTGATGAAACTATCTCATCTTTTCTCCACTTGCAATATATGGTGATTAAATGCAACATGGAGTTGGTGAGAACAAACTTTCCAATGACTAAGTTGAATTTTGAGGCCATTTGGTGAAAGATGCATGGTGTGGTAGTATCAATGGACATTAAGGTTCTTCTTTAATTGCAAAAAATATTCATGTGAGAAGGTCATTTTAGGACCAAGAGCATGGTTTAGCAGGGGTGGGGTGGTGTGAGAGATCTAAGTGACGTGGACATATTATTGGTATGTGTTTTCTTTGATTGCCCATTGATCTCTTGTTTCTTAGGTAGAGGGTGGCTAGGGGTGTTGCTCAAAATAAATGTTGGTGGACTAAAGAAGTGAAGAGGCTTTCAAGAACTAGTGTTTCCTTCACCTTAAGAGGCTTGTGGAGGTAATCAACTTTGGAGAACAAAGGGCCAAATATTGGTATCTTTCTCGTCTTGTTAATTCGCTCATTGAGTGTATTTTGTGAAGAAAAGTTTGAAAATGCTTTCAAGGTGCAAGAGGCATGTGCTAAATTTATTTTGGTTAATGGTTCCTGGGATGGTTCATTTACAATAGACCATATGCCACAACATGAACTCTCTCAATATAAATCCATTCAACTAGTAGTAGATTATGCTCCCAAACTTCATCTCTATGGAATGTAGTAAGTTTCATTATAAATTCAGAGATGCATCTTAGAAGAAATGCCTATAATCTGCATACAAAAACACTAACATTGAAGCATGGAAAGAGACCCATACCCTTGTTGAGTTGGGGTTGGAAGTGGGCTATAGGTTAAAGTTATAGCCTATGAACTAGACCTCCAAATAAGTAGAAGTTCTGGTGCTTTTCATCTTGTCATCTTTAAAGAAATTGAAATATGACAAAGCATTCTTATATGCATTAACTATCATGACCTTGGTTTTGCTAAGGTTCACAATGCCATATATTTGCCATCACAAAAGTTGGTGAGTATTCAAGTTGCCTCTATAGGCCCTTAGGGGAGGTGGAAAAGATGTGATTTAAGAGGTATCTCATTAATGTGTTCTTTTTGAGATATGTGCGACTCATCAATGTAAGTTCCAAATAAGGTTGATAAGAGGTGGCACCCTTATTTGACCCTAATGGTGGTCATAATGAAAGTTATAAAGGCTTTATGATGTATGAATCTATCCTATGGTTATTGTTATAGCAAAATCTAGTAGGCCTAGTTCCAAGCCTCACTAGGGAAATCTAAACCTTATGGTAGTGAGTGGTTGACCACTACTGTCACCTCAATGACCTTGCTTCAGTGGTATTAGTGGTGAATTAAATCCCACAACGTTGGCTTCCCTACATAGATCACCTAAAGGACATTCAATAAGGTTCAAGGTGATGTAAGGTCTAATTCTTGGGATAAGGTATGGACGAAGCCTAGAAGGCTAAGATAATCTTTACCAGGGTTCAAGTACTCTATCCTTAGACCTCTTAAATATGCTAGCAGGTTGTTGTAAGTGAGGGTTTGAGAGATATTCAATGATATGGTATGTAATGCCATATAACAACTAGAAGAAATAGCCTTATAAGCATAGATTAATGAAGGATTAAGGGTATCAATTAGGCATGCGAGGTTTAGGGTAGGAAAGTAAGTTTCTATGGCTTAAAAAACATGCATAAAACAACAACAAAAGAGATACATCAATCCTAGTTTTAGGGTTTTACCATTCAATTAATGCTAGATTTTTCCATTTTCAAGTATTAAATGCAATCCCCATTAAGAGGGCAATAACACATCAAGTAATATTCAAAGTCACAGGGCACGTCCCTCAGGGTCACGTGTCCCGTATTTGATGTGTCAGACACGAGATACAACCGAAAATGTGTCCAAAACGGTTTTTATCGTGTCCTCCAATCGCGAGATGCGTTTTCGACGTGGTGAAAACGTGCCCTAACGTTTTTGCCTCTTAGGACACATGTCCCACGAAAATTCACTCATAAAGCCCATGCATGATTTGTTTTTTTGTTTTTTTTCGGTCATTTTTCGCCATCAAAGCTCGCTGGAGTCACTGCCAAGTTTGAACTTGTTCATTGTTTGCTCGCTGGGGTCGCAGTTGTGTTGTGTTGGAAATTCCTTCGACAGTTCCCAACTGTCAACTTCACATCGACTTGGGTCTTGGAGAATAGTGTTCATCATTTGGAGCTCGTGGTTTGGAGCATAAATTTCTTGTTTTGGAGCATGTGGGGGTCAGGTTAGCATTTTCTTGTATTCCATATGCCCATATCTATATAATTTGTATCAATGTATTCAAGTGCCTTTTCAGGTGTTGACTGCCAGTCACGATTTTTAACTTTTGAAATAGCTTTTTTCATGGTCTCTAGCTCGATTCATTTGCTTGTTCTATAAATATCCATCCACAAACATTTCCAATGTTTTGAAATTTGGTTTTCCTCCTTTTTCTAAAACATGTTCAAGAAAAGACTCTGTGGCCTGCTTTTTAAATCATTCCTTTTGTGATAAAGGCATCAATTAGTACATTGGGAACTCTAATATCATAACTTAGGTCATCGAATTCCCACTCTTCAAAACATTTTTCGGCTCCCTGCATATCTCCAAGTTTGACCAATGAAGAAAGCATGCATATATAGCCATTGTGTTGTTTTAATTGCAAATTTCAATGGCTATAGAGAGTTGACTTAAATATATAGGGCTCTGCCTAGTTGAGTATGTCTTGCAATTTCCCACATTTTCCGGGATGTGCAACTTGAGTAAGTCAGATTCATAAACTAGTCAACAAGAGAGCTAGAACTGTCGAGAAAGAAATATTAGTGTCTGATGTCACATGTGCAATATGTAGAATGCCCTGTTGAGATCCTTGATTTGGTCCTCAATATGTTTAATAAGTTAATAACATGGAGATTCAAGAATGAATATTGAATTGTGAGTAATGAATGTCATTGATGTAGTAAATTAATAAACTAATACTATATTTTAGTAACGTAATATGGATCAAGAACTATATATATATATATATATAAAACGTGTTCCTCGTGTTGGAATTTCTAAGTCTAACTGTTAGAATCCTTCATGTACTTTTTTGATTTATTTCTTCCTACTTGTTCTGTTAATTAACAAGTTATTTACCATGTAAATACTAAAAATAGATACAAGTACATGCTCAACACATACAAATCATCAACTAAAGGAAAAACAAGAACACAAGTGACACCGTTATTTTTGGACTAATGTCCCTGGAAAAACCTAATGCGGGAAAACTGGTGCAACTATCTGAGGGTTTTATTATTAAGCAGTTTCAGAATACAATCTGGGTGCTAGAAATGGCTCACCCAACAGAGAATGCTCTCGATAGTAGTACCTCTCAGTCGAAGACAGATATTCCGGTTAAAAACCCCGGATGAACAATCCCACAACTCTCAGCTCCAATCTGCCCCACTAAATCTCCCAACGTCTGCCTCTAAGGACTGCGTCAACCTCTCTGGCCCAGTGTCAGCCCAACTAGCCCTGCGTCAGCCTCTGGAGGCTATGCATCACCCACGCTGGCTCTCCTCAGGCACTGTGCAGCTCTTGGTTGTCTCTGCGTGGCTTCTGGCTAGCTTTGCGTGGCATCTCGCTGGCTCTGCGTCCCTCTCTTCCAGTTTCTGCACTGATGCTCCCGGTACCCGCTCTGCATATCGGCTTCTGTATTCATTGCCCCTCAGCTGCAACTCTGATCACTCCTTTGATTTCCTTAGCAAGCCCTGCCCCAAAAACTCAAATTCTTGATCATCTCGGTGTGTTCTCCAAGTGATCCTCAAGCCTCCTCTTATACTTTTTTTCGCTGACAATTCAATGGCCGAGATTAAGTCCCTAATCAATGACTAAGATTAGATTTGGCTTGATCCATGACTTTTGGACCATTTTAACTCAGTTTTATTAATTCACATTAATATTTTATTTTCCCTAAGTTTAGACTTAGGGACTACATTAAAAATATCAATTATTTTAGTATCTCCCAAACTGGTTAGATTCTGCCCAAACTATTTCTGGGTATTGGAGATCTCATGTGCTTTAGCCTCTCCACCAATTTTCGTGGCTAGAGCACATCTGATGTTACCCCAAATCAACACTCCCTCTTAGCGAGGTCTGTGCTCTGTTAATACTCCTCATTGAGCATCACCCTGATCATCCGGCATCAGTCCTTGTGCTGATGCTAGGCTTGTTGCCCAACATCCTCTGTACTGCCGCATCATGTAATGCTACCCATGGCCCTGCTACTGCCACTGCTGCATCTGTACAACAACTCCCTCTGCATTCGTGCTGTTGCCCATGGCCCTGCCACTGCCACTGCTGCATATGCACTGAAATCCCTCTCATCATGTTGCATCGTGCTGCCTATAGCACTGCCAATGCTAACTGCTGCACTGCAACTTAGTTACTGAGAAGTATGTAATTGAGCTCCCAACTCTGGCATCTCTATCAGTTCTGCTAATCCTCTTCGGGCTCCTGTAGCAAGGTATAATCCAAGAGGTTGGGTACCTCGAGGATCTTGCCCCCCATCGCTTGTAGCCCATTTGACTACAACTTGATGTCTCCCCACTTCCTCTCACGAGGTGCATGAGCACTCATGGCACAGTCATCATCTGTCTCCACTTCTTTCTCCGCCCTTGCTGGCGCAACCTTGGTCTCAAAAGCCTCTCCCTTGCTCTTCTTCCTTGGACACTAGCTCGCATAATGACCCAGTTCCCCACAGTGGAAACATTTGACCTTGGAGAGGTCCTTCTTCTTTCGTTTCTCCTGCTTTCCCTCAGATGCTAGGGCAGCATCCTCCTCTTCCTCCTTCTTGATTTTGACCCCCTTGCTACTGCTTCTTGCCTTGGTTAGCCTTCTGATCTCTTCCTGACAAAGAGCTGCCCACAGTTCCTCCCAATCTGGAAGGGTCGATCTGCCCAGTATGCTTTGGACAAATACCTCCCAGTCCTTTGAGACTGCGTTCAATGCGGTCCTCACCATTAATTCCTGATTCGGCGTGGCCCCTATGGAAGTCAGTTGATCTCGGATCTCCTTCAATTGACTGAGGAAGATGTCGATTTGTTCTCCTTTCTACATCTGATATGACTGCGGCTGATTTTCTAGTAGCATCTTCCTCTGCACGAAAGTATGCTAATACAATTTCGTTAGGGCCTCCCACATCCCATTTGACGTGTCCTTTTCGACAATATGTGGTACTACATGGTCCTTGACCCCGTTAAGGATGATGCTCTTGGCCCTCGACATTGCCTCCTCGTACTTATCGTTCTTAGCCGGGTCAACTGGGATTGCTATCGTTTTCAAGGTGAAGTCCTTGAGACGATTCTTGTCTAGAACAGATAAGATCATGGCCTTCTAGACTACGAAGTTTGAGGTTCCGTCCAGTCTGTCCTGATCTCTTACCCCCTTCACTGCCATCTCGCTGCTCCTTTTTCGACTCTGCTTCACTCCTGGAAGTTCTCGGTGTGACTCCCTCTGAGCCTCGATTTCCCTCCTGGAAACCCCTCTGCCAATGTCGAGATGCCCCCACTTCGATCGTTAGTGCAACTGCACCACTAATTCGGATTTCTTGGCTAGAAATCCTCGGTAGCAACTCCCTCCTCCTTGGTCTTGCCCTGGTAGGTACTGTTTTGACCATAGTAACCCACCAGCTTCACTCGACAACTTCTCCACAACCTCCTATGCCCCAACAAACTGAAGGTTAGAGCCTCTAGACTCTGCACAATCCCGGCACCAGCAAAATCTGCACCTCTTGGCCATAGGCGTCAATCCTTCCTGACTGAGAAAGATGATCGGGCACTGCGTAGGTTAGGTCTGCTCCTTTCTGCCACTGCGCTGATCCATCTCTTGGCTCAAACTTGATGATGCAGGCACTACATCACCCCTTCGTTGTTGCTTTTCTGCTAGGAACAACTTTTATCACTCAGGACAGCTGTTTTTGTTGCTGTTGCTCTGCTCGGCTGATGCCCTAAGTTCTCCTGTGATTTGCAACCACGCTCTAATACCATGTTGGAATTTATAAGTTTAACTGTTAGAAATCCTTCATGTACTTTTCTGATTTATTTCCTCCTACTTGTTCTGTTAATTAACAAGTTATTTACCATGTAAATACTGAAAATAAATACAAGTACATGCTCAACACATACAAATCATCAACTGAAGGAAAAAGAAGAACACAAGTGACACTGTTATTTTTGGACTAATGTGTCCAGAAAAACCCAATGTGGGAAAACCAGTGCAGCTATTTGAGGGTTTTATTATGAAGTAGTTTCAGAATACAATCTGGGTGCCAGAAATGGCTCACCCAATAGAGAATGCTCCCAGCAGTAGTACCTCTCAATCAGAGACAGATATTTCGGCTAAAAACCCCGGATGAACAATCCCACAGCTCTCAGCTCCAATCTGCCCCACGAAATCTTCCAGCATCTCCCTCTAGGGACTGCGTCAGCCTCTTTGGCCCAGTGTCGGCCCAACGTCAGCCCAACTAGCCCTCCGTCAGCCTCTGGAGGCTTTGTGTCAGCCTCTAGAGCCTCTGCGTCACCCACGCAGGTTCTCCTCAGGCACAACGCAACTCCTGGCTGGCTCTGCGTGGCTTCTGGCTGGCTCTGCATGGCCTCTAGCTGGCTCTGCGTCCCTCTCTCCCTACTTCTGCGCTGATGCTCCTGGTACCCTCTCTACCTCTTTGCTTTTGTATTCACTGCCCCTCAGCTGCAACTCTGATCACTCCTTCGATTTCCTCAACAAGCCCTGCCTCAAACTCGAATTGTTGATCAACTAGGTGTGTTCTCCAAGTGACCTTGAGCCTCCTCTTATACTTTTCTCATTGACAATTCAACGACCGAGATTAAGTCCCTAATCAATGGCTAAGATTAGATCTGGCCTGATCCATGACTTTTGGACCATTCTAACTCAATTTTATATTAATTCACATAATATTTTATTTCCCCTAAGTTTAGACTTAGGGACTCCATTAAAAATATTAATTATTATAATATCTCCCAAACTGGTTAGATTATGCCCAAACCATTTCTGGTTATTGGAGATCTCATGTGCTTTAGCCTCTCCACCAATTTTTGTGGCTAGAGCACATCCGATGCTACCCCAAATCAACACCTCGTGTCCTGTTTGAAGGGTTGTTGTGTCTCGTGTCGAATACTTGTATTTACGTGTCCTCTGTGTCTCGTGTCCTCGTGTCATGTGACTTAGGTAATATTGCTATTAGACACAATTTCGAGAAAAACCAAAAGTTTTGCCCCCAATCCCAATCCTAGATACCTAGAAATTAGAGAGGAGATAAAATATGTATAGAGAAAAGGTTAATCAAGACCTCCTAGACTAGTGACTTGATCTAATTGGGCAATGGAGTCTTTTAGGGCTAATTCTCAGAAGACAACATGAAGAGGGTGAGAGAGCAATATTCTCTACTTATAAACCCTAGCGACTTCCTTAGATGGGAGATTTTAAGTTCAAGAGATGCACATTTCAAAGTTCTCTTGAAGGATTCAAGGAAAACAATTTCACATGCCATTTGACATACCATGAAGAATCAAGATTTCAAGAATAATGTTGCAATTTTAACATGGCACATGTGGAAATGCTAATTCACATTAGATAGCATGCAAAAATCGAAGAAGTATTCTCATACAAAATTTCTTTGTAAAAGACAATTTGCTTCATAAATTTACATTGCAGCTAAGTAGAAAAGACAAAATAACTAGTGCGCACTTCCAAAGAGAAATAAGTGTGATGAATGGTGATGATGAATAAGTGAGTGAGTCACCCCTCTTTATTTGAGAGCAACCAAGTCTCTTTTCACTAATTTTACAAGCAAAAGCACTAAAACAAGTTTACTTGAGCGTTCAACTGGGTCAAAGGTCACAAGATGACCTTGAGATAGTTTTAAAACATAAAAATTTCCAAACATAACACACGTGATCTCTACCATCTACCATCCTCCAAGAATGGTAAAAAATGCATCAAGTGAGGCAATGGTCCAAGAGTGCTCGCTCAAATAAATGCTCAAAGTGCCTATGTACATTTCCAGAAGGCACCTCTTCAACCGTGATGTCATTCCAAAGGAGGCCTATGTCACCCTTCCAAGGCATGTAGGAGTGATGTGGCACCATCTAGGGCAAGTGTCAGCATCAAGGAAGGATGTGCTAGCCCTCCCAAGTCGTTTCCATGATGACCATATTCAGTTGGGCTTTGTAACAAGGCATAATCCATCAAATAGGGTGAAGGCCAATGCGAGGGCATCCTGGGCCCATCTGTGCACATCATTAAATAGTCCAATGCCCAAGCTTTCAAGCTCAACCCTTTATCATCTAGAGGCAGTGGGCACATCAAGAAGTTAGGGCCACAAAGTCATCTATGTTGGAGAATGGTGAAAAGTACCCCCGGGAAGTTGTTGGAGAGGAGTCTAGCTATTCTTCAAGGGATCTTTGTTGTATGTGTGATACCACATGAATAAAACCTCTTAAGATCAACTTCATTGGGGACATAAAACCACTAAAGCATCATAATGGACCATATTTAATGCCAAGGGCCTAAAAATACTTCACAAAACTCACCTTCAAATGTGTAACTAGTTCGAGACCTGTAAACAAGTCACCTCACTTATGATAGGGATGATTAGGTCAACAACCCTATTAGGTGGTTCTAGCCCCCAAGGGGAGTGACATGTCCCAAGTTGACCCATCAATCCATAAATGTGAGTGATATGGTGGTCATGGAGTGGGAGAGACTCCAAGGAAGATGTCACAGCCATGTGACCAACTAATGGGGTTCCAACATCTTGAGTGTAATGTTGTAAGGTGGGAACAATCGTGGTGGCATGAGTTACCTCTTTCCTGAGCCTGCGTTTTCAACCCTTTGGTGCGCTTTTTACTTTAGTGAGTTATCTTTATTTGGTGCATAACTTAGGATCCCCAGCTTCTGTTGTGCTTTTCCAATACCCCTTTTAAGATGTAGTAGTTTGTTGCTCAATAGGGTTGGTACATTCAATAGTTCCTTTATTTGATGAAGCATTGAATGCTTGAGGAATTGGGTGATGGCTAATGAGGGGGGTACAACTCATGCTAGGCTTTTGTGCACATGATAAATAAACTGTAGCCATATTTTGCATTTTATGTTTTCTTTCTTTGGTGGCTTTACATGCTTTTATCATTCTTTCAACCACATCAATCTGTGGGGTCAAGTTTATGGGCCCTAACTCAAAGATTTGGATATAGTGCTAATCCCAATGACTAATGACTATCAACCCAAATAATGGAGATGGATAATCGAGAAAGATGCAAAGTGGTAGGTAAGGATTACCTTGGACGCAACATATTAGTTAGTGCCTCCCCAGTAGTGCCCACTACTGTTCTTAAACCATAAGTTCCCATATGAGTTCCCACTAGACTAGGGTCAAATATGAACCTCTTAGGTGAATTGTGGAAACAAGGACATAATTGAGCGTTATCAATCATCCAATTTGCCCCGTGATTCATATTAATATGCCCATAACATTAAATGAGAGCACATGATTGCTAGAATGGTTAGAGTACTTGTTGATAGATGACCCACCTTCCTTCAAGAAGCATGTTAGGTGGGAGAACTATGGCATAATGCTATCTGTTGACCATCATAGGGCCGTTGGTTTGCTGTTTGTCAAGTGTGGAGAAAAAATTCCCCTATGGGTTTACCCACTTTTGGTGGGTAACAATTATCGTAGAGCATCCTTACGACCATGGTGAGAGACTTAGAGATGCCATTGTCACATAATCTCTAGAATAAAGGTTCTCTCGGAACATAATCAAAGCCTTCGAAAAATCCATAAAGCAACAAAAGACTTCGGAATAACATTTTTTAGCCTCCTCAACAATGGCCTGTAGGGTAAAGATGTGGTGAGTTGTCTATTGTAGAATCTACTTTTCCTTTAGCTGTAAGTTTTTTTTCTCTTAATGTCTTTAGCCACAAGTTTAGGTCTATAACATACAACTTGGCAGAGTTGTGCGTGATCATAATAGTACATTAATTATTTGGATTTGAGGTGTTCCTTGATTTAATGAAGTGGATGATATGTTGTGACCATGAAGAAAGAAAGCTCGAGCAAACTACACTATTTAATAGATTGACAATATGAAATGCAAGATAATCATTATCATGCTTGAGAAATTTGACTTGAAAATCCTCCTCATTTGATGCTTTGCAATTGCTCAAAATATAGAGGTCTCTTAAAATATCTCTTAGGGCAACTAAGCAATGAGGAAGTGGGGAGAGGGAACAAGGATTGAGGTTTGACTTTAGGGGGAAGTGGTATGCGAAATCCAAGAGTGGTAGTGAAGTTTGATGGAATAATGTATTCTTTATGAAGGAGGGTGCATTGGAAAGTTTTAGGGAAAGTGGGAAGGGATAAAAGTTCACTACATTATTAAAGTGATCTACAATATGGAATGCAAAAAGATGCATACTGTTGACCACTACGTGTCAACGACCCATAGCAGTACACCCCCTTTTTCGCAAAAGGGATAACACTTGATCGATGTGTCTGCGTCGTCCACCTATTATCATCAGCCTGATTGTCATGTTATAATGTAGACCCATTCTGCATGTATATGATGTAAATAATTTCAGCAGATTTGTGTCATGTAATTGCCTAGGTAAACCTATTTTTCTGGTAACGATCTACATTCCGGGAGGTTTTTTGTCTCATCGATCCATTCTCGGATGGTCGGCAGAGTTTTCCTTTAGCCCTTCACCCCAAAGTCAGAATGAATTTTGTCACTAGGATCTTAGGCGAGTCCTAGTGTTATAGATCGAGTCTGTGTAAAAGTGATTTGGGAATAATCTTAACTATTTGGTTAAGTTATTTTATTACAAATTGCTTGATCTGCTAGATTATATTTTGTTGTCGCTAAACTAGGTAATTTGTGAGGGTTTTTTGCAAATGGGTTTTTTCCCTTGAGATGTAAAAATTGTAAAAATCATGATGTAAAGTGTCTTGAGGGTTAGAAAAATAATTTATTCCTTCATAGGTTAATTAACTAAAATTTCTGGCCAAAATTAATTAAAATCCTAAGCCAGAAATTTAATTAATTATAGGTCCTAGGTAAATTTAAATATTCCAAAGGCAAGATTTGTGGGTTCTTTAAAAATTAAATTTTAAGAGGTCTAGGGACTAAGGTTAATTGATTATTTTGCTAAATTTTAAGCCTTTGGTCCTTGGGGATAAGTCAAAGTCAAAATTTTGAGGAAATTAATTCAAAAATTTAATTTTTGAATTAATTAAAATGCATTTAATTGAAAAACTCGAAATTTCCTCAATAATTAAAATTTCAACGGATGAGATTAAAAGAAATTTTGATCCTCATCAACGGTCGAGATTTCTTTGACAAGGATCACTCGAATTAGCCGTTGGAGGATTTATCTTTAAATAGGAGGTCATTTTGTCAGTGAGGATGATCCGATCTTTGAATCATGTACTAAGCTCTCAAGCTCTCTTGTATACTTTTTTGAATTAATGCAAAAGTTTTTGGGGTTTCAACGTGCTGTAGTGTTCCTCTTCATGAATTTATGGCAACATTGTTTTAATTTCTACTTAATATTATGTGAAAACTATCAATCAATAACTCTCTTAGAATAATCTGAATACAGGTATGTTATTCAGTTTGTTGGATTGAGGGTAACATTTTTAATTTTGATTGAAGTAGCAGGTATCTCTATTTCTTCATAATTTTATTGTTGTTCTATTTCTCTACTTGATTTGATGGTTGATCTAATGTTTGCAAAAGATCTCACAGGTTCTCATTGAGCGTTTGGGGATAGTCTTCGGTTGGACCAGCCAACTCTCAACACATATTTTCGGAAAAGCCTACTTCATATAAGCCTAAGGATTTATCTAACGATATATATATATATATATATATATATATATATATATATATATATATTTTGTTCTTTTCTGCATGGTGTTTTTGGGCTAGTACCTCTCTAAAATTTTAAAATCTTTTAAATATTTTGTGGAAAAATTGATAGATCTGGCTATTAAGAGTCTTAGATTATCAAATCTAGGGGCAGAGTTGGATTCATACTCCTCAGATTTGATAGATCTGTAAATTATTTGTATAGATTTGTAAATTATTTCTATACATCTGTTATTTACTTGTATAGATCTGAAATTTTATAACATAATTTTGAATTTTAACACTTGAATTTTTGGGATTTTCTCTATTTTTGTACATATTGGGTATTGGGTTTTTCTCTTTTCAGTTGTGCAGGAATAGATTTGAGAAATCAACCAGGAAAATTTTCAGATCTGAGCTAGATCTAGACCTTGGAGGGCAAGATCTGGGCTCAAAGATTGTTTGCAAGAATAGGTTTGAGAAATCAGCCAAGTAAAACTGTAAATCTTCAGATTTGAGCTAGATCTAGAACCTGGAGGGAAAGATTTGGGCTCAGAGATTGTTTGCAGGAATAGATCTGGGAAATCAGCCAAGTAAATCTTCAGATTTGAGATTTTTTCAAGCAGATCTGGGGGTTTTGAGATAGATCTAGGCCCTGGAGGGCAATATTTTGTCCCAAATATTTTTACAGGGCTAGCCATTAAAGATTTTGCAATAAATCTGAAGATCTAAAGCAAAATATTTTTTTTGTTCAGAATAAAGGTTTCAAGTTTTGGGGCTCCCAAGCCCAGATCTGCCTTCTCCTAGCCCAACGCTAGTTCTATTGGGCCTAGTGCTAGCTCTCATTGGCCCTAGATTCCCTTGCTCCATTTCTGATTTGAATATTTGATTTTCTGAAGCTAATCATTGGTGGGTTTTTGCAGAAAATTTGGTAAAAAATTGTGTTTCAGGTATTGAAATTTTTTTGGGCAACTTGGGCAAGTGATATTCAAGGCCTAGGGCCTAAGGGTTTGATCTCTAGACCATTTTTTTCTTCACTGTTTGCTACAACAGTCATATACCTTTCTAATAGTGGTGAAAAACACATCTAAGTAGTTTGAAATTAACTAAAAAATTGTTAAATACATTAATAAGTCATTTATGTTTGATATGTATGAAGAATTTGGCCTATATTTACATTTTGGGTCACCATTATCTCTGAATAATTCTGTTTTTGAAGTCTAAAATATAACAGTGGAAAAATTTCATGTGGGTTAGCCTAAAATCAGTTCCTAAGTTGTCTAATACATAAAGGAATTAATTTCTTGAGTTGGGCATTCATCATTAGGCTTATTTCATGTTTTAATTGTTGGCTGTAATAAGTATATCAGATCTGATATAATTCCGGAAACCACATCATAATAGGTTGAAATTTTTTCATAATTCATGTGGGCAAGTTTCGAAAAATTTCGGTAAATTTTTGTCATAAAGATATTATTGATAGCTTACTGTTTTCATTGCCATATTGCTGTTGTCATAAAGTTTTTTTTACTGCTGTCCTAAAAATTAATTTCTGAAAATTAAGTACTCTATTATGGAATTGTGATAAAATGCATATCCTTTGTTTCATATACTGAGTGTTTTTTGAGCATCTGATGTTTTTGTTCTCTTTGAGCTCACTGTATTAGGAAGATTTTGAAATAAGCTGGTGTTTTAATTGTAATATCTTCAAGAGTTTATCTTTTAAGTCTTCATCCATAAAGCGAGCATTTCATTTGGGTAATTGAGGGCTTTTTGCGACATCAGTGTTTTCCCATCTTCGAGTCTAACCTCATCTCATCTTTCGGTGCATTTGCATATAAGTTAACTTTGCATAGATAAAATTTACTTCCAAGCGTAAGCTTGGTTGATAGACAGATAGATCTCCATCCGTCATTTCTTGAGAAGCATGTTTAAATAGTATTTAAAACGTGACCTTGCAGTCATTAGAGCCACAGTTCTCTGCAGCGCCGGAAGCACCGGGTATGTTAGAATTTTAGGAGAGGTATCGTTAATCACACCTTAGTGTGCTTCTCTTGATCTTCTCTCTGCCAATTACTACGAAATCAGGCTCAACACAGAAAGGATTGAAGGGTTCACATTTAAATAGGCATTGAACTAAAATTAACCAAGATTCTTGCATCTCACATTAGTTTTAGGATCTGCATTTCATATAAAATAGTTATTCATCTAAGCAGCAGTTGCTAATCGATTACTTGGTTTTAATTCCCCTAGCAAGATCGTTGTCTCCATAAGGCACTGGTATCAATCGTTTAAAATCTAATCAAATCCTATAAGCCTTGCTAAATCTTAATCAAGTACTTGATCGCTTCACTGTGTCTCCCGAATTGGTTGGTTCCCAACTAGTTCTTCTTCATTCCATTTTTCCATAGGGTTTACCCCCCCTAGCTTGTTGTAGGGAGACAACTTAAACGGAGAGATTGGGGATCAGGGTGACATCCCCCGATTTGAACCGTTGTCGCGGTGCCTAGACATTCTATGCGACAACACATACCATGCTTGAGAAACTTGGTTTGAAAACCTTCGAACATGATGCCTTGTTATTGGTCAAAATCTAGAGAACCCTCTTTGTTGAGGGGTTGGGGGTGAGGGAACAAGGATCAAGGATTGATCTATAAAGTTATAAAGGGAATTGGTATGTGAAATCCCAGGGTAGTAGTCAAGTTTAATGGAAGAGTGGATTTCTTAAAGAGGAGGGTGCGCTAGAAAGTTTTAGGGGTACTGTAAAGGGGTAAATTAAGTTCATATCTCATGTCTCATTTCCTCTGCTAGAGGAGATGTTGTTAATCTCTCTATACATATTAGACAAATAATGGGTCATGGTTGAAATCAAAGTGGAGATGCATATGCATTGTTTTGCATTCATCATTGTACCACAACTTCATGGGACAATTGCTTGGGGATGAATGGGTTTATTGTGGTGGATGGTGTGGGGATAAGGGTCTAAGACAAATTTCCAGAGGATCTTTGAGAATAAGTCGTATCTGGTCATGGCTGTATTATGGGAAAGAGAAAGTGGAGAAGTGGGGAATAAGTTGGGAGGTGCAAAAGGTATTGACATTGACATATTTGATATCAAGTCAATTATAGTGCATGTGTTGTCATATGGTTGAAGGGGATTGATGGTGGGTGGAGGTATCCTTGAGGGCAAAGGAAACATAGGTTTGGTCAACAATAATCCACCAAAATAGTGCCTCTGCTATGAGGGATAAATGTATAATTGTTGAAATTTGTGTAGTAGGAGAACCATTGAAAGATAAAAGAGAATTGTGAGATTCTCCTAGTTGGGAGAAAGGTGTCTCCCATATGCTGCGATGGGGTTGATAACATTTGTGGGATCTGTTTTGTAAGCCAATTACATTGAGATCTAGCATGTGAATGCAAAGTACATCTGATCCAAAATGGATCTGGAATAGACTTCTGAGTCTAAAAATCTTTCTAACAGAGGAAAATGAAAGTCAAAGGATGTTCTTGGGAATAGTCTCATTGCATAGATCTCTTCATTCTGAATCTAACGCAATTTGAATGGGAAAAGACGGACTTCAAATGAAGAAGTTATTGTAAAAAAGAAATTTGCCCACTGTCCTTTGAAAAGGAGGCAATTTCTTATAAATGGGACTTAATGGAGAATATGCATTCCTTAAGGAAATATCGCATCGGAAAGGTTCTAAGGGAGGACTTGGACCAAAGGCCTTAAGGACCCCCGATTAGTGATCTCCGATGTATCGCATTAGAGGAAGGCCTGCCGATTCCTTTGTAAATTGTCCTTGTTCTTGAATCATTTGTGCCACGCTGTAAGCGGGCATTTTGTAACAATGATGCGCTGTAATAGGAATGCATTATAGACAGAGAGTGGCAGAGCCAGATGGCCAGTGGCAGAGCCATAAAGCCAGAGAGCCAGAGGGCTAGTGGAAGAGACAGAGGAATGATTACACACAGAGAAATGGACAAGAAGCTGCAAAGCCGGAGGGATGCCTCACAAAATCCAGAGAGCGCAATTGAAAGAGAAAGTTTTGGAGTCGCTTGGAGGTCGAGCGAAACCAGAAGCTCGTGAAAGCCGAGAAGCCACCAGAGATTGGGGTGATGGCAAAGGGGTGATTTCCCAGAGAGCTGAGCGCAACAGAGTTGCAGAGCGCAGAAGGCTAGAGAGCCGTAGATTCGCAGAGTGCCACCAGAGGTTGGGCGGACAGCGAAAGAGCCCCCAGAGGTTGGGAGGACAGCGAAAGAGCCCCCAGAGGTTGGAGGCTTGACAAGAGCCCGGAGCCCGGAGCCGAGAGCCGGAGCCGAGAGCCGAGAGCTAGGGCTGAGAGTCAAGAGCCGGAGCCGACAATCAAGATCCGGGGCTGAGAGTCAAGAGCCGGAGCCGAGAGCCAGAGCCAGGAGCCGAGAGCCAAGAGTTGAGAGCTGAGAGCCAAGAGTTGAGAGCCAGAGAGCCAAACAGCCCGGGATAAAGATGGCATTCTAAGCCCATTGGTTCAGTTGTAAACCTATGGAGTTGAGTGTGGAACTTGTAAAAGAATTGAAGCCATAATCCCAAAGAGCCTAATTGAGTTGATTAGAGCTCAAGGAGACGTAGCCCAAGATATCAGGGTGAACTCCATATTATATTGTTGTCTTTATGGTTTGTTGATTTGCTGCATTGTGCTGTTATGTGTGTTTATATATATATATCAACTTAAGCATATAAACTTAAGGCAATTAAGTAGTTAAAGGCAAACACAAGCATACACCTATTTCAAGTGCTTATTTCCGCAAATTATCAATCATAAGCATAGATCTTGAAAATTGTTTAAGCTTTGGAGTGGGAGAGGTTCTTGTAAGTTGACAAGAAGCCTTTAGTGCCCCATTTCAGATCAACATCCTTGGACCTATCATGGATCCTTTCTTATGAATTCCTAGTACGATCATTGTGAATCACCGAAAATGATTATGTGCTTGAGAGTAGTAGTTAGAAATCCCTGGGTATAGGTCAAGGGGTGGGGCCTTGCCAATTCCAATTCCACATGTACCTAGAGTTTACAACTTTACATTGAAAGCTAACACTGACATCTTTTCTTGAAGATGGTCATGTATAAGGCAATCCACATCCTTTGACCTAGGGGCTTTACTAGATCTTTGCTTCTTGTGTTTGAATGCCGGGTTATGTGGGTATGCTCCATTGGGGCTCTCATGTGTCTTAGCAATGAATATAAAGTCCCACATGGAGAGCACATTGTGGAAATTACTCAAAGGGACTAAATAGGTTTATTATAGTTCCAACATGTAATGGATATTTCCCTCCTTGACCGAATGAGAGCATCATTTCACTAGACAAAGATGCAATGACCCTTGTGGTTTGTGGTCATGCCTAACTGGTCTAATATCATGGACTGCAATCCATTTGTTTTTGTTCATGGTTGCTACCACTTGTGCCCTAGCCTTTATAAGTTCATCTGCTTGCAATTCGGTAAGATCAAAATGTTGCTTCTTGGCTCTTAAAACACACATATAGATGATCATTAAAGACTGGTACTGAATGACAAGGGTAGAGCCCACTACCTAACTGGTCTTTTTTAAGGTTGACATCCTTTAAGTTGAGGGTGTCATGAATAAAAGAATGGCCCATTAGTAGAGGGTTTGAAGAAAATGGAAGGTCATAGATTTCAAGGTTTAGTTCCTTAGCACTCCTAAGAAATTTTACTTCAAACTTCACTTACACAGTGA
This sequence comes from Pinus tabuliformis, assembly GCA_031772625.1. Classification (NCBI taxonomy): domain Eukaryota; kingdom Viridiplantae; phylum Streptophyta; class Pinopsida; order Pinales; family Pinaceae; genus Pinus; species Pinus tabuliformis. Next base: position 1,823,437,860 of record CM062819.1, on the reverse strand, counting down.
TATTCATAGTTTAAGGTGTTTTCTTTCCCTTGATCTCTTGGATCTGAGATCTATCCCTCAATTTTCCTTTGTATAGACACATGCTACATCTATTGATTTTTGATGTAATTAGAGAGAGATTCATATTTTCACCAAGTGAAACAAGGTGCACTTGCCCTCCTGGTTTTAATGAGATGTGTCACATGTGATGGTGGGTGGTTGGGAAACACTAATAAACTAAAACTGAGCCAATGAACTAAAAGGGAACCAATGTAAAATAAAAATGAACTAGCATAGATCCATCTTCACTGTATATATTCTCAGCACCAAGAGCTTTGAGCTTGTATTTTTTAATTTGATCCCACTCGGTGCTTAATACATATGGGGTTGAGATGGATCTAACAATATGATGGTGTATTTGCATGTCGTTATATTTTTCTTTGTTGGTAAATTGCCCTCTGTTGACTAAGTGGGATCTTCCTTCATTGTAGATGCTATGATCAAGGGATATTATTTTGTCAAATTTACCCAGGACATGCACCTGGTTCTCTGCTGAGATATTCCGCATCTGTGGACTGTCAAGGTAGCCAGGACTTCCAACTGGTCGTGTGGGTGGTGGTTAACTCTGTTGGTGGAATGAACATTGCAACATGTCTTTTGGGTAAAGGGGTGTTGAACTCGGCTCTGAGCGCTGAGCGCGCTTTCGTTTATCCACTTGATATCACATATCTTATACAGCTATATAAACTTTATGTATTCTGTGCTCACTCGTCCCATAGATCCTGTTCAGGTCTTCTGAGGTTGATATTCAACGTTTCATTTTGTTTGATTTCATATCAGAATTGACTAGATGCTAAAATTCAGGTAATTGTTTATTGATGAAATAAGAACCAACAAATTATCTAATACAATTGGTGAATGGAGTGCTCTCTAGTAAGGCATTCTAGGATTACTTTTGCTAGGTCTTCTTCATAGCAATGCATGACTTAGGTTGAAAGAAACATTAAAACAAAGAGATAGTCTATTGTTGAAGCATCTAACCACATGATCAACTGCATGTAACCCTTAACATTATATTGATAAAACATCTACCTCAATCAACTGCAGATAACCCTAAACATTAGATTTTTATCTTGACTTACTTTACACCATTGAGGAAGCTTGATGTCACTCAAGTTGGATAGAAGAAATAACTTAAGTTGATTCAGTAATACCCAGCATATGAATGCCCAGAAGACACCTAGTACATGCATAACTATGAGTATCATTTGTTGGTGTTGAATATGCTGCCTGAGATAGAACTGGAAGTTTGTAGGTCTGAGATTTTGAAGCTTCACAACTTGTTCTAGGACAACCAGCAAAGTACAACTGTGATTTATGGTTGAACCTGTAAGTTATTGGATCATTCATAGCTAGCAGTGCATATCCATATATAAAGCTCAATTGTAGTGTGGTTATCTGAGAACCATTTTTCTCAATAATACTGGATGCTCTTATCTATTTTGATTCTAACATTCAAGTAGCTTGTGAATTCAGTGTATAACTACATATCCTGTATTTGTGGAATATCATGAAAATATTTTGATGCTAAATATTATCTCAATGGAACCTTTTAGCTGGTGGGGAGTGTGTTCGAGTCTTGTGATGAAAACATGGATCACGCCATCAAGAGCCTCAGTAATCTTTGCCTTAACCCTTCTGAGAAGAATATATTTACTGCAGACGATGGTTTGGTTCATTCAGATGGCCAGCCAATTCAAGGTTAGTTTGGAGCAGCTTAGTAAGAGATTTGTTTTGCCAGATCAATGTGCTTGAAGACAAGAGTCTTTTTTGATTATATGTTACTTTCAACTGTTTCTTGATTTGTAACCGTGGTGTGATTATTCATGTAAGAGTGAAGTTCTGCTAAAGGCAATGTTGATGTCTATTCTTATGGATGATGGATCTGTAATGATCACTTCCTTTCTTGTACCAGTGCCTGGTTCTACACGAAGTGACACCGACTCTAGTAATCCAGAGTTCAGTCAGTCAGATGATAAATCTGGCTGCCCGGCTGATGGAGTAGAGTGGGTTGAGTTTCTTGTTAAAGAAATGAAGAATGCATCTGATTTGGATGATGCAAGGGCTCGTGCATTAAGGATTTTGGAGGCATTTGAGAAGACTGTAATGTCGAGGTCTGGGGCAATAGCTGAGGTTCTTTATAAGGTGATATTTTTTATTATATTGTTAAATAAATGAAATTCATTTTGATTAGTTCTTAATTGCAAATGTTTCTAACAATATATTTCTTTTATTAACACAGGAAAACACTTCCATTAAAGAACAGGTGCAAAATTTGCTTAATGAAAATAATATCCTAAAGCGTGCTGTAACTATTCAACATGAACGCCAGTTGGAGCAGCAAGAAAAGTCAAAAGAAGTGCAGCAACTACGGCAGCTTGTTGCTCAATACCAAGAGCAGGTTCGTACGCTAGAGGTAAGAAATGATCAGAAGGCTGATGCCTGCTGTGGAAATTTTAAATTGCTGGGTTACTATTGCTTCCACCATTTGAACTTCACTTTTGGATATAACCTAAAGGATGAAAACTGAAGTGTGCTGGTTGTATAACTAGATGGATGAGTTTAGAATCGGATAGAAATATTATCTTGTTACTGGAAGTCAACACAATTCAGCAGGGTAAAAGGGTTCCTTTGCATAAAATAATTCCATTTTAGATTTTATTTTGATCCTTATAGTAATTTATAATATGGAGAGCTTTCGAGGATGAAGAGTTTGACAAAACCTGTGCAAGAGTAGTTTTGCTAGCAGAATCTTAAAATGTAAGAAAACATTGATTTATAAAATATAGATAACAAAAGATATTATGAGAGAAAGAAACTTGGCGGAAAAGGCCTCAAGCCATAATCTCTATTCTCACAACATGTATTTTACATTCATCTTCCAATGATACAAATATATAATACAATTATGAAACCACCTCAATTGCTCTCACCTTGACACCTCACAAAGAGATAAAATAGGGAGAGAGAAAATAGGATTTAGAAACACACTAAGGCAAAAACTATATCCCAAGTTGTGAAATACATAAAGGTGGTATACTAGGACTTCATAATTGTATATGAGAAAGAGGCTAACACCTCCCCTCTTGACACCTCACAAAGAGATAAAGTAGGGAGAGAGAAAATATGATCTAGAAACACACTTAGGATGAAAACTACAATTAAAGATGTGAATACATAAAGGTGGTATACTAGGACTTCAGGATTGTATATGAGAAAGAGGCTAACATCCCCCCCCTGCCTCAATCACAAGTTTGAGCAACAATACCAGCAATGCAACATAAATTGGTACCAATGCCAAGTCTTCACTCTGAAACCCCTGATCTGAGCCTCAATGAAGAACTTCCTGAAAAAATGCCAAAAATGGATGCCGAAAACTTCAATATGAAGAGAGTGAACCAAGAGAGGTGAATCAGCTGCAAGTTTGTCACATCCCTGAAAATGCTAGACAACTCAGTCTAATGCCAAGCTGCAATGCAAATGGATCCATCTATCCTTTGCTATGTCGAATGACCATCCAAGTGAACAAAAGTGTCCACAACTTTACTCTCAATCAACAACCCAATCTTGTATCCAACACATGATTCAACTGCGAAAATTGAACCATAATTACTCCAAAATCTGCTTGCCCATCTGGAAAATTCATTGTGTTGTTGTCGAAACTTTCAGTTTGACAACCATCATTAATTCAATTTCATCATTAATTCCCCCCTTTGTCCACTGAAAGGAAAGACACACAAACGGTTTTTGTTTGAACACTAACAACTATCTACATGAACTGCCCCCCCCTTGATATGTAGGAGACTTTCACCATTGTACTCCCCATTTCAGACACATGAGAGTACCATCTTCTTTTCACTATTTGTTGCAACATTCGTCTTCACTCGAGATTGAATTATGTGGTAGGACCAATGTAGGCGCTTTCCTATTGATGACCACTCCCAAGGATCAACCCATTCATAATCAATCTTCAATCTTGCAGGTTTGTTTCTTCTGGAATTGTTAGAAAATCTTAAAGGCACAAATATTTTCTTATGTTGGTAATTCCCTGTGATACTCTTATGTTCTTATTAACTTTCTTATGTTTCTTTTATCTTTGTTTCATCAAGCAATTATCAAAAGCGAAACATGAAAATCAAGGACATCAGATATAGGCGGACAACTAGGGCTAAAACCCCTATATCGGGGAAAACCTAGTCAAGAACTCTTCCTTCAGTGATTCAAATGAGATAGACCAAGACCCTAGACCAATAGACCTTCCTCCTCCACCAAGTCAGCCCTCAAACTGTTCTTCCAACATTCAAAGATCCACTGCAACAATACTGCATCAACACTGCATAAACACTGCATCAGAGACAAATTTTCAACCTATTGCATCATAATTTTGGCCCAACTTCAAGACTGCAATTTCGGTCCTTCTGCAACTTTACTTCCTTTGCACGTGTGAGACAAGAGAGAGAATTTCGACTTCCTTAGCAAGATAAGGACCTCCTTCTCCTTTGCTAGCCCTTTTCTTCTTCTTCCTTGGAATTTGTACCTTTTATTGCTTCCAACTACTGCAATTCAAACTTGTTGTGAGTGAGTGACAAATGAGGTCGAGTTGCTCCAATATACAAGCTTCTTGTGAGGTCGAATTCCCTTGTTGAGGCCGACTTGGTTGAGCTATTTTACATCAAAATAATTTTCTTCTTTGACAAATAAATCCCAAGAAGGGTTCTTTACATTAGGACATGGACAAGGATATTTGATATAAACCCTAGAAGCCTTCAATGGAGGCTTTGACCTAAAAACAATTGACCCAAGCATGAAACCCATGCTTTAATAAGTCAATTTATTTAATAATAAAATTTCTTTTTCTTTCTTTTGACAAATACATTTTAAATATAATTATGAAGATCGACACTAGTTACATTCTTCAACACTCCCTCACTCCCTCTTAACTAGGGAGGTATTCATAATTACCTATATTTTATAGAGGTACTTGGAAGATCTCCAAAATGAACTACAAAGAGTTCTGGCACACTCGATGCCTCAGACTAGATACTTGAACTGGGTTATCTATCCAGGTGGGACTAAGATGGACTAAAGCTTTCAGCCAGTCTAGGTTCTATCAAGCTTACTAACTAACCATCAACTTAGGGATCTAGGTGCGCATCCAAGGTCAGAGCTCCAAGATCAACACCACCCTCCCTCTTCGGGATCTAGACATCAAACACACATAGATGGGCCAGATGTCCTCCCTTGCATCAGCCATTAGATTTTTCATCTCTCCATAATAAACTAGATATCCATTTGTCCAAGCATGCTTCCCGAGTGTTTATCCTTCTTCACAGAGAGATTTACCTGTTCAAACATAAACTCTAATAAAAAATAAACTTTAAAATATACATATACAAGTAAACACAAACCTTCGGGGTTTTCAATCATCTTGATGCCACTTATATCAAATTATTCATATGTAACTAGTTGGAAGCTTTTCTTCGTTCATTTCTTCAGTAGCATCAAGACATCCTCAATACATTATAGTACTTTCATTTATTTTCTAATTTCTTCTTCTAGGTATCCATCATGACCATCATAATATGCCCTTCCTCTTAATTGGGGAGATGTACTCTTTTCTTCTTACCATGCTCCCTCTTAACTTGGGAAGATCAACCACTTCTTTTATAACATCAGAGAACCTTTCATGGCTTCATTCCTTCTTACAATATCACGGTTATCATCATAACTTCCTTTATCATGCTCACCAATATTATCAAGTCAATTTTACTTACAAACATCTCCAACATCTTAAAGATTATGTACCTGCACAACTTAAACAAGTACAACCAAATACAAAATCATGAAGTTAACTATATCAAAATCATGTCAATATAATGGAAGCAATTAGACTTTAGACTTGATCTTGGTGGGTATTTGTCTAAGTCTAGGTCATGGTATTTGCCAATTGAAAGATCTGAAAGATAAGAAGAGATTTACAGGTTTTCCTCTCAAGAGGAGGGGTTTTGGCCCTAACTTGCAACATATATATTGTGTCATTGTTCTTACTGTTTTGGTAGCTGTTTGATGTATTGCATATTGGAATAATAACAAACAAAGCTAATAAGTAAAAGGTAACACAAACAATTATCAAGTTAAGAGAATTAACATATTCATTGCCCTATTAAATTCTCAACATGGTATCAGAGTTTTGGTTCTTTAAGGGCATGATGAAGATCTCCTCTACAATGAACAAGGTCATCAATAAAATTGCAAGCCATCTCAAGAAAGGCATCAAGGAAGCATGGAGTTTCTTATTCTCTCCAAAGAAGATATCAATCAATGAAAGGGATGAAGGTCTCTTCCTGGCTCTCTCTGGTACATTCCAAGGCAAAGACATCTGGGTAATTGATAGTGGTGCATCAAGGCACATGACTGGCCACTCCAACCAATTGAAGACTTTATCAAAAGGAAAATCCGCTTACTCTATGGAATCTGGAGACAACAAAAGCTATCTCGTGAAAGGCATTGGATCAACTTCCATAAAATTCGAAGATGGAAGCAACATCCACCTCAACAACATTCTATTTATACCAGGTTTGCACAAAAAATTACTTTCTATTTCAAGTTTAGAAAACAAAGGAGATAAAATAGCCTTCATTGATGGAAAAGTAGTTGTTTGGGTAAAAGGCTCAAGCATAAATCAAGCTAAAGTTATTGGTATCCAAGAAGGAAGGATTTACAGATTAATATCTCCTGTAAATCAAGCCCTAGTTCACGCTGAGATTAGTCCATGTGAACTTTGGCATCGAAGGTTTGGTCATCTACATTTCAAAATACTTCCATATTTAAGTTCCATAGTAGATGGAATCTTGAATCTAAAGGAAGATCGTGAAGGTGTCTGCAAGGGATGTGCATTGGGCAAGAATACCAAAAGACCGTTTGGAAGCAGTGCTTCACAGTCGAAAGAAATCTTGGATCTCATTCACTCTGATGTGTGTGGCCCTATGACTCCAAAATCACTTGGAGGCCATCTATACTATGTGACCTTCATAGATGATCATTCAAGAAAAACCTTGGTTTACTTAATGAAAACCAAGGATGAAGTATTTACAAAATTTCAAGAATTTAAGGCTGAAGTGGAGAACCTTACAGTAAGAAGAACCAAGATACTGAGATCTGATAATGGAGGAGAATATACATCCAAAGAGATTATAGCATTTTGTAAGGAGTTTGGGATTAAGAGGGAGCTGATAGTCCCATACAATCTCAAACAAAATGGAGTTGCAGAAAGAGAACAGGTCCATTGAAGAAAGTGTAAAAGCAATGTTACACGATCAAGATTTGCCTGAGTTTCCATGGGGAGAGGCAACAAAGACATCGCTCTACATTCAAAATCGATGTCCTCACAAATCTCTAGATAACAAGAGAAGTAGTGTTCACTGGGAAGAAGCCATTTGTAGATCATCTCCGAATCTTTGGGTGTCCTGTGTATATTCATATACCAAAGGACAAAAGAAAGAAGCTGGATCCTTCCGGTATGAAGGGAATATTTGTTGGGTATAGTAACTCATCAAAGGCCTATAGAATCTATATGAAATATGGACATCACATTAAAGTTAGTTGTGATGTCATATTTGATGAGAGTATAGCATTCAAGAAGTTAAAAGAACTTTCTATAGATTTTGATGATGAAGAACTTCCGATATTTGAGGAAGAAGTTGACATGGAAGGAGAAGAATCACACCATGAAGGAGGGCCTAGTGAACCTGTTCAAGCCGTAGTCATTCCAGAAATAAGGAAAAGACCTAATTGGTTTAAATCCACACTACTTGATGCAGAAGGTCATGGGGCAGCAGAAGGATCATTTATGGAAAGTAAGAGACGCAAGAAATATTTTGAGTATGTTGCATACATGACAAAATAAATAGAAGCAGAAACATCTACCTTTGAAGAGGTTGTAGAACATCGAGAATGGAAGGATGCCACGAATGAAGAGTATCAATCTATAATGAAGAATGGAGTTTGGGAGATCGTACCTAGGCCTGAAGACAAATCTGTGGTTACTTCCAAGTGGATCTATAAGATCAAGCATGCAACTAATGGAAGTATAGATAAGTATAAATCAAGATTTGTGGCTAGAGGGTTCGTTCAACTTGAAGGCATCAACTATGAAGAAACATTTGCTCCAACAACAAGATATACAACAATTCGATCATTAGTCTCTCTGGCAGCATCGATGGGATGGAACATCCAACAAATAGATGTGAAGATTGCGTTTTTGAATGGCACTATAGATGAAGTCTATATAGAACAACCCTTGGGTTTTGAAGTCAAAGCTAGGAAGGCGTATGTTTGCAGATTGAAGAAAGCATTATATGGCCTCAAGCACCAAGGACATGGTATGCTAGAATGGATGCATACCCACAGAGAATAGGCTTCACAAAAAGTTCTGCTGACTCAAACCTTTATATTAAGGTTGTAAACAATGAATTTGTAATTATTTTTCTGTATGTAGATGATCTTCTCTTGACAGGTGTAGAAGGTCGAATTGAAGAATGTAAGAAGCAATTGGCAGCAAAATTTGACATGAAGGATCTTGGGCTGATGCATTACTATTTGGGACTAGAAGTTTGGCAAGACCGAATGAAATCTATTTGGGTCAAGGAAAGTATGTGATCGAGATTCTAAAGAAGTTCGACATGATGGACTATAAACCTATGACCACTCCAATGATCACAAACTTGAAGAGATTGAAGAGTTTCGAATCAAGCCTTGTGGATCCTTCCCGGTATAGACAACTTGTTGGCTCATTAATGTACTTGGTGAATACTCGACCAGACATATGTTTTGCAGTAAACATACTTAGTCAATTCCAAGTGGAGCTGAAGCATGATCATTGGATAGCAGCAAAGCATATTCTGAGATATCTGCAAGGAACCATTAACTACTGTCTAAAATATGGTAGAAGGAATGAAGTCCAATTGATTGGTTATACAGATTTTGACTGGGGAGGCAGTGAATAGGATGGAAGAAGCACTACGGGAGGATGTTTCAGTTTAGGATCCTCCATGGTCTCATGGATGAGCAGAAAGCAAGACACCGTTTGCTTTGAGTAGTGCTGAGGTTGAATATGTTGCAGCATGTGAAGTAAGAAAAGAAGCAGTATGGTTAAGGAAGCTGCTATCTGACTTGTTTGAAGGACCGATGAACCCTACAATGATACTTTATGATAACACCAGTTGTATTTGTTTGTCTGAGGATCCAGTGTTTCATGGAAAGACAAAGCATATCAACAACAAGTATCACTATATTCAAGAGCTAGTACAAAATGGTGTGTTGCAACTACAGTATATCTCCACTGATGAACAGGTAGCTGACATATTGACGAAATCACTTCTGAACAAGAAGCTTGTATTAGTGTTGCAGGAACCGTCATCCCCAAGGATCCAAAGGCAAATCCGTGTCCCATACGGATCCGCCACCGATCCTTTGGCGGAACCACGGATCGGAAAATCGGATCCACGGTTCCTCATTTTTTGGCGGTTCTTGCAAAATTGGATTCGTGGGGGCCCGATCTGCGACTCCTACTGCCTTATCCGCGGTTCCTATTTCTCGATCCGTGAATCCGGAAAGGATTGGGTGCAGATCTGTGGAGGTCCAGACGTGTATCAACTGCGGATCGCGAGCGGATCCGAGAGAAGGTGGACGGTTCCGTGGGGCTTTTTTGTTTTTTGTTTTTGGAAATTCCGAATTGTTCTGTGAGGAACTACACTTTTTGAATACTCCTAAGGTGCCCCTTGATGCTCCCTAGATGCTTCCTAGATGCTCCCTAATGGTAATGTTAAATTCTTAAAGTAAAAGTGACATTCTCCTTTATCTTTCATTTCCATCCTTTACTTAAATTTTTAACATTACCATGAAATGACTCAGGATGTTTGAGAGTGGTTCCAACCTCTTCAGACTTCATATGGAGAAAATAGAATTTCATATCCCATTCAAAATTCAGTAGACTTAACAGTTTTTGGGATCAATGGGATTGTGGCGTTTCATTGGATTATATCATGTATGAGGGCATGTGATTGGCATTTAATCAAGAGCAACAAGCCCTATATGTACCTTAGTGTTGGTGTTATTGATTGTTCAACTCCTTTGTCACGGCCTTAGTAATTATGTATCCTTCACTCAAGTCAAAATCATTGATTAGGCATGTTAAGCTTTCTCTACCATATTATAAGGCTTGGATTAAGCTGTTTGATCAAAATTAGGCAGTGTTGACTAAAATCCCTATAGAATTGAAGTAGAGGCAAAGGCTAGACAAGAGAAGAGGAATCTAGATTGTAGATGGTTGATGTTGGAATAATTAATCATTGATGTACAATGGATGCCATATCTATCTTGATTTATGTGAAAATATACATGTTTTCATGTCTTCTACAACTAATTTGGTATTTTGGATGTTTTTTTTAATATAAATGCAAAAAAATATTATATATATATATATATATATATATATATATATCTAGATAGATAGTAGACGCTTCCGAGATGCTTCCCTTCCTAGATTTCTGGAAAATGACGCTTCCGTGCCCCTGCTTCCAAAAAACGTCCCCGTTTCGTGCAACATTGGCTTGTATACTTAAGGGACAAGCTTGGTATGGTGGATTTGTCCTCCCTAATTGAGAGGGAGAGATAGACACTACATTATTGCCTTCACTTAGGAAGAAAGAATGGAGGATTGGGTAACCATCTGACATTCAATACTCTTTGAGAATGTGTAGGGCATTCAAGACAAGAGTAGTCGTGGACCGATATTCTTTGAGGATTAGCTACCCAAGATAAGAATAGTCCAATGGGAGGTCATACTCTGTGAACACTCGGGTGGGGTATGTACCTTGGGAGACAATGATGATGGTGTCTATACATCATTAGTCTTGCCAACATTGTGTTCTGATCTTGTGGAGAGATAGAGTTGTTAGTCAAGACCTTGCTATGTGACAATGCTGGTTAATATGATGCTAGATAAATGGTTTACCAATCCCACTCTTCTTATGAGATCTCTTCGGATTGAGAATAACCATGTACCTTTTATGAATACCTCCCTAATTAAGAGGGAGTGTTGAAAAAATGTGTAACTAGGTTCGGTCTTCATAAGTATGAAATGCATTCTTGTAAATATAAAATGGAAAAGAAATTATTATTATTATTGGAGCATGGGTTTCATGCTTAAGTTCTTTTATTTTATAGGTCAAGCACCCATTGAATGCTTCTAGGATTTGTCCTAGGTAGAAGAGTCATTATCATATATGGAAGACCCTGTGGGCACATTTTAAACTGTAAAGAAAAAAATGTTTTCTGTCTTAAAAGTGTCAAAATACCTCCAAGATCAAGTCGACTTAATGAGCTGTCAAGTTGGCCTACATGAAGAGCCACATCCACCCTTGAAGAATCCTATATATAAGAGGAAGGCGTCTTCCATTTGGATCACTCACTCGCTCATCTCTTATGCGAAGAAGCAAAAGAAAAAGAAGTCGAAGAAGGAAGTACGAAGAAGAGGAAGTCGAAGTGTTTTTGGGCCTTATCTATTCTTCTAGGAAGATTGAAGTTAGGGTTTCTGCGCTGGATCTTCCGGGGTTCGATTTTGGAAGTAGAAGAGAAGGGAAGGCAAGTGAAGGTCTTTTAGGGCATCTTACTAGCCCTAGGACTCAAGACAAGGCAAGCAAAGTCAAGAGGGAGGCTACTAGAGGGAGATCAAAGTCTCCTAGAGAAGAAACAAGCCTTGTTAAGACTATGATGTGAGAAGCAAAACAAGTCTTGGCAACTTGCAAGTACCAAATTTCCAATATTTCAATAATTTAAAATCATAATTTGATTGAATAACTATTATGATTCACGAATCATGACATTATAGAATACAATTTACATATTTGAATTTAGAGTCATAGAAATAAGAATTTATGAAATAAACTTTAAAGTTTAGGTACCTTAAGGAGCTCCAACTTTGCAAATTCCTCGTAGATGCCTTGGGATGTGCGGTCACTGTGGTGGTTTGTGATGAAGGCTTGGATTTCTTTTGCCTCTTCAGAAATAACTCGAATCCACTCAATTTGCTTCCCCATCTTGCTCAACATGAGGTTCAATGAATGTACAACACAAGGGCTCCAAAAGATGTGTTGATATTTGCCATCGATAATTAGGCCTGCTGCTTTACACACTATTGCATTATCAGTGATTACCTAGACAAGATTTTCTGGCCACACCAATTCAATTGCTTCAATCAAGGTGTCAACAATGAATTGAGAATCTTTCATTTGCCCCTCACAATCCATTGCCTTCAAAAACATTGCCTCCTTTGGGATTTGAGCAATCACATTGATTAAAGGCCTATTCCTTTGATCTTTCTATCCACCAGAAATGGACACCCATGAAATGCACCATGAATTACGAATGGGGCTAAATTTAGCCTCCAAATCTAACTTTTTAGCACTCAACGTTGTAGTGCGGACCTTCTCATATCTAGGGCTCTTGTACCCTTTTGGGGCTTCATTCACTGCTTTTATCATCTTTTCCTAGTAAGGAGATTGCACAAGCTTAAAGGGAATGCCATTTTGCATAAATGCATTGACCTATAGTTGCATCTTCCATTACTCGAGCATCATTATTAAAACTCCTTTCAAGTGGGGTCCCAAATTAGACCACTTTGAATCGACAATTCCATGAGAGGGAAGTGGGGGTTTTGATGAAGATGCTCCCACCCTTGGTTGTTTGAATTGAGAGGCAGGATTTGCCTCATTTGCTTTAACATCTGCCTCATCTTGTGCTTTTTGATATTTTGCAAGTTTTTCCTTGCTTAAACCATATCCATCTGTCCCATTTTCTTTAGGTGGGCCACTACATATTCGAATCCCATTGCCTTTTAACCCAAGTAAATGTCCTTTAACTCGAGTGTATGATCCCTTATACTCCTTTTTACACTCTCTGCAAACCCATGCCAATGATCCCCCTCCTTGGATCTGCCCAACGATAGTTACATATTTCCAAAGTGGTGACTTTGGATCAACTTTAGAGACAGGTTCAATTTCATGTTCCACTTCCTCTGCCTCACGAATAGTTGAACTTGAAGTTGCCATGATGATGATGTAAATGAAACTGCAAAATAAAATTGATGGGTCACAATGCAATCTAGACAAGTTTTATTCCTTAAAAATTGTAAGAGATGCTTTGAAGGGGTAAAGAAACATGGAAAGGCAAGTGGGATGGAAAAACAATCTGATCATTGGAAAGCATTTAAATTTATTTCATCACTTGCTACTTCAAATTAAAATGATTCCAATCTCAAATTCTGCACATCGAGATAAGGGTATGCATAGTAAATTGGCATTTGAAAATGGAATGCTTCTTAGTCTCCACCAATAAAGCATGCAAATATGCTTATACCAAGAATATAAATATACTGCCCTATGCCATCACTAAGGTAGTGAATATATTTCGAGTTGTCACAAGGGAAATCTAAGTTCATATCAGCAATGTGCTTAGACTTCCAGACTTATTCAATCAATAATAGAACTATATTCAAACGGTATTTGACTTTTTCAGTTTGCTAATTCTATTGTTATAAATGACAAGAATGTTTCTAAATATGGTATTCATTATCTCTATATTCATATACATTCATGTATCTTATGTAGATGCTTGTCCTTTCATTACATATGATGTCTGACTTTTATGAAGAGTTACCATATCCATTGTGCTTTATATCTATATATGTTCTTATATTCATTTCAATGCAAGTTAGGTTCATCAATATATAAGATATTCATACAACTAAACACAATTTTCAAAGGCTTGAAAGTCAAGAGGAAAGAATAGGTTCTAGAACAAATATGCAAACCAAAAAACATATATATCCTCTAATTTGTTTGGAACTATTTTCTGTAGGAAAATGCATACCAGAAATTATCAAAGATGAAACAAAATGCTAACATTTAAGGGTGAAAGTAGATCAATGCAACTATGTGACAAACGCCATGACATGCAAGCCCACATGGCTCATATTTGTAAGGCCATTACCATTATTAAACCAATCAAATGGTAAGAATATTTGAAGCACAATATCACTTTCACACCATACATGCATAAGTTAACATCCTTACTAGAGTCACTGTAATTCCAGTCCAACTTCCAGTCTTGATAGACGGTGTCCAACTTCAAGTCGCTCGACTATCCAGACTCCACTGTCTCGTGAGTCGTCACTCGATTTTCCAGCAGGTAGTAGCGTGCTTCAACGTTTTACGTAGTAGATCCAATGTAAAATGAAAATGTTACTACGCGATGAGTTAGGTTTTAACTTTCGTCCACGGCGATTTGCGGGTTAGGTTTAAACGCTTTTTCCACGATGATTTGCTCGTTCACGATGCCAACTTACCTACCATTTCTAGCTTGAAGGGTTTCAAAAGGCGATTCGTTTCTAGAAAATCGTGGTATGGATCCGGATTTTCAAAAACGTTTTAAAAAATTCAAAAAAGGTCAAGAATCCGTTTCCAAAAAAATTGCGTTTCCAAAAAAATGAAACAAGATTGATAGAGATCCATGTCGTTTCTACGCCAGATTGTACAGGTTTCGTATATGAAACGAGGATTAGTGTTTCAGAGGGTTAGGGCCGGTGTTTCTGACAACTTGGCATACACCCCTTCGTATTGGGGGGGGAGGGGCATTTTGGACACCTAATCCATTAGGGTTGGTGTCATGGAATATGAACCATCATTGGGAGTGCAAGAGACCACTTAGTAGATGTCACCAAGGGTCTCAAAATTTTATTTGTGTATCATATCATTGGTTAATGCATCTCACGTTCATCTAAATTCTCTCTTGCATTCTCATGAGTCTAACAACATATTCGACCAACACCTTTGATGGGTAGAGATTGGCATTGTCTTGGGCTTTATTTGACATTTAACAAACCCTTCCTTTTGGAAACATGTCATGCACATTGGCAAAATGATGTATCCTTGTGTAACATTGCTGTTTTCTTTGGCATTTGCATTTGGTTGTTCAAAGATGCATATTTTTTATGTATTGTCTTTCACAGTATGTGGGGGCCAAGGCAACAAATTAGGGCTAGTTTTTGATGGTTAGTTTAGCAAATAGATGAGGCAAACCTGGGCAAAAGGAATCATATGTGTAATCGAGAACATGTATTCCCACCATGATGGAAGGATGAACCATCAAGCCTTCTTTAGTTTCTTAAGCACATCCAGAAGAAGATACCAAGATAGCCAATAATGTATGTCGAGTGAGACATGGAGAACTTAGACAACAAGTGGTTCCATTGTAGAGATGTGCAAGATGAGAGAGTTTTTCGTTTGCAAGGTAATGTGAGTCCTGAGATGATTGGCACCCCTAACTTGTGGCTTCAGTAGCTGTGACCTAGAGGCATCTAAGCCGTCAAAATCACCTGGAGATCGCACTCGGCCTGGGCCACACCAACCCATAGCATGACTGGATTTTTCCCACAGTTATAGACCGGTGACCTTTACACCATGGAGTGCCTTAACACAACACCCTGTCACCATTTGCTCTACCCCGAATGGGCACAAGATGAGAGAGTTTAACAATGAAGAAAGTTGCAACTTTTTCATTGGACAGGATCAAAGACCTTAGAGAAAATTGCATATGGGAGATAAACAGTGTTGCTTAAATCTTTTGTTTCACCGTTTGAAACTGTGGGGGATTTCAGCAGGACGGTAGCTGAGAAAATACACCAGTTTGTAGAAGAGAGCAATCACTGACTGCTTTCTGCCTTCTTGAGCTGAGGTATAATGGGACAAGCTAAAACAAGGTAGTTCTGTTTGGGAACATAGACCTTCAAATTCTCTTCATGTTTGAAGCACGGTGTAAAGCAAAGTTACCCATAACTGGCAGATTTAGAGTGGCATAAATCTTGTGAACGAGAGTCAAAGCTTTCATAGACCAGAAGCCTCTCGCTGGCGAAATGTGATCCAGATTGGATTGTCAAAAATTGGAAAGGTCCGAGGTTGATTCTCTGGTTATTTTGTGCTTAATGATATTTGCAAATTTCCATGCTTGAAGCTTGTATTGTTGTCTTGAGAGAAGCTGACCAAAGTCTTTGAAATTCGCCAAGGAAAAATGATGTGTGAATTTTTAGTCACATGTATGTATGGATAGAAAGCATGCAGAGCT
This sequence comes from Pinus tabuliformis, assembly GCA_031772625.1. Lineage (NCBI taxonomy): Eukaryota > Viridiplantae > Streptophyta > Pinopsida > Pinales > Pinaceae > Pinus > Pinus tabuliformis. Next base: position 1,823,421,642 of record CM062819.1, on the reverse strand, counting down.
TCTTGTTTGTTCTTCATGTAAAGAAGGGCAAAAGGTGAGAAAACCCAGCTGAGGCAAAAGGTTATACAGAAGGCATCGACCAGAAGGATGAGAGCTGGATTCTTCTTGTAAGGACTGAGGCTTTGGTCATGCGATGAGGTGGACAGGTTGGGATAAGGTGTTGCCTCTGTGCTCTGCTTCCTGCTTAACACAGCACAAGACTAAGGGTTAAGACCGATGAAGACTATCCTACACAGAGGAAAAGATGGGTCTTCGAGCAGAGTCTAACTCTGCACTATGCACAAAGGGAATAAGGAAAGGGCAGATGCCTTGTAGAGCTTGAGACATGTTCTGGTCCACAACATAGCCTCTTCCTTATAATAGATGTACCTGCCTCGCGATAGAGATTGTGGTAGTTGCTTAAATTCAACAGAATTCAAAATGTAAAGGAAATTATAACCGTCTTTTACAAAAAGTTTGGGAGGTCACTGGTGTTTTGCATATCACTAGTGGTAAGAATAAAAGGGAGTTAGGGAAAGAAAAACAGATCCTACAGGTCCCACAGGTTCCACTTGGGGGGGGAGTGAATTGGTTCATGCAAAGGTTCCACTTGGGGGGGGAAAGAATTGGTTCATGCAAAGGTTCCACTTGGGGGGGGAGTGAATTGGTTCATGCAAAGGGGATCTTGTGTAGTGGGGGAAGAAAGTGATTAGATATCCCATTGGCAGAGTAGACAATGATAATTCCATTCACTAAGAAAGATCTCAATCACTTGAAAAGATTAGCAGAAGAACCATGTCGAATTGTGCTGATTTGCCATTTTGGAATCACAGACAATTGGTTTATTGGGGCACTAGAAGCCTATTCGGGAAATTTTGCATGCTGTAGGAGTGAAGGAGACAGGCTTCCTATTCATTGTGAAGGAGATCCAGTATTTGTGCAAAGAGGGAGAAGTTGTCCCAGCATTTCTAGTTTTAACCAGATCCAAGATTGCATAGCAAAAGAAGGACAAAAACTCTTGTTATGTGTCTCTTTCTTCCAAATAGCAGGAAGCCATTGCTGAAATTGCTTGGTCATAATCCAAAGAAAACAGTCTCTGTTACACCTATGTTTGCCTAGCTATGTGTATCACGAGTAGATTAAGGGTGGTACTATTTCTTTTTGCATTAACTCATTGGCATAGGAATCACAGAGCTCTCATTGAGTGTGATGTGTAATCTGCTCTTTCAAGAGATTATTTGGAGCTGAGCAAACGTTCTCTTTGATGTTAGTTTCCTGTTTGGGACATACGACAATTACACAGAAATAATTGACACTAGGTTGCACGAAACGGGGAAATGGGTACGAGTTTCCGAAACGGGAACCGATACGAAACGCGACCTCCCCAAATTTTGGAAACGGGGAAACAAGAACATATATATATATATATATGTGTGTGTGTGTGTGTGTGACATTTAAGAAATATGTGCAATCATAAAGCATATATGATGCATTCTAATTTATTACATTATGATAAAATTGTCAATTATCAATGCATAAACTATAAGTCTCTAAATTTACATCACATTTAATCATGAATGATCACATAATGAAAATAGAAATATCCAAAATCAGCCACAAGAAATTTCTAATTTCTTGTCTTGTGCTTGATTGGGAGTCTCCTCCTACATAGTCGAACAACCTTAGTGCTCTTGATTAAATACAAGTTTCATACCTTAGTACCCTACATGCTCTTCATTATTGGGAGTCTCCCCTGCATAGAGGGCTTGGTTCTCTTGATTAAATACAAGTTCCATACCCTAGTACATGATAAAATCCATTGGAAACATTGCAATCCCCCCAATCCTGAAATCCTGAAAAACAGATAAGTCTGCTGGATTTTGAGTGAGATCTAAAATTCTACTTTCTCCATATGAAATCCAATGAGGGTGAAACCACTCTCAAACATCCTGAGTCATTTCATGGTAATGTTAAAAATTTAAGTAAAAGGATGAAAATTAAAAATAAAGGAGAATAGGATGAAAATGAAAAATAAAGGAGAATAGGATGAAAATGAAAAATAAAAGAGAATATGATGAAAATGAAAAATAAATGAGAATATCACTTTTACTTTAAGAATTTAACATAATTTAACATTACCATGAACTGCATATCAACACTAGGGCAAAAGTTCACTTTTTTTAACTTTAGACAGGCATCTAGAAGCAACTAGAAGTCACTAGGATAACCTAAACATAAATTAGAAAACAAATTAAAAAAAATAAATAAAAAAAACACAAATAAAAAGCTGAAATGTGAGTTGTATGGCCCTGAAATGCGTTTCAGGCCGTACTGGCCACGTTTCAGTTTTGTGAAACGTGGCAGTGTGGCCTGAAACGTGTTTCAGGGCCGTACCATACGCGTTTCAGCGTTTCGTACCCGTTTCCGTACGGAAACACCCCCTTGCCCTACGTTTCCTGCAACATAGAATTGACAGAAACAGGACACACCAAGGTTGAAATAAACCAGCACAGTAAAGGACATTTAATTCTGCATTTAAAATAGTTAATAGCATCCATACAGGTGAATTGACTTGGCCATAGGCTGACTCTTGGTATTGTTGAGGTCCTCCTACTTTTGTTTGATTAGCTTTTAAATTCGAGAATTTTGTATTTTTAGTATGTTTGCTGTTTTTATCCATTAAATTAGCAAAAAGATGAAATCTGGAAAACAATTACTTTCCATCCATAGCCATCTCATTATTGCCTCATTAATATCCTTTAAAACACCATCTCATTATTGCCTCATTAATATCCTTTAAATTGTTTGCATATGATCTTTAATCTGTTTGCATATGATCTTTAATCTACTCTATAGGTGTCTTGTCCATATCATATGCTTCCGGGATCAGCAACATAGTTTGAATTTCTGACTAAACATTGTATAAAATTATGTTATTATGATTGGGCATTTTTGGTATGGGAAGAGTAGAAGTAATCTGTGAAATAATCTTGCCATCTTGATGCTGCATAAAAATTTACCTTTTCTGTTGATAGGTTCCTATGCTGCCATACGGGTGGAGGTATTGAACTGATATAGTTGTGTGTAACTACTGCAGAAAGTGCATTCTTAGAATTTAATTAATTTGTTAACTACTTGCAATCAAAACTAACAAGAGCAGAAGTGGAAATAGCATAAGTTGTTTCATTTAGTCCTTGGATGTTTACAAATTAGTACCGTAGACTTACATTGATGCAAAGAACATCAGTTGGGTAAGTTGGGGAAAATGTTAAATTGTAGGTTGTGTAGAGTTTATTCTGTTTACCAAATTGCCTGTACAGTATTCTATGTAAAGAGGGGGCACAAGAGGCCAAGAATGCTCTATTAGATGTGCCTATCAACATCTAATATTTGATGACTATAGTTCAGAAGGAAGTTAGAAAGGGAAAAGCTGGAATGTTTGAACTAAAACACTTAGTAACCTGCTTGATTGGTCTTCGACCCTCTGTTGTGTTGATTTTTGGGTAGCTGCAGGAGGTATTCCCCAGCTACACAAGTTAAGAGAGAAAGTTAAATTTTAAATTAGAAAGAAAATTAAAGGAAATAAAATTAATTTTAATTTCTAAAGAGGTGCCTCTTTGGGCATCCTAATATCACTAGAAAAAGCACTTGAGCTTCTCATTTACTCACTCACTCATCAATCACATTTTTCTCTCTCTCTCTCTCTCACACATGGGAAGCTATCTGAGGAAGAGACCGAAGTTTTTAAGGAGTCAAATTTCTGAGACTGTGAATGTTTGAACAGTTGAATTTTCTTAGTGTAATTACTTCTTGATGTTCTGGAGTGTGTTAAAGCAATATCATATGTCATTGGAAGTAATTATCAGTTGCAGAAAATTGTGCTTGTTAATTGGCTCTTAGAAATGAACATGTTGTAGGCTTGGCTTTACTTACATACGTATATGTGAAAATCAACTTCAATATCTATGGAGATGTCATATAATTTTGTTATCTTTGCATCAATATATGAGAGACTCAGACTTGGGATCGATTTCAGAATACTAAGGTTATGACAATACAGAAAAAACTTGACATAATCTTGGGAAATAGAAAAACTCAAGGCAAATTTTGTCACACTATGTCAAAATTGACCAAAATAATCAAATTTAAACATACCTGGTGAAATTTGCTGAATGAATGGTAAAAATTATTTAAACCTTCTGAGTCTTGACGTGTTTGACCTGTTTTGACCAAGTTTGGCCCCAGTGAGTAGACTCCTTTTGTTTCGAGCCAAGCCAAGTAGACTCATGAAAGCTTTTGGCAGGCTTGGTGAGTCTTCTTTCAATGCAGTAACTGACATTTTACATTTCAAGTTACAATTAAAAAGTTTCGACCAAAACATTGCTGCTCTATGCTGGAAGCTTTAGGGACCATGGTGGGTTTGTTTGCACACTGTTCTTGCAAATCTGTTAAACATACCCATCCGAACAGAAAAAAAGGTTGTAGGGTTGTATTTATGCTTTTCAAAAAGTTTAGTGTTTAGACTATCTGGCATAGTGTTGCGGGGGAGTGCCCCCCCCTTGATCCCGCTCCCAATCTGTGCTCCGGGCGGGAGCGACTCGGGAGCAGGTGGGGAGCGTGCTCTGGAAAAAAAAAGCTCCCTGCCTTTTCGGGAGCATTTAGCCTTTTTTGCAAATTTTTTTTTTTCAGTAATGTTCCAAATGCAATTTTTTTTTCAAAGAAACAAATAAGTTTTGAGTGGGACAGCTTAATGATCAAGCCTATGGCCCTAGTATTGATATGCGATTCATTGTAATGTTAAATTCTTAAGACTCGGGATGTTTGAGAGTGGTTCCAACCTCATTGGATTTCATATGGAGAAATTAGAGTTTTAAATTTCATTCAAAATCCAGCAAACTTATCAGTTTTTCAGGATTTCAGGATTGCAATGTTTCCATTGAATTTTGTCATGTATATTAGGGTATGGAACTCGTATTTAATCAAGAGCACCAATCCCTCTATGTACCTTGATGTTAGTGATATTGGTTGTCGAACTCCTCTATCATGACCCTCCTAAAAATGTACACATCACTCAAACAAAATCTTGTCTTGACATGCTATGTTTTTTCTATCTTATGTTAATGCTTAGAGGGTGATATTAATGACAAAGATACCTCTGGATATTAATGCTTATAGGGTGATATTAATGACAAAGATCCTGATTTTCCAACAAGACTAAAAAATTAGACATTTCTCGTGGTGGCAAGAGGCCCAAGCATAAGCAATAGATAATAGATTTACTTGTCTTTTCTAATTTCTACATGTTTTTGTTGACATATATATATATATATATATATATATATATATATATATATATATATAAAACGCTCCGGGATTCGCTTCCAAACCTGGAGCTTCTGAAAATGTTGCTCCCGCACCCTGCTTGCTCCCTGCTTTCGCTCCCGCTCCCAAGTAACACTGATCTGGCAGAATTTGGTATCTGGTTTAGTGTTGTCTAGATCTCACAGTCGGAGGATAAATCCTTGGTCTTTGACAGGATCACATTGGGCATCGATCTCTTGCAACCATAGAGCCATGAACATTAGCTTTAATTAATTTGACAAGCTTCCTGTTTTTGATCTGTCGATAGGTTATTCAGTGAAACACAGAAAAGAACTAGAATTTTGGGTTTGTTTTATGATTGGACCATCATTATATACTATGACGAACTTCAATAGAACCATTAGATTTTGATGCTTAAAATCTGGGTGTCAGTTAACTTCTAGGAGTGAAAAATGACAATGATTCGTTTGATCCGAAGGCTAATATCATGTCAAATTTTGGTCTAATCAACGAAATTTATACTCAACAGAATGGCCCGGTTGACTACTAAAATCTTTAACAAGTTGAGGTATGCCTAAATGGCAATCATTAAACTTGTTAACTAAACAATGAAACACAATCTTTCTCAGCATATCCAACCTGTACCAGATGATAGATTCACTGGTTATGGTAGATAGACAATGCGGGGGTATCCATCGTAATATGCATCAAGTCGGGGTGTGGTAGACAAGCTTGAAGTAATGGATAATCATAGGATTTTCTTTTGACAAGGGAACATATATTTGCTGTAGTTGTGTGTTTATCGTCAGCCATAGAAGCAGGTTTATTGTTGCTATGTCTAATCTCTATTCATTATTTACATTTTTAGTTTATTTACATAATTTTAAAGTTGATGGCCATTTTTTCCTGAGTGTCTGCTCCTTTCGGTTTTTTTGTATGTTTTTTTTGGCACCTGTGCATTGTTTCCAGTTAATTTATTTGTCACTCTGTTTTGTTGCAGCTGAATAATTATGCGTTGAAACTACATCTACGCAAGGCTGAGGAAGGAAGCTCAATGCCTGGACGTTTCCATCCAGATATTTTTTAGGAAGACGCGTGAATCAACAATTTTTTTTTGGCAATGGGGGTTTCCTATTCAATCCAATCAAGGATCCAAATCTGTTATATGTATATACTGGGACTATAGGAATTTATGTGCAAGGAGCTGGTGCGGGATTACTAGTACTGTTTTTTTGTAAAAATTGCTATATTGGAACCATTCTTAAAGCCCCAATATTCCTTGTAAAGAAAGCTTTGGCCAAGACAAAGACCATACGCATTTATATTCTTCATTTGCAGCTATAATATATCATTTTCACCATCTTTTTGACAAGTTTTTGTACAGCCGTATATGGCAACGGATATTTCTTCTGGAGTTTGGTTGCTGCTGGGAAACACCCTTTGCATGAGTTCTAATTCGTTTCATCCTCGCTTGGTCTCGCATGATAGAAAATTATACATTCAGAAGGTTGTACGTTCAGTTTATCAAGTTCGCTGATTGCATGAATATATAGCATGCCTGTAATTGTTCATTACAGTGTTTGTTGTCTGTCTCTTCTGATTTTATTCAGTATCTCATCAACTGAAATGAATAGTCCAGAATGAAGAAACGAAGTTGCAATAATTTTATCGAAGGTTAGCCTTGGATGATGTTTCCACTCGCTAATTAGTTATGAGCAGTGCCATTTTGGAGGTGGGAGGCTACCTTGACGGTTAAATGTCAAAGGTAATGCTGATACGGACGAGTGATTTGTATTGGTGTATGCTTATTTCTGAAAGAGACATACATGTTACATACTAAGAGATCTATCAATATTAAGAGAATGTATGCTTCCACAGTCCATAATCATATATAGTTGTATTTCGGGACAATATCCCTGAGGATGGGTGGAGTGTCCCCCCGAAACGTTGGGCAATATCCTCACCAGATCACACCGTAGCAATATCCAGAAATACAACTATATATATCTATCAATATTGTTAGGCTAATACAGCGTACATATGAAATTTACATAAAGGCGTCAATTATGACAATGACCATTTTGGGACAAAACTGCGGACATGATGGCACAGCTTCGACCTCATGTCTATGTTGCATGGCAAGTAAAATTAAATAATTATGATCAGTTAGGGGTAGCGTTTATTCTCCAGTTTGTTCCCATCTTTAACACCACCCCATGTGATTTGAACCTGAAATTTGATGGGATTAAAGCCCGCATAAAGATTAAACCCCACACAAACCAACTAGTCGTCTTCATCTCATAGGTGTTAAGGGTTTCTTCCTCATCATCTTTTCATCAATATTTAGGTTTCAGTCATCCTTTCTAGGTTTGCTACACTCATTTCACTTGTCTTTTTTCACGTGTGAAGGGCTTTTGCATGTGGGAAAGTTCAGATTCTCATATGTATACTCCTACCCTTTTCACTATCTTCCTTCACATAATGTGCGGGGTCTTTTGCATGTGTGACATTAGCGAGTTTTGTTGATTAGTTCAGATTCTCGCATTATATGGCACTTTGGCACCTTCTTGTGATTTGATTTCCAAGGTTCTGGATATTGTTAACTGTATCTATGAGACAGCCATAGGCATAACGTTCAATGAGAGGCAGTAAGTACTAAGTACTCCCATTCTATGGAACGCTTTACGCATGGTATTAGAGAGAAAGCGAGGTCGTGGTTTCCAGAAAACGTGGTCAAATCATCAGGTATACATGTTGAGGTTTATCCTTGTCAAATGCTGGTCAATAAGAAGGTCAACAAAACGGAGAGCACTAGGTTTTGTGAAAAAGTTGTCAAATCATCAGGTATACGTCTTGAGGTTTATCCTCATCAAATGTTAATTGACCTTAGTTGGCAACAAGGCCCAACTTGTGTTGTTTCGAGGTTCATCCTCGTTGAAGCAAATTCATTCATGGTAATTGATAACCAAGGTGGAAGTTAATTTCAGGTTAGCTCCTGTTTGGATCCAAAAGTTTATTTTATGTGTGTTTTATTTTGAATAAAATCTTGATGTGCTGTACATAATAATATCCTGATTTCTTAATATGCCTATTAGTACCTTGCTGTGCTTTAATCACATATATTTTGAATTAAAAGTATCTGAGAAATAAACAACAATATTATAGCTTTTTTTTCCAAGGAAAAAGCTGCAATTTTCATTAATATATTAAGAAAATTACATGTATCATTCAGAGTGTATGAGATGCATTTACTGGTGAAACAGAACAAGTGTTCGAAACCATATATACAGATTACAGCATAGGTTGCAGAGAGTAAATTAAACAGCAGTGATAACTTAAAACAAAGTAATGTCCAAAAACTGATAATGACAAAACAAAAAACCATGGAATGATCGAGGTGATCATTCTGAGTGATTTCTATTCATCTCGATGAATGGACTGTGGAAACACTGATAGAAAACACCATCTCTGAATTCCTGAATTAACCATTGACCCCTGTTCAGCTGCACAGCCTTTTTGGATAGACGACCAACGATCTCATTCTTTTCGCTGTATATATGAGAGCATATAATAAAGTCAAATGGTGATCCAGTGTGTCCCTGAGGTGTGTGCAAGTGACAATGATATGCATCGTTTATCCAATTTATAACAAGTTGTGAATCCCCAAAGATTTGAATCTTTTGGCAATTTTGTTCCTGTGCAAAAAGGAGAAGGTGTTTTAAACTGTGAAGCTCGGCAAAATTATTTGTTCCCCTGCCGAGGCCCACTTTGATTCTGAATGACAGGTGCTCATTGATGTGAAGGACAACTCGTCCCTCCCACCCACAACCCTCGGCCTGGGCAGATCCATCAAAATAGCTCCACAGGAAACTATTATCGTAGAGTTCTGGTGTGATGACCCGAGGAAGTTAGTTTCCCGGATGTCTGGAATCAGATTGAAAATGGCAGCAAAGTTGATACAGGTTGCTAACCAGTTGATTGGAGCATCCTGGAAGATCAGTCGGTTCCTGTTTAACCAAATGTCCCAACAAACTCCCACATCAATGTTATAGTGTTTCATAAACAAATAACAATATTATATTATTTGAGAAATATAGTATTTGATAAACAAATAACAATATTATATTATTTGAGAAATAAACATCATTATTACAATAGTAGTTTTATTGTACAAGATATTAAAATTGTTTAAATTCATCCGGATATTTGAATAATATCTCGAGATATCATATGTTTATTAGTATTTTACCATGTTTTAATTTACATACATTTTAATTGAAAAGTATGAGAAACAAATATCAATATTACGTTGTTTATTTTTTTTTTTTTCTAAAGAGAGATTGGTAATCAAGTGTTTTTACCATGTTTTAATTTACATACATTTTAATTGAAAAGTATGAGAAACAAATATCAATATTACGTTGTTTATTTTTTTTTTTTTTTCTAAAGAGAGATGGGTAATCAAGTGTTTTTTCCCATGATATACATATCTTGGGGAAGTTTGTTATGCACTTCTCAACGTTTTGAAGATCGTACTTAGGGTAAATTTGATTTTGCAAAAAGTTCAAAGCTTTGTTAACATAGGGTTTGAGGTCATTACAACAATAGACTCATTAAGAGCTGAACACGTCAAGGGAATTGAACCTGGGTGTAGAGGATAATACTAATTTATACAACCAGCTAGGCTGGACCCAGTCGACAACAGTGACTGGTAAATTATATTACATGAGGTACGCAAATATAAAAATTGTTGTACTTTACTCTGTATACTTTTTAGTTGAAAATTATTTGAGAAATAAGTATCAATAATACATTTTCTTTTTTCAAAACAAAAATTGGTAATGGTAGCACTATTCTTTTTTCAAAACAAAAATTGTTAATGGTAGCACAAAAGGGACTAAAATTGCCTTTGGCTATACTAGTATGTAAATACATCGTCACAGGGATATGGATAGTTTGATGTGGAGATAATAACATTTTCATCAAATATGTCGTTAAGAAATTTTGATTTGGTTTTCAATTTGATCTTTTTAAGAACTCTTGGAGTCATAGAGAGATGGGGGCATTTTGACCTTGGTTGAATCATTTTAATTCACATTTCTTTTTTACATTTGAACAAAGACGGGCATTAGAAAACCCAATTTGATCTCAATTTTCTAGAATTCATACTCATTTGAGATACGGTAGCAGGTGACCTCAGATAAATCCTTTGAATTCACATTCCTTACATTTGAGAAAAGAAATTTGAAATACGAGGGGATGTGTTTCAAGAAAATTGAAATTCAACGAGGAGGTTTAGGGATGAGGATGAGTTATCCATGACATTTTTTTGGTCTTTATGGTGATGGGAGGACTTGACTTGCCATTTCCATTGGGGAGTTCGAGTGGATCCTATTTCAGTTTCTTTTAACAAATATCAATTTCAAAGTCCTTCCATTGAGCTTTTGATTTTTGTAGAAGAGGCTTTAAACTTCAGAGATGTAGTGACGAGAGTTGGTTGTGCTCAAAACAAACATTATAACAAAAGGCAGTATGTGCACAACTGTTCAAAGCAAACCGTCTTTAAGAAAAAATGTTTTGTCTTATACCAAAACACAATATGTTTGTAGCTGTTACAAGCAAATCTTAGAAGAACAAACAACATGCTTGTCGCTGTTTGATAGCAATCCTTAAAAAAAATAAGTACTATGTAGTTGTGCATAGTTCACTGATTGAGATCAATTGCAATGTCACAATTTAAAATGATTTCTCAAGGAAGACCTTCTCTCTATGATAGACATTGAGCTTTTCATAACCATCTCATTAAACTTATTGAGAACATTCACAACGATAGTGAGGGATTTGGCATGTGAATCTTATAAAGCATTTTTATTGAAATAGCAACTAAAGATGGTGTTCTAGTGTATGAGAAACATTGACATCTCTAAAACAATGACTATAAATTTACCGAGAGGCTAACTATGCACATCCAAATAGGTGCGAGTTTTTTGACTTTTATAGAGCCAGGGCAATAACTTACCCATGGTATTCTTAGTGACAGTAAAGGAGTCAACAAGTCAATATTATAGAGGTTAAGCATTCATATCCAAATAGACATTAAAGATAGTTTTTTAGTGTATCAAGTGAAACCTAGCTTCGTGGATTACATAATGAGGCCAGCTCCCGATGATGTATTGTGGGGCATGTGGATCAAAATCTGAGATCTTTCAACTTTAACCTATTATTATAGAAGTAGAGAATTCACATCCAAATAGGCATTGAAGATAGTTTCTTAGTGTATAGTTTAAAACTTAAACCCTGGGATTTCAAAAAGAGGCTAGCCTTCCGTAAGAAACCATGGATCCTCACAATGCCTTTGAAGGAATCCCTAGGATTGGTCATGTAGACTTGGAGATATTTTAAGTTTAGCTTTAACTAGAGATTAGAGATTATCTAATATGTAGATCAACCCATGGCCTAGGTGGCAATTTCCTCCTTAACCTGGGAGGAAGCAAGTTTCAAAATTGGTATTGAGGTGGACTTGATGCGTAAGGATGAAGGGAGAGTTTAAAGGTGAATCCTTAAAGCAAATATTATTTCTTTTGATGTGTTGTTTGGCCCATCAATGTGAGGATTTGAGGGAGAAGTGTTGGTCGTTATGGGGTGTAGCAAAGCTATCAACTAGAATGATAATTTTGTTGGAATGGAGGATGGGTGTCATAGGAATGTTTAAGATAAACGTTTGTGCACATCGAAGTTTGCAAGTGATAGAGGTTGAAGGGGGTAGCTCAAGGCATTTACTCACGTGACCATAAATATGGCATTTAGCATATGAAAAAGGCACCCTAACATAGTGAAAGTTTGCGAGTGTCTCCAACAACCAATCTTAATTTCTAGAACTTCAAACAGTGTCCTTTAAATCCAATTCTACTAAATTTCTTGCAATTTTCCTAAATGGGTCACTTGTGTATTTATTGTCCATCTCTACAAAGGATCTTGGTTTTGTTGAAATTTCTAAGTCTAACCCGTTAGAAAATTTCTTGCACTATCTAGTTTATTTCGCCTACTTGTTTAATTATTGAACAAGTTATTTGACCATATAAAAACTGAAATAAACACGAGGGACACTGTTATTTTTGGACAATCGTCCTCGAAAAAACCCAACTTGGGAAAACCGGTGCAACAGTTCTGAGGGTTTTATTATTAAGCAAATTTTCTTAAGTACAACTGAGTGTCAAACTGGCTCACTGGACAAAGAAATCGATCTGACAGTAACACCCCTCTTCGGAAGCAGATATTCTGAAAGTCTACTCCACGAAACTCTGTCCAACACCTCTCCGAGGCTCAACGTCAGCCCTCTTGGTTTTTGCGTCAGCTTGAAACCCTTTGTGTCAGCCCTCTGAGGCTCTGCGCAGCCTCTTTGGCCCTCTGCGTCACTTCTGCAGCCTCTGCGTCACTCACGTAGGCCCTCTGGCCCTCTGCGTAGTCACTGTTGGCCTTTGCGTGGCTCCTGCTGGCTCTGCGTCTGCCTCTCTGCCTCTGCGCTGGTCTTCCGACACTATCTCTGCCTCTCTGCTATGCACTCACTGCCCCTCGCTGCAACTCTGATCACTGGTTCGATTTCTCTTAGCAAACCCCACTCTAGAAAATTGAACTGACTGATCACTCTGGTGTATCTCCAACTGACCCTCAAGCCTCCTCTTATACTTTTTCTGTTGAGTCTTCAACGACCGAGATTAAATCTCTAATCAATGGCTAAGATTAGATTTGGCTTGATCCATGTCATTTAGAACCTTCTCACCCAATTTTAAATTAATAACCATTAATATTTTAATTTTACTAAGTTTAGACTTAGGAACTTCATTAAAAATATTAATTATTTTAATATCTCTCTAACTGGGTGGAATTTCCCCAAATCATTTATGGGTCTTGGCGATCTCATATACTTTAGCTTCTCTACCAATTTTCATGGCTAGATCACATTCGATGCTATCCCAAATCAACAAGTTTGTCACTTATTTCTTTCAAAACTTTAGGAGACCATAGCTCCGAGGGTAATCATTGAGTGACTTTTGTTTACTTTCTTAGGTCAAAACATGGAGACCATCTCCTAAAAGATAAACCTATTGTTTAGAATTTTCCTTACATCCTCCAATGCTTTGAAAGAAAGTGCTAACCATACTTCAACCAAATAGTGAAAAATTAGAGTATATCCCAAAACGTAGTCCAAACCCTCTCTAACCAAAGCTCTATTTGTTGGAAAAGTAACTGGGTTCAGTCTTCATAATTGTATATGAAGTAAAGAATATAAGATTTTTTTTTTTTTTTTTAGCATGGGTTTTATGCTTGTGTCATTTAGGTTGAGGCATCCATTGCATGCCTTGAAGAATTATCATAAAGAGTCAATTTAAATTTGTAAGATTCTCTTGGTTGTGTTGTCATCTTAATCTCAACTAGACCTCTAGCTACAAGAATATGCTGTTCAAGTCAACCTATAGAAGCTCTACAAGTTGGCCTCCAGATCACCATTTATGTAAGCCTAAACCCTGATCATGTTGGCTTGGTCTTTGTCCATTCAACGTATGTCCAATTGATATATCACTGTGGCTCAGATCATTTTGGAGTACGAAACACAACACTACAATCCGTAGTTCAAAGGTAAGTTTGATTGAAGAAAAGAGGACCAAAACTACTATAAGTAATCTACCTATCCGAAGGTTTAGTTCAGTCATCTGAAACTATATTATAGTTTATTAACCAAAGTTATAGGTCTATCAACCGAACCTACAGTCTTTCATCCAAAGCTATAGTAGAGTTGCAAGACTACCATCTGAAAGGATATCATCCGAAGCAACAGTGGAGTTACAAAATTGTCATCCAAAAGTCTGTTATCCAAATCTATAGTGGAGTATTTTGAAGTTGCAGGTCTAGGTCTGTCATCCAAAGTTACAGTGATTCTAAATGTTGCAATCAAGGTGATCCAACATAGTGAAGATCATAGTGATCTAAAGTGGTGTGGCACGAAGTTGCAGTCCATTTCTTTTTGTAGAGGAAGAATTGCAATGATACTTCAAAGACTTGAAGGAAGTAACATCTCTGTTGACTTGAAGAATACTTGTAGCTAGAAGGTGGTTTGACTTGGTCATTGGGTCGTGAAAAGTCTCATCTTTGATCTATTTCTATAAGAAGGAGATTGTTTGGGTTTTTCCCAAGTTGTGGGGTTTTTCCCTGGCGAGGAGCCTACATTGGTGTCTTTTGTCTCTTGTATTTATCATTTTGGTAATTGCTTGATGAATGAAAACCAAAATAATTAATATTAAGACAAACTTCACAAGTAATTATCAAGCTAAGGAAAATCACTCTTGACCTACAACTACTTTGATTTTCCAACATGGTATTAGAGCTAAGGTGAAGGAGAGACATCACATCTAAAGAGCAGAAAGAAGTCCGTCATTATAGCAACTTAAGAAAATTATTATCGCAGGAGGTATCCCTCAACCGCCAATGTACCTCCAAGACCTTATCTCTAATCTAATGGCTTATATGTGCAAGGAGAGCAATAAATTAGGAGGAGCATCCAACCTCAAAGCATGGAAAAAGAGAATTTACTTGGCCCTTAGAGAGAATGATGTCATGAAGTACGTTCTTGGTAAGATCCCTAATATAGATAAGGAGAATGAAGAAGAAGTTGAAAAATATGAAAAAGGAGAAGTCAAAGCTCAAAGAATTCTCTTTGAGTCTATTAAAGACCACCTCATTACGTTTGTATCAGAACTATCCACATCTAAAGAAGTATATGAGACTTTGGTAAAGTTATACTCAGTCAACACAACTGGTCACATGATTTCCTTAAGGACTCAATTATACCAATCAAAAATGTCTACAAAAGATATTATATCTACCTTCTTCATGAAGCTATAAAAAATCAAAGACCAATTTCAAGAAGCTGGTGAGAAAATATTTGATTCAAAATTAATTACAATAGCAATTAATGCTCTACCTAAGGAATGGGATGGATTTTCAAGCAATATTTGTGCAAGAAAAGAACCTCCATCATTTGAAGAATTATGGGCTCAATGTTCAATAGAAGAATCTAGAATAAAGGCAAGAGGCAAATCCCAACCTACCGATGAAGTTTCTCAAGCCTATGCAACTAAATCAAAGAAAGTTTTTGATAAGAAAAAGAAAAACAAACCTAGAGATATGTCCAAAGTTCAGTGCTTTGGATGTCATGAATATGGACACATCAAATCAAATTGTCCTTAGAATCCTAAGAGCAATAAAAGAAAGGAAAGGTCTGAAGCTTTAACAACTATAGATGAAGAACCTTCAAAGAAGCATAAGGACTCAAGTCAAGGATCTATTTTATTATAATGATGATTGGTTTGCAACATAAGGATTTATAAAAATGGTCTAGTATGAAGGAGACATGCTTTGAAGAATTGTTCTTAATTTGGCATTAAAGAATAGAAGTGACAATACCTTGGATTGTGATGAAGACTTTGCAACAAGCTTCCAGTAATCATGAAGGACTAAGGTATGTAGTCCTTGAGGTACGTATAATTTTTTTGTACATATAAAGATTTATTAGGGTTTTGGGACATGTTTGGTTTTAGGGTTTGTAGCTTTCATCTTATTAAAAGTTGTTGGCATCTATTTTTTTGTAAACCTTTGTTGGTATTTGGAAATCCTAGTCAAAAGAGAAACCCTAACCCTAATCAGTTTATTCCCTCATAGAAACCCTAGCCCTTGGTCTCTAGGGTTTGTAGATAGGCTAGGGTGTATGGCAATCCCTAGTAAAGGTGGAATTGGTTTTGAGACTCAAACCCTAGGGTTGATGTTTCATAGGGAAATATCAAGGAACTTAGGGTTTGAATTTTAAACATCGGGATTCTCCCTCTCTAAGATTCCATAGAAACCCTAGGTTGTCTAAACTGTCACCATGCTCTTGTACTTGTATATTTTGCTTGGTGGTACTTGTCGGTGAATGTTGCAGGTATATAATAAGGAAGCAAAATGAGAAAGATATGTTGATCTTATCCCATGAAGAGCATGATGAATGGAGGGAATGATAACTTGGTAATCAAGTTGGATCCTTGAGCACTGATAAAGGTAGACTCATATAATGGACCATGAATGTTGATAAAACTGTCATGGTGAGGTAAGTCAGATGTTAATATCTATTGTTGGTTATCTTGTTAACTTGTTGCTTTTGCTACCTGGAAAGATGTTGTAGGTATACATGATAAATGTTGAGCAAAATCTCAACATATGATAATTGACATATATTAAGATCAAGATGTGATCATCTTGGTATTAAAAAAGGTAGCAGTGAGAAGGTACCCTGAAGGTCTAGAAGGGAAATCACTTTCAAAGGTTGATCAATTTGAAGTCTAAATTTTTTTAATAGAAGGACCTCATTAATAAAGTCAAGACAAAAGGTGATGTGTAAGATGTATGACTTGGAATCTGTCATGAGAAGATGGCTCCAGGATCCTTGAAAGAAAGCAGGAAGCATGTACAGTGAGATGGGAAGGAAAGAGGAAGCCATGCAAAAACTGATAGCTGGTGCTTCTATGAAAGACAAGGAAGAAGTCTTGTAGTTGAGAAATCAAGAATCTCCTTTAGTATTGAGAGGGAGTAAAAGGAGTCTTCTTGAATAGGAGTAGGATCTATTTTCTGATTAAAAAGGAGAATAGAGATGTCCTCCCTGATTGAAAGGGAGTATGGTTGGACACTGGTTCTCCCCATGTCATGTACTAGACCAAGACTAACAACCATAAGTCTAGTGCATGCATCACAAATAGTGAGAATGATGACTTGTTTGGTTCTCCTTGTGTTAAGTACTTTGATGAATTAGGACTGATGTCCTAGGTCAAGTACTTGAACATGGATAAGGAGAATGTTGGATTGAATAAGCATCTTGGACAAACATTCTTGGAGTCATGAAATGTGATGGATTAGGATGAAAATCCTAGGTCACATGGACTTGAAAAAGAATGGTCCAATGGTAGGATTACTCTGGGTATCCTAGGTGGATTATGTACCATGATGAGAAAATATGGTGTCCTATGCCTCCCAACATTGTACTCTGATCTCATGAGAGATAAAGTAGACCTGTCAAGGCCTTGGGTAGTATGACAATGCTTGCTATGTTGAGTCATCTTATCCATCTGGATCCCTTCTTACAAGAATATTTCAATTTGAGATAGACCGGTTGAGTCATTATGAATACCTCCCTAGTTAAGAGGGAGTGTTGGAAAAGTAACTAGGTTTGGTCTTCATAACTGTATATGATGTAAAAAATATAAGAAAAAAATATTTATTTATAAAGCATGGGTTTCATGCTTGTGTCATTTAGGTCAAGGCATCCATTGCATGCATTAAGGAATGATCATAAAGAGTCAATTTAAATTTGCTAGACTCTCTTGGTCATGTTGTCATCTTAAATTCAACTAGACCTCTAGCTAAAAGAAGATGCTCTTCAAGTCAAGCTATAGAAGCTCTAAAGTTGGCCTCTAGATTGCCATTCATGTTAGCCTAAACCCTGATCATGTCGACTTAGTCTCTATCCATTTAACGTAAGTCCAGTTGATATATATAATTTTGGCTCAGATAATTTTGGAGTACAAAATAAAACACTACAATTCATAATTCAGAGATAAGTTTGATTGAAGACAAGAGGCCCAAAACTACTATAAATAATCTACATACAATCTATCAACCAAAGCAACAACTCTATCAACTGAAGCTACAATCTATCATTCGAAGCTACAATAGGGTTGCAGGGCTACCATCCCAAAGTATATCATCTGAAGCAACAATGGAGTTACAAGACTGTCATTCGAAAGTCTATTATCCAAAGCTATAGTGGAGTATTGTGAAGTTGCAAGTCTAGGTCTGTCATCCAAAGTTACAGTGATACAAAACGTTGCAATCAAGGTGATTCAAGCTAGTGAAGATTATAGTGATCTGAAGTGGTGTGGTACGAAGTTGCAGTCCATTTTTTTTTTCTTGTAGAGGAAGAATTGCAGTGATACTTCAAAGGCATGACGGAAGTAGCACCTTTGTTGACTTCAAGAAGACTTGTAGCTAGAAGGTGGTTTGACTTGGTCATTAGGTCATGGAAATTCTCATACTTGATTTATTTTTATAAGAAAGAAATTGTTTGGGTTTTCCCCAAGTTGTGGGTCTCTTGTATTTGTCATTTTGGTAATTGCTTGATGAAAGAAAACCAAAATAATTAATAAGATGATATAAAATTCACAAGTAATTATCAAGCTAAGTAAAATTACTCTTTACCTACAACTACTTTGACTTTCCAACACTATTGATCACTCAAAGAACTATCTATTGAAAAGTATATCTATCAAGGTTTTCTTTTGTAACTCTTTCTCCCTTTAACCAATGTAGGTTTTTTATGATTATGAACTTATGTGGTTTGTTGCATCCAAAGGTGCTTCCTATAATGTTGTTTGAAGGTGTGTAGCTTTGTGCTTGATATGGCATTTATTTATTTTGCAATATTGATACTCAAGTAAAAAACCAAAAGAAATTTCAACATGGGATTGACCCTAAGAAAAATACCAAAGTACACACACATATAAAGAGTTTATAGATAAATAATTGAAAATAAATTTATAAATTTGTTTGAATGTATATAGTGAAAATGATTTTTAAAACAAATTAAGATAATGTAGTAAACTTTTAACCTCTCACTTATGCTCCCATAAAAAAACATATGAAGATGAATTCAATCTCTTTTTTCCATGTGGGAAAAAAGTTGTCCCAGACAAATTGTAAAATCAATTTATATTATTTTATAAATAAATAATTTGTGCGTAACTATTCCTATTATTAAATATATTATTAAATATTTTCACAATTTAGGAAATTAAATAGGGCGCAATTTAATTATCTAATGTTTTGGCTTTTGGGATGGAATCTAGTGATAGATTTTGGCGAGAATGTGATTTTTTTTTTGTTTAAAACACATTTTTAAATGAATAAAGGGATTCAATGCTATGAAATCCTTGGGGCACTGTTGGTACATGTAAGGGTGACCCAAGGTTCAGGAATTGACCAACAAAAACCCCTCATACACTGACATATTCAACACTTGCAAGTAGGTAAGGTCTCCCCGAGGCATCATGATGGGATTGCAAGAACCTTTGACAAGTTTTGCAAGAAAAGGGGAGACAGAGACTCTATGACTTCGACTATTTTCTTCCACCACCAAGATTCAAAATATTGTGTAGATATAACCAATTATGGAGTAAACATACCCATAATTGTCACAATGCAAACAAACCATGTCAAAGCACTATAGAGGCGTACTCATTACACACTAAAACAAAGCAATACATTTCAACATTATTCATTAGCATTCCATTAAATGGACATAGACACAGATGAAAATATTTCAGATAAACTAGTGAATTCATATTTTATTCGTCATAGCAAGATCTGCATTACACAACAACATATAGATCCCTCACTTTAGACTCTACAATACTACATTCTTTCTCATACATTCATCCTCTCTTTGTCATCAATCTCTCATCCTTTCTTACAATTGAAATTACAATGAAAAGTTATCCCTTTCATTGGAAGAATAATAATCTTCATTCAAAACATTTATAACAACTTCTACAACAACCTATCAATAACAACAATAACCACTCTATTACAAATTAACCGAGTAAAAACTCCTAATTTTTTTTACTAATGTCATGGATCCGCACGTCACAGACAAAGATCAACAACTAAATTTGTCGGGAGTGACGAGCCTCAGTATTGCGACAAGAAATCTATAACTCCCAAGGCTACCAACTTTAATTATCAACTCGGGGTTCGTACAAACTTAAGAGGTATTGACACTATATGTGAAACATACAATGTATCATTATTTCGTTGTCATGATGTAATTGAGTGAATGTAATGAAATAATACCCTAAAATAATTACATAAATGGAAATGTTACTTTGAAAAGAAATTAATCCTAGGCAAGAACAACAATTTGTAATTGAAATCCTAAGAGCATGAATTCAAATAAATAGGCCTAATCTAATTTTTAAAAAGGCATGTCCTAATTGGTGTTTTATTCTTCCTCAATCACGGATTTAGAGCCTAGGGGTTATGATTCAACCCTAGGAGACAAAAACCAAACTTTTTGAGGAAATCAGGTCAAATTTACGCATGCTAGAGGAGTGCTACATGAAGTTACAATGTTTGCTACAAGAAGTTACAGGTTTGCTACAGGAATATATAATTCACCGAATAAATAAGTAAATCCAAATCCAAATCAGATGGGACAATTTTTTTTATTGAATAGGATGTCTTAGGCCTCCATTCCAAGTGGAATCACTCAAAAATACCTCTGTTAACACATGTTAAAAAATAACAGAAAATTACTAGTCTAAAATCTAGAAATTTGAGGACTAGTGAGCTAGTTAATCTATCAAATGCATAACTTAATCAAGTGAAAATGAAATGGGGTAAATTTTGTTATTAATTTGAATGTTTTTATGATCTAATGCAAATGGAATAAAATAAAATGAAGCTCATTAGCATGTTATAAAAAATAGAAAAAAATTACTACTAGTTGCTACAAGGGACTTCCAGAAATTTCAAATTTGTGAATAAGAAAACTAATCCAAGTAGTTCAATGATTACTATGACCTTCCAAAGCTATTCCGAGGATGAAGTCATGCTTATGATCCTGTAAAAAAAACTCACTTCAACCATTTAACCCAATCCTACAACAAGAAATCATCAATACTAAATGCAGAAATAGGAAAAACAAGAACAATATATGCATGTGAATAAGAAGTGAAAAGAAGAAAAATAAATTATACAAAAGGGCTCTGAGGCTCCTAGGATGGCCAAGCCCAAGGATACTTAGATTCTTACGAAGGAGACGAAGCCTTAGAAGCTAAAAATGACACCAATATTCATTATTTGAATCAATCTAAGTACATCCCTGCGAGAAATGAAAGTGGAGCTGCAAAAATACAAGTTTCTCCACAAAGAAGACTAATAAAAACCAACCCCTAGATGAAAATTCGATTTGGTACTTATACAAAATGATGAGGAATCATTTTCCTTGAAATGAGGAAGCTTTCCCCTCCAAAATCCCTCAAATAGTGGATCTGGTTCCCAACACTAGGAATCTACATTAAATGACAAGGAACACATCCCTAAATTTTCTCAACCATTGGAGCTCCAAAATTTGTGCAATAATTTCATAATATCTTGTTGATTTATTATCCAATATTGATCCTCCTGTAGTAGGGAGAAAGTCCCTAGATTATCTCCTCCAAATCTTCATAATCTGCTGAATATTCTCACAATATTTTACAAAAAAAAATAATATTAGGCACAAATATGTAATTATCCATAAACCTTCACAATGAACATATTAAAGCTAAAAAACATTATTAAGTGTAGAAGGAGACGTTTAATATAGCCTTCATGTGCCTAAGAAAGGTTAGATGGATCTTAATTTGTGTCTAATTTGGAGGCCTATCATACTCCCTACTGAAACTATTGCTCATCCTTTGAGCAACCTATTCATCCTCCTTTCCTTGTGGTTCTTCATGTATGCTAGCTTGTTTCATTCTCTATTTGTTGGTCCATGTGTTGCTCCTCCTTCTTATCTTCTTTCTACTCTTCTATTTTCATTTCTTCTCCTATCCTAGTTTCCCATGGTACTTCTAATGCAAGTTTTGGCTGCTTATTTCTCTCGTGATTCTTCAATTGTAATGGCTCATATTTGTGAGGGAAACACCTTGCTTTTGGTTTGTATTCTTGGTATTCCTCTGGCACTTCTCCTTGTGAAAATAAGGATTTCTTGGCATCCATTACCTTATTACTAATGTCATTCTCATTGAAGTCCAAACCTCTTACTATTGATACAAATTCTTGTCCGAGACACATCATATTATCCATCAAGTTCTTATGAACACCCTTGATTAGCAATATAAATTATCTTTTCTCATTAAATTTTGAAATTGAAAACACTTAACATAGAGCTCTTTCTTCTTACAGAGGAAGAATGATGGTCAATAAACTGAAGCAAAAGAAAGGAATGATGTGATGACCAAATTGGTGACTTGGATATCTTTCACCCTTGGAGAATTTACCATTAGGCAACCCAAACTTCCCGCAACAAACACTTTGCAACTCTATTGTGTTTATTTATACCTTTTGGAAATTAATTAATCATTGTTCAACACCCCAATAACAATTTTTTTTTCAAGGAGCTCTCCTGTAGTACTGCTAGTACTCTTGTAGCACTACTGGTACTCCTGTAGCACTCTGTTACTTCCTGTATCAGCTCTGTTTTCTCCTATGGCATCTTTGTTTGTACCCTTGTCATTTCCTTTGAATATTTCCTTGCTCCCCAAGGATTTAGGACGAAATTTTCCTTCCTATAACACTCTTATTAACTTCTTTTAGCAGTTTCTCGGCCTTCCTGTAGCTTTTGCAGGCTTCCTGTAGCTTTTCGGAGCCCTCCTGTAGTGCTACAGGATCTTCCTGTAGCAATTACAGTCTTCCTGTAGCAATCCAGAGAGGGGCTGAAATTTGATTTTTGAGCTACTGGGATGATGGAGAGTGGTGAGTACATGAGTTGCACACAACCTGAATCCTGTAGAAACTAATATTTTCATGCCAAGAGGTGGTGGGTCCACCTTTTATTTATTTTATTTTTATTTTTTGTTATTTTTTTTCTTTCAAAATTTTCTCTATTTTTTCATTGCATGCAAAATAAACTCAAAGTGCTTTGAGTTAACTGAGTTGGCCCTCACCTACCCCTTCACACTCCTTTTATTCCATCATGACTAAATGATTACATCCCACTTTCTCAAGTCCTCTTCACTTTTTCCTTGTCCTCTCCCCCATGTGCGGGGGTCTTGGTGGAAAAGTGAAGTTAATTGATAGATAAGGTTGAGGTTGCTTTGATACTAATATTGGCTATAAAAACATTTTCCTTCATATACTAGCAATTTTTTCAAGCTAAAATAAGTTCATAGGAAAGGTTTAAGGGATTTCATACTTGAGCCTTACCCTTGATATGTTTTTGTAGGTGATATTGAGGCTGCTAATATGAATGTTGAAGTTGCCTTTGGTGGTCTTGAAGATGCTACTAATGATCTTGAAGTTGCATGTGATAATCTGCTGGAGGTCCTCTAGGTTTTCTTGCTGCTATTGTTTCTTTGCTCCTGATATGCTCTTGATGTGAGTGTTGTAGCTGATCATATATTATTTCTAAACAGAGGTAAGGTTGTTGTGCATGTCTTCTGAACTGGATTGCACCTTGACTGATGATGTTCCTGTGTGTGCAGGTGTTTCTCTCATGAATGGGCTGCATCTGCTGGTGGAGTTATTTTCTAAGGGTGATGAGTCCCTTCTTGGGTGCATACATTTCTCCCTCATGCTTCCTGTTGGTGGGGAGAAAAAAATATCATAGATTTCTTTTGACTGCATAGGTTGCTACAAGAGGAGTTTCTTCCTGTAGCAACCTTTTGATCCTTTCTTCTAGTCTTCAGTTGGCATGGTGGTGTTGAGGGGAGTGATGAAAATCCATGTAAACAGGGTTGGAGTCATGAGGAGGTAATGTGAAGAATGGAAAAATGGAGAACAATGCTGCGTGTGTTTTTTTGGCAGGACAAAGTGAACATTTTGAGAAAGTTTAGGTGAAATGGAGTGGATGAGTGATGAAAGTGGTGTTGGGGCACCTCTCTCAACCTTCCCTAAATAAGACATGACCTTTTGACCCATTTCTACAGTCGGATTTGCCTCCTGTAGCTTCTTTTTGACCATCCTGTAGCAATTAAGACCTTCCTATAACATTTCAGGATAGACTCCTGTAGCAAAATTGTTTTATGCGTTTCTCTCAAACGGTAGACTGGATTGACATAAAATTTTCTGAGCATGTTTCCATATTCCTTATGCACCTTTCCAAAGAAAATATTTGCCAATGGATGCATTAATATCGATAAAAGTAAAAAAATGGCTGTAGGTGATGGAGGTCGATTTCTTGAGAAGTGTGCACCATAATTTGTTGAAATTGCTTGAGAATGTTACCATCATCCATATACATCTCCCCATGAAACAACTAAACAAATGGATGCACAGTTTTCAAGATATGATAATTTTTTTTTTTTGCTATGTATTTTGGCTTCCTATAACAATACAGAGCCCTCATGTAGCATTTTAGGACAACGAAGAAAATGAATGGGAAAATCTTGGGAATGATGGGTGGATGGTGGAAAGAGATGAGGGTGATGGATTGACATGGCCTTGGTCCTGTTGGAGCATCTGGGAAAAGGAGGAGAAAGTCCAAGTTTGACTTCCTTTGACTAGATTTTTGACCAACTTTTTTCTTTTGGTGCCAACTTGTTTTTGTTGCTTGCAAAGGTTGGGGAGCACTTGCATTCATTAGAGAGAGATACATGGAGCAAATATATATATATATATATATATATATATATATATATATATATATATATATATTATCATTCCCCCCCCCCTCTTTTAGGCCTACTAGTTGCCTCAATGAGGTTTTCAACAAGTAGGTTTGCCTAGGCGCCTCAAAAGACGTTTTCACCTAGGATTTTTTTTTTGGTTTCCAACCCATTGACAGCCTCATGGAGGTTTTCAATCAATGAGCCAATCTCAGGTGCCTCAAATGAGGTTTTCACTTGAGATTTTTTTTTTTTTTTTTAAATCTTATTTTTAATTTTTTTCTATCCTACTCTACTTGAAAAACAAAATCTCTTTCAAGTATAGGAATACTTCCAATGGAGCCATGTGCACATCAAGATGACAAATAAACTGATGTGTAGGCTTGAAATATATGCTTTGACATGTACCTAAATTTTAGAGACAAAATGCTTTGACTTTGACAATATCAAGCATAGTTGAAGAAGAGTGTGTTGCTACAACTTAATGATTGTCTAGAACCATATTTCAATATAGTTGTGATTCCCCTGGTCCACTTGCTAATTTGGATCATATTCGATGTTTTCTTCTTCCATGAAATTCATATCTTCTTCTTTTTGCTAATTATTCTCTTGAACACATAGAGGATCTGATGGTAAACATGAGGGAACTTTCTTAATGTCTGATTCTGATGTCTGCTTTTCATCAAATGCAGCCCATGATTCTTTGGTCTTCTCATTTGAATCTTATTTTTCTGAATGTTGTCCTTCAATGACATCAAGAGAATCTCTTTTTTGTAATATTCTTCCCGAGATAAGATGCATACCATTGAGATCAAGAGCATATTTTAGGAAGTGTCGTGCCTCAACATTGTAAGTGAGCTGAGCTACTTCCTTGTGTGGGTTTGGAAATGGTGGTACAAGTAGTTGAGTGGGAGTGGATCTTTGAGATGGATGTGGTTGGGGTTGTGGTTATGGTGGGGGTGGACGGTAGGGATAACATGGATTTAAGTATGGAGGATATTGAGGAAAATATTTATGATATTGTGGATTTCTCCCATAAGGTCTTTGCCATCCTTGTTGCCAAGATTGGTTTTGGTGTTGAAATGGCCAAGTTTTCCAAGGAAAGGGTGTGTTCTAATTACTTTGAGATGGATGTGCATAACCTTGAAATTGTGAATTAGGCTCTTGCATCATACCAAGTTGACTAGGCTGCCATGGTTCTCTTGGAGCTACATAACATAACTGCTTTGGTGATTGAATTACTCCATTTTCCTCTTGTTAAACTTCCTTCAACCTTGGTAATGATGGGTAATATTTAACATCATGTGATTTTTCATGGACGACACAAATATCAACATCTTTTTTTTCCTCGTATTGCATTCTTAACATTTCTACTTGTTCAGTTAGATTGTTAAGAATTTTTGTTTTCAAGTCATCAAACAAATTTCCAAGTTTAGCTTGACTTATCGTCTTGATGCCAATTTACTTATTCTTGCCCTTCCTCTTGATATGTGTTTGCATGTTTCACAAATTTTTTCAAATGATAATTGGTATACATCACCTCTACTTGTGAGATCAAGGATATCAATCCACTCATCCCTAATTATTCTGAGTAAGAGGGTTTTTAGTGTGTCAGATCCTAAATGATTTATTTTTTCCGTCTTACATTATACATGAACCTTTCTATCAGATCCTGAAGTCTCTCATCTTCTTTTTGATTCATTCTAAATATTTCTTCTTTATGATCACGATCTTTATATTTTTTCTAGAAATATCTTTTGCATATCATTCCATGATCTTATTGAATTAGTTCCTAGACTCATGAACCATTTAAGAGCTTTATCCTTCAATGTTTCTGGTAACCATTAGGGGAATTTTGAGGTCTAAAATGGGCCTCCTAAGGAAATTATAAAATAATAGTGGAAATAATAAATAACATCATCAAATTTTAGAGGGAAAAAAGACAATTATAATTTCAACTCGTATTTTCAACTTATCTCCCTATGGGTTTACTCAAATTTCGAGCGGAAACACTCGTTAGATGAAAAATCTGATTCCTCATCCAATGAGTACCCATGTTGCATACTTTTGATGGACCTTACTACATGAAAAATGAGAAATAAATAAAAAACGTGATTGCAATCACATTTTTGAAGAAATTTCAACCCCCACTCCGGTTATCAGTTTTCCTTATCACTACATGCATTTAGTTTTAAATCCAAGCATGATAGAAATTCTAAAATTGGGAATGATAATATTTTTCTGAAAACACAAATTTAGAGATTTCACAATTGATGAAATTGCAGAAATAAAACACAACAAAATTATGACAGCCACACACAGAAAATAACATAGTGATTTTTGGTTAATGTGACCCTAGAAAAACCCCCTACAACTCTTGGGGAAAACCAGTTTGAGAGCTCTTCTTTATTTTTGAAAATTCTTTTACAGAGAAACTGAAATACACAGTAAAAATTCCAGCAACCACAAATTACAACTTATCTCGATTTCCGTGCTTGAACTCCACCTCAAAAATCGTGCCAATCATCAAACAGCCAAAACAAATTTTTTTATAGCAATAAAACAACATTAAATGTTGTACGGCCAGCCTCGAAAAATGTGCCCAAAACTTGTTGTCCCTCTTCCTCGAATTCTGTGCCTTTCTCTTGCTATTCGATTTTTCCTTGGGATGCGTGCCAATAAAATCTGCTGCCCAGATTTGCTGAAATGTCTTCTTGCTGCTCTCCTTTACTTCCTCACTGCTTAGAAATTTTCTCCTTGCTCTCTTCTCTTTCTCTCAAAAGCTCATGAAAGAATGAATTGATCTTTTCCTCTTTTCTTCTCCTTTTATTCTTTAAATGACCTTTTGGGTTACCCTAATATCCAATGGATGAGATTCATTTAGATCTAGGGATGAGAATAAATGTGCATTTAATTCTCACTTTCTTTTTTTTAACTCACCCACTTAAATAAAGACCCACTTAGCCTTTTATTTCCAAAGTCACTTTTTCACTTTCTAATTCTTCATTCACTTTAATAAAGTCACCTTTAAATTAGAATGTAACTTTACCACTTATAAAGCCGCTTTTACATTAGAATATAACTTTGCCACTTGTAAAGTCACTTTTAAATTAGAATGTAACTTTACCACTTATAAAGTCACTTTTAAATTAAATTGATTTTACCACCTATAAAGTCACTTTAGGAGAAAAGTAAAAAATAAATTTGGACACTTTTCCCTAGGTCAAAGATCAAAGCCTTAGGGAACCACTTGTCCTCTAGTACCCAAATTTTAACACTCCCTCTTACTGAGGAAAGTGTTCCTCACCACTCCCATCTTGTCTCTGAAGTAGACATGCTTGCCCCGTGGTAAGGATTTGGTGAAAATGTCCGCTACCTGCTCATTTGTGGAAATGTACTCAAGCTTGATAGCTCCCTTTTGGACATAGTCTTTAATGAAGTGATACTTGAACTCAATATGTTTTGACCTGTCATGAAAAACTGGATTCTTCGTGAGTTTTATGCAACTCTGATTATCACAGTAAATTACTGAAGGTCTCAATGCCTGACAAAATAGACCAAACAACATCTTGCGAAGCCATATGGCCTCACAACTAGCCAAACTAGCAGCCATATACTCTGTCTCAACCGAGCTCAATGCAATTGACTGTTGTTTCCGGCTGATCCACGACAAAATTGCTGAACCCAACCCAAAACAACACCCAGAAGTACTCTTCCTATTTGAAGTACAACCTGCCTAATCTGAATCCGTGTACCCTACTAATATCACTCCATCACCCTGTCTATAATCCAAACCAAAATCCACAGTCCCCTGCAAGTAACGAAGAATGTGTTTTGCAGCCACCCAGTGCACTCTCTTGGGATCACACATGAACTGACTCATAGTGTTAACTGCAAAACATATATCTGGTCGAGTGTTGACCAAATACATCAAACAACCAATCAACTGTCTGTATAGAGTAGGAACCACCAACTCGGAATCCCAAGTGTGAAGCTTCTTCCAGTTAGTTATCATAGGTGTAGACATGGGTTTGCAGTCCTCCATGTGAAATTTGCTAAGAATATCCACAATGTACTTCCCTTGTCCTAGGAAGAAATGCCCCTCCTCCTGCCACACCTCCAATCCCAGAAAATAATGCATCAAGCCGATATCCTTCATCTCAAACTCTGAAGCAAGATCTCTCTTGCAACCCTTAATGAGTCTCTCTGCACCAGTGATGATCAAGTCATCAACATACAACACCAGAATGAGTGGCTTCTCACCCACCACAATGAAGTATAGGTTCGGATCAGCCTCACTCTTTGTGAAACCCAACTGCTGCAAGTATGTATCAATCCTCGAGTACCAAGCTCTAGGAGCTTGCTTCAGGCCGTAGAGTGCCTTTTTCAATATGCATACATGGGAATCCTTCCCATGCACCTCAAAGCCTTGCGACTGCTCAATATTAAGCTCCTCCTGAATGAAGCCATTGAGAAATGCGGTCTTCACATCCATCTGGTGGATCTTCCAACCCATCTCTGTTGCAATCGATATAATGGAGCGAATAGATGTATACCGAGCTACGAGAGTGAAGGTCTCCTCATAGTCAACTCCCTCTACCTGTGAGAACCCTCTCGCCACAAATTGAGCCTTGAACTTCTCGATGCTGCCATCTACAACATGCTTTATCTCGTAGAGCCATCTGGAAGTAACAACTGATTTACCTTCAAGCCTCAGCACTACCTCCCAAGCATCGTTCTTCATAATAGAAGAATACTCCTCCATCATGGCCTCTCTCCAGACCTGTTGGCTAGCTGCCTCCTCATAACTAGAAGGCTCGGAGTCAATAATGCTTGTTACCAATGCCATGTAACTACAAAACCACTCAGGTGGTTTACTCTCTCTAACCTGTCTCTTTGGCCCAACAACTAATGTGGCCTCACACAAGGTATCTTGAAGCCACTTGGGCTTCCTCTTCCCTGAGCATGCTTCTCCCACAGGAGTGAAAGAATCCTCATCATCATCAGAAGCCTGGAATCCTGAAGGCCTATCAACTGACCTCATGCCTGAATCTGCGCCTGTAGATGCTGAAGTACTAAGCAAACTATCCGTTAATGGACTACCCTATGAACTGCTCAGTGGACTGCTTTGCATGGT
Source organism: Pinus tabuliformis (assembly GCA_031772625.1). Classification (NCBI taxonomy): domain Eukaryota; kingdom Viridiplantae; phylum Streptophyta; class Pinopsida; order Pinales; family Pinaceae; genus Pinus; species Pinus tabuliformis. The sequence goes on along the minus strand of CM062819.1, from coordinate 1,823,391,756 downwards.
GCCCAAAGAACCACCCACTTGACTCTTAGAGCCACTGCTCACTATGGACCTGGCATTGTAATTGATGTACCTCCTAATCCTTGACCACTGGATCCCTGTGACTGACTCAGTTGCTCCTGAGGGTCTAGTGACTCTAGATACTCTAACTCCCATGACCTCCTAAAATCTCTCTCCTCCTCAAACTTCACATCCTGCCTGACAACCACTTTCCTCTACATAGGAATATAAATCCGATAAGCTTTCGAGGTCTCATTATAAGCCACAAAGATGCCCTTGTCTGTAGTGGGCTCTAGCTTGGTCCTGTTCTCCTTGGGGACATAGGAATATGTAAGGCACTCAAAGATACGAAAGTGCCCAACATCAGGCTTCTTCTGAGAAAAAGCCTCCCCCGGAGTCACATTCCCCAAGGCACAATGTGGACTCCTATTCTGCAAGTACACAATAGTGTTGCAGGCCTCTGCCCACAAAAATAAGTTAACCCCTGATCATGAAGCATGGCTTTGGCAGCCCCTATAATGGATATGTTCTTCCTCTCTGCAACCCCATTCTACTGGGGGTAGTAAGGCACTGTGAAATCCCTCCTAATGCCTGCCTCAGTACAAAAATCAACAAACTCACTAAGGGTATACTCCCGTCCATTGTACGACCTAAGGACCTTGATCTTCCTACCTGTCTGGGTCTCCACATGAGCTTTGAACTCTTGAAACTGCTTGAAGACCTCACTCTTGGTCTTCAAGAAATAAATCCAGGTCTTCCTGGAGTGGTCATCAATGAATAAAACATAGTACTCATAGCCACTCAAGGATACATGAGACATCCGACCACTCACATCAGTATGAATCAAGTCAAGGATCCGATCGCTCTGCTGTCATTGCTGGGAAAAGGGGATCTAACAAACTTCCCCATATCACATCCTCTGCATACATCAAGGTGATCAGAACTGAAATCTTGCACACCAGTGGTGATATACCGCAATGTACGTAAGGCCCCATGATACATATGCCCCATCCTGCGGTGCCAAATCTCACACAACTCTGAACTGCTAGATCTGCTTTCGGTCCTGTCTTGGGTGCTGCTACTCAATGCCATCAGGGGCTGGAATGAGAACTTGTACACCTTGGCATGGCACACACCAATCTCTCTAGCTGAAGAAGCTGGAGTTCCCCTAGGATATATAAGCACCTACCCTCTCCTGAACAACACATCATACCCTCCATCCTCAAGTGCTGAGACGGATATCAAGTTCTTCTTCATTCCAGGCACATATAGAACATCTGACACTTTCAAGGGAGGTTTGGGTCCTCTATCAATTGTCAATGTCCCCACACCGACTGCTCTAACAATGTTGTCATCACCAAGTACTACCTCCATATCAGTATCACCCTCTGAAAGGTTTGAGAAGTACTCTTTGACTCCTTTCATGTGGCGAGAAGCGCCACTGTCAACATATCAAATGCTAGAAGATGCTCTGCTAGTAGCGGGGAATGCACACTCCCTCTTAACCTGTATGGCAGGTGATCCTACACTAGTGGCCTCACAAGCTATGAACCCAAACTCCCGATAAAATCTCTTTGAGAAGCTCTCTATCTTTGCAGAAGCTGCCATGGGTTTGTCTTTCCCTTTCTTGTTCTTCTTCTCCGGACACACAACAACATAGTATCCCAAATTTTGACAATTCCAACATTTGACTTTGGAATAGTCCTTCTCCTTGTTCTACTGCTTGCCTTTACCTTTGCTTTTTCCTCCATTGTTGGAAGCTTGCTTCTTTGCTCTGCCCTTCTTGCCTCTTGCTAACAATGCCAAATTGTCATCATCCTCCACCTGTTTGGCTGCCCCAAGATGGTTATTTCTGATCTCATTCTGAATGCAATCATCCCACAACCTCTCCCAATTGGGAAGGTTTTCCCGTGCAACAATGCCATCCATAAAATTATCCCAAGTCTTGGGAAGACAATTCAAAGCAATTCTCACCAACTCAGTGGGTGCAATGATCTCACCTACGACTGCCAACTCATCTCTCACTGAAGTGATCTTTGTGATGTATGCTATAGCACTGTCAGTCTAAGCCATTTTAATGGCGTCTAGTTTCTCCTTTAGGACCATTTTTCTGTTTTCATTTGAGCTCTGGTAAAGACTAGTCAAGGCTGTCCACATCTCATGTGCATAAGTCTTTCCTCTCACATGAGGAATGGCATGGTCTTTGTTTCATTCCAGAATCAATATTTTTTCCTTAGCATTCTTTTTGTTAAACTCTGCCAACTGTACAGGGTCAGCAGGTACTGCTACTGGGTTTTGTGTGGTATTTACCATAATGCCTCAGACTTCTGCTTCCTCAAAGATGCTCTGGATTCTCTCCTTCCATGCACTGTAGTTGTTCTGCGCATCTAACCTGTCTTCAACTCTCAAACCCAAAGACATATTTCACTGTCTTACCAAACTGAAATTTTCAAATCTGTGGTAAAGGTTTCTATTTTCTGTGTAAAAATCAGCTTGCTGTAATTTTCACTTTGCTGTCCCAAATTGCACTTTTCAGCCAACCAAGCTCCGATACCATGAAGAAATTTCAACCCCTACTCCGGTTATCAGTTTTCCTGATTACTCCTTGCATTTAGTTTTAAATCCAAGCATGAGAAAAATTCTAAAATCTGGAAATGATAATATTTTTTTGAAAACAAAAATTTAGAGATTTCACAACTCCTAAAATTGCAGAAATAAAACACAACAAAATTATGATAGCCACACACAGAAAATAACACAGTGATTTTTCTTCAATGACCTTGGAAAAACCCCCTACAACTTCTGGGGAAACCAGTTTGAGAGCTCTTCTTTATTTTTGAAAATGCTTTTATAGAGAAATTGAAATACACAGTAAAAATTCCAACAACCACAAATTACAACTTATCTCGATTTTCGCGCTTGAATCCACCTCGAAAATCGTGCCAATCAACAAACAGCCAAAACAATTTTTTTACAGCAATAAAACAACAATAAATGTTGTACGGCTAGCCTCAAAAAATGTGCCCAGAATTTGCTGTCCCTCTTCCTCGATTTCTATGCCATTCTCCTACTGTACGATTTTTTCTTGGGATGCGTGCCAATAAATGCTGCTGCTCAGATTTGCTGAAATGTCTTCTTGCTGCTCTCCTTCACTTTCTCACTGCTAATAAATTTTCTCCTTGCTCTCTCTTCTCTTTATCTCAAATGTTCATGAAAGAATGAATTGATCTTTTCCTCGTCTCTTCTCCTTTTATTCTCTAAATGACCTTTTGGTTTACCCTAAGATCTAATGGCTGAGATTCATTTAGATCTAGGGATTAGAATAAATGTGCATTTAATTCTCATTTTCGATTTTTTAACTCACCCACTTAAATAAAGACCCACTTAGACTTTTATTTCCATAGTCACTTTTTCACTTTCTAATTCTTCATTCACTTTAACAAAGTCACCTTTAAATTAGAATGTAACTTTACCACTTATAAAGTCACTTTTAAATTAGAATGTAACTTTACCACTTATAAAGTCACTTTTAAATTAAATTGACTTTACCATTTATAAAGTCCCTTTAGGAGAAAAGTAAAAAATAAATTAGGACACTTTTCTCTAGGCCAAATATCAAAGCCTTAGGGAACCACTTGTCCTCTGGTACCCAAATTTTAACAATTTTTTCATGTATTTCTCATTTTTTGTGTAGTAGAGTTCATCAAAAGTATGGAACATGGGTACTCCTGAGACGAGGAACTAAATTTTGCATCCAACGAGTACTCCCTCTCGAAATTTGAGTAAAAACTTAAGGATATAAGTTGAAAAAAATAGTTTTATTATTTTATTATTTTTTAATCTTTGTACTTTTAACTCCAAAAATGGTGAATCATCCCCCATGGTTGACATCATCATCTGGAATCCTATTGGTTCTTAAAAAGTTTATTTTGGTTGTACATTTTTCTTAGGAGGCCCATTTTAGACCTCAAAATTTCCCTAATGCAATCTCAACTTTTGAGTGTTTAGTAAGTAACCATAATATCTACAAAGAATTTCAAATTCAAAGAGAAAGGTTTTCTGAATCCTCTGACCTCATACCATGGAAGTTGGGAAGGAAATATGGAGGGATGTTCTTCATATGCACACTGACATCAATATCTTGAATGAGAAATCCAAGAGGATCTTCTTCATTGTCATAATCTCCATCCATTTCTTCTACCTTCTCTACCACCTCTTCTTATTCTACCTGAAAAAATGAATGGTGATGTGGCTGTTACTGCACCATGTGATCAAATGGGGGGTTGGTGTTGGAGATTTTTTTTTTGAATAAGAATGCTAATGAAATGCAATTTTCTGTTTTTGAAATGAAAGATGCCTAATGCAATTTTTTATTTTTGTAGAAAGTAAAAATAAATAAACAACTAGGGGAAAAAAATGCATACTTTAACACCTCCCTGACAACGGTGCCAAAAAGTGATGAGCCTAAGTATTGCAACAAAATTGTTGCAACTCCCAAGGCTACCAACTTTAATTATCAACCCGAGGTTTGTACAAACTTAAGAGGTATCGACACTATATGTGCAACATACAATGTGTCCTTTCACTTTCATAGAGTGAATGTACCGAAGTCAGATCCTAAACTAATTGCATAAATGGAAATATTACTTTGAAAATAAATTAATTCTAGGCAAGAACAACAATTTGTAATTGAAATCCTAAGAGCATGAATTCAAATAAATAGGCCTAGTTTAATTTTTAAAAAGGCATGTCCTAATTGGTGTTTTATTTTTCCTCAATCATGTATTTATATCCTAGGGGTTATGATTCAACTCTAAGAGAAAAAAACCAATCTTTTTGAGCAAATCTGGTCAAGTTTACACGTGCTAGGGAAGTGTTACAGGTAGTTACAATGTTTGTTACATGAAGTTACAGGTTTGCTACAGGAAGATAGAATTCACCATGACCAAGTAAATAAAAATACAAATATAAATGTGATGGGACAATTTTTTTTTATTGAATAGGATGTATTAGGTCTCCATTCCAAGTGGAATCACTCAAAAATACCCATGTTAACACATGCTAAAAAATAACAGAAAATTACTAGTCTAAAATCTAAAAATTCGAGAACTATTGAGCTAGTTAATCTATCAAATTCCTAACCTAATCAAGTGAAAATGCAATGGGGTAATTTTTTTTATTAAATTGAATGTTTTTAAGATCTAATGCAAATGGAATAAACTAAAATGAAGCTCATTAGCATGTTCTAAAAAATACCAGAAAATTACTACTAGTTGCTACAAGGGACTTCTAGAAATTTCAGATTTGTGAATAAGAAAACTAATCCAAGTATCTCAATGATTAATATGACCTTCCAAAGCTGTTCCAAGGATAAAATCATGCTTGTGATCCTGCAAAATAACTCACTTCAACCATTTAACCCAATCCTACAACAAGAAATCATCAATACTAAATGTAGAAATAGGAAAAACAAGAACAAGAGATGCATGTGAATAAGAAGTGAAAAGAAGAAAAGTAAATTATAAAAAAGGGCTTTGAGGCTCCTGGGATGGCCAAGCCCAAGGATACTCAGAGTCCTATGAAGGAGACCAAGATTTAGAAGCTAAAAATGGCACCAATATTCATTATTTGAATCAATCTAAGTACATCCCTGCTAGAAATGAAAGTGGAGCTGCAAAAATACAAGTTTTCTCCACAAGAAGACTAAGAAAAACCAACCCCTAGAGGAAAATTCGAATTGGTACTTATAAAAAATGATGAGGAAGCATTATCCTTGAAAGGAGGAAGCTTTCCCCTCCAAAATCCCTCAAATAGTGGATCTGGTTCCCAACACCAGGCATTAAATTACATGGAACGCATTCCTAGATTTTCTCAATCATTGGAGCTCCAAAATTTGTGCAATAATTTCATAATATCTTGTTGATTTATTATCCAATATTGATCCTCCTGTAGTAGGGAGCAAGTCCCTAAATTATCTCCTCCTCCAAATCTTCATAATCTGCCCAATATTCTCACAATATTCTACAAAAATAAATAATATTAGGCACAAATATGAAATTATCCATAAACCTTCGTAATAAACATATTAAAGCTAAAAAAATTATTAAGTGTAGAAGGAGAGGTTTAGTATAGCCTTCATGTGCTTAAGAAAGGTTATATGGGCTTGAATTTGTGTCTAATTTGGAGGCCCATCAGGGAGGATCTAACAACAATTCGATAGGTTCTAATTAACTGCTTTTTTCTATTTCCATCATGACCCTTCCTATATTTTTAAGACATCTGTGAGGTATCCATGCTTATCAGTGTGTTGCGTGTGGTGTTCACAATTATTTCAGTAGTGTGTGGTACCCTGCACGGTCTTTCCATCAGCCAAAACTCCAAAATTTTGCAGAACTTTTCCTTTGGTTACCCTTTTCTCCAACACTGTTAATTTTAGGTATGTTCTATGCTTAGAGAAATTTTCTTCAATTTTTCCATTTAGGCTCACTATCAATTCCAGATTAGCAATCACATCAGCATGATAGTAAAGTGCAGATAGAACATAAACATAAACATCAGAAAACAAGCCAACACAAGAGGACACAAGATGTGGCACTATCCAGGGACAAACCCCAATGTGGGGAAACCCTTGATCGAATCTTCTTATATTCTTCAATAGTTCAACAGATAGAGAGATAGTACATATACATTAGAAGTTAACACATTGAATTGTCAAGATCAGACATCAGAGATCTTCACCATGAAGATGACATAATGAGGTTGTAAATCTGATGACAAGGACTGCAATTATGAACTCAGGTGAAGGCAAACATTCTTCAACTGATTCTCCAAGCTGATTACATCAACATGCTGCACTTAGCTAGATGTCTAATCCTCAATGTAGTAATATGAACTCATGTTAATAGCTGTTTCCATCTCATATTGCAACAACATCATACGACCCTCTAATAGTCATTAAGATGGCCTTAGATCACAACAGACTTGTCTCACAAGACAACTCCTAGATTAAGCTGAATATCTGGGCATATATAGGCCATCATACACTCATACGAGATGCTTGACTATGGTGTTATGGCCTACGGCCTAACACACAGTCTTCAAGAATCTTATTCATTATGGCATGTCTCTTCAATTCATTATGACATGTCCCTTTAATAACACCTCAACAGGTCTGATGATATGCTCATTTAACTCAGTCCTCTTACAAGAAAAACCAACCTTATATAGTCCCAAACCATATCATTTTCATGCTAATAACCAACTGTGATTAGGGAACATGAGGGCATCTCTAAACACCATATTAGAGTTCCCTTTTGGGTTGTGGATTTGGACCACTTAGAACAATGAATTAACTCTCCTTTTGACAATGAATAGTAACACCAAAATGAAGTTACCTTTGACTGTGTATGACAACATATGTTGATTGCGGCTAGCTGTAGATAGGAGCATATCTGAATGGTGGATTAGGGCCTCTTTATTATTGTGTACAGGGATTCTAAAGTTCCTTCATAACTGCGTCTAAAACTTTGTTTAGACTTGCGGTTGAGAGCCTTCTAGGATAGTGGATTAGGGTCTCTACTAGACCTGCGATTAGGGAAATTTAGAACATCGACATAGGACCCTTGTTTAGACTGCAGCTAGGGCTTGCTAAGGCCTCCTTTATCCAATGTATGTGGATCCTCCTCTTGTTGCATAAAACCCTTATTAACTGCGACCTAGGTGTCTTCTTCCTCTGCGGCTATATGACTCCTTCATGACAGTGTTAAGGGCTGTCCTCCATGACAACGTTAAGGTATCTCCATGACAACATTAAGATCTCTCCATGAAAGCGTTAAGATCTAGCCTTCATGACTACGTTAAGGTATAGTTTTCATGACAACGTTAAGGTCTAGGAACCTTTTTAGGTCAACATATGGGTCCCTTCCATGGATGTGAATTGATCTTCATTAGGGCAGCGTAGATCCTTCTCATTTTGACTGCAGCTAGGGCTAGGGAATCTCCTTTAGATATCTCCTACCACAAAAAGCCAAACAAGTGGAGAGAGATCACAAGAGATGTGTGTCCAAATGACTTGAAGGCCACCTCTATTTATAATAAAACATTGAGGACAAGTGGGGGTAATTTGGTCGCTGATCGAACTTGACGAATTGTCACATAACACAAATAAATTCATATCTCCATGAATACATGTTGGAATCAAATGATATTTAGATCACTCCTACACCTCTCGATGAGAGGAATCCAAGAAAAATATCAGCTACCATAAATAAGAAGAGCCACATGGAGTTTGGCCATAGTTTCCAATTTTAACAAATACGCCCTCTAACAATTTCTATGGCTCGCCCCCAAGCCACTTTTATCTGAATGGATGAAAAATAAAGGGAGTACCTGCTTGGTCTTCGACATAAACTGCTCAAATATTTGTTTTGTTGTCACCACTATTTATTTTACTTCCTCTGTCTAACTAATAATATTTTCTGCTACTTTGATAAGCATCGACATTAAGAACAAGCCTTGATTTTGTTGGATGACCTGCTTGGTTGTATTATGCATTACAACAATATTATCAATAATCTGAAGCACTTCATCTTGCAGCTGATCTAATTTTTGTGAAAGTTGCTGTTGATTTTCACTCAATTGATTAATCTGCTTCCCCAAAGCTGCACTTTCTACCATGCCTAGTTGACATTTTGACATTGACATAGTGGTTAGAATGCTACAGATTAATTCACTTTGCTATGAAATCTGAATCTTAGTGCCAAAATACTTTAGCTCAATGCTATATTGCAACTTATTCCATATGTCTAAGCCTACTTCGTAAAATCTACTACATTTTTTGTCAAGTATTTGTACATTTTTGAATTTTTTAGATGCTTCATGCTCCTTTTCTCTTTGATTCAACTCTTCTGGTGGAATGGTAGGCTTTACCTGCAGTTTCATTTCTTCAACCCTCACTTTTAGGCCCTGGAAAATCTCATCAATATTTGACAACTTCCCTTCCAAAGGTGTGTTAATGTCCATTTCTACATCATGGAGGTGGTTGTATACCTATTCTACTACTTGGCTCATCTTCTCTGCCCTCTCTACTACTTTCTGTCATTCCAAAAACAATTGTACACGCTCAACTTGCAAAGTTCCATAGTCACTAGCCAGTTGAACCGATTTTTTTGAGCTAGCTTGTGTGCAGAATTGCAACTCCTACGTGACACTTTGTTGGTGTTTATTCAATATCTAAAACAACAATTGTGAAGAATAATGTCAATATGTGACAATGAATGTGCACACTTCTTGATTACGGTATCTGCAAAATATACTGCCATTGGTGGAACAAATAATACATGACGCTCCATAAATGTAGAGAAAGGATGAGACTATGCTGGAATATCTTTTGGTACCTGGGATATACTTGTCACCTCTATGGAAATGATGGGGTTCGTTGTTGCTGGTTGTGGTGTCATTGATTTGGTGGACATGAACAATTTCCACAATTGCTCGAAATGATCTTGTGTTCTAATCTGCAAGTACTTTTTCTCCTGGATTACCTTTTGAATGGTGGAGACAAGAGCGACATTCCCTTGTTTTTCCACCTCTTTTATTTGTTCACCAATCCTTTGTAGGCCCTCCTCTGACAAATATTGTGTTTCTGTACTTGCCAAATTTGTGGCCTTTCTCTTCTTTCTTCGATGGTGTATGCTATTTTCTGGCCCATCTTTTTGCTATCCTCTAATGGAAATGTCTCTTTTTCCCTGGAGTCTTCTTGTGGTAGTTCTTGATGTTCTTTTATGTGTTTTGAGGATGTCTAATGTGAGCCATCGTGTTTTTCCTATTCGCCACTTTCTATATCTTGTACCTTCGGTGCTAGTGTAGTAGACATCCTTTGCCATTCTGGTGGCCATTCATTCACGATCTACGACATAGTTTTCTCATTGAGACTATAGCGACAATGCATCCACTACTATGGGTCTACGCAATATTGAATGTACATAAAATGTGGTGTGGCATGGAACCTAACCACAAATTTATAAGCTTCAACAACTTGAAAAGGAATGTGAGGTACCTTTTTTATGACATGGTTGATGGCCTTCTTCCATACATAGAATGCCATGTTGTTATTAATTTGTCTCTATTTGTCTGTAATATGTCACAGAGACCTGAACCTCGACAAAATGAATTTTGGCTTCCCTAGTGGCATAAAATGAGTGTATTTTGGAGCTTGCTAGGTTGTGAGTGCTATCAAAATTGAGATCCAGGAGTAATGAAGCTCCGTGTTCTTGTCTTGGACTTCAATACAATCCTACATAAAAGGATTGAGCAAGAATATCACTCACTTCATTTGCACACCCTTGACACATTTTGCAGCTACAACCACTATGCCTACAGGGCATTGGTATTTCTTGCATTTCTTTAATAACTTGTGGTTCATGAGATGTGTGGTGAGCCTCACATGCTTGTCATCTATGGTGGAGATAATTATTCCATGCTGTTCACGAGTAGTGGAATAATTTTTTGCAATCTCCTTTTCCCACTGACTTCTCATTTTTCTTGTCAAAAATGGGCTTTGGATCTTCACCATTGGTTGGGTGCCTCGTGATTCAAGAAATTAAGCGGGTATTGATCTCAACTGGCTCATCCAACCATTCAAATCCGTCATGCATGCAAATCAACAACAAATTGACGCAAATATTGATCTCTGTTCTCTTTCAAAAGTGGGGAATATCCAACAAGTTCAATACACCTGATTTCCTCAAACCCATGACCCATTGTTGAACTTCAACAACAACAAGTTCTCTCATTTGCTCGATACTCATGGCATATTTTTCACTGGAAACTCTAGAAATTTCTTCAAATCCTGACATCATGGTCATTGTATTCAAATTTGTCCACTGCCCCCAACATGTCTCCTTCCCGTGTTACTCCAAGTAGAATAGGTGCTTGTTAATAGTGCTGGAAATCCATCAACCAAGGGGGTCTACCCAATATGAAGTCCAAATTAGACCTCACACCATTTGGAGTAGGAGCCCCATTTGGAAATATGACCAGTTTCCATTACTCTTAGAAATCTTCCTTGGCTGCAATTGTTAACATAAGAGATTGTATAAACAATCTTTGAAACACACAAGTTGACACTGTGAGACAAACAATTGTAATGTATATAAGGTGCTTTCACGACAAGGAAAGAGAGGGTGAGAATATAGAATAAAATTAATAGTACCATCTTAAAAGAGACACACAAGAGCATAAGAGGACTGCTAGTTAACCTGCAACGTATTTGACAAGACAACAATGATCATAAAAACAAGTAATAATGCACATTCAACAAGATACATACCAAAGCCAACTAAATAGTTCATTTTCATTAGTATGTGCTAACATAAACATACATCACAAATAATGAAAGAATAGTCTCACAATCATTCACGACATATGCATGAAGTGTGTCGGCTCTGAGAGCTTCATATATCAAGGAACGTCCCAAGATATACAATTATCATGTTGTCACACTAGTCCCTATAGTGGAACATTAAGTCACTACTTGCTCCTCCAAAGAATGATATTCTATTCTATGCCAAGCAAGAGAAGCCAAGGTAAAAATTTCAAGTCCCAAAGTCCCTTTGCTTGAGTTATGAGGATGTATTTATAAAAAATGAGGTAATTCTCCACCTCCCATGTGACTCTTGACCTACTACTTGACTCTTGAGCTTCCACTATGAATTTTCAAATTCTTATTTGACCTTTAGGCTTCTACATGAATTTATAGCTTTCTAATGACTCTTCATATTCCATTTGGGACCTTTGGTATTCACACATTTTACATTTCCTCATTTAAAAAAATACAATAATTACATTCCACAAATGGTGTGGAAATACACATTAACACATATGACATTGTGCTGACATCAATGTACATGACATGACTTGTGTTAAATTATGGTATGTTCTATGCTTAGAGCAATTTACTTATCTTTCTTATTATTATCCAAAGATTATCAATCACATGTACATAAGTAAAGTGCAGATAGAACATTAAACGATCAACGGAAAACAAGCCAAGACAAGAGACACAAGATGTGGCAGCTAGCTAGGGACAAACCCCAATATGGGGAAACCATTTGATCAAATCTTCTTTTATCTTCAATAATGCAGCAGAGAGAAATAGTACAAAAATCTGATTTATCTCGGCAGTAGCAAACCCTAGATCAATGGCATCAACGACATCAGTCAATATCTGTACCTAGATCATCGACATCAGTGACATCAGTCAATATCTGTCAGATCACCTCAATTCCTGTGCCAAAAATTGTGGCTTTCCAAGGAGAGTTAGCTTCACCTACTGCGCAGTCAAGAGAGAGAGAAAGCTGGTCAACGTGGTCAAAGTTTCGATTTGCAGTTTGTAAACCCTTAGAAAACTGCGTCCTTCCTTCCCACGTGTGAGAGAGAGACCTATCTGCGCAGGAGAGAGAGAGAGACTCTTTTCTGCGCAAAAGAGAGAGAGAGAGATGGATGAGAAGTGTGTATCCAAATGAGGAGGAGACATCTTGTATTTATATGCAAACGTTGATGATGAATAGATGTGTTTGTTGGGCTTCTGTGCCTACATAAGTTGCCGAACGACTTTGACAATTAGTCCATAATCAAAATAAATTCATATCTCCATAAATACTTATCGGAATCGGATGATCTTTAGATCAATCCTACACCTCTCGACGAGAGGAATCTAGATAAAATATTATCAACCATGAATAAGGTGATCCTCATGGATTTTGGCCCTAGTTGCCAATTTTAACACTCCCTCTCAACTAGGGAGAACTCCATCTGCAATTTGTCTGACCATCGCTACTATTCATCCATCAAATGCACTGCCCTGTACAGCTTGACCCCTGCTCTGCTCTGCCTTGCTATTCTCTGTTCTACTATGCTATGTTCTGCTCTGCTCGAACTATGAAGAAGAATAAGAAATGATCGAGGATGTATCATACCATCCTCCACTGACTCAAAGTCAGTCTCAGAGTGTGTACCACTGGTCCCAGACCAGTCCTCTACTGACCCGAAGTCAGTGTCATAGTGGGTACCACTCTCACTGGTCCCAGACCAGTATCATTGATCCCAGATCAATGAAGGTCATCCTAGCATAGGGAGTACGATAGATACAACGATGCGTCCATCGGTACTACTATGGTCCCTATCCTCATTTCCTTGCTCATTGATCAGATGAGAGGTACTTCCCATGAGTCCCAGACTGCATGGGTAGGATGCCTCGACAGGAGAAATAATCATCCTGTCCACAGAGAACGAATCATCCTGTCCAGTGGATGCCACAGAGAACTATTCATCCTGGCCTATAGGAGAATGAATCATCCTGATCCACAATCGCCATGGAGAACGAATCATCCAGGCCCATAGGAGAACTAACCATCCTGTTCCATAGTCACCACGGGGTGTCACAAGGGAAGGTTGAACCTTTCACCCTATATAAAGTGCACCAATAGGGGTTGGTGAGTCACCCTGTGGCCACATGTCGGTCCAAGAAGTACCCCGTGCCCCCCCGGATCTCCTAGAGCTTAGTACATCATACTTGACCCTCGTTAGAGGGTCTTTGAACGATACCAAGTCGTTCTCAGAAATTAAGAATTTGACCTTTCCTAGGGGCTTTGTCAAAATGTTGGCGCCCTGTTCATCTGTACTGATATGCTGGAGCCTTATGGCTCCCCGCTGCACCGTATCTCAAATATAGTGGTACTAGATATTGATATGCTTGGAGCGATCATGAAATACGAGATTCTCTGATAAACGAATCCCACTCTGGTTGTCACACAGGATCATGGTGGTATCCAATGTAAATCCAAATAGCTCACTAAAGAGCTTTCGTAACTAGACTGCCTCACAGGTGGCCATGCTAATAGCAATGTACTTTGCCTTGATAGTGCTCAAAGCCACCGACTTCTGCTTCCTGCTCATCCAGGATATCGAAGCGGATCCTAAGGAGAAACAACACCCGGAAGTGCTCTTACGGTCCACCACACTGCCTGCCCAATCAACATTAGTATATCCAAGTAGTCTCACATCTCTAGCAGTGTATCTTAACCCATGAGTGATTGTGCCATGAAGGTAGCTCAACAGATTCTTGGCACCAATCCAATGTATGTGGTGAGGTTCAACCATATGTTGACTTAACGCGTTGACTGCAAAGCATATATCTGGACGGGATTTCACTAAGGACATCAATGCTCCGATGAGTTGATGATACTCGATGGAATTTCGTAAAACAGGTCCAGTAGCACTACTGCTTAACTTCCTGAAGTCAAGCTCCATTGGGGTAGTTACGGGCTTGTAGTCCACCATACCGAATATTTTCAATATCTTCACCACATATTTTCCTTGAGATAGGAAAATCTCCCTTGGCTTCTGCCAGACTTCAAGTCCTAGGAAATAGTGCATGAGTCGTAGGTCCTTCATTTCAAACTCAGAAGCCAACTCCCTTTTAGATTTGTGAATGAGAGGGTCTGCACCTGTTAGAAATGGGTCGCCAACATACATCACCAATATGAGAGGTTTTTCATCTACAACCTTAAAGTAAAGGTTAGGGTCGGCTTCAATCCTAGTGAATCCCAGCTTCATCAAGCAACTATCGATCCTTTCATACCATGCTCGGGGTGCTTGCTTCAGTACATAGAGGGCCTTCTTCAACCTGCACACATGAGATTTTCGATCATGAATCTCAAATCCTTCGGGTTTCTCCACATAGACATCTTCTTTAATTGAACCATGCAAGAACACGGTCTTAACATCCATCTGATGTAGGTTCCATCCTTGTGTAGCAACAAGGGCTATGATTGAGCGGATGGTGGTATATCGGGCAATAGGTGCAAATATCTTGTCATAGTCTATACCTTCCTTCTGGGAGAAGCCACGAGCGACAAAACGAGCCTTATACTTTTCCGTGGTTCCATCAGCTGCATGCTTTATCTTGTAAAGCCATTTATAAGTGACAATCGTTTTGTCCTAGGGTCTGGGGACCACATCCCAGACATCGTTCTTCATTATAGACTCATATTCTTCGGTCATAGCATCCTTCCATACTTGATGCTTGACGACATCTGTGAATGATGAAGGGTCATTCTGGATGATCATGCTCATGATGGTCAGGTATCCCTGATATCTGTGTGGCTTCTTACTTTCATGGAAGGTTCCTTGGGGTACGGTGTGTCCTTCAACATCATCAAGTGTCCCCTTAAGCCATGAAGGCCTCTTCCTAGAAGAGGAAGGCTCAGGCGGAGTAGGATCAATAGGATCCATGGGTTCTTCCAGATTGGGCATTGTCTTATCTTCTTTTTCTTTTGGTTCCTTGGTGTCAGCTTCTAGAGAGATCCTCAAAGTAGGAAGATTGTCCACCTTGCTAAGGGCCATATCTTTGTCAAAGGTGACATCATGACTAATCACGACTTCCCTTTGACTAGTTACATAGATTCTATAGCCCTTTGTATTTTCACTATAACCCACGAAGATTCCTTTCTTTCCAGATGCACCCAATTTATTCCTTTTCTCTTTAGGCACATGAAAATATACAGGGCTTCCAAAAATTCTAAAATGAGAGACGTTATGTTTCTTATCGGTGAACATTTCTTCAGGAGTCTTGGAACCCAATGCTTGATGAGGGCAGCGGTTTTGTACATATACAATGGTGTTTGCAGCTTCGGCCCATAGAAACTTCGGAAGTATCTGATCATGAAGCATAGCATGAACAACTTCCATGATTGTACGATTCTTCCTTTCCGCCACACCATTCTGCTCAAGAGTGTATGGCATATAGTCTCCCTCTTAATGCCAACCTATTTACAAAAATAAAGAAACTCATTAGATTCATATTCAGTCCCATTATCATTCCTTAAGATCTTGATCTTATTTTCAGTTTGATTCTCGATCAAGGCTTTGAAGTGTCGAAACTAGGAGAACACTTCTTCCTTCTTTTTCAAGAAGTATATCCAAGTCTTGTGAGAATAGTCATCTTTAAAAGTGAGGTAATATGAATATCCTCCCAAGGAGTTCACAGGCATCATACCAGATATGTCTGAGTGAACCAACTGTAATATATCGGAGGTCTTGCTTTGGCTAGAGGGGAATGGTCCCCTTTTGAGCTTTCCTTCGGCACATCCCAGACATACACCTTCTTGCTCTACTCAGAATTCGGGCATCCCTGTCACCATTTGTCTTACTTCGAGTAGAGCTTTATAATGAAGATGAGCAAACCTCCGATGCCATAGTTTGGACTGAAGAGATGTGTCACAAGACATGACACCTAGCGGACTTCCTCTAACCTGATATAATGAATAAACTCGAAACCCAAGAGTGAAGGCATCTTTAATATTTTTTTTCCATACACGTACCTTGCCATCGCTGCAGGTCACCTTGTAGCCTTTGTCTTCCATAGCTGAAATGGACACCAAGTTATTTTTAAGATCAGGTACATATAATGCATCCTGTAGGTGGATTGTATTACCTTGATTCAATTTAAGAGAGACATTTCCTACACCTTGCACGGGATATTTCATATTGTCTCCAAGGACGATTTCCAGGTTGGTTTCTTTCTCTATCATATTATGGAGAACTTCTTTGTAACCAGTGAAGTTCCTTGAGGCACCACTATCCATATGCCAATTTCCCAGCGAGTTCGGAGGGGCAGAGGTAGATAGAGCAGCTGGTAGATAATATTCATCTTGCTTATTGTTAATGATGTTAGATTCATACCTGGAATTTCTTGCCCTTTTGAATGGTTGTCCTCTTCCTTGATTTCTGCACTTCTCTTGCCTTTGCTATTAGATTTGCCATTCCTTTGATTGCCATGAGAGGGATTTTGATCATTGTCCCGGTGTGAGTCCCTTCTATCAGGGCACTCCCTTGCATAGTGACCTGCTTTATTGAAAATATAACATCATCCTTTCTTTCCACCCTTAGGTCCGGCCTTTCCTTTGAATTTAGCCCCAGATTTATTTCTTTTCTTAGTATGAGAAGAAAAGGCAACGAGAGGACCTTTAGGTATGGGTATTTCTTGCTCTTCCATCCTTGTTTCTTCTTGAATGCATCTTGCCATTAATTCCTTGAATCCACGAATTACGTTATTGTTGAGAAGAGTAGTCCTGAACACGTACAATTCAGATGGTAATCCTCCAAGAGTTGTGAGTGCCATTTCCCTAACAGGAATTATTTCCCCAATAGATAGGAGATCGTTCTTGATCTCGGTGATCCTTAAGAAATATGCTTACATACTCTCATCTTTGTCCTTCTTAATTTCATTCAGCTTATTTCTAAGAAGCAAAACTTGATTTGCATCATTAACTTTAAATAAACTCACTAGTGTATCGTAGATTTCCTTGGAGGTGTTCAGGTTGGAGATGTAGGCCACCAAATGTTTGTTGATAGAGTCCTGGATGATATTCTTAGCTTTTACTTCCCCCTTGGTCCATTTGTTCCTAGTACTAGGAGATGCATTTGATGGAGGTTCAACAATTCTGCCTCTCACATGGTCCAACACTTCCTGTTCTTCTAATGTTAGATCGAGAGACATCTTCCATCCGTGGTAGTCAGAATTCTCTCGGAGTTTGTCTTCAACAGGGAAGTGTGTTGAGGACCCCTAGGTTTCTTTTGGATAGCTTTGCCAATATTCTCTTCAGTGATTGCTGTTGCTCTTGCTCAGGCTTTGTCTTCACATCAACTCTGATACCATGTTAAATTATGGTATGTTCTATGCTTAGAGCAGTTTACTTATCTTTCTTATTATTATCCAAAGATTAGCAATCACATGTACATAAGTAAAGTGCAGATAAGACATTAAACGATCAACAAAAAACAAGCCAAGACAAGAGACACAAGATGTGGCAGCTAGCCAAGGAAAAACCCCAATATGGGGAACCCTTTGATAAAATCTTCTTTTATCTTCAATAATTCAACAGAGAGAAATAGTACATAAATTTGATTTATATTAGCAGCAACAAACCCTAGATTAGCGGCATTAGCATCATCAGTAAACATCTGTCAGATCACCTAGATCAGCGGCTTCAACAGCATCAGCGGCATCAACGACATCAGTCAATATATGTCAGATCACCTTGATTCCCGTGCCAAAAATTGCAGCTTTCCAAGGAGAGTCAGTTTCACCTATTGTGCAATCAAGAGAGAGAGAAAGTTGGTCAACGCTGGTCAAAGTTCCGATCTGCAGTTTGTAAACCCTTAGAAAACTGCGTCCTTCCTTCCCACGTGTGAGAGAGAGACCTATCTGCGCAAGAGAGAGAGAGAGAGAGAGAGAGAGAGAGAGAGAGAGAGAGAGAGAGAGACTCTTTTTTGTGCAGAAGAGAGAGAGAGATGGATGATGAGTGTGTATCCAAATGAGGAGGAGACATCCTGTATTTATATGCAAACATGTCTATTGGGCTTCTGAGCCTACATAAGTTGCTGGCCGACTTTGACAATTAGTCCATAATCAAAATAAATTCATATCTCCATAAATACTTATCAGAATCGGATGATATTTAGATCAATCCTACACCTCTCGACGAGAGGAATCTAGATAAAATATTATCAGCCTTGATTAAGGTGATCCTAATGGAGTTTGGCCCTAGTTGCCAATTTTAACAACTTGGCAATGATGACATGGAACTTTATGATGATGTGGTAATGCCATGCTATTATCTTTTCTGTTATGAATTTGACTTCTTCATGATGGATCTTTTCTTGTTCTTCATCTTCATCCTCCAAAGGGTCTAGATGAGTGTTGGAACCTTCCAATTCAACATGTGTTGCCACCATTCTGTCATGGTCCATGATTTATTTATGTATTCATGATGGTTCTTCCAGTGCTTCTTCTCCACAATTGCTATCTTGTATCCTTTTCTTGGTTACCTCCTTTGTATATTCATGATAAGTGTTGCATGTGTTTCATATTAATCCTCCCAAAGCTTGGATGATATGGAGTCCTAATTGTGATTTTGATCTTCAATCTTCCATTGTGATCTTGTGTCCCTTCATCTTCTTTCTTGATTGTCTCTTTGTCTCTTCAACTTCACAAGCATATTGTTGCATGATATTCTTGGCATCCTCCTCAAGCATAATAATGTCATGTCAAGATACAATACATGCAGATGAAATTCCCTCTTTACAAGACGATATCAATATGGAAATCTCCTAGTCTAACTTCTTCATGCAATTCACTGATTATACCCGGGACTGAGTGCAAGACAAAGGAGGAGGCTCAACGATTTCACAGTGTGAAGTTTCAAAATGCATGAATGAGGGTCTAATGATTGTGATTGTGCAATTCATAATGGATGAAGGAATGAGAGACAATATTGCGCAATTTAGGGACACAACGACATAATGAGGAAGAATTTCCCACTATGACTGTGGAATGCATAATTCAAGAGAGAGATTGAGCCACAAAATTGCGTAGTTTAGAGATACAGGGAGGTTTAATATTGACAGAAATTGCACAATGCATAGTGGGAGGATGATTGGCAGGAAATATTGCAAAATTTTGAGGGACAAGAGGAAAAAACTAGGTAATGTGACCGCGTAATGCGCAGTCCTTGGAGGCAATGACTACGCAGTGCGCAGTTCCAGGAGGCAGGGGATGCTGACTGAGGCTTGTAACTACGCAATGCATAGTTTAGGGAGGAAGGGGATGCTGACTAAGGTTTGCAACTGTGAATCACACAGTTCAGGGAGGTGAAGTGAAGCATGGTTGGTTGAGCACGAAACTCCTCAGAAGCTAACTAAGTGTGGATTCAATAAGATGAGAGATAAACCATAACATGACTTTAACATGACCACACACTCATAAAAGACCAGTGAAAAAAAAAATGAACACTTAAAACCCCAAATCAACATATACCAATTGAAAAAGTGTACAATTGACACTTACCTCTAAGTGCGACAACTGAAACATCACTTTGTGACACTTAGAATACAAGTTACGACAGGAGTGTCGACTGAAACTAGAATGTGCACTGAGCTATGGGAGACTGTGATCCATATTTATGAAGGAAAAAAATGAAATATATATCTAAATATAAACACAGAGATATAATGAAAACATAACTTCAATTCATTAATAAAAAAGTACTGAAACCTGTTTACATGCAAAATGAAAATAAACTAGCTCAGATGATGGTCACTTATCTCTGAGAAGAGATGTGGTGGCTACATGCCTTTTGAACCATGCTAAAATGAGGCTTGAAGGCCTATTTATTATTGATAAATAATGGAAAGCCCTAAACATCCAAAAACCTAGCCCTAGGAGATGAAGTGCCAAAAGTCTGTGGGCCTCGTTGGGGTAAATTGGTACATCAACTCCTGGGGTCGTAACTTTGGCATACGATCTCCGTTTGATTCATACAATAACTCATTAGAAATATATATGTGAGGACTAAAAGTTTATAGTACAAGCCCTTGCTACAACTTTTCAATTTATTTAAAAAAAAAAACGTCGTTTAGGGCCTCAAAATGGCTCCAATAGTCCAGGACCCAAAAAACTACCAAAAATAGTAAAATGTGCTACAATTAAGGAAACTGAAAGAAACAATGGTGAGGTTCCAAGTGGAATAGGAGGGTGGCCACCAATATCCACTTGGATCATTCCTCCCCCCTTAGGAAGCAATGGTCTCATTGTGTTTAGTGCCTAAGTGAGATGGGGAAACTTCTACTGAACTTGGTTGATGTTGAGCCACTTGCGTTGGTGCAAGAGTTAGATAGCTTTGACAACTTGATATAGTTGGGTGTTCTTGATGAGCGTGTCCATGATTTGATTAGTTGTGAACTGTTCCAGGCATTCAGGGTTGAGCTATGTTGGTGTGAGATGTTCTACAATATTTGATGTGTCCAGTAATGGTGGAAAGTATGGTTGAAGGAGGTCGACATTGAACACTGGGTGAAGGCCAAGGAATGGAGGAATGATGAGCTCAAAATAATTGTCTCCCATAACCTCGATGATGGTGTTAGAGTGGTCTAATCTTCTAATGGGCTCCGATAAGGTGTTCTTTCTAAAAATGCAACCAAACTTTGTCGCCCACTAGAAACTTGTGTGGCACTCGATGTTGATCATGCCGCTTCTTGTACTTGGAATTAGACTTATCCAAGATGTCGTGCAACTATCAGTTTATGTGTTGGATGCGTTCAATAAACCGGGTTGATTTATTGACTTTAGATTGTACATGTGTGGATTTTGTCTGTGTAGTCGCATGAGGCATGACAACATCAATGAGACATAATGGTTGAAAACCTAGACCCACTTGAAAAGGGCTTTGACTAGTTGAATTATAGAGAGCTCTGTTATAACTATGCTGCACATAAGGAAGGTTCTCATCCCAAGTTCGTGGATGCTTGGAATTGTACATGTGTAGTATGTGCACTATCATCCTATTGACGGTCTATGTCTGGCCATCAATATGGGAATGGAATGTAGTCAATTTGGTGAACTTAGTATCCAATAATTTTCGGAGGTTTGACAAAAATGTGCATTTCTCCAAGTTGGCACGTAGTTTGTGCTACCGTAGGGTTTGAAGGACCCGCCGAATGTGTTGTAGGTCCTCTTCCCAAATCTTGCTAAAGATGAGGATTTCGTCAATATATAGAACAACAAACGAGTTTGTGAAGGGCCACAAAATGTCATCCATCAACCTCATGAAAGTTGAAGGGTCATTTTTCAACTCCAAAGGCATGACCAACCACTTGAAAAGGCCCTTCTTGTATTTGTAAGCGGTCTTCCATACATCTGTGGGTTCTATTGACACTTGGTGATAGCCAATATTCAAATTGATCTTGCTAAAATACTTGGCCCCTTTGAGTTGGTCAAGAAGGTCATCAATCTATGGGATTGGACACCTGTTCATGACAATGATTTTGTTTAATCCCCGATAATCAATGTAGAATTTCTAGGTTCCATCTTTCTCCCATACAAGTACAATTGAGCTCCCACAAGGTGAGGAATTTGGTCGGATGTGCCCTTTTTGCAACAACTCCTAGATATTCCACTTGATTTATTCATTTTCCATAATGGAGTAGTGGTATATTGGCCCATTGGGCAGAGGTGATCCAAGAGTCACATCGAACAATTTCTTGACCTGACAGTGCAAGGGTACACCTATGGGTGAGGAGAATATGTACTTGTATTCTTTCATGACCTTATGTAGCTGATTCTGTTGTGTGGGGAAACCATTTGAGGGGGCCATGGATGTGGAAACTATCTTCCCCTTGCTTTGAGAGTGAATCAGAAAGTCTTTTTTTTTTCCTGGTATGGGAGATGATCTTACTGCATTTCTTAGCAGAGATCAAAGAGATGGTGGTAGGAGGGGCTACCTCCGGTATCCTGTTTAACTTATTTACCAAAGTAATAATGACAGTGCGAGGCCTGAAATCATACACAACATGATTATTTCACAAGTATGGTAAGAGATCACAAACTTTAAGAGGAGAAACATCACACAATACCTCATACGTGAAGGGCTTGATGATGTAGGGAAGGCAACACTGCTAGCTAAAGCAGAGTTATCATCCTTGGTGAATCCACCTGATGGTGTATGACTGTGGGTGTGGTGTGGTCGGTAGGCCTAACTACTTCACAATATATGCTAAAATGAGGTTCTTTTGGCTCCCTCTATCGAAAATGAACGACAACAAAGAACCCTTCACCCAGATTTGTGAGTGGAAAATACGCTCCCCCTCCTTTGGATCTTCGAGCTCAATATTCTAGACCTTGGTGGTGGAAACGGTGACATTGGGTTCTATGTCAATAATTCACTTCCCCTTTTCATTCCCCTTGTTGGGTTCTATCTTAGAATCAAAACATGTGTCAGACTCTGAAGCTTTCAACTCAACCACAAATGATTGCTTGGCAGGACACTCATTTGTGTTGTGAGTAGGGCTCTTGTGGAAATCACACCACTTCTTTGTGTCCTTCTTCATCTTCATGGTACCATTCTTTGCTTTTGGCTTTGTTGGGTTTTCCTAGGTCACTCCACCTTGGCTTTGTCCTTTGTTACGTGGTTATGGGGCACTCTTTCCTTAATTCTGATTCATAGATCCAAAGTCACATTTCTTTTGCTTAGTTTTTTTTTTTCAATCTTGGCAACATATTAGTATGCTACAAAACGTGAGGAGATGTCCAGGAAATCAATTTATTACTGAATGTATTTGTGCAGACAACCGCGGTACTTGAACACCATATGTCGCTCAGAGTCTATGATACCCAAATTTCTGCATAGAGTATGAAAATAGTTTGAGCTCTTGCTGATCTGGATTTAAACAGGAACACAAAAAATTACAAATATAACCATACATATAGAGATGCAACAGAAATAATACTTCATTTCGTTACTGTAAAATATTGAAATATGCTTACAAACAGAAATGGAAATAACTAGCTAGGGCAATGGTAGCTTATCTCTAATAAGAGATGTGGTGGCTACATGCCTCTAAACTGTCTTACAATGAGGCTCGAAGGCCTATTTATTATTGATAAATAATGGAAAAAGCTAAACATCCAAAAACCTAACCCTAGGAGATGAAGCACCAAACTATGGGCCCCGTTTTGGGTAAATTGGTACATCAACTTCCCGGGGTCGTAACTTTGGCATATCATCTCCGTTTGACGTGCACAATACCTTGCTAGAAAGATATATCTAAGGAATACAACTTTCGGAAGACAAAAATTGACCCATGGACCCATGTTGCTCCTAGTTTTCCTAAAAGACATCGTTTAGGGCCTCGAAATGGCTCTGGAAGTTCAGGACCCGAAAAATTGCTAAAAATAGTAAACTGTGCAACACTTAAGGAAACTGAAAAAATGAAAGAAACAATGGTGGGGGTCCAAGTGGAATTGGCGGGTGGCCACCAATATCCACCTGGATCATTCCTCCCCCCTTAGGAAGCAATGGTCCCCATTGCGTTGAGTTCCTTCATGAGAGAGGAAACTTTTGCTGAACTTGGTCACTGGTGAGCCACTTTCCCTGGTGAAGGGGTTGGCTTGCTTTGACAACTCGATACAGTTGGATCTTCTGCTGATGAGTGTGCTTGATCTATGTGTCCATGATCCGACTAGTTGCAGTTTGGTCCATGCAATCTGGATTTAACTCTGTGGGTGTGAGCTGTTCTGCAATGTCGGATGTGTCTAGTAACGGTGGAAAGTATGGCTGAAGGCGGTCCACTTTGAACACTGGGTGTAGGCCAAGGAATGGGGAATTCTGAGCTCAAATTCATTGTCTCCCACAGCCTTGATAATGGTTTACGAACCATATTGGAGTGCTCTAAGTTTCTGATAGGCTCCGGTAAGGCGTTCCTTTTACAAATGCAACCAAACTTTGTTGTCCACCTGAAACTTGTGTGGCACCCGACGTTGATCATTTCGTTGCTTGTACTTGGCATTTGATTTCTCCAAAATGTCATGGACCTACTGGAGAATATGTTGGATGTGCTCAATGAAGCTGTTTTCCTTATTTGTTTCGAACTGGACATGAGCCGAATCTGCCTGAGTAGCTGCAAATGGCATGGCCAGGTCAATGGGACATAGTGGCTAGAATACCAAGCCCACCTGAAAAGGGTTGTGGCCAGTCGAGCTGTAGAGAGCTAGGTTATAGCTGAAAATAGGGGAGGCTCTCATCTCATGTTCATGGATGCTTTGAGTTGTACATGGGCAGATTATGTATGATCATCCTGTTGACAACCTCTGTCTGGCCATTAGTTTGGGGATGGAAGGCTCTAGACTTAGTGAGTTTGGTGTCCAGCATCGACCAGAGACTAGACCAAAATGTAATGAGGAACCTGCTATCTCGATATGAGATGATATACTGTGGGATCCCAAAGTGTACCCACACTCGTTCAAAGAAGAGTTTAGCAGTCGCTTCTGCTATGATATTCTTCTTGCAGGCCGCCATAATGGCCATCTTCGAGAACCTGTCGACGACCACAAAAACACAGTCATTTCAATGATTAGTAGAAGGAAGGCCCAACATGTAATCCATGGAGATGGATTCCGAAGGTCGACTAGGGGTAGGCAGCGGCGTATAGAGGCCTTGCTTCTTGATGGTCGGTTTGGCAATGATGTAGGCAGTGCATGATCTAATGTACTTCCCAACATCCTGTCGAAGATTCGGCCAATAGAAATACTTCTGCAGTATTGCCACTATTTTCTCAACCCCGAAATTCCCAATAGCCTAAATGTAGTGTGCTTCACAAATCATCTTGGCACACTCGCTTAAAGGAACACAAAGGTGACCCAGGTGGCATAACAAGGCATCCTAGAGGTGAAAATCTGGAACTTGTTGACCCTCCAAGGGTGTCTGGTATGTGTGGCTGAATTCTGGGTCGCTTTTGTAGAGAAGTGACCAATCAGAAGTCTTGTGCCCATAAGAGTTGAGCACGATGGTTAACGCCATGATCGGTGGTCGACTGAGGCAATCTGCAACATTATTGGTGCTGCCCTTCTTATACTTGATATTCAAATGGAATTGTTGCAGGTATGTGGACCACTTCTGATGGTGATAATTCTGCAATTTCCCATGGGTCTGTATGAACTGCAGGGGTCTGTGGTCTGTGTGGGTGACCATTTGCTTCCCCAAAATGTAATGCTTCCATTTTCAGCAGGCCTGCACAATGGAATACATCTCTTTTTCATAAGTGGGATACTTCCGGACTGTTTCTGAAAGTGTCTCACTGTGATATGCCATTGGATGCCCGTGTTGAGTAAGGACTGCCCCAATAGCATAGTTAGAGGGATCTGTCTCGACCTCCAAGTCTGGTAATGCGAGCACTGGTGCCGAGCAGAGGTGATGTTTCAACTCTATGAATGCCTTCTGTTGAGATTCAGACCAAAAGAATTTTTCTTTCACTCCTCCCTTGGTGAATTTAGTCAAGGGCCAAATGATATGAGAAAATCCCAACACGAACCTGTAGTAGAATTTGGCAAGTCCCAGAAAGCTGCAGAGCTCTGTCAGAGTGGTGGGAGATGGCCAATACCAAATGACTTGGATCTTGGATGGATCCACATGTACCCCCCCCCCCCCCCCCGTTCATCAATAATGTATCCCAGATACTGAACCTGGGTCATGCCAAAATTGCATTTCTCCAAATTGGCACATAACTTGTGTTGCTGCAGTGTTTGGAGAACCTCTCAGATGTGGTTGAGGTGCTCTTCCCAACTCTGGCTAAAGATCAGGATGTCATCCAAGTATACCACTACAAATGAGTTGGTGAATTTCTGTAAGATCTTATCCATTAGCCTCATGAAGGTTGCAGGAGCATTCGTCAACCCGAAAGGCATAACCAACCATTCGAAAAGGCGCTCCTTGGATTTGAAGGCAGTATTCCACACATCGGAGGGCTCGATTGGTACCTGGTGATATCCTGACTTCAAATCAATCTTTTTGAAATATTTTGCCCCATTCAGTTGGTCCAGGAGGTCATCAATCCATGGGATCGGGCACCTATTATGGACAGTGATCTTGTTCATCGCCCGATAATCCATTGGGTAGTGGCACACCCGAGGTTAGATTGATGGAGTGCTTGACTTGACAGTGCGGAGGAACCCCTGTGGGGAGGTGAAAATATCCTCGTACTCCTCCATGGCCTTGTCCATCTGTAGTTGTCGTGCAGAGGGGCCTTGTCTGGAGGTCATGGACACCTTGTTATTCTTTCCTTGAGGGCGTATTATCAGGAAAACAAATTTCACGGTTTTGGAAATGAGCTTACTGCATTGTTTTGCAGTAACCAAAGAGATGGCGATAGGCGGTGCTACCTCCGATATCTTGTACAACTTATTACCCAAAGTAACTTAACAACACGAGGTCTTGATTCATACACAACATGTTGCTTTTACAATTATGGTTGGCCTAATAATACATCAAAAACATCAAGGGGAGCAACGTCACACAATACCTCATTCATGAAGGGCTTGATGTTGTATGGAAGGCGACACTTTTGGCTCACGCGAAGATCCCGTCCTTGGTGAAGCCACCCGATGGTGTATGGTTGTGGATGTGCTGTGGTCTGTAAGCCCAGTCACTTCATGACTGCTGCCGAAATGAAGTTCTTTTGGTTCCCGCTGTTGACAATGAACTGTAGTGGGGATTCCTTTACCCACATCTGGTAGTGGAAGAGGTGCTCCTCCTCTAGATCTTCAGGTTCCTCCTTTTGGATCTTCGTTGTGGCAACGGTGGCATTGGGCTCCGCATCGTTAATATGCTTCCCTTTGTCATACCCTTTGTCGGGTTCTGACTCAGAGTCGGAACATGCATCTGATTCTGAAACCTTTAGCTCAGTCATTGGTGACTGCTTGGCCTGACACTCACTTGCGTTGTGAGTGGAGATCTAATGGAACTCACACCAATTTCCCGTGTCCTTTTTTGACTTCGTGGTGCTGTTCTTTTCTTGCAGCTTTGGTGGGTTGTCTTGGGCCACCTCGCCTTGGCTTTGTCATTTTTTCTGCAATTTTTGGTCACCTTTCCCTTGCTTCGGATTCGCAGATCCAAAGTCTCGCTTCTTCTGTTTAAACTTTTGCTCGATCTTGAGGGCATATCGGTATGCCGTGCCGAGCGAGGAGATGTTCAGAAATTCTATTTCGTCCTGGATGTACCTGTGCAGGCAGCCGTGGTATTGGAGTACCAAATGCTGCTTCGAATCCTTGATACCTAACTTTGTGCGAAGGGTATGGAAAATATTGGTAAACTTCGGCACGTCTTGGTCCCTTCCTTGCCGCAGCATGGTCCACTTTATGTATTGATCGTCATAGCTTCCGATAGGGTAGTACTGCTCCTTGATGGTAGCCCAGAATGAATTCCAAGTGGGTACGGTTGAAAATAGTGTGTCTGTAATTTTATCCTTTTACTCGTAGTAGATTTCCCACTAGTCCTTGATGTGGGGGGTAGCCTTGAGAAGAGCGAAAGTAATCTTTTCCTGGCTGGAAAAATCATGAACAGAAAAATACCCTTCTAGCATATTTAACCATTTATCTAAGGCATCTGCATCTATCTGACTCTCAAATATGGGAATGTCAACGTTAACTTGTACCTTAAAGGGTGTGGCGCTTCCAGAGTAGCTGTTGGAAGTAGATGTGTTGCCCCTGGGTAGCCGCTGAAGGATCTGGGCAAAGTTGTCCATCATCGCGTTCCGTTGTCGCTCAAGGGCCTCTTCAAGCAAGATTTTGATAAGATCTACTGCCCCCTCATCTTTCTTTTCATCCGTCATGGGAGGCCGTCGGGATTTGCGAGGATGGTCTTGCAAAGGTTCGGCCAGTTCAAGCCCTAACTCCTAATATCCTGACGTCGTTAGGGACATGCAAAGAAAGACAAAGAAGGAGAAGAATGATCTAATACCACTGATCTAGATTTAAACATGAACACAACAAATTACAGATATAACCATACATACAGAGATGCAGCATAAATAATACTTCTTTTCATTACTGTAAAATACTGAAATATGTTTACAAATAGAAATGGAAATAAATTAGCTAAGGCGATGGTAGCTTATCTCTTAGAAGAGATGTGGCAGCTACATGCCTCTGAACTGTCTTAAAATGAGGGTTGAAGGACTATTTATTGTTGAGAAACAAGGGGAAACCCAAAACATCCAAAAACCTAGCCCTAGGAGATGAAGCGCAAAACTATGGGCCCCGTTTTGGGTAAATTGGTACATCAACTTCCCGGGGTTGTAATTTTGGCATATGATCTTCGTTTAAAGCACACAATACCTCGTTAGAAATATCTATCTAAGGAATACAACTTGGAGGAAAGAGATATGTCACCAAGGACCCATGTTGCTCTCAGTTTTCCCAAAAAACGTCTTTTAGGGCCTCAAAACAACTCCGGAAGTTCAGGGCTCGAAAAACTGCTAAAAATAGTAAACTGTGCTACAATTAAGGAAACTGATAAACTGAAAGAAACAATGGTGGGGGTCAAAGTGGAATTGGCGGGTGGCCACCAATATCCACCTGGATCATTCCTCCCCCCTTAGGGAGCAGTGGTCCCCATTGCGTTGACTTCCTCCATGAGATGAGGAAATTTCTGCTGAACTTGGTCCCTGGTGAGCCACTTGCCCTGGTGAAGGAGTTGGCCTGCTTTGACAATTCGATACAGGTTGGGCCTAAGAATTATCCTTAAACTACATCCACTTTCACTCCATTCAACATCTAATTTCTCTCCATTCATACATTTTCTCACCTCTATTCCACCACCATGTCATCTCATTAGCTTCACTTTCATCGTTATATGGGTTACCATTATGTTTTCCAAAACATTATTAATTCTTAGTATTTTTAAGAGAATTTGTGGTTAAACATTAGAAAATAATATCCATATACTTATACCTAACAATTGGAATGAGAAATTTGACATGTGTAGGTACAAAGGAAGATTCCAAGGCATCCTTATGTGGCACTCTATCTTCAAATTCGAATTTGAGGAGATCATGGACCTCATGGAGGAGATCATGAAGGATAAGGTTATCTGTCACCATTGGTTGGGAGATATGTGGATTTGAAGAGGGAATAGTGGATCATCATTATAGTGTGTTATCTCACCTTGTTGTATAAATAGGAGGGTTATCTCCTTCATTTGTAATCTTAATTTTTAGAATTTTAGAACCTAGTCCTTCATTTGTAATCTTAGTATCTTATAGGTTGGTAATGAGAAGTTAGATTTGGAGAATCATTGTAATGGTTGTAATTGAAATTTTCAATTGATGATGCATAAAATAGAGCTTCTTTGATCCTCTACATTTGACTTCTCTTTTGGTGTGCTTGTTAATCCTTGGAAGGATCCCCATTGCCTAGCAAGTACACTTTTATTTTGGTAGGCTTTTATTTTACGTTTGTTTGTGAATTTCATTAGATTAAATTATTAGGTTCATATGTTTGAAATATTAATGAATGATATTTCGTAAGAAAGTATTAAAGTTTCCTTCAATGAATCTGATTTGTTATTTAATGTTTGATTTCATTAGTTTAAGTTTTTGATTTATATGCTTGAGATATAAATGAATAGTCTCTTGTAAGAGAGCTTTAATATTTCATGCAATCAATCAGAATTAGGTTTTGTTGATTAAGATGATTAGAAATATTAATGAGCAGTCTCTTGTAAGGGAGCTTTAATATTTCTTACACTTATCACAATGTCTTTTAATTTTTAGATTTCATTTTGTTAAATGACTAAATAGATGTTGGAGATCCCAATGAAAAACCTCCTGTAAGGGAGCTTTGGCATTTCTTCACCTAACTTAGTCTAGTTTGTCTCTAAGTCCATATATATTGGATGATCCTCGAAGTTTACTTACCTAGATTGATAGTAAATGAAACTCTAATTTGCATCGCATTTTAGACCAAAAATTTTGGCGCCGTTGCCGGGGAGGATCATTTAGAGATAGATTTAGGAAGTTATTTTTATTGCAATTTCTTTTTATGGACTAACTTGTGAAACCTGGTGACAACAGGATCTTCATAAAGGAGTTCAAGTTGAGCTTTTTGATTTTTTTTCATACTTAGTTAGTTTCAAATTCAGTTTTTAAACCCCCCATTTCTTACTAATCCATCTACGGGTGAGAAAATTGGAAATGTTGAACAGGTACTTCTTGGAAAGTAAGAACAATATCAAAGATTGGTTTCAAAAGAACCTTGCACCAAATCCAAGGATCAAATAGGTTACTCACATGCTTGCAAATCATAAGGTAAAAATTTTAAAACTTGATGTGAGCATTTTCGAATTCTTAGTCCATAGGTGGCTTCATTAGAAACATTCTTTTACTTAGGAAATAAAAAAAATATTTAAGTTAAAGGTAGAATAGATTAGAAAAAATAAAATGAGATCTCATAGAAGTTTTCTTTTAGTTTTGTTTTAAAAAAAAATAAAAAAATCATCCACATATCTCATAAATAAATTTAGGTAAGGGCCACTTCATCCACGCTAACCTGCAAAAATAAAAATGAAAACAAATCAATAGGTTAGTATGATCTCTTCCTGTGCTTTGAGCGATCAAGAAGATAAGAAAATCTCTTGATTTATTTTCAAAATTAAATAAAAATCTCTTGCTAGGAATTTGCACAAATCATTAAAACTACAAGCATTATAAGAAATCGAAATCATTTTTTTAAGAAATTCTTTATTTTCAATTTCAAAATTAAATCTGTAGTTTCGTGATTTGATAATTGTGGTAAAACTTCTCTGCATATGTGCCAGGACTATTTCTTCAAACAAGCCAAATCTGCATATAAACAATTCAAAATCTAAAATACGGTTGGCCCCATCGTTATTTAAATCGGTCATGAAAAACCTGGTAAAAAATTGCCAAAAACCCAAATATAAAGAAATACACAAAAATGCCACAAACAAATAAAGAGTTACACAACGAAAACGCCAAAAACCAAAATACAAGGTACTGCCTAGGAAGCTGAAGTTCCTTTCTTTTCGGTTAAAAAATTAGCCCTTTAATAACACCATACCATTATAATATGGATTTTCCATTTTTACACCATGCATTTCCATTGTGACCCAAAAAATAAAATATAATAAAAAAAAGGACCAGGAGGCTCAACATTAAAATAGTACCCTTTAATATTGTATTTTGGAAAATACACTATAGAAAACTCCCAGTTTACCATGAATTTGTTGGTATTTGATAAAAACAAAAGAAAGGAAAAATGAAAGCAAAATCGAAATATATAGACTAAAATTTCTACGAAGCACACACAACTATTATAGTTTCGAAAGCCACCGTCTTTGTGTTAAATTTGAGCTAGAAGATAAATAAGAATAAACAATAACAACTTTGAAAGAAACAGGAAACCATCGGCAGCTCTTGTACATGAGAAATATTTGCAATTCAATGCAGTTAATGGTGTACATCCTAAGTGGAAACTTGCAACATACCAATGCACTCTACACTCGACTGTAAATCATGAATTCATGAAATAGCTCAACATCCGAACACGAACCACTGTACGCATGATGTCAATCTCATGATGACAATCTTTGATTTGATTTTGTTACAACATTGCTAGAAGACGCAACAGTTTTGACATGTCGTTTTGAAACATGTTCTGTGATCAAACCAAAAAAAATCTGGAAAAATGAAGGCATGAGTTTTTTCCATATCGGAATGAATTACATAACCTAGAAATTATTTTCTTGGATTTCTACCGTTTTGAGAGGAAATCGTGGTTATTCGGGACCCTTTTTTTGGTGACTTGCGTGAGGAAAAAACAGTTTTTTTTAAAGACCGAACACATCTTTCAAATAAGCCAAATCTGTATATAAATATGCAATAAGCCAAATTCAATGTTAGTCTTTAAGGAAGTTAGAGGCTATTAAACTTGGCCAACGAACTCGTGGTTCTCTTCAGCATTTCTGGCAAAAATTTGAGCAACAACTTGAGTGATTTGAGCAATTTTAGCATGCAGATTTTGGGGCATGATTTGAGGGATTTTATGATTTGATGATTGCATGCAGATTGAAAATAACTGAGATCTGAATTTCCAAGCAAATTGCCTACTGCTGCCCCCTAAGCGCATAACCTCCTGAGGCAACATCGACCTCAACCAAACTACAAGCAATTCCAAGCGTTGAATTATCATAAAAAAAACGTTTGTTCATATGTATAATTATATAATAAAAAAACGTTTGTTCATACGTTTAATTATATAAAATGTTTGTTCATATGTTTTTGTCATAAGAATTAAATAAAGGTGGCTTTAATAAGTAAAAAAATTAATTAAAAACAAAAAAATAAAATAAATAAAAAAATCCAAACAATTAAAAAATAAAATAAAAAATAAAAAACAATTAAAAAATAAAAAAATAAAAAAAAATCAATTTAACCGAGATATGCAATTACAAAGAGCAGGCGAAACTGAACACTCAATACATCAAAAAAATTCATTAAAATCTATGCTTGTATTCTTGTTGTATGCTTTTATGTGATGTACTAAGCTGCATGAAACAACAAATCTATAAGGACAAGCTCTTTGTCATGCACAATCCATGAGACATCTGACAAAAAAAGAGAGATGATGATTGTTATCAATATTATGAATTGGACTGAATATTATGCTTTTGATTCTCCTTAATCTGTTTTAGTTGGCATTAATTTTTGCGGAAGAATCATTAAGGAATTGACCATTTCTTCTTGAACGCACTTATGTTCTTTATGCCAAGTTTTTTTTTGCAGGTTTTGGGTGATCAAATGATCATTAAGGAGACTAAATTGCGCTGGAAATTGGTCTTCAAAAGACTAATTTCATGAGATATTCTAAAAAACAAGTCCATGATCATAAAACGAAATCTCCAGAAAATTACAAGTTCTTGCAATACCCTGCAATAACTTAATGGTTTGACATGTTGCATGACAGATTAGCAAATTCGAAGAGCTGGGGTTTGTTCTTAAATGTACAAGGATGGTGAAATACCTATCCACACTTGAATTCGACATCTACAGGTGGCTGGTCAACACTGGTCAAACTCAGCTATTTTAGCAGAAAGTCCAGAATTAAGGAGCAGATTTGCTATTTTAGAGATTTTGCATGCAATAATTCACTTTTTCCCAGCAAGAGTCATTATCCATTCCTCACAATCCACATACACTTCAATACATTCTCATCAATCCTAACCCACCAATAAAACCAACGAAGCTCATCTACAAGCTGTTTGTTCCACTTTACATATTCATTGTCAGTTTCATTTTTCCTACACTTGCAAATAAAACCTTGCTTCCATACACCATTGAGTCCATAGTCCTAGAGTCTAAATATTTTTCTAAAAACACCTTGAAGCTTGCATGCCTTAAGGGCAAGCTATCATGCCGATAAACAAAGAGAATACATCAATGTCCCTTGTTCATCGGATCTTCTAAGTATTCGACAACAACAAATTCATTCATATTTAGAAAGATGTGTTCGGAGAATCTTGACTCTCATCCACATCAAAGATGGGAGCTCTCGTGTTGACTAGTGGCATCCTTCAATGGCCACTAAGTTAACAATTTCTTGTTATGTTCGACACCGAAACATTTATTCACATGACAAGAAATGTGCCAATGAACTGATTCTGTTGAAGACTTGAAGACCAATCATTTGGTAGCAGATGAAGCAGAATTACATTCATTAATTTTTAATTTTTTGATGTAAATAACTTGAGGACAAGTCAATAAATAAGGTTGGGGGGGGGGGGAGTGTAAATTCTAAATTTTGTATACCTTCCAAGCCTTATACAATTTTAGCCACATTCAGCAGATTTAGCAGCAGATGCAACAACAATAAAAGATTCACTTTTTCAACTTCATCCACCGTTTTCACAGCCAAGTAAACAAGACTATGATCAGAATTTTGCAGCCACAGATGCACAACTCTCATCCATTTTTGAAAGGGTAAGTTGAGGTATGATATTTTCTAACTTTTAACCATTTAATTTGTGGAAATCTAGAATGATAACTTTTGGAAAAAACTTCCTTTCCTCATTTCATAAAATTGCCAAAACCATCAGTTTTGGGGGGGTATACATTTACATTCATACTTTGTGACATTCATATTTTTCCATATTCATATATCACATTCTAAAACCCACATACCTTCAAAATCTATTCACTATTACATGAGCATATAAATGGATTTGTAAAAAGTACTTAAAAGCTAATTGGATGCAACACAATCATGGTTGTGACACGAGAACCAACCATGATGCATTCCAACAAAAATACTTTGCAATAAAAATCACATTATCATTATGCAAAGATCATACATTGAATTTGAATGCAACCAACAAAATATGGTTGAAACACAAGAACCAACCAAGTTGCAATTCAACAAACACACTTTGCAAAAGTTAAGTAAATAATATCATGCAAAGTTTAAGCCAAAGCTCAAGTATCAAAAGTAATGTAATAGATTGCATGAGGACATGCAATACCTTCAGTTTGGGGGTATGTTGGGCCTAAGAATTATCCTTAAACTACATCCACTTTCACTCCATTCAACATCCACTTTCTCTCCATTCATACATTTTCTCACCTCTATTCCACCACCATGTCATCACATTAGCTTCACTTTCATCATTATATGGGTTACCATTGTGTTTTCCAAAACATTATTAATTCTTAGTATTTTTAAGAGAATTTGTGGTTAAACTTTAGAAAATAATATTCATATACTTATACCTAACAATTGGAATGAGAAATTTGACATGTGTAGGTACAAAGGAAGCTTCCAAGGCATCCTTATGTGGCACTCTATCTTCAAATTCGAATTTGAGGAGATCATGGACCTCATGGAGGAGATCATGAAGGATAAGGTTATGTGTCACCATTGGTTGAGAGATATGTGGATTTGAAGAGGGAATAATGGATCATCATTATGAGTTTGTTATCTCATCTTGTTGTATAAATAGGAGTGTTATCTCCTTCATTTGTAATCTTAATTTTTAGAATTTTAGAACCTAGCCCTTCGTTTGTAATCTTAGTATCTTATAGGTTGGTAATGAGAAGTTAGATTTGGAGAATCATTGTAATGGTTTTAATTGAAATTTGCATTGATGATGAATAAAACGAAGCTTCTTTGATCGTCTACATTTGACTTCTCTTTTGGTGTGATTGTGAATCCTTGGAAGGATTCCCATTGCCTAGAAAGTACACTTTTATTTTGGTAGGCTTTTATTTTATGTTTATTTGTGAATTTCATTAGATTAAATTATTAGGTTCATATATTTGAAATATTAACGAATGACCTTTTGTAAGAAAGTATTAATGTTTCCTTCAATGAATCTGATTTGTTATTTAATGTTTGATTTCATTAGTTTAAGTTTCTGATTTATATGCTTGAGATATAAATGAATAGTCTCTTGTAAGAGAGCTTTAATATTTCATGCAATCAATCAGAATTAGGTTTTGTTGATTAAGATGATTAGAAATATTAATGAGCAGTCTCTTGTAAGGGAGATTTAATATTTCTTACACTTATCACAATGTCTTTTAATTTTTAGATTTCATTTTGTTAAATGACTAAATAGATGTTGGAGATCCCAATGACAAACCTCCTGTAATGGAGCTTTGGCATTTCTTCACCTAGCTTAGTCTAGTTTGTCTCTAAGTCCATATATATTGAATGATCCTCGAAGTCTACTGACCTAGATTGATAGTAAATGAAACTCTAATTTGCATCGCATTTTAGACCAAACAATACAATTGGATCTTCTGTTAGTGAGTGTGCTTGATCTGTGTGTCCATGATCCATTCAGTTGCATCTTGTTCCATGCAATCTGGATTTAACTCTCTGGGTGTGAGCTGTTCTGCAATGTCGGATGTGTCTAGTAATGGTGGAAAGTATCGCTGAAGGCGGTCCACATTGAACACTGGCTGCAGGCGGAGGAATGGGGGAATATTGAGCTCAAATGCATTGTCTCCCAAAACCTTGGTAATGGTGTACAGACCATATCGAAGTGGTCTAAGTTTTTGATAGGCTCCGGTAAGGCATTCTTTTTGCAAATGCAACCAGACTTTGTCGCCCACTTGAAACTTGTGTGGCACCCGATGTTGATCATGTCGCTGCTTGTACCCTGAATTTTATTTCTCCAGAATGTTGTGGACCTACTGGAGAATATGTTGGATGTGCTTAATGAAGCTGTTTGCCTTATCTTTTTCAGACTAGACATGAGCCGAATCTACCTAAGTAGCTACAAATGGCATGGCCACATCAATGGGACATAGTGGCTGGAATCCCAAGCCCACCTGAAAAGGGATGTGGCCAATCGATCTGTGGAGAGCCTGGTTATAGCTGTGCTAAACATAGGGGAGGCTCTCGTCCCATGTGCGTGGATGCTTTGAGTTGTACATGCGCAAAATGTGTATGATCATCCTGTTGACAACCTTTGTCTGGCCATTAGTTTGGGGATGGAAGGCTGTGGACTTAGTCAGTTTGGTGTCCAACATCGACCAAAGACTGGACAAAAATATACTGAGGAACTTGCTATCCCAATCTGAGATGATAGACCGTGGGCTCCCAAAGTGTAGTGGCTTCCGCTGTGATATTCTTCTTGCAGGCTTACATAATGGCCATCTTCGAGAACCTGCTGACGACCACAAAAACACAGTTGTTTCCATGCTTAGTAGAAGGAAGGCCCGACATGTAATCCATGGAGATGGATTCCCAAGGTCGACTAGGGGTAGGCAGCTGGGTATAGAGGCCTTGATTCTTGATGGTCGGTTTGGCAATGGCATAGGCAGTGCATGATCTGATGTATTTCCTGACATCTTGTCGAAGATTCATCCAATAGAAATACTTCTGCAGTACTGCCACTATTTTCTTGACCTCTGCTGAAATGTGGTTCTTTTGGCTCCCACTGTTGACAATGAACTGTTGCGGGGAGCCCTTTACCCACATCAGGGAGTGGAAGAGGTGCTCCTCCTCCTCTGGATCTTTAGGTTCCTCCTTCTGGATCTTCGTGGTGGCAACGGTGGCGTTGGGCTCTGCATCGATAATCTACTTCCCTTTATCATTCCCCTTGTTGGGTTCTGAATCAGAGTTGGAACATGCATCACGAAGGAGTAAGATGGTGACATTTTGACAAAGGAATTGTCAAGATGTAAATACGAGTTTCACAGAGACAAGATCGGGGTAGCTGATAATCCCTTTCTTGTTGATAGGGAGTATTGAGAAATGGAAACAATAAATTCCCTTTTAATTTTTCCTTGAATTAAATTGAGATATAAAATTGAATTCTATTCTCATAGAAACTTGTAAAGAGTTAATTAAATTTAATTAACTTAATTAGCTTAGGAGTTTCGAGTTGGAAGTCTTTATGAAGTCATGTAGATGTTCTCCCTAAGTTTTAGGGGTCTGGTATGAGTTTCAATATAGTGGTAAATTAGATAACTCAGTTTACTCAATTCTATTTAGTTAAATTAGTTATAAATTGTTTGAGGGACTAATATAGAGTTAACAGTGAGTTGGTGCAGTAGTGCATCCACAAGTCTCACTCTATTTAATTGAAGATTCCTTCATCAGATACTCGTGCATGTCGATTATGAGAAAGACCTAGTTGAGACTAGAGTGCACAGATAGTGTACTATCAGTCGTGTGATTTGCTAAGTTGTAAATATCATACATGCAATAAGAGAAGGATCTATGTTTGGATTGCACAATTTTGGAAGCATGAATTCCCTTTAAATACAGGGTATTCATCCTAGGAATTACGCAAGAGGTTAGGGGCTTGGAGAGCTGCTAAATAGGCTAAGGATTTAGCTTGAGCTAGCTGGTGAACTGAGAGACTTGGGCATACTTGTGTGGAATTGTTCTTGTAAGAACAAGCCTTGTATCTTCACTCGTGTTTCTAATATATGCAATATAGATAGCGGGGTTTCGAGCAGTGGTGTTCCCCAGATACATCTTGTGTTATGTAC
Organism: Pinus tabuliformis; assembly: GCA_031772625.1. Lineage (NCBI taxonomy): Eukaryota > Viridiplantae > Streptophyta > Pinopsida > Pinales > Pinaceae > Pinus > Pinus tabuliformis. The sequence goes on along the minus strand of CM062819.1, from coordinate 1,823,353,350 downwards.
CATTGATTTATCTTCTTATTGTTCATATTTTTTTCATCAATCTATTGGCTTCCGCTGGTTGAAAGTGGAAGTAGATTCTTGTCTTGTGCTTTAGTAAATTGCATAAGCTTGTCAATCTATAATATTTTCTACATAGAGGTTGCTCGGGCTTGAGAAAAGCACTTAAATCTTCTCATATTTTCTAACTAATGCAATATACAGATAGCAAAGATTTTTAGTTGTGGCTTTCCCTAGAAAAATTATTGTGTTATGTGTGATTGAATTGTTTCTCTTGTATGTTTCGTGATTTCATCAATTGTTTATTGTTTCGAGTGATGAGTACAATAAATTTAAGTCAATTGTTTTAGCATATTACAGTCTTTAGTTTGTAAGTACAAGTACTTTATACATAATTAATAATAGAAAATTGTATTTTTCCATAACTAACTATGCATCCAAACTTTATGGAAAACTATAAATCCCCTATGACTATTCAACTGAAGTGTAATTACTTTCTATATATCAATCTAATGAATCACAACACATCAACTTCAATCTAAATATGTAAGTTTTAATCTTTAAACTAGTTATTTACTTTAATACAATTTATGATTTGAATTTTACCATTGAATTATAAGTAATGTTTCATGCTAAATATGTATGTTTTAATCTTTAAACTAGTTATTTACTTGAATACAATTTATGCTTTTAATTGATATTAATGAATTATATGTAATGTTTGTGAGTTGTTTGTGACTATGGAGTTACCATTGTTTGATTGGGAAAGTTGTAACGAGAGGAGAGGAGGATATTTGGTGTACTTTAAGAGCTTCCTAGTTTGTAAGTAAGTTGTATAAATATGTTCCTTCTCAATCATTTTACAAATTTCTTAATGGCATAGATACCTAGGAATACCTAGCATAGAAACCAACTTTGCCTCACATAAGTCTTGTTTTAACCATTTTTAGTTACTTATGCCATAACCCATGTATGTGTATATCTGTGTGTGCTATGATATAATTAAAAATGTAGACTCCTAACTTAAATACTCTTTTTTACCCTTTTATTTTTTCCAATGTAATCTTTAATGTATTATGGATTGAATTAAATTAAAATAATATTATATTTAATTTTAAAGTACAATTCATAAGAAAAATTCTCAATCATTTTAATTAATTATATTTATCTTAATTTTCTAAAGTGAATGCTTTTTTATAAAATTATTAAATGCACAAAAATATATTCTTCAAAGATGTAATGTAAGAAAGTAAACATTTTTAAACATAGTTCAATTTATAATATGTACAGGATTTATAAAAATTGGTGTATGAGACCTCCTTGTTTGTCGTGCCTGTGAGCTGAGTCTATGAAGGCATACATACTCTACTCTACCCCCTCTCATACGGGTGACCTCTTATGAGGAAACACATGCTCTTAACCATTAGGCCTACTCAAGCTGGAGAGATATTAAAACTAATACAGAGTGCAATATGGAGAGATGATGTAGGGCCACTAGAAAGTTCCAAGTAACAAAATAATGAAATTTAATTTGTTATAAGTTAAGGCCCAATTTAGCTTATAAATTAAAATAATTATTTTGTATCCTTATTTAAATTTAATGTTGTAGTATATTAAAAATTTCTAAGTAATGAAATAATAAAATTCAATTTGTTATAAGTTAAGATAACTTACAACATAATAATATTTTTAACCATGGATATTGGGGATGCTAAACTTGTAAATAGGCTTTATTACAATATCATGGGCTAATAGGGTGGCTCATCAATACAACATGCTCAAAAACCATTTCTAATTTTACAATCAAAATATTTTATAAACATTTTATTTGATTTTAATTTTATAACATTTTTTAATTAAATCTAAAAGAAAAAATATTATAATTTCTTTTAAGTTATAATTAAACCCCTATCACGCTAAAATGTATAAGATATATATAGTAGCTATTAATGACGATACATTTGACCATATAAATTAAAATAATAATTTAGTAACCATATTTAAATTCAATTAATGAACACATAAAAACTTAATACTTACAATATAACAAGATTTTTAACCATGGATATTCGCCCCCATTTTATCATAGATATTATTAATTTTTGAATAGGATTTGTTCCAATAACATGGCTTGTCAATACCACATGCCCAAACCATCTCTCATTTCATAATCAAAATGTTTTATAAATATTTTTATTTTTAATTTTAATTTTATTACAGTTTTGCGTTCAACCCTCCATGAGAGAGTGTAGAAGAGATGTTGTAATGTCATATTTTTTTTTCTCAATCTGGTTACTTCTATTATTGATACAAAAAAGTTACAGCAAGGCCATGGCCTTGAGAGTTCTGCCCTGTGAATGGCATATTACAAAGAGCTCATGAGTTCAAAACAGTGTGAACCTTCATCAGTGTGTTGACTTCATCTTCGACACAACACAGATTTGAACAAAAGCGGAGACAATACATTTGACCAACATGCCATAGTGCTGAGTGTAAACGACACATGGACAGACAGAGACCTGAGACAAACAGTAACTGCGCAAAACAATACATAGTCATGATAAGTATAAACGACACATTGACAGTCAGAGACCTGAGACAAACCGTAGCTGCGAAAACAAAACATAATCACGCTGTATCAGTCATCGTCAGTAGTATAAGGCTCCTCGACGACTCTACACCCGTATTGAAGAGAGTCCTCCGAGTCAGAATGTGGAGCCACCGAGCCTGTGGGTTCACCACGAACAGGCGCACTTGGGCCTGCAGGAACAGCCGGGTTCAGCATCGAAGCACTCCCCATGACCGGGCGCAGGTTATCCACTGGATTCACATTCCTCTGTTCTGCAAGTGCTTCAGGATGGGCGGCTCCCAGGTCCCTGTTATCTTCACATTTTTCTATGGTGACAGAGACTATGAAAGTGGAATTAGCGAGAGAGCATGGAATGCGATAACGCACAGTGGGATGAGCAGCATGCTCACATTAAACCCTCCCAATTCTCCCACGACTCCTGCCTCTTCCGCTTCTTGTGGCCGGTGGACTGCTCTGCCCAGGTTCCAGTGTTTTAGAAGATCGCTGAGAGGCCGCTCGGCCACCAGAGCCACCTCATCTGCTCAATAACCTGAGCCTTTCGCGCGGCATTGCAGCGTTCAGAGAGTGAATGCAAATAGAAGAGTGCTCTGAACGAGACAACAACAGAACATCAAATGGATCATAAGAGCCCGGTGCACTAACGGACCCGTGTTTGCTAGCAGAGAGACTCAGAAAAACGCACAGCGCTACAATCCAAGAAGCTGCAGAGGAATGCAACAAAGCCGCGGGAGCAGTTCGCTTATGGAGCGCCATGGCACTGTTAACCTTGCAACGGATGGACGAAGTTAATGTCTTCATTAATGAGCTTGTGCGAGCCCAACTCGCCTGACCTGCATCATTACTCGTGGTGCATGGGGGCTGACACCTACCCATGTGATACGCCTTCCACATATCCTTTGAGCTGTTAACCACCCGCATTCGGGGATGTTGTAATGTCATATTATGTTGTATTATCTAAACCTTTTGACTCACTGAAATTACATTAAAAAAAATATATTAATTAAAATATTTTGACTCAATGAAATTACATAAAAATAGAAATTGAATTATTAATTATAATTATATATTATTAATAATTAAATTTGCCAAGATCTATTTTAAGTGGTGGTTTACCAAATTTTAAGGGATGAAACTTTCTTCAATTTTTACACTAAAAAAAGAGATTTGCAGGTTTAAAGATTTGGTCTCTCTAGCCATTTCATGGATTCTGAATTAAAATAAATTTAAACTCATAATATATCAATCATAAACTTTAAAAGAAAAATCTATACATTTATATTTTATAATAATTTTTTGAATTTAATGATATTATATTAAATTTTATTTATTAACTAAAATTACAAAAATAATAAATAAAAATACATATAAAAAATAGATGTCAAACTTGACCTGAAGACAATTTAAAAAAAAATTAGTCAAAACAAATTTACTTGACAAGCAATTCATAGGCTCCTTGGGATTCTTCTTCTTGGACATCTACAAATAGTCGGCGTTCATGCGTTCTACTCACATCTTCACCATTCTAGTGACGAAAGGAAAAATGTGTAGAGGGTTTTCAAGAGCCTCCTGGCAATGCTGATTTGCCTGTTGTGGTTTTCGATGAAGAATCCGTAGAAAAAGTAAGTGGAAGAAGATTGTTGTTATAAACTAAATATGGCTCCTTATTAGCCTTTTCTAGGGATTCCTCATGGATTCCTCATGGATAACAACAACAGGCAAATAACAGCATGCTCGCCATCAGCATCGCAATTTCTCTGATCTGTTTCTTAACTTCAATCATCTCCGCCATAGCCATCTCTTCTCCATCTCCAGGTTGCTCTTGGAAACCCTCCAACATTTTTCCTTTGGTCACTAACCCAAAACACATGAACTCCCACCGCTTGTGGTGAACATGTGAGTAGAACACATCGTCTACTATTTTATTTTATTTTATTATTTTTACTTTTATAGGGGTCAATACCATGGGTTTTCATGGGTTATTTTTATTTTATTTTATTTTTATTTATTGGACATTACATTAGAACGTCTCTACTATATTATAGTGGGTTCAGTCAAATCTTTTGAAGTGTAAATTTCTTTTAGAGATTTGATTTTTCTTGGGGCTTGGTAGATCCAAGTTACGGATTAGAGTGAAAAGAAATTTGATTCATCTATGTGCTTGGTAGACCCAGAATTAATATGGATTTAGGCCCATTTAATTATTAGTTTTTAAATACGCTACGTTAACAAAAAAATACTATGGGAAAAACAATGGATTAAGAATACCATGGGAAAAATAAGCTACATTAAATAGAAGAATACCATAAAAAAACCATTTTATTTTACTTATTTTATTCTGACATAGTCAAAATGTTAAACATTACAACATTTTTCCATAGAGCTTCAAATAGGGGTTTAATTCCCCCTTTAAATAAGTTATATTCTACGAGAATACCATGAGTGAATAACACTTTAATTTAATTTAGTGAAAATATTTAACATTACATTATAATATCTATCTAAAAATCATAAAAATCATCTTTCTAGATCTGAGAACTTGAATGTAATCCAAAAATTAGTAACATCCAAATAACAACTTTTCACACTATGACTCCTCTACCTTTATCTTAAATGAAACTTTTTAAATTTAAATAAATCCATATTTGGAAGTTGAAACATAAATAAACCAACATAAATCCATCTTTACTTTGGATCTACTTTTATCTTAAATGAAACTTTCAAATTTAAATATATTCATATTTGGAAGATGAAATTCATATTTGGAAGATGAAACATAAATAAACCAACATAGATCCATCTTTACTATAGATCTACCAACCGTCGAGAGGGATCGAAAAATAAATAAACCAACATAGATCCATCATATAAATAAACCAACATAGATCCATCTTTGCTCTAGATCTACCAAGGGTTGAGAGGGATCGAAACATAAATAAACCAACATAGATCCATCTTTGCTCTAGATCTATCAAACCCCAAGAGGGATCAAATCTTTTTTCACTCTATGTTAAATGGCATATCAATATATTTGATCCCACTCGGCGTCTAGTAGATCTAGAGTAGAGATGGATCTATGCTAGTTTAATTCCCCCCTTTAAATAGGCCACATTCCACTTGAATACCATGGTTCAATACCATTAGTTCTCAATACCATGGGTCAATAGCGTGTGTCATCTTTGTTTTTATTAATATTCAAATTATGGCTAATATATTCTTTTCATGGTATTAATAATAATTTGGCCCATACCCTTCACCTAAATAAAATCTCTTTTTGAGCGTTGGTAAATATAAAGTAATTATGGTGTAAATATAATATATATATATATATATATATATATATATATACCATACCTTTGGTTTCTTTATATTTTTATTAATTTACAATACCTCTTTTATAAATATGGTATTTGGCCCATGGTATTAAAATGGTATTTGGCCCAGAGGCTTCACCTAAATAAAATATCTTTTTTGAGTTTTTTTAAATATAAAGAGGTTTATGGAGTAAATATAAAAAGATGTTTTATTTATTTACTGTACCTCTACTTTGTTTATATTTCGATTTATTTACCTTACCTTTGGAGTAAGTATAAAAAGAGGTTTTATTTACCATACCATACTTCCAATTTATTTATATTTTATTTATTTACCATACCTATTTTTGAAGTGTTCATAAACCTCTTTATATTTTAAATTTATATGGTATTTATACATAATAATAATTAGATTGATTTATAAATAGGGCGGACATTAGATTATAACTATTAAAATTTACATTTACTTTTACATTTACATTTAGGTTTACGTGAGATCTACTCCATACTAGGTTGTAGAGTGCCTCTCCCTGCAATAAATTACAACATATACCTTATTCTTGCACCTCAATAACATGTTGCACACTACCCACTAAGAGTTTATCTTAAACTAGCCTAGATCCATCTTAACTCTATCAAGTCCCCAGAGGGATCAAATCTCTCGAGGTGTAAACCTCTTTTTTTAGTGCAAAAATTGACGAAAGGTTTGCACCTCGAGAGATTTGGTCCTTCTTGGTGCTTGATAGATCTGGAGTTAATATTGATCTAGGTTTGTTTTAGTCATGTTCGGCCAAGGAAAATCTATCAAGAATATCATTAATTTTATTAATAATATGTAAATACATCTAATATTAATATAATTATTTTAAATATGCTAAATATGTATTAAATTAATCTGGTAATTTTAATTTTAAATTTACTGAGCTACCTCAGTTTTTGAGATGATAAATATTGTTAATAACTTTAATGATGAAAAATGATGAAAAAAATTTGAATGCAAAGTGACAATGTAGTAGTGTTGAATGATAGAGAATGTGAATAATAAAAATGTAGTCAATTACAAATAGTCTTCATTGTATCAATCACAAACTATTTTCATCTACTATTTTTATTGTCACCCTTGTTGGTTTTGACATTTGAAATGGTAAACCATTTAAATCTTTATCACCATTTAAATCTTTATGAGTTGTTGTAGTAAACATCATACCTTGTCTCTCTTTCTTTTCAATATTAATAAGTTGAAATACTATAACACAAAAATCAATGTACAATGCCAATATTTTTTTGTGCTTACACTAAAATCAATGCATATTGTTTTTTTTTTTTTTTCACATAGGAAAATCTGGGTAGATCAACACTGAAGGGAATCAAATTGCATCGGCCAAACTATCAGGGCCTAACCCCAAGGGCGTCAAGGAGAATTTACCGTGTGACCTTCCAATCGGCAAGGCCTTTAACAACAGGGAGTTGACGAGTTGAGCTAACCCTTGGGCCTAACCAATGCATATTGTTAATCCAATCACTTTAAAAATAATGTACCATCACACATCCAACTACATCAAATCATAAATCAACATCTAGGCTCGAATCAATGCATCTAATGTAAGAAATCAAATAAGATTAGAAAACAACTTCTACACTGAAATTAATGCCTCCAATATAAGAAATCAAATATGATTAGAAATCAACATCTACACTAAAATCAATGCATCTAGTGCAAGTAGGAAAACATGATTAGAAACTAAAATCCACATTTAAATTAATGCATTTAGTGTAAGCAATAAAATAGGATTAGAAATCACCATCTACACTGAAATTAATGCATTTAGTGTAAGCACTCAAATAGGACTAGAAATAATTTACATTGAAATAAATGCATCTAGTGCAAGAAATCAAATATAATTAGAAATCAACATCTACATTGAAATCAATGTATCTAGTGCAAGCAATAAAAAAGGATTAGAAATCACCATCTACATTGAAATCAATGCATTTAGTGCAAGCAATCAAATAGGATTAGAAATCATCCACATTGAAATCAATGCATATAGTGCTAACAATCTAATATTATTAGAAATCAACATCTACATTGAAATCAATGCTTCTAGTGCAAGAAATCAAATAGGATTAGAAATAACCATCTACATGGAAATCAATGCATTTAGTGCAAGAAATCAAATAAGATTATAAATCATCTATATTAAAATCAATGCATCTAGTGCAAGCAATCAAATAGGATTAGAAATCACCATCTATGCTGAAATATGGTATTTCCTTGTTGCCTTCAAATATTTCCATGAATCCATCCAAGCTTGATGTAAATAAGATTGTCTCTCCAATAAGGTATTTTCCCTTGACCAAGAGATATTCCCTTATCCAATTTTGATCTTTTTTAGGTCAACAATCCCCCACAAATTTTGTGGGGACTGACCTTGAATTTTTACAACAAACACATGCCTTAGACTTGGATCTTCTCCCCATCCACCACATCTCTAGGTCTCTTGCACCTTGAATTAACCCGAATTTGGCCATGAATGTCACCATAAGCAGAAAGCAGAAGGTTCAAAACAAGACAACTCCTTTGGAGGTTTCTGTGAATTCTGTTTTTAAATAAACTAACGAGACAAGCTAGACCTCCATGAGGTCTCCATACTTCATGATTCAAAACCATTGGCCCTTGGAGTTGTTATGCCTAATAAACAAACTCTGATATGAATATAATGTCTCTCAGTCTCTGGGGTCTTAGGGATGTCCCAAAATGATCCTAACTTTCTCATCACATATTATCTGCTTCTCCTTCTATAATATTAATACAAGAGACTATGGTGTCGGGAGACCAGGCGAGGCCATATTTTCAAAAAGAAATTCCTTGTTGGCATATCACTACTACTAATGTAAATGAACTTTCCAAGGGACTGACTACCTTATGGAAGCCAACAACAATTAACTTAATGGATTTTAAAATCTTCGTAGGTATACTCTTGAATGGTTTTATTAGAGGATCATCAGACATGATTCACATACTTAATACATATGATCCTTATGATTCTAGATTGGACTTCTAGAATATATTGGAGGGATGCAAATTATTGAAGATTGGGTAACTAATTATGGAGGGTGATTTAAACCTTACGTTATCTAGCACTGAAATATGGCGGTCTAAAGGAAGGATGGACCTTATGGGACTATATTTCAGCGAACTATTTGGTTAGAATTTCCTGGTGGACATCCCTCCATTCCCTCTTGCTCTTACATGATGAAATGGTAGAATAGTGTTGGAGTGTATTTCTAAAAGATTGGTTTGGTTCGTAGTTCATGAAAATTTTCTTGAAATATTAGGGCTCATGAAATCTTAGATATCCACTATCAAATTACCAAAGCAATCTTTGATCTTATTAATATGGAGTGGTGATTATATTTGGAGGGATATTGCCTTTAAATTCAATCACACTTGGCTTGGGGCCTAGGATTTTGATCTACTGGTACATAGATGTGAACTACAACGATATGCATGATACATGTGAAAAGATTCAAAATAGGATGTGAGGGCTTGGCTTGTCATTTGGCCCTCCTTCTAGTGCTAGAAATGTTGATAGTGTTGGACCTTCCAACATGTCACGGGATCTCCCTGATGAGAAGTCCCAACTAGATCTCAAACCACTTGGAGTAGGAGTCCCAGAAATGGGTAGTACGGTATCGCTTTAACTATGGTTTTGTGCAGGGGTAAGTAAGATGTCCTTGCTCGTAGCAAGGGTGTGACCTTGTAGCATGTCAAGGAAGGTGGATGAAAGGCTCTAACACATGGAAGGGGGAGTGAGTGTGCCCCTTAGAAATCTGTGATAGCACACAGCTTGAAAAGGAACACACGAGAAGAAAGACATCACGAGATGAAAAGCACGATAGACGACGATCCAAAGTGATGGATTATATCAATAACACGCTTCAGTAATATTCATGCAAACACACATGGAATAGTCCATACTATTAGTGTCAGTCAACTCAATCTGTCACCAGTGATCAAATATGCTCTTGCAAGGTGTTGTTAGGTTGTGAAGTCAAATTTTTGTCATTTCAGTGAGTCTTCAAATAAAAATTTGGTCACTAGTTGTTGTTTATAGGTCCCTACTGCTCCCTTCACTTACTCATGGTCTTCATCACTCATCATGGTCATTGTTTCTTCGTGGTATCATATCTTCATTTAAATGTCTTGGGTCATGAAATGGTTAAATTCCTCATTTTAGGTCACGGTCTAGAGTTTCACTCCATGTGTCATCATGATACCATATGTCAAAACAAAGCAGCTTAGGGAAAGAAAAATAAAGGTAAAGGTAATGTTTTATTTCAAATAAGCTAATGTTGCAATACACTACCTCGCCTCATCATTTCTCATAGGGACATGTTTGCTTCAAAATATGTTTATGACAAAATGGAGAATACTATTACAAACATGAAAGAGGTTCTTGTCCATTATATTCCAAGTAACAAAAACCTCCTTCAGTTTATGCACAGGGGTTATGATTTGAAACAAATTTCCAAAATACACTAGTTATGGGAGAGTTAATGCACTTCTGGATAGCTTGACTTCAAGACAGTTTTTCAGGGGTTTGGATCAGGTGTTGGTAGTTCTTAAGGACTCTATTGTGTATCAAACATCCTAATATTTCCAATGGTACCTTCAGATAATGATTTGGATTAGTGAAAGGCATCCAAAAGTGCTTTGCAAGTTGGAGCTTCTCTTTTGTCAGAGAAACCCTGAGTTTTTGGAGTGACCTTGGGAAAATCAAATTTTCTCCCTCATGTAGTGTCCAAATTACATGCTTGAGGTGTCCATCTTATAGCACACTTCAAGAGCTTTCCAACGAGCTATCAATCTCTCAATTTGGAGCTGTTTTAGACCTCCAAACGTGGTTTTGAAAATGAAACTGCGCTTCTGTGAACTCCGTTGTGCTTTGGCACTGCGCATAGGAACACTGCGCTGCGCGTTGGACAGAGTGCCCAGAAATCCTTCAAAGCTCTTCCAAATCTCAACTTTTCAATTGCAAGATTGAATTTATTGAATTCTAAGCCAAGGTATAGGTAAGTACACCATCATTGTCTCTCTTTTTCTTTTCTAAATTCATCTCATGTCAATGATTCTTCAAGTTAGGGTTTGTAGTGAAATTTGCATGGGAAATGATAGGGTGAAAATGGCCATCTTTATTTTTGGTTTCTAAAACATGTAAAATCATTTCTTACACCTGCATAAATGTTTAATAAACCATTTTAACCATTCAATTCACTTCAAAACAAAGTTTTACCTCTCAAAAAGTAAAACCCTAGCTCATTCCTAGAGGTTTTTGGGCATTTTTCATTACAAACCCTGTTTTTCCTCCTTGCAAGCAGATCACACTTCCACCATTTCTTCAATCATTTTCATCATCTTCCAAATTTCATATCCACCTTTTTCAAACCTCATCTATCATTTTGTCAAAATCCACCTTCACATCACTTAATTTTCATTCATACCTCACAGTTTACTTTTCATTCAAAGAGAGGTGGGGTAGTCTAGCAAAATAATGGAGAAGACTCAACTATCCAAACTTGATGTGACTAAAGTGTATAAGAAAGGGTAGAGGCTTGTGTTTTCTTCTCTCAAAGAGAAAGGGGCCAAGCCTTCTTCATCGACAAAGTAGAAATCAACAGCAAAGGATAGGGGCACAGTGGAACATGAGTTTGAGCTTATTGATTTAGAGGCAGAAAATCAAACTTTAATCATGAGACAAACTATCAGGGACAATGAATACCAAATAAAGGAGCTGGCAATAAATCTAGAAAGGGAAAAGTATGTTATATCATTCCTTGAATAGGAAAATAGTCAACTCAAAGCGAAGGAGCTAATCCTAGAAAAGGAAAAAACCATGTTAATGCAGCAAGTCGGTAAAGGTAAGGAGATCATGACATCAAGTGAGCCTGAAGCATCAAAGGTGAGAGGAAAAAGGAGAAGACCACGAAAAAGAGGCCTTAAGAAAGCTTTGCAAGAGGAATAAGAATAAATTATGCTTAATGAGGATCTTGACCTAGAAGATAATACTGCCCTAGAGGTTCATCAAGGTAAAGAATATTGGCTTAATAGGGTGAATTAACACTTGGAGAAGCTCCTTTAGAAGGCAAATAGAGACAATCAATTACTTAGACACATGGCACATCACTATCAAGCTCAAAACATGATCGCCAATGTCAAGGTAAAACAACTTTAAAACAAGCTCAAGGAGGCCAAAAAATACCAAAAGGATGAGGGAAACTTGGGGATGTTTGCTGAAGCATCCATGAAGCTATAAAAAACCTATTTTTACACCATCCCTCCAATTTTGAGCAAATTCTGAGCATTTTTAGTTTTTTGACAAATTTTGGTCTAAGTTTAGAAATTCAACTGCTCCAGAAGATTTTTCCTCATGCCTCCACTTGAGGAAAGGTCTACATTTTTGGAATGGTCTTGACATCCTCTAAAAACCCATTTTCCCAGATTTTTCATAGGTGGCTTAGTTTTGGAGAAAAATGCAAAAAAATGGCAAAAACTAGCATTCTGGACCATATTTTGATAGGCGCTGCGCTTCTGGAGCGACCTTGGGAGAATGGATTTTTGAAGGTCTTCCCATGCTCCACATTTAGAAATTCAAAATGTTTTGGAAAATAGACTTGAAGGGATAGTTGATTGTGCTCTCCGATTTGCACTTTGACGCATGGAAGGCATAAAAAAATCAGCTCAAAGTCAGCACTACGGTTATGCACTTTCCATGTTTTTATTTGAAAATTTTCATGGTGTAAAGTTTCTAGTTTCAGTCTAACTTGGTCAAAGTCAAGATTTTCTATGTAATGGCACCATTTACAAGGCTAGGTGATGTAGTCATGAATAAATTTACATCATAGGTTGCTTTTTATGTTTATTAGGCCTCATAAAAGAAGCAAACTCCTAAACAAACTCTTCATGAAGTGTTTGAGTTGCACCTTCTCACTCTCACCTGTTGGTTGAGAGAATCTTGGAGACAGTTCCTCCACGAAGGAATTCGACTCCTGAAGGTGGGAAAGTGGTCTAGGAGAGTCTATAAGTATCATTTCACTTTAGAAGAAGAAGGTTTAACTTTTTGTGAAGGAGACTTGCATTGTAATCATCTTTCACCTAATACAGATATAGGTTGCAGCTATTTTCAAGGAACTCTAGCCCAGTGAGTTCATGGTGTTTTTACTTCATTATTTTTGTTTTCTCATACTCCAAACATATTTATCTACATTATATCTATTCTTTCTATGAATGCCTTGTGATAAAATACTCAGAATTCTTGTTTTTCAAGCTCTGTTATCTGGTTTCCATAATTATGTGTTTTGTCTTACTAAGCTAATGAAATCATGTTTATTTATGCTCATTAGTTTCTTCCTCACTATATCCTCTATACTACACTGACAAATACCCAAATTACACCATGGCTTCTAATATCTAGCTCCTTCTTATGTTTGCTCCTGCATTCCCATAGCCTAGACCTACTTGTGGCTCCAAACCCTAAGTTCAACAAATCCTTAAAAAAACCAAATTTTCACAAACAAACAAACAAATACTCATATCTAGTCTAAAATCCATTTTCTTTAAAGTCATATCACTGATAAGAGACTTAGAGAGATCCCTCTCATGCTCAGTAGGGCTAGCTACTGAGCTGAAGTGGTTTGAGGTTACCCTTGTCGATTTCCTTTTCAGCCTAGGAGATTGTAAGGACTAACTTTTTTGGCGTCATTGCCAGGGAACGAAAGATCAGTTCTTCCTTGGGAAAGAACAACAAGGATTAGATCTGATTGCTGATGGCGAACAGTGATGAGGCACAAGAAAGGCTATGCATATTCACCTGGCGACTCTAGTGTTGAAGAATCTAAAGGTTTAGAATTTTCATGGCAACTCCACTGTTCAAAAACTGGTAGTTTGAAGAACTTCTTGGTGTCTTAATTGTTTTCAAGATGGATTCAACTGCTTGAAGGTATGCTCCTACGAATCGAGCTCATATTCCTGGTTTTCCGAATCGAATTCCTTGCATAAATTGGCAAACTAATTTGCCCAAATTCATAGATGGAAACGAGGATAAGGCTATACTGCATGTAATCAAATTTCATTGGCATATACATAAGATCGGGATTAATTGCTTGATGAAAATGGTTATGGCTACCCTAGAAGAAAAAGCAAGATCATGGTATGAAGGATTGAAGCCATGTAGCTTATTCTCTCTTAAATAATTCCACACAACATTCTTTTAGTTTTATGGAAAGTATCATCATTCATTCTTGTTGTTCGGAGATTTTTATGAATCCTACGAAAACTTCATTCAATACCTTGAAGAAAATTTTGGTGATGAAGAATGTCTAGATTATGAGATCATAGAGGCCCTTTATGAATATTCTTCCCAACAAAAAATAATAGAGATTAGCTTCTTTGATACAGAGGATCATTCACAACACACATAACTCCTTCTTTGCTTGAAGCTGAAACAAATCTATTAGTACAGAGGATCATTCACAACACACATCAACTCCTTCTTTGCTTGAAGCTGAAACAAATCTGCATCCTAATAGTAAAAAATAAATTGGTCCAAGTGAGAATTCTGAAATTGCATGTATAGAAAACTTAAGCAGTGAACCATCTAACGACAATGATCATCTACTTTTGCAAGGAAATAGTGAACAAGACCATATATTTATTTACCATACCTCTGGTTTCTTTATATTTTTATTAATTTACAATACCTCTTTTATAAATATGGTATTTGGCCCATGGTATTAAAATAGTATTTGGCCTAGAGGCTTCACCTAAACAAAACATCTTTTTTGAGTCTTCTTAAATATAAAAAGGTTTATGGAGTAAATATAAAAAGATGTTTTATTTATTTACTATACCTCTAGTTTTTTTTTTTATATTTTTATTTATTTACCATACCTTTGGCGTAAATATAAAAAGAGGTTTTATTTACCATACCATATTTCCATTTATTGATATTTTTATTTATTTACCATACCTATTTTTGAAGTGTTCATAAACCTCTTTATATTTTAAATTTATATTGTGTTTATACATAATAATAATTAAATTGATTTATAAATAGGGCGGACATTAGATTAAAAATGTTAAATTTTACATTTACTTTTACGTTTACATTTAGGTTTACCTGAGATCTACTCCATACTAGGTTGTAGAGTGCCTCTCCCTGTAATAAATTACAACATATACCTTATTCTTGCACCTCGATAACATGTTGCACACTACCCACTAAGAGTTTATCTGAAACTAGCCTAGATCCATCTTAACTCTATCAAGTCCCCAGAGGGATCAAATCTCTCGAGGTGTAAACCTCTTTTTTGAGTGCAAAAATTGAGGAAAGGTTTGCACCTCGAGAGATTTGGTCCCTCTTGCTGCTGGATAGATCTGGAGTTAAGATTGATCTAGGTTTGTTTTAGTCATGTGCGGCCAGGAAAATATATCGAAAATATCATTAATTTTATTAATAATATGTAAATACATCTAATATTAATATAATCATTTTAAATATGCTAAATATGTATTAAATTAATCTAGTAATTTTAATTCTAAATTTACTGAGTTCAGTTTGTTGAGATGATAAATATTGTTAATAACTTTAATGATGAAAAATGATGAAAAAAAAATTGAATGCAAAGTGACAATGTAATAGTGTTGAATGATAGAGAATGTGAATAATAAGAATGTAGTCAATTACAAATAGTCTTCATTGTATCAATCTCAAACTATTTTCATCTACTATTTTTATTGTCACCCTTGTTGGTTTTGACATTTGAAATGGTAAACCATTTAAATCTTTATCACCATTTAAATCTTTATGAGTTGTTGTAGTAAGCATCATACCTTGTCTCTCTTTCTCTTCAATATTAATAAGTTGAATTACTATAACACAAAAATCAATGTACAATGCCAATATTTTTTTTCTGCTTACATTGAAATCAATGCATATTGGTTTTTTTTTCACATAGGAAAATCTGGGTAGATCAACGCTGAAGGGAATCAAATTGCATCAGCCAAAATATCAGGGCCTAACCCCAAGGGCGTCAAGGAGAATTGACCCTGTGACCTTTTGATCGGCAAGGTCTTTAATAACAGGGAGTCGACGAGTTGAGCTAACCCTTTGGGCTAATCAATGCATATTGTTAATCCAATCACTTTAAAAATAATGTACCATCATACATCCAACTACATCAAATCATAAATCAACATCTACACTTGAATCAATGCATCTAATGTAAGAAATCAAATAAGATTAGAAACCAACTTCTACACTGAAATTAATGCCTCCAAAATAAGAAATCAAATATGATTAGAAATCAACATCTACACTAAAATCAATGCATCTAGTGCAAGTAGGAAAACAGGAATAGAAATCAAAATCCACATTTAAATTAATGCATTTAGTGCAAGAAATAAAATAGGATTAGAAATCACAATCTACACTGAAATTAATGCATTTACTATAAGCACTAAAATAGGATTAGAAATCATTTACATTGAAATAAATGCATCTAGTGCAAGAAATCAAATATAATTAGAAATCAACATCTACATTGAAATCAATGTATCTAGTGCAAGCAATAAAAAAGGATTAGAAATCACCATCTACACTGAAATCAATGCATTTAGTGCAAGCAATCAAATAGGATTAGAAATCATCCACATTGAAATTAATGCATATAGTGCTAACAATCTAATATTATTAGAAATCAACATCTACATTGAAATCAATACTTCTAGTGCAAGAAATCAAATAGGATTAGAAATAACCATCTACATGGAAATCAATACATTTAGTGCAAGCAATCAAATAACATTATAAATCATCTACATTGAAATCAATGCATCTAGTGCAAGAAATGAAATATCATTAGAAATCAAAATCTACACTAAAATCAATGCATCTAGTGCAAGCAATCAAATAGGATTAGAAATCACCATCTATGTTGAAATCAATGCATCTAGTGCAAGAAATATTCTTCCCTCTCTCCCCCCTCCATCTATATCGATATTTACCTTGTTCTCTCCTTCCTAGCCTATCTATCTCAACCCCCCAAACACACACACTCTCTCACTCTATATCTATCAATCACTTTGTCCCTCCCTCCCTTTCTCCATATCTCTCTTCTTCCCTCTCTTCATTTTCCCTCTATATCTCTATATCCCTTTGTCTCTCTATATCACCACAAAAACATACACTCTCTTTCTCCAATATATCTATCTATCCCTCCCTCCTCTCCCTCTCCCTCTCTCTCTTTCTCTTCCCCTACTCTCGCTCTACCCCTTCTCTCTTTCTTCCCCTTCTCTCCTTCTCCCCCACATCTATCTCTCTTCCCTCCTGTTTTCCTCTTTCCTTCTCTCTCAATCTGCTTTATCACTCCCTCTCTCTCTCTCTCCAGCTTTCTCTATCTATTTCTTTCTTCTTACCTCCCTACCTCTCCGCATCCAAATACATCTCACTTTGCTTTCCTCTCTCTCTCTCTCTCTCTCTCTCTCTCTCTCTCTGTGTGTGTGTGTATTCACCCTCAAATTCTGTTACTATATCTCTCCCTCTCTCGTCTCTCCTCCTCTCCTTGATTCTCTACATCTATCTTTATTTGTCTCTTTATCTCACCCTAAAACATACACACTCTCTCTCCATCTCTTCCTTATCACTCCTCTCTGTCCACTTCTCACTCTCTATGTATTTCTTCTTCCCCCCGTCTCTCCCTCTCCTGCTCCATTTCCCTTGTTGGCTTAATGGAGCCTGACCCAGGTTCAGAGTTAATTAACCAAACAATCCCTATACTACTGGCCCTTTCAGAAACATCCCGCAGAGCGCAGTCTAAGGTCTTACCTGAAGTAGTATGGGGGGATGGTGGAACCAAGTTTCCACACCCTTGAGATGTCTGAGGTGTCAATTTAGTCCAACTGTGACTAGCTTCGCGCAAGTCACTTCTTGCACTATCTTGACCGCGATCCCTTCGCAATCAGTTATAATTTCCTTTGCATAGCTCCTACCAGGGACTGAGGTGCTTTCGCGTTGCTAAGGCAACGTTCTGTGCTATTTCCCTAAGTTACACCGCAAACCTTACTTATCTTCTTATAACTGTTAGTCAACTTCGCGTAAACAAATAATTTGTCTTATATTCTCTTAATCAACATAATCATATAAGTTCGCACATATAAACAATGAAAATGCAATTCATACCCAATATACTTTATGCATAAAATAGGAAATAGATACACAGAATTGATGCAAAACTTCTTCTTTATTACTTCTCCAATTTGTTACAAACTCGTCTCACCCTACGCACTCAGCTGCAAGGGTTTGCGCACTCAATTGTGGACTACTAGGCCTCTGCGCACTCAGCTATAGAGCCTTCCCCTACTCTACGACCTAAAGGCTCAACTTTACACTTAGAACTTATGCTATGCTTTTATTCCATCATTATTCATTTGGTGATTTACAAATTAGAGCCTCGCTCTATGTATACAATCCATGGTACTCGAACCATGGGTAGATGTCTAAAGCTGACATTACATTACAAAAATGAGGGCGAACAACCCTATGACTCATTTACAATCTCACACTCGGCGTCCACAAAACGTGGAGTCTTTACATCAAATTTAGTCAAAATCTAGGCTTTAAGCCCCAAAACTTGCCTTGGGGGATCCCATACCCAATAGGCCTCCAACACAAACATCGGGACTCACCCTTGAGTCACTCTATTGGTGCGAAGATCTTTGCACAGAGACCTCCCAACTCTTCCCAAACTGTTGCATGATCGGTAGTGCACTGAGCAACTTCCTGTTGTACCTCCTACATGATCTGTTCAGAGACTATGGTACCTGAACTGCTTCCTTGCATCTGCTCTTGCGTTCGCTACATTTGCGTGAGCTTGGATTCAATTGAGGCTGTAATGACGAAGACCTTATCGACCCACGGGTGGATGCGCGCCTTGAAAACAACTTTCTTATGTCACGACGCGTCTACCTTCTCCTTAAGCGCTTTTGCCTGTTACATCCACGCGAGCCTCTATGTAAGGGCCACCGTCTGCATGGTCCCTTTTATATCATCATATTTTTGTTGCAGCTCACGCACCTCTATTTATAAGCACTGTATTTTCGGGTCCTCTTGTAGAGTGGTGAGGACCTCGAATGACTCTTCCAAAATTTTGGTGCAGTCTTTCACTGCACTGCTGATCTCCTATGTTCCCGTTGTGATGGTGCTAGCACACTGTTCCCTCAAGTTTGGTGGAGTTGAAGGTTGCGCCTTCAACTGCAGCTCAGCTTTCTAAAGGTTTAGCTCCAGCTAAACCTTATCCATTTATTCTCGTGCTTCTTGCATCCTTGTTGCTAGCCTCCAGATGCATGCCTCTGCTGGCGCCTCTTCTAGGATGACCAACTCAAGGACCATCTCGCAGGCTTCTTCAACCACCTGCACTAGCTTCCTATTCTATGTTACAACCTCATTGCACTTCAGGCTTAGTTGTTCCATGTTAATTCGTTGCTCACTCAACACGTGTAGTGCGCGACCCTCCGTAGCCCACGGTTCTATAGTCACTTCGTCCTGCTGGACATAGAGCGTCTCCCGAGGGAGCGCAACCATGTTGATCACAACTCCCTTTAGCGCACTAACCGCAGGCCTATCGGCCTCATTTTCTGTAACTAGTGCCCCCTCTAGTAGCATTATGGTGTTGGTCATGCGGGCACGCAACATTTACTCAGCCGCGACCATTCCTACTGTGAGGTTGGTTGAAAGAGTTCTAGCTTGAGGAGTGCGCACTTGCAACTCCTGTATATGTGCCCGAAGGGCCCCTAATACTATCTGGTTTTCCTCTACAAACTGTTGGAGGGCCTCCGCAGTGACGTCATGCACTGTCTCCCCTATATCATGGAGATCTCCCTCAGTGAGGGTGATCGGGTTGAAAGAAGCCTTAGAGGCTTTCGAATTCTTCCACAGCCCTACCTGCTCTCTCGGGAGCTGCCTCTTCAGCTGTGTGGATGCATTGTGTGGGTTTGTGCCACCCTCCTCTATCTCTGTCTCTTATTCAGGCGAAGGTGACTTCTGGCCCTCGCGCTCCTTCTCTGCTGCCTTTTTCTGTTCTGTGGCTTCCTTCTGCTATTTTGATGTTGCCTTTTGTTGTTTTGTTGTTGCCTTTGCAGTGTCCCACGCATCCTGTGCCTTTGTTGCTGCTGCTGCCTTTTTTCTTTTCTTCTCTGCCATCTTCGCCATCTATAGTTTTTCCTCCTCCTTCTTCCTTTGTGCTGCAGACTTCTCCATTTCCAATGCGGAGATGTCTTTAGCGCGCCACTTTGGAGGCCATGACTCAAGCACGACGAATATGACATCTTCTATGACCAGGTGCAGGAGCTCATTCCACTTCTTCGTGGGGTCCTTGCGTGTCGTGATATACACGTGATGGAAGTCCGCCTTGAACTCTATGAAGCTTTTTAGACTATTATAGATAGTGGGTGATAACTGCGGCTTGTGGTTAATTCCCATTCTGATGTTCATCTCCATGAACACCTAGAATGTTTTACTATCTCAGATCCTCTACATGTCTTTAATGGCCCATAGCGAAACATATTTCGCTGCCTCTGGAAGATCTTGTGCAATTGTGGAGAACTGGCTATCACCAGGCAATTCCCAAGCCACCAGCACTATGGACAACAGAAGCCATGCATGGTGGAAAGTCTTCCCCTACTCCTCTGCCTCGCGGAAATTCTCGAGGAACTCCCTACACAAGTATTTAGACCAGTTAAACTGGACCCCCTCTACGCACTACATGGAAAGTACAACCACCTATGTGGGCACCTCATGCGCGTGACACTTCCACATAACATTGCCGGCCAATATCTGCATCACGACTCAGACCACAGTGTTGTTGATACTGGAGATTGTGTAGTCTCTCTTCTTCTTCTCTAGCTTTAATTTTTCTTTCATGGCCTCCACGATGGCCAAGTCATCACTTTTACATTAGATATATCCGCTGGGTCCTCCCCTTTGCAAGGAAGTCGAGTAATTCTATGAATCAGGTGGTCCATGATGGGGATGGGCTCCTCTAGCCACAAACACTCTTCATGTACTAGGAAAAGCAGCTGCCTGATGACAAAGATATTTACTGGGGCATGATGGTAATGTGACACCCAGAGCGGGTTTAACAACCCTGCTTTCTCTACTTTGCACAACCACTTGTGCGGCTCCAAATATATGACTCTTGTCGTTGTGTTTTTCTTTGGCCGCATTAGCTGAGTAGTTGCCAAGTGTCAGAATTTCTCGTCGTCCGTAAGATCCCAGTCTTCAAACTTTAGACTTGGCACCCGTCCCAAGTGCACTCCTTCAAAAATGATATCATCGGGTAGCAGCGAAGTGTTCAGAGAGCTCTTGCTCTCATCCAGGACCTTGGGCACCCTTGCCTTCCCCTTCTGCGGAGGAACATACGAGGGCAGCTTGGTCAATAGGTCCATGCTCTCGGTTTCTTCCTCCATTTCTTCATCCTCCTCCTCTTCTATCAGGATATCCTCAAGGTCTTCCTCCTCCTCATTAGTTTCCAGATTGACTGCCTTCCCCTTTTCTTCCATGGTTAGTTTAATTCGTAGCGGGATTCTAGTGGACATGCACACTGGAATCTTGGGTCTCTTATCTTTCTTTGGTCTCGGCATTCGTGGTGATTTAGGGATTTCTGTGACTATACCAACGCTTTTTGGGGCATCTCCTATCTCCATGGCCTGGGCAGCCTCTTTAGCAGTCATCTCTTCGATATCCTTAGCTTCTTCAAACGTTGCCATCTTGCTATTCCCCAAATCTCTCAATTGCTCAAGTAGGTGCTCAAACATTTCAACTTCAAAAGGTAAAAAATGTCTGGGTTCAAAAATCTCTGGGTGCACGATAGCTCAATTCTCAAATGGCCAAGTGTTGTTTGCTGGGCAGCCCTTTGCAATTTATAGCACCTTTTGAATTCGAATTTGACCGTTCCCCCCAAATCTGTTCCATTAATGCTCCCTTGGCGGCAGATTTTCACAAATCTAGCCCATAAAGCTTGCCATAAATTCTTTCTGCCCACTTCATTTGGTCTCAAACCAAGCATCACATTGTGAATAGTGACTCTAATGGTCACTTTCCAGCCAACCTGTGTGGCAGTGCAACTACCCTTGCACTCTCGTAGACCGTGTGACACTTCGCTCCTGCACACAGTCCTGTCATCTTGCAGTTCTCAGGCAGAGTATTTTATAGTCCTACGCCTTCTTTCAACTACCTGGAGAACTAATACTATGCTTCCCACAGCTAGTTAGGTGGCCGAGCCACCTTTATATGGCTTCAACCGACTACCGTTTACTTCTCCTAGGAAGGATTCGCCATTTGTCTTCATCGACTACATCGTGCACTTTACCAAATGCATTGCGCCCCAATGATCCAATCCAAGCCATTGAACTGATCAACTCTTGGTGGTAGTCCCCAAGTTCGTCAATGTACTCAAGCTTATTTTGTTCTATCACCACAATCTTTTTTTCAAGAGAGTCCTTCTTCATCCACTCCCAAGCATTCTTCTTCAAGCTCTTCCAACTGTGCGATTCCTTCTTCCACGGCCCTGCGATCTATCATATCCGCGGGCGCTACTATGTGCAGACTAGGCATGATATACTTCATTGGCATTACAACGTTTGATCCATAGACCAACCTAGAAGGTGTTTGTCCCATCAATTTCTCGCACGTTTTCCTATAAGCCCATAAGACTGCTGGTATGCGTAGGTCCCAATCACGTCACTACACACTACATACCTGGTTCAACGCTTCATACACATCGTTAAATGCTTCTATGTGGATAAAATTCTATGCGCTCGTTCTTTCCACACTCTATCGTTCCAACTTGAGGAACCATTCACACATTGTCCCCCCCGCTAACACATGCTGATTGACTGTATTCCCCAACGTGAAGTTCATGTGCATTTGCATAGGTTGTTTTCCATATGCCTGTACCCACCTTGACAGATGCGCGCGCAGACCATCCCGTCAGCTGTATTTTTTTGTTAATCGCATTCTAGGCTCCCCAGACCATATGGGCATCATCCCCCTACATGCGCACTAGTCTTCAAAGATTCATTTGGGCGTACCCCACCACCCCGCGGGCGTAGCGCACAACACCCAATTCGAGGCCTAGAAACGTTTCTTTTTTGGCACCTCCCTTTCAAACTTATCCAAGTAAGTATCTACCTCACTTAACCCATCATAAGTAGGTAGATCTTTCACTTCTATCGATACGTAGTGCAGTGATCTTGTCATCATATTACAATTAAGCATGGTAACCTCGTGTAGCCGATTCTACCATCGCTCTATCTACTCATCTGAATCTGAAGTAGAAGAGCTTTCATGCTCCCATGAAATTAATCCATCCACGGTGGGACTTACCCAGTCTTTCTCTCATGCGGTTATCTTGTAGATACAGTTCAAATCATTGTCACTTTCATAGTCACACACTAGTTTTGTATAGCGCGATCCCTCAGCAAGGTCCAAGGGTATCACTATGCACAGAGACTTCCTCTCAAAAATCATCTTGCGCTTCTTCAGATTAATCACCCGTTCATGTCAGTGGCCCAATCAATTCCTAAGAGCACGGGGTAGGGGTTGCTGTCATCAACAATCTCCATGACCTCAAAGTCTGCTAGCATGCTCGCTCCCTCAATATCCACTATGATCCCCTTTAATCGACCCAAGGGTATTATCTTCTGTTCATTCACCATTCGCAGCTGAATAGGAGACCACTCCAGCATTATGTGCTCCCATGTCTGCTTCGGTAGAACATTCGTGTCCAATCCTAAATCCAAAATTACTTGGTCCATCTCATATTCTCCAATTTGCATGGTTAACCTCATTTCTCTCCCCGTTCTTGTCTTATGCTTTCCAATCTTTTGGACTACACACAGTTCTCCTGGCACAGTCCAAACACACCTGTTAATGAGTTCATGCAATCCTTTTACAGCCTTACTATCGCGTAGTAGCTTCATGCATGTTTCCAGGAACATCGTGAGCATAGATGGGTCCATTTCCGGCTCCGATCTATATTTTCTTCTTGAAGTGGAGGCATCAACAAAGATTTTCTTAGCTTCCATGAAGGTTTCTTGAGCGCGCTCCAAATCAAACTCTGCTTCTTTTGTCGGAGCTTTGCGAAACCAAGTACTATCTTTGGTTTGTTTGCCTTTGTCATTTCCCATCGTAATTTCACTTCAGAGCACAACATTCACATTAGGATCTTCCGCACGCAGCTCAAACCTCGTCATCTATAGGTTCTAAGTCAGGGGAGGTGGTAGTGCTCCCTTGTTGTATATCCTAGCTATTAGCGTAGGACAATCTTCCGTCTCATGATCAAACAAGGTACAATACAGACATGATCGACATGTTGGATTCGTAAAATCGCAGGCATAATGCCCTGTCCCTCCGCAATTGTAGCATATCAATTGTTCCTGACCTCTTCGGGGTCCTCCTCCACCTCAGCCTTGTCTGCGCCCCTGAAATGCAGTTCGCTCCATCCCTGCATTTTGGTCTAGGGGGCGCATTTTAGCCTGAAACCATATAGGTGGGAGTTTTATCCATCATAAGCTCATAGCTTCTACAAGTGCGCTCTTTGTGTCCCACCGATCTACAAAAATTACAGAACAATTGTTGTGAATTCTGTGTGTACTTCTGCAACAAATGGCAGTTGTCCATAGGATTCTTTTCTCCTATTTGACAAGTCGTGCACCACAAATCAGGCACTACGCTTGGTCCTTCTTGCACATCTAGCCTTAATGGCATTGGTCCTCCTCTCATGAGGTAATTTGCAAACACCGGGCAGTGGTCCTGGTCATGACCCTAACCCTTGCATTTAACGCACCATACCTCTTCGCACACTTCTGGTTGAGCTATCTTGTCCTGTTTCAAACTTTGCATTTCAAGGCATAAGTTTTTCAATTGCGCATGGATTTGTTGAACTCCCAAGTTAGGATCCTGCATTAGGGTCTCATGAAGCCTCATCGGGATCTCTAAGGCCTCTGCCTCAGTCTTTAACCTCTGTTGTGAAAGCGCGTTCCCCAATTGCGGCGATAGCGATGCTACAAACCATTCGCAGTGCTGTCCATTCGTCAAAGTCATATTAGCTTCATGAATTGTACACTTCAGCCTCTGATCCAGCTCCCAAGGAATCTCACCTAGTAGCATTGTGATGTCTTTGAACCCAATGATCGACTGTGCTTTTGAATTCGGCATACTAAATTCCTTATTAAGCGCAGCTTGGATATTTGTGATTCCTGCATTCGGATTATCACTTGAGTGCTTAATGTACCAGGTCAGCGCGAGATCTTGTAGGGCACTAACCAGTCTTTCTTTCTTGATATTATCATTTGTAACTCCCTATGCTTCCCATATAGCTTTTACAATGAACCAAAATTGGTCGGATCTTCATTTCCCAATCCCTTGAACAAGGGCAACTTTATTGTGCTTGCCATATTGAATCGCGGTGATGGCAGAGGTGGTACAGGAAAACATGGAGGTGATGGTGGTGAAGTTGGTGGCGGTGTGGGTGGGGGTGGTATGCATGGAATTCTCTGCCTTATCAAATGGATCGCACTTCATAGAGAGACCTTCGCGAGCTCTTCCTCATCCCCTCATGGAGGTGAAATCAAGTGGCTACTCTCTGGTCCCTTACTTCCTTCGTTTCTATAATTTTTTTCACTTCACGTAACCCCAAACATCAATGTAACTGCATAATCTGCTTTTCACACAATAGCATTTTAATCCAAGTATTCAAGGACTTTATGTACTTACCTCGTGGTCCTTTGAGAAAGCATCGCTCTACCTCGTTATAGCTAACTGAAGTATCTACTGCGTACTTAGTAATGAATCCTCCTATAATCTTACTGATCTAGTGATCAACAGTGCATGTGATCTTATCCTCTGATGCTTCCAATCTACGCACCAATTCTGGGGTCCACACAATAGGACCATCACGTTTCCACCTTCCTTGGTTATCTGCTAGCTTCGCGATCCACTCGTACAACTCAGTAGGGAAATATACAAAGAATATTTCATGGATCTCTATGTATAGGTAGTAATCTAACCGCTCTTCTTTTGTCAGTCAAGGATTCCTGTTCTCCTGCACTGCGAATTTGTGAATTCTCCTGTCCAACCACCCTTCAATTTCCTTCTTAGTTGGATTCTAATGATGCGACATCAGACATCTCTATGCAGATTCCAGTCCTGACAACGAAACCATTTGTTGGCTTGATGGGGCCTAACCCAAGTTCAGATTTAATTAGCCAAACAAATCCCTACACTATTGGCCCTTTCGGCAACAGCCCATGAAGCGTGAACTGAGGTCTCACTCGAAGCAGTATGGGGGGATGCTAGAACCAAGCTTATGCACCCTTGAGATGTCTAAGGTGTCAATTTAGTCCAATTGTGACTAGCTTCGTGCAAGTCACTTCGCACACTATCCTAACCTGCAATCCCTTTGCGATCATTTATAATTTCCTTCGCTCTGCTAAGGAAGCATTCTGCACTATTTCCCTAAGTTACACCACAGACCTTACTTATCTTCTTATAATTGTTAGTTAACTTCGCATAAGCACATACTTTATCTTATATTCTCTTAATCAACATAATCATATAAGTTCTCGCATATAAACAGTGAAAATGCAATTCATACCAATATACTCTATGCATAAAATAGGAAATAGATACACAGAATTGATGCAAAAATTCTTCTTTATTACTTCTCCAATTGGTTACAGAGTCGACTCACCCTGCGCACTCATCTGCAAGGGTCTATGCACTCAGCTGCGGACTACTAGGCCTCTGCGCACTCAGCTGCAGAGCCTTCCCCTACTCTATGACCCAAAGACTCAACTCTACACTTAGAAATTCTGCTATATTTCAGGGAACTATTTGGTTAGAATTTCCTAGTGGACATCCCTCCATTCCCTCTTGCTCCTACATGATGAAATGGTAGAATAGTGTTGGATTGTATTTCTAAAAGATTGCTTTGGTTTGTAGTACATGAAAATTTTCTTGAAATATTAGGACTCATGAAATCTTAGATATACACTACCAAATTATCAAAGAAATCTTCGATATTATTAATATGGAGTGGTGATTATATTTGGAGGGATATTGCATTTAAATTGAATCACACTTGACTTGGGGCCCAGGATTTTGATCTACTGGTGCATAGATGTGAACTACAACGATATGCATGATAGATGTGCAAAGATTCAAAATAGGATGTGAGGGCTTGGCTTGTCATTTAGCCCTCCTTCTAGTGCTAGAAATGTTGACGATGTTGGACCTTCCAACATGTCATGGGATCTACCTGATGAGAAGTCCCAACTAGATCTCAAACTGCTTGGAGTAGGAGTCCCAAAAATGGGTAGTACAGTATCACCTTAACTATGGTTTCACGCAGGGGTCAGTAACATGTCCTTTTCGTAGCAAGGGTGTGACCTTGTAGCATGTCAAGGAAGGTGGATGAAAGGCTATAACACACGAAAGGGGGTGTGCGTGGGCCCCTTGGAAATCTGTGATAGCACATAGCTTGAAACGGAACACACGAGAAGAAAGACATCACGGGATTGAAAGCATGATAGATGATGATCCAAAGTGATGGATTATATCAACAACATGATTTAGTAAGATTCATGTAAACACATATGGAATAATCCATACTGTTAGTGTCAGTCAGTTCAACCTATCACCAGTGATCAAATATGCTCTTACAAGGTGTTGTTAGGGTGTGAAGTCAAATTTTTGTCATTTCAGTGAGTCTTCAAATAAAAATTTGGTCACTGGTTGTTCTGTATAGTTCACTCTTGCTCCCTTCACTTACTCATCGTCCTCATCACTCATCATGGTCATTGTCTTCTTCGTGGTATCATATCTTCATTTAAATGTCTTGGGTCATGAAATGGTTAAATTCCTCATTTTAGGTCATGGTCTAGGGTTTCACTCCATGTGTCATCATGATACCATATGTCAAAACAAAATATGCCCATCATGTAATTTAGTGGGTAAAGGGAGTTAGCATCTTAGGGAAAGAAAAATAAAGGTAAAGGTAATGTTTTATTTCAAATAAGACAATGTGAAATACACTACCTCGCCTCATCATTTCTCAAAGGGACATGTTTGCTTCAAAATATGTTTCTAACAAAATGGAGAATACTTTTACAAAAGTGAAAGATTTTTTTGTCCATTATAGTCCAAGGAACAAAAACCTCCTTCCGTTTATGCACAAGCATTATGATTTGAAATAAATTCCCAAAATACACTTGCTATGGGAGAGTTAATGCACTTCTATATAGCTTTAATTCAAGACATTTTTTCAGGGGTTTGGATCAGGTTTTGGTAGTTCCTAAGGACACTATTGTGTATCAGACTTCCTAATCTTTCCAATGGTACCTTCCGATAATGATTTGGATTAGTGAAAGGCATCCAAAAGTGCTCTTCAAGTTGGAGCTTCTCTTTTGTCAGAGAAAGCCTAAGTTTTTGGAGTGATCGTGGGAAAATCAATTTTTCTCCCTCATGCCGTGTCCAAATTACATGCTTGAGGTGTCCATCTTATAGCACACTTCAAGAGATTTCTAACTAGATATCAATCTCTCAATTTGGAGCATTTTAATGCCTCCAAAACGTGGTTTAGAAGATGGCGTTGTGCTTCTGTGAACTCCATTGTGCTTTGGCACTGCATGTAGGAACACTGCCCTGCGCGTAGGACAGAGTACCCAGAAATCCTTCAAAGCTCTCCCAAATCTCAAATTTTCACTTGCAATATTGGTTTTATTGACTTATAATCCAAGGTAAAATTAAGTACACCATCATTATCTCTCGTTTTCTTTTCCAAATTCATCTCATGTCAATGATTCTTCAAGTTAGGGTTTGTAGTGAAATTTGCATGGGAAATGATAGGGTGAAAATGGCCATCTTTAATTTTGGTTTCTAAAACATGTAAAATGGTTTCCTACACCTACATACATGTTTAATAAACCATTTTAACCATTCAATTCACCTCAAACCAAAGTTTTTCCTATCAAAAAGTAAAACCCTAGCTCATTCCTGGAGGTTTTTGGGCATTTTTCATTAAAAGCCCTGTTTTTACTCCTTGCAAGCAGATCACTCTTCCATTGTTTCTTCACTCATTTTCATCAACTTCCAAAGTTCATATCCACCTTTTTCAAACCTCTTCTATCATTTTTTCAAAATCCACCTTCACATCACTTCATTTTCATTCATACCTCACAATTTATTTTTCATTCAAATAAAGGTGGTGTCATCTAGCAAAAAAATGGAGAAGAATCAACTATCGAAACATGAGGTGACTAAAGTGTATAAGAAATGATAGAGGCTTGTGTTTTCTTCTCACAAAGAGAAAGGGGCCAAGCCTTCTTCATCGACAAAGCAGGAATCGGTAGCAAAGGATAAGGGCACAGTGGAACATGAGTTTGAGCTTATTGATTTAGAGGAATAAGATCAAACTTCAATCATGAGACAAACTATCAGGGAGAAGGACTACCAAATCAAGGAGCTGGCAATAAATCTGGAAAAGGAAAAGTATGTTATATCATTCCTTGAACAGGAAAACAATCAACTCAAAGGAAAGGAGTTGATCCTAGAAAAGGAGAAAACCAAGTTAATGCAGCAAGTCGGTAAAGGTAAGGAGATCATGACATCAAGTGAGCTTGAAGCATCATAAGTGAGAGGAAAAAGGAAAAGCCCAAGAACAAGATGCCTCAAGAAAGTTTTACAAGAGGAAAAAGAACAAATTCTGCTTAATGAGGATCTTGAACTAGAAGATAAGATTGCCCTAGAGGTTCATCAAGATAAAGAATATTGGCTTAATAGGGTGAATTAAAACTTGGAGAAGCTCCTTGAGAAGGAAAATAGAGACAATCAATTACTGAGACACATGGCACATCACTAGCAAGCTCAAAACATGATTGCCAATGTCAAGGTAAAACAACTTGAAAACAAGCTCAAGGAGGCCAAAAAATACCGAAAGGATGAGGGGAACTTGGAGATTCTTGTTGAAGCATCCATCAAGTTATAAAAAATCTATTTTTACACCTTCCCTCCAGTTTTGAGCAAATTCTGAGCATTTTTAGTTTTTTGACAAATTTTGGTCTAAGTTCAGAAATTCAGCTGCACCAGAAGCGAAGCACCTTGGTGCAACTCTTTTTCCTCAAGCCTCCATTTGAGGAAAGGTCTACATTTCTGGAAAGGTCTTGACATCCTCTAAAAACCCATTTTCCTAGCTTTTGCATAGGTGGCTTAGTTTTGGAGAAAAATGCAAAAAAGTGGCAAAAAATACTATTCTGGACCATATTTTGACAGGCACTGCGTTGAAGGAGTGACCTTGGGAGAATGCAATTTTGAAGGTCTTCCCATGCTCCAAATTCATAAATTCAAATTGTTCTAGAAACTATACTTGAAGGGATAGTTAACCGTGCTTCATATTTGCATTTTGAATTTTGGAAGGCACCAAAAAATCAGCGCAAAGTCGGCACTATGCTTTTGCACTTTCTGTGTTTTTATTTGAAAATTTTCACTATGTAAAATTTCTAGTTTCAGTTTGACTTGGTCAAAGTCAAGATTCTATATGTAATGGCGCTAGATACAAGGCTAGGTGATGAAGGCATGAATAAATTTACATCATAGGTTGTTTTTGATGTTTATTAGGCCTCATAAAAGAAGCAAACTCCTAAAAAAACTCTTCATGAAGTGTTTGAGTTGCACCTTCTCACTCTCACCTGTTGGTTGATAGAATCTTGGAGTCAGTTCCTCCATCAAGGAATTTGACTCCTAAAGGTGGGAAAGTGGTCTAGGAGAGTCTATAAGTATCATTTCATTTCAGTAGAAGAAGGTTGAACTTTTTGTGAAGGAGACTTGCATTGTAATCATCTTTCAACTAATACAGATACAGGTTGCAGCTATTTCCAAGGAACTCTATCCCAGTGAGTTCATTATGCTTGTACTTAATTATTTTTGTTTTCTCATAGTCCAAACATCTTTATATACATTATATCTCTTCTTTCTATGAATGCCTTGTGATAAAATACTCAGAATTCTTGTTTTTCAAGCTCTGTTATCTGGTTTTCACACTTATGTGTTTTGACTTCCTAAGCTAACGAAATCATGTTTATTTATGCTCATTAGTTTCTTCCTCACTATATCCTCTATACTACACTGAAAAATACCCAAATTACACCATGGCTTATGATATCTAGCTCCTTCTTATGTTTGCTCCTGCATTCCCACAACCTAGACCTACTTGTGGCTCCAAACCCTAAGTTCAGCAAATCCTTAAAAAAACCAAATTTTCACAAAAAAACAAACAAATACTCATATCTAGTCTAAAATCCATTTGCTTTAAAGTCATATCATTGATAAGAGATTTAGAGAGATCCCTCTCATGCTTAGTAGGGCTAGCTACTGAGATGAAGTGGTTTGAGGTTATCCTTGTCGATTTCCTTTTCAACCCTATGAGATTGTAAGGACTAACTTTTTTGGCATCCTTGCCGGGGAACAAAACATCATATATTCCCTAGGAAAGAATGACAAGGATCAAATCTAATTGTTGATGGTGAACAGAGATCAGGCACAAGAAATGATGTGCATCTTTCACCTGGTGACTCCAGTGTCGAAGAATCCAAAGGTTCAAAATTGTCATGGCGACTGCACTGTTCAAAAACCGGTAGTTTGAAGAAATTCTTGGTGTCTTAATTGTTTTCAAGATGGATTCAACTGCTCGAAGGTATGCTCCTATGAATTGAACTCATATTCCTGGTTTTCCAAATCAAATTCCTTGCATAGACTGGAAAACTAATTTGCCCAAATTTATATATGGAAACGAGGATGAGGTTATTCTGCATCTAATCAAATTCCATTGGCATATATATAAGCTCGGGATTAAGTTTCATGATGATTTCTTGATGAAAATGTTTATGGCTACCCTAGAAGGAAAAGCAAGATCATGGTATGAAGGATTGAAGCCATGTAGCTTATTCTCTCTTAAAGAATTCCACACAACATTCTTTGAGTTTTATGGAAATTATCATCATTCATTCTTGTTGTTCAAGGATTGTTGTGAATCCTGTGAAAACTTCATTGAATACCTTGAAGAAATTTTGGTGATGAAGAATGTCTAGATTATGAGATCATAGAGGCCCTTATGAATATTCTTCCCAACAAAAAATAATAGAGATTAGCTGCTTTGATACAAAGGATCATTCACAACACACATAAACTCCTTCTTTTCTTGAAGATGAAACATATCTGCATCCGAACAGTGAAAAAGAAATTGGTCCAAGTGAGAATTCTGAAATTGCATGTACAGAAAACTTAAGAAATGAACCATCTAATGACAATGATCATCTACTTTTGCAAGGAAATAGTGAACAAGAAGTTGTTTCCCTTGATTCTTGTGGTAGTCAAATTGATATTCTTCCTGTTGAAGCACATGAGGAATCAAACATACTTGGAGTGATTGTTGCATTTAAAGTTTTCCATGAGCATCCAAAACCCTGTCTTTTGGATGAAGATAGCCATTCACTTGTTCTTTCAGATTGTTCTTTCTCTGAGGTTTTATTTCAAGATCAGGTTTGTGAAGACCAAGATTAGGTTTCTAATGAAATGTATGAACAAGGATCTCTAGACAGTCACCACTCATATGTCTCTCCAGCTCATCCATTTTCTGAAACAGTATTCAAGGGTAGATTCATGCAAATCATAATTTTAAATTGGCATGTGTGAAGGTTTCAGACAATGCAATTATGGCAGAGAATAATCATCAAACATTACGACCAGATTATGAAGAGGTTGTTTTAGAGCCACATGCACAAGATGGTCTTTCTCCAGATTCAAAAAATGAAGAGTGTGCTTGTATTTCTTTTGACTTTCAAGATATGCTAATGTCCTAGATTATTATAGACCCTATTGCCAATTTGTTGCAGCCATTTTGAAAGATGAATTTTATTGTATTAATGGATCACGAGCACATATTCAGTGGACACTCAGAGTTCCCTAGATTTTGTTTGTTCTACCTTCTCAAGGAAAGTACAAGCAAAATTTAAGTAAGTAGTCACTTGCTTGATTGGTTACACTGGAGGGATCATTACACATTATTGTATACATATTTAGTAGGTTAGCAGTCATCATCAGGATTTGAAGCTCGAGGCGAAGGGCCTAAGATCCCAATGCTCTGCTGCCATAAGTAAGTTCATTCAATATGTTTTTTATAGTTAAGTCGGTCAGTTAGTCAGTCAGTTTTTAGTTTTAGTTTAGTTTTCAACATTTTGACTGCATGCCAAATGGATAAGGCTACTTGGTCTACAGTGTTCTTAACACCTCCAAGGAGCTGCCATCCCAAGTTGGAGGCAATGTTAGTGTCAGTCAATTCAGCCTATCACCAATGATCAAATATGCTCTTACAAGGTGTTGTTAGGGTGTGAAGTCAAATTTTTTCATTTCAGTGAGTCTTCAAATAAAAATTTGGTCACTGGTTGTTGTGCATAGGTCATTGTTGCTCCCTTCACTTACTCACGGTCTTCATCACTCATCATGGTCATTGTCTTCTTCATGGTATCATATCTTCATTTAAATGTCGTGGGTCATGAAATGGTTAAACTCCTCATTTTAAGTCATGGTTTAGGGTTTCACTCCATGTGTCGTCATGATACCATATGTCAAAACAAAACATGCACATCATGTAATTTAGTGGGTAAAGAGAGTTAGCAGCTTAGGGAAAGAAAAATAAAGGTAAAGGTGATGTTTTATTCCAAATAAGACAATGTTGCAGTACACTACCTCACCTCATCATTTCTCATAGGGACATGTTTGCTTCAAAATATGTTTCTGACAAAATGGAGAATAATTTTACAAAAGTGAAAGAGGTTTTTGCCCACTATAGTCCAAGGAACAAAACATTCCTTCAGTTTATGCACATGAGTTATGATTTGAAATAAATTCCCAAAATACACTTGCTACGGGAGATTTAATGCACTTCTGGATAGCTTGACTTCAAGACAGCTTTTCAGGGGCTTGGAGCAGGTGTTGGTAGTTCTTAAGGACTCCATTGTGTAGTAGACATCCTAAGTGTTTTAATGGTACTTTCCAATAATGATTTGGATTAGTGAAAGGCATCCAAAAGTGCTCTTCAAGTTGGAGCTTCTATTTTGTAAGAGAAACACTAAGTTCCTGGAGTGACCTTGGGAAAATTAATTTTTCTCCCTCATGTCGTATCCAAATTACATGCTTGAGGTGCCCATCTTATAATAGACTTCAATATCTTTAGCTCGAGCTATCAATATCTCACTTTGGAGCATCTTAAGGCCTCAAAATGTGGTTTGGAAGATGGCATTGCGCTTCTGTGAACTCCATTGCGCTTTGGTGCTGCATAGGAACACTGCACTGCGCGCAGGAGAGATTGCCCAAAAATCCTTCAAAACTCTCCCAAATATCAATTTTTCACTTTCAAGCTTGATTTTATTGACTTCTAAGCCAAGGGACAAGTAAGTACACCATCATTGTCTCTCTTTTTCTTTTGCAAATTCATCTCATGTCAATGATTCTTCAAGTTAGGGTTTGTAGTGAAATTTGCATGGGAAATGATAGGGTGAAAATGGCCATCTCTATTTTTGGTTTGTAAAACATGTAAAATGGTTTCCTACACCTGCATACATGTTTAATAAACCATTTTAACCATTAAATTCACCTCAAAACAAAGTTTTACCTCTCAAAAAGTAAAACCCTAGCTCATTCCTAGAGGTTTTTTGGCATTTTTCATTACAAACCCAATTTTTCCTCCTTGCAAGAAGATCACTCTTCCATTGTTTCTTCACTCATTTTCATAAGCTTCCAAATTTCATATCCACCTTTTTCAAACCTCCTCTATCATCTTATCAAAATCCACCTTCACATCACTTCATTTTCATTCATACCTTAGTTTATTTTTCATTCAAATATAGGTGGGGTCATCTAGCAAAACAATGGAGAAGACTCAGCTATCCAAACCTGAGGTGACTAAAGTGTATAAGAAAGGGCATAGGCTTTTGTTTTCTTCTCACAAAGAGAAAGAGGCCAAGCCTTCTTCATCGACAAAGCAAGAATTGACAACAAAGGATAAGGGAACAATGGAACATGAGTTAGAGCTTATTGATTTAGAGGCGAAAGATCAGACTTCAATCATGAGACAGACTATTAGTGACAAGGACTACCAAATCAAGGAGTTGGCAATAAATCTACAAAGGGCAAGGTATGTTATATCATTCCTTGAATAGGAAAACAGTCAACTCAAAGTAAAGGAGTTGATCCTAGAAAAGGAAAAAACCAAGTTAATGCAGCAAGTCAGCAAAGTTAAGGAGATCATAAAATCAAGTGAGACTGAAGCATCAGAGGTGAGAGGAAAAAGGAAAAGACCAAGAACAAGAGGCCTCAAGAAAGCTGTCCAAGAGGAACAAGAACAAATTGTTCTTAATGAGGATCTTGACGTAGAATATAAGATTGCCCTAGATGTTCATCAAGATAAAGAATATTGGCTTAATATAGTGAATTAACACTTGGAGAAGCTCCTTGAGAAGGCAAACAGAGAAAATCAATTACTTAGACACATGGCACATCACTATTAATCTCAAAACATGATCGTTAAAGTCAAGCTAAAACAACTTGAAAACAAGCTCAAGGAGGCCAAAAAAGACCAAAAGGATGAGGGAAACTTGGATATTCTTTCTGAAGCATCCATGAAGCTATAACAAATCTATTTTTACACCTTCCCTCCAATTTTGAGAAAATTCTGAGCATTTTGAGTTTTTTGACAAATTTTGGTCTAAGTTAAAAAATTCAGCTGCTGTATTTTTCTCTGGCCTCCATTTGAGGAAAGGTCTATATTTTTGGAAAGGTCTTGACATCCTCTAAAAACCCATTTGCCCATATTTTGCAAAGGTGGCTTATTTTTGGAGAAAATGCAAAAAAGTGGCAAAAAACTAGCATTCTGGACCATTTTTTGATAAGCGATGCGCTTCTGGATCGACCTTGGGAAAATGGATTTTGGAAGGTCTTCCTGTTGGACACAGATTGTCATTGATTTCAATATGGAAATATTCAAGGAGCAGACAGAGCCAAGAGGATCACACAAAGCTATCGGAGCCAAGAGGAGGAGACAAAGCCACCAGAGGAGTAAACAACGCAAAGAGCAGACAGAGCCAATGGAGGCATGCAAATAAGTCATCGGAGAGATTATATGCATGCAGGTAATAGCTATTTGGAGCCATCGGAGAAATGAAGGTAGCAAGACCTGTATATGCATTTAACACAAACAGAGGCAGAAAGACTCGGGTATATAGACTTAACACTATCAGAGGCGGATTGCAGACTTGAAACCTTATACACGGGAGCACTGAGAAATGGAGTAGTTTGCGTTAATGCCAAGATCTGACCCTATGCGACTTGTGATCACCAATAGTGATATCGCATCGGACCTCCGCCAAGTGCAACCCCTGATTGTGATGAACATATGCAGACCCACCGCTACATTACAATATGACTTAACCTGTCATCGCATCCGTAGCAAATCACAAGCTGTGAAGCCTTGCCATATGAAAGCGCTGATTGCAATAAAGCTATGGACCCAACGAGAATATAAACCATGGCTTAATACCATATCGTATCCGGTCCATCGGTGTAGTGCAGGATCAGCTATCGGCCATCAACAGAGTCATGGTTCCGATATATAAAGGACCCCGGGAGTCACGAATCGCCGATTGTGATTTAAGCAGCGGACTCGATATAGGAATAGATTGAACATCAGGTAAATGGGGTGATTCATGGTGACACTGATTGCGATTGGACGTGGTTGTCCGTTAAATAAAGTGGAACTCTGTGTATGCCCGACATCATTCCCAAAAGGAGCACTGCTACGGTAAACAGGGAAGATGTGTTCTCCGTGGATCGTTTGGACCTGTCCATTGAATCAACATGTCTCAGCAGTGCAGGTGAAGCATGAAGAGACAAAGAAAACCACAGAGACCAAAGAGGAAGCCGCAACGACCGAGGAGGAAGCCTAAGTGGTAGTGTAAGTGGAAATGAAGAGACAGAGGCATGGGGAATGAATAAATATAGTAAAAACAGAGAACTATAGTTGCTGTTGTTGTGGTGAAGAACGAGTGTGTGAGGTAGCAGAAGCAGCAGAGGCTGTAGAGGTAGCAAAAGTAGCAGAGGTAGGAGAGCACGAGTGAGAGACCCTCAGCTGAACAGAGTTTAGCAAGCATACGAGTTTACACCAAGGTTGGGTTGGAGCCCAAGAGGTTGGAGCCTCAGAACTGAACAGGATTGAAGTCTTTGGGAGTTGGTGCTCCTAAGTCCAAGATTGGTGTCTTGGGGAAACAAAGTTAGTGCTCTGGAGGTTGGAGCCTCACTGAAAGTCCAAGTTGAAGCTTGGAAACTATTCACAATTAGATATATACTTATATTGTATTTAGTTAATTGCACTATCTTGAGTTTTAATAAAAGCATTAATTCCAACTGTTGATTTCTGTGTTCTGTGTATACATATACATATCTATATATGCTTTTGGCAATCACTAGAACAATTTAAAAAAAATTGTAAGAAATATTGATTCACCCCCCTCTCAGTGTTTCCAACAATTGGTATCAGAGCAAGCTTCTTCATACTTGCCTAATAGCTTGAAGAAGGATCCGCAACCATGATGAGAAATCACGAAGCATCAGGAAGACCTCCTTTGTTCGATGGCACTAACTTTGGTTTCTCGAAGAAAAGAATGACCTACTACTTAATGTCCCTTGGACCTGAAGTCTGGCATTTTTCTCAAAATGAATACCAAAAGACTTCCACTCTTCCAAAAAACCCAGACGAGAGGAAAGCCTACATTGCAAATGCAAAGGCCTTGAACTCCATCACTAGTGGAATCACTGATTCTGAGTTTACAAAAGTCATGCACTGTACCTCTGCCAAAGAAATGTGGGAGAAGCTAGTTGGCTTGTACGATGGAGACTGAAAAGTAAAAAAGGCAAAGCTTCCAACTCACAGAAGACAGTTTGAAAGTTTGAGGATGGAAGATGAAGAAGATATTGAAGCATACCTCCTCCGAGTAGCTGAAGTGGTAAATTCCCTGAAAGGATTGGACGAAAAAATTGAAGAAAGTACCATTGTTCAAAAGGTATTAAGGTCTCTTCCAGATAGATTTGACTCCAAAATAAGAACTATAGAAGAAGCAAAGGATCTAGATACCCTCAAAATGGATGAACTCCTTGGAATTCTCAATGCCTATGAAATGAGGAAAGGTGTCCCAAGCTCCAAAGATGTAGCATTCAAGGCCTCAAAGTCAAAGAAGGGGAAAGAAAGGAATGACTGTAGTGATGAGTCAGATGTGGAATCTGAATTGGCTCAATTTGTATGAAAGCTGAAGAGAGAATCTAAGCTTAAAGGCAAGTATCCTCTTATTTGTTTTAAATGTGGTAAAATAGGTCATTATGCAGCAAAATATCCTCATAAACATGACAGTGATGATGAAGGAAATTCTAAAAGAATGGCACACAAAAAGAAAGGGTTCAATAAGAAAAAATTCTTCTCCAAGCAAGATGAGTCTGATGAGGATGAGTTTATGGTCATCAAAAAGAAATCAGATGAGGAAAGTGATCATGATGAAAGCCAAGAAACATTATTCATGGCACTCACAGATGATGATGACTCAGGGCTGGGAGGAAATGTAGATGAACTGTTAAGAAGCGCCATTGAAGAAAATGAGAAACTACGGAACAAAATCATTTCTATCAAAGTGGAAAACGAGGGAATAAGAAGGAAAGAAGATTTCTTGGAAGCAAAGCTTAAAGAAAAAGAAGAGACTTGTGAAGAACGTGAGGCTGAAATAGTGTCTCTGAGAAAGGAGTTGGAGCAAATTAAAAAGGGTTGTAAAAGCTCTCAAATACTTGAGACTATTCTGAAAAATCAAAAACCTCAAAATGACAAGTCTGGAATAGGTCTCAAAGGAGAATCCTCAAGCACTAAGAATAGTGCGAAAAGCTGTGCCGATGTATTTTCCTACAATCCAAAAGATGAAAAAGTATGTTATCAAAAGTGCATCCCAGATGCCAAGAATGAAGAGAGAATTATTCCAAAGAAGAATGTGGAGTTGAATCATGGACACTACAACAAATACAAACCTATACTCCACCAATGGCCCATCGTAAATCCAAAGAACGAGGGAGAAATAATTCCCAGGAAGGAAATCGACTCAAACCATGGTTGCTTCAACAGGTACAAAACCATCTTTCTTGGACACTGCTTTCACTTAAAAACTTCGATCATCAAGCCAGACATTTTATGGCTCGCAAAAGTGAAAAGACAAAGCTAAAGGACCGAATAATCAACTCATATGCCCCCAAAAGGCAAGGAAAAATCAAAACCTTCAATTCATTTGATCCCTTGACCAAATTTGATCTGATTTGCTCTTTCTACTACAATAATGGACACTATGAACAAGACTGCCCACTCAAAGGAAGAAAGACGAGTAGCAAGAACTCTAGCATGGATAAATGCGGCCTGGCTCTATATGCTCAAAATAATGGAAACCATTGGTTCGTGGATGGTGGGTGCTCTAGACACATGATAGGAGACAGAAGGAAGTTTGTCTCACTGAGAAAAAAGGAAGGGAATGTGTCCTTTGGAAGTGGATCTAGCAGAATTGCAGGAAAAGGAACAGTTACTCTAATCAATGGAAAAGGAAAAGCTGAAGATGCTCTGCTAGTTGACGGACTCAAACACAACCTCCTGAGTGTCAGCCAAATCTGTGATCAACAACATAAGGTTGTTTTCAGCACCAAAGACTGTGAAATAAGGAACTCTGCCTTATGGGAACTTGTGGCAAAAGGGGTGAGAACGTTAGACAAAATTTACATTCTGAACAAGATTCAAGAAAATAAATGCTACTTGAGTCAGAAAAATGAGAGTTGGTTGTGGCACAAGCGACTTGGACATACAAGCTTCGAAAATTTGATCAATATCAGCAAGATCAAAGTTGTACGAGACATCCCAAGGCTGTTCAAGCCAAATCAAGGAGTGTGTGGTCTATGTCAACATGGAAAGCAGACCAGAACCAGCCACAAGACAAAGGAACTCTGTACATCGAAGCCCTTGGAGATCATCCATGCTGATGTGTGTGGGCCAACTAGAAATCAAGCACTCCAAGGAGAAAGGTACTTTGTGTTATTTTTTGATGATTATACTAGAATTATGTGGATATATTTCATAAATTATAAATCTGAAACCTTTCAGTGTTTTAAGAATCTAAAAGCCCTTGTAGAAAATGAAAAAGATTCAAAAATTAAGTGCCTCAGAACAGACAGAGGAGGAGAATTCACATCAGACGAGTTTAGTGAGTTTTTTAATATTCATGGAATTAAAAGGGAATTCTTCGTTGTCAAAACACCTCAGCAAAATGGGTTAGTTGAAAGAAGAAATCGAACAATCCAAGAAATGGCAAGAACTATGCTATTAGAAGCAGACTTACAGCCTAAATTATGGAGAGAAGTAGTAGGGACAACTGTCTATACATTGAATCGAACTCAATTAAGACCAAATTGTGAAAAAAATTCCTTATGAGCTATGGAAAGGAAGTCCTGCTTCGATGAAGCACTTCAAGATCTTTGGAAGCAAGTGCTTCATAAAAATAAATGATGGTTCACCAGGAAAGTTTGATTCTTGGGTTGATGAAGGGATATTTCTTGGATACTCTACACAGAGAAAGGCTTACAAGTGCTACAATTATAGATTGAAGAAAATAGTGGAAAGCATTGATGTAAAGGTTGATGAAGATCTTCCAGAAAAGGAAATTGAAGAACATGAAGATGACTTTCTCATTGAAGAAGAAGAACCTAAAGAAGAAGAGATAGATGAGGAAGAAGAAGAAGAGGAAAGAGAACCACCTCATACCCCTTCAAAGATGAAGTATGTCAAAAGATATCATCCAGAAGAATAGATCATTGGTGATAGAGATGAAGGTGTGTAGACCCGAAGAAGGATAACAATTACACCCAAGAGAAAAGTCATTGCCCTTCTATCTATGATAGAACCAGAAACATTTGTAGAAGCAAGTAAGGATCCTCACTGGGTAAAAGCCATGGAGGAAGAAATATCCCAAATTGAGAAGAACAAGACATGGGAGCTGGTACCTCGTCCAAATGACAAAAACATAATAGGAACCAAATGGGTGTTCAAAAATAAAATGACTGAGGAAGGATAGGTTATCAGAAACAAAGCAAGGCTTGTCTGCAAAGGCTATTCACAAATTGAAGGAATTGAATTTGAAGATACATTTGCACCAATAGCCCGTATGGAAGCTATCAGGATGTTCTTAGCATTTGCTTGCTCAAAAGGATTCAAAATCTATCAACTGGACATGAAATCAGCATTTCTAAATGGGGAACTCAAGGAGGAAGTTTGCATGGAGTAGCCAGAAGGGTTTGATCTAGTAGCAGGAAAGGACTTAGTTTGTAAGTTGAAAAAGGCTTTATATGGGCTGAAGCAAGCTCCTAGAGATTGGTATGCAAGACTGGATCACTATCTACAACAAAAAGACTTCAAAAAGGGAGTGGCTGGAAGCAATCTATACATAAAGACAGATCAAGGTAAGTTACTAGTTGCTCTTGTTTATGTTGATGATCTGATTTTTGCTAGTAATAATGATGAAATGAGCCATGAATTTTCTCAAAACATGTCAAAATAATTTGAGATGTCAATGATAGGAGAGCTGTCCCACTTTCTTGGACTTCAAGTATATCAAACTAGAGCAGGATTGTGTATATCTCAAACCAAATATCTAAAAGACATGCTCAAAAATTATGGAATGGGGGACTATGCACCCGTGAGCACACCTATGACCACAAACTGCAAATTGAGCAAAGATGATGACACCCCTCTAGTAGATGCAACTCATTACAGGTTAATTATTGGAGCACTTCTATACTTAACAGCTACACGACCAGACAAAATGCAGGCAGTAGGAATGGTTAGAAGATTTCAATATGCTCCCAAACAATCCCATTTATTAGTTGTAAGAAGAATTCTCAGATATCTAAAGGGAACTTCTAATTTCGGTCTTTGGTACCCAAAGAACTCAACACTGACTGTAACTGCATACACCGATGCTGATTGGGCTGGAAGTATAGATGATCAGAAAAGTACTAGTGGAAATGAATTCTTCCTAGGAGACTGTTTGGTATCCTGGCTCAACAAAAAATAGTCATCCATATCATTATCCACAGTCAAAGCCGAGTATATTGCAGCAGCAGACTATTGTACTCAAATACTATGGATGAAGGAAGCTCTAATAGATCTCGACAGATGTACATATCAACCAATTACCGTCTATTGTGACAAGACAAGTGCTATCATTCTTAGCAAAAATCCTGTGATGCACTCAAGAACCAAACACATACCAATCAAGTATCATTTCCTCTGTGAGCAAGTAGCTGAACGAAACATCATCTTAGAATATATTAGTACTAAGGAGCAGATAGCTGATATTTTCACAAAACCTTTTCCTTGAGAAGCATTCAAACATTTGCATCAAAATATGGGAGTTATTTCTTTATCATCACTCAAATTCATTCATAAGGATGTAACAGGACAAGGGGAGCAGGTTGACAGGGGAAGTCCGTATGCATTCCTTTGCCATTGATGTCAAAGGGCGAGAGAGAGCAGAAGAATATTGCCATCAATAACAAAGGGGGAGATTGTTGGACATAGATTGTCATTGATGTCAATACAACAATATTCAACGAGCAGACAGAGCCAAGAGGAGCACACAGAGTTATCGGAGCCAAGAGGAGGAGACAAAGCCACCAAAGGAGAAAACAGTGCAAAGAGCAGACAGAGCCAATGGAGGCATGAAAATAAGTCATCGGAGAGCTTATATGCATGCAGGTAATAGCTATCGAGAGCCATCAGAGAAATGAAGGCAGCAAGACCTGTATATGCATTTAACGCAAACAGAGGCAGAAAGACTTGGGTATATAGACTTAACACTATCAGAGGTGGATTGTGGACTTGAAACCTTATACACGAGAGCACTGAGAAATGGAGTGGTTTGCGTTAACACCAAGCCCTGACCCTGTGCAACTTGCGATCACCGATAGCAATATCTCATCGGACCTCCGCGAAGAGCAACCACCGATTGCGCTGAACGTATGCGAACCCACCACTACATTACAATATGACTTAACCTGTCATCACATCCATAGTAGATCGTAAGCTGTGAAGCCTTGCCATATGAAAGTGCCAATTGCGATAAAGCTGTCAACCCAACAGGCATATAAACCACAGTTTAATACCATATCGCATCTGGTCCATCGGTGCAATGGAGGATCGACTATCGGCCATCGGCAGAGTCATGGTTCTGATATATAAAGGACCTTGGGAGTCACGAATCGCCGATTGTGATTTAAGCAGCGGACCCGATACAGGAATAGACTGAACATCAGGTAAATGGGGTGATTCATGGCAACACTGATTGCAATTGGATGTGGCTGTCCGTTAAATAAAGCAGAACTCTGTGTATGCCCGACATCATTCCCAAAAGGAGCACTGCTACGGTAAATAGGGAAGATGTGTTCTCCGTGGATCATTTGGACCTGTCCATTGAATCAACATGTCTCAGTAGTGCAGGTGAAGCACAAAGAGACAAAGAAAACCACAGAGACCAAAGAGGAAGCCGCAATGACTGAGGAGGAAGCCTAAGTGGTAGTGTAAGTGGAAACGAAGAGACAAAGACATGGGGAATGAATAAATATAGTAAAAATAGAGAACTATAGTTGTTGTTGTTGTGGTGAATAATGAGTGTGTGAGGTAGTAGAAATAGTAGAGGCTGCAGAGGCAACAAAAGTAGCAGAGGTAGGAGAGCACGAGTGAGAGACCCTCAGCTGAACAGAGTTTAGCAAGCATACGAGTTTACACCAAGGTTGGGTTGGATTCCAAGAGGTTGGAGCCTCAGAACTGAACAAGATTGATGTCTTTGGGAGTTG
Organism: Pinus tabuliformis; assembly: GCA_031772625.1. Classification (NCBI taxonomy): domain Eukaryota; kingdom Viridiplantae; phylum Streptophyta; class Pinopsida; order Pinales; family Pinaceae; genus Pinus; species Pinus tabuliformis. The sequence continues at coordinate 1,823,309,368 of CM062819.1, read as the reverse complement.
GTGCTCCTATGTCCAAGATTGGTGTCTTGGGGAAACAGAGTTGGTGCTCTGGAGGTTGGAGCCTCACTGAAAATCCAAGTTGGAGCTTGGAAACTATTCACAATCAGATATATACTTATATTGTATTTAGTTCATTGCACTATCTTGAGTTTTAAGAAAAGCATTAATTCCAGCTGTTGATTTCTCTGTTCTGTGTATACATATACATATTTATATATGCTTTTGGAAATCACTAGAACAATTTAAAAAAAAAATTGTAAAAAATACTGATTCACCCCCCTCTCAGTATTTCCAACACTTCCCATGCTCCAAATTCAGAAATTCAAACTGTTTTGGAAACTAGACTTGAATGGCTAGTCGACCTTTCTCTTAGGTTTGAATTTTGACTCCTTGAAAGCACCTTAAAATCAGCTCAAATTCGGCACTACAGTTTTGCACTTTCTGTGTTTTTATTTGAAAATTTTCACTATGTAAAATTTCTAGTTTCAGTCTGACTTGGTCAAAGTCAAGATTCTCTATGTAATGGCACTAGTTACAAGGTTAGGTGATGTAGGCATGAATAAATGTACATCATAGGTTGTTTCTGATGTTTATTCGGCCTCATAAAAGAAGCAAAATCCTAAACAAACTCTTCATGAAGTGTTTGAGTTGCACCTTCTCACTCTCACCTATTGGTTGAGAGAATCTTGGAGTCATTTCCTCCACCAAGGAATTCAACTCCTAAAGATGGGAAATTGGTCTAGTAGAGTCTATAAGTATCATTTCACTTCAAGAGAAGAAGGTTGAACTTTTTGTGAATGAGACTTGCATTGTAATCATCTTTCAGCTAATACAGATACAGGTTGCAGCTATTTTCAAGGAACTCTAGCCCAGTGAGTTCATGGTGCCTGTACTTCATTCTTTTTACTTTCTCATAGTCAAAACATCTTGTCTACATTATATCTCTTCTTTCTATGAATTCCTTGTGATAAAATACTCAGAATTCTTGTTTTTCAAGCTCTGTTATCTGGTTTCCATAATTATGTGTTTTGTCTTCCTAAGCTAATGAAATCATGTTTATTTATGCTCATTAGTTTCTTCCTCACTATATCCTCTATACTACACTGACAAATACCCAAATTATACCATGGCTTCTGATATCTAGCTCCTTCTTATGTTTGCTCCTACATTCCCACAGCTTAGACCTACTTGTGGCTCCAAACCCTAAGTTCAGCAAATCCTTAAAAAACCAAATTTTCGCCAACAAACAAACAAATACTCATATCTAGTATAAAATCCATTTGATTTAAAGTCGTATGACTGATAAGAGACTTAGAGAGATCCCTCTCATGCTCAATAGGGCTAGCTACTGAGGTGAAGTGGTTTGAGGTTACCCTTGTTGATTTCCTTTTCAGCCTAGGAGATTGTAGGGACTAACATTTTTGGCGTTGTTGTCAGGGAATGAAAGATAATATCTTCCCTGGGAAAGAATGACAAGGATCAGATCTGATTGCTGATCGTGAACGGTGATCAGACACAAGAAAGGTTGTGCATCTTTCACTTGGCGACTCCAGTGTTGAAGAATCCAAAGGTTCAGAATTTTCATGGCGACTCCACTGTTCAAAAACTGATAGTTTGAATAACTTATTGGTGTCTTAATTGTTTTCAAGATGGATTCAATTGCTTGAAGGTATGCTCCTATGAATCGAGCTCATATTCCTGGTTTTCCGAATCAAATTCCTTGCATAGATTGGAAAACTAATTTGCCCAAATTCATAGATGGAAACGAGGATGAGGCTATTCTGCATCTAATCAAATTTCATTGGCATATACATAAGCTTGGGATTAAGTTTCATGAGGATTGCTTGATGAAAATGTTTATGGCTACCCTAGAAGGAAAAGCAAGATCATGGTATGAAGGATTGAAGCCATGTAGCTTATTCTCTCTCAAAGAATTCCACACAACATTATTTGAGTTTTATGGAAAGTGTCATCATTCATTCGTGTCGTTCGAAGATTGTTGTGAATCCTGTGAAAACTTCATTCAATACCTTGAAGAAACTTTTGGTGATGAAGAATGTCTAGATTATGAGATCATAGAGGCCCTTTATGAATATTCTTCCCAACAAAAAATAACAGAGATTAGCTGCTTTGATACAAAGGATCATTCACAACACACATCAACTCCTTCTTTGCTTGAAGATGAAACAGATCTGCATCCTAACAGTCAAGAAGAAATTGGTCCAAGTGAGAATTCTAAAATTGCATGTACAGAAAACTTAAGTAGTGAACCATCTAATGACAATGATCATCTACTTTTGCAAGGAAATAGTGAACAAGAAGTTGTTTCCCTTGATTCTTGTGGTAGTAAAATTGATATTCTTCTTGTTGAAGCACATGAGGAATCAAACATACTTGAAGTGGTTGTTTCATTTAAAGTTTTCCATGAGCATCCAAAACCCTATCTTTTGGATGAGAGGTATGAAGATAGTCATTCACTTGTTCTTTCAGATTGTTATTTCTCTGAGGTTTTATTTCAAGGTCAGCTTTTTGAAGACCAAGATGAGGTTTCTAATGAAACACATGAACAAGGATCTCTAGACACTCACCACTCATATGTCTCTCCAGCTCATCCATTTTCTGAAACACTATTTCAAGGGCAGATTCATGCAAATCATAATTTTAAATTGGCATGTGTGAAAGTTTCGGACAGTGCAATTATGGCAAAGAATAATCATCAAACATTACAAGAATATTATGAAGAGGAGAGTAGCGATAAATAAGAGGTTGTTTTAGAGCCACTTGCACAAGATGGTTTCCTCCAGATTCAGAAAATGAAGAGTGTGCTTGTATTTATTCTAACTTTCAAGATATGCTAATGTCCCAGATTATTATATATCCTATTACCAATTTGTTGCAGCGATCTCGAAAGATAAATTTTCTTGTATTAATGGATCATGAGCACATATTCAGTGGACACTCAGAGTTCCCTAGATTTTGTTTGTTCTACCTGCTCAATGAAAGTACAAGCAGAATTCAAGTAAGTAGTCACTTGCTGGATTGGTTACACTAGAGGGATCATTACACATGATTGTATATACATATTTAGGAGGTGAGTGATTATTATCAGGATTTGGAGCCCGAGGTGAAGGGCCTAAGATCCCAATGAACTACTACCATAAGTAAGTTCATTCAATATGCTTTTTATAGTCAAGTCAATCAGTTAGTCAATCAGTTTTCAGTTTCAGTTTAGTTTTTTGCATTTTGACTACATGCCCAATGGATAAAGCTACCTGGTCTACGGTGTTCTCGACACCTCCATGGATCTGCCCTCCCTATTTGGATCCAATGTTAGTGTTAGTCAATTCACCCTATCACCAGTGATCAGATATGCTCTTACAAGGTGTTGTTAGAGTGTGAAGTCAAATTTTTGTCATTTTAGTGAGTCTTCAAATAAAATTTTGGTCACTAGTTGTTGTGTATAGGTCACTGTTGCTCCCTTCACTTACTCATGGTCTTCATAATTCATCATGGTCATTGTCTTCTTCGCGGTATCATATCTTCATTTAAATGTATTGGGTCATGAAATGGTTAAATTCCTCATTTTAGGTCATGGTCTAGGGTTTCACTCCATGTGTCGTCATGATACCATATGTCAAAACAAAACATGTCCATCATGTAATTTAGTGGGTAAAGGGAGTTATCAGCTTAGGGAAAGAAAAATAAAGGTAAAGGTAATGTTTTATTTCAAATAAGACAATGTTGCAGTACACTACCTCGCCTCATCATTTCTCATAGGGACATGTTTGATTCAAAATATGTTTTTGACAAAATGGAGAATAATTTTACAAAATTGAAAGAGGTTTTTGTCCATTATAGTCCAAGGAACAAAAATATCCTTAAGTTTATGCACAGGTGTTATGATTTGAAATAAATTCCAAAAATACACTTGCTACGGGAGAGTTAATGCACTTCTAGATAGCTTCACTTCAAGACAGTTTTTCAGGGGCTTGGAGCCGGTGTTGGTAGTTCTTAAGGACACTATTGTGTAGAAGACATCCTAAGCTTTCCAATGGTACCTTTTGATACTGATTTGGATTAGTGAAAGGCATCCAAAAGTGCTCTTCAAGTTGGAGCTTCTCTTTTGTAAGAGAAACCCTAAGTTCCTGGAGTGACCTTTGGAAAATTGATTTTTCTCCCTCATGTCGTATCCAAATTACATGCTTGAGGTGTCCATTGTATAACAGACTTCAAGATATTTCCAACGAGCTAATAAGCTCTCACTTTGGAGCAATTTAAGGCTTCCAAAAGTGGTTTGTAAGATGGCACTGCGCTTCTATGAACTGCGCTGCGCTTTGGTGCTGTGCGTAGGAACGTTGCCTTGCGCGCAGGACAGAGTGCCTGGAAATCCTTCAAAACTCTCCCAAATCTCAATTTTTCACTTGCAAGCTTGATTTTATTGACTTCTAAGTCAAGGGAAAAGTAAGTAAACCATCATTATCTCTCTTTTTCTTTTGCAAATTCATCTCATGTCAATGATTCTTCAAGTTAGGGTTTGTAGTGAAATTTGCATGGGAAATGATAGGGTGAAAATGGCCATCTTTATTTTTGGTTTCTAAAACATGTAAAATGGTTTCCTACACCTACATACATGTTTAATAAACCATTTTAACCATTCAATTCACCTCAAAACAAAGTTTTACCTCTCAAAAAGTAAAACCCTAGCTCATTCCTAGAGGTTTTTGGGCATTTTTCATTACAAACCCTATTTTTCCTCCTTGCAAGCAGATCACTCTTCCACTGTTTCTTCACTCATTTTCATCATCTTCCAAAGTTCATATCCACCTTTTTCAAACCTCCTCTATCATTTTGTCAAAATCCACCTTCACATCACTTCATTTTCATTCATACCTCACAGTTTATTTTTCATTCAAATAGAGGTGGGGTCATCTAGCAAAACAATGGAGAAGACTCAACTATCCAAACCTGAGGTGATTAAAGTGTATAAGAAAGGGTAGAGGCTTTTTTTTTCTTCTCACAAAGATAAAGGGGCCAAGCCTTCTTCATTGACAAAGCAGGAATCGACAACAAAGGATAAGGGCACTGTGGAACATGAGTTTGAGCTTATTGATTTAGAGGTGGAAGATCATACTTCAATCATGAGACAGACTATTAGGGGCAAGGACTACCAAATAAAGGAGTTGTCAATAAATCTAGAAAGGGAAAAGTATGTTATATCATTCCTTGAATAGGAAAATAGTCAACTCAAAGCAAAGGAGTTGATCCTAGAAAAGGAAAAAACCAAGTTAATGCAGAAAGTTGGAAAAGGTAAGAAGATCATGACATCAAGTGAGCCTGAAGCATTAGAGCTAAGAGGAAAAAGGAAAATACCAAGAACAAGAGGCCTTAGGAAAGCTTTGCAAGAGGAACAAGAACAAATTTTGCTTAATGAGGATCTTCACGTAGAAGATAAGATTTCCCTAGAGGTTCATCAAGATAAATAATATTGGCTTAATAGAGTGAATTAACACTTTAAGAAACTCCTTGAGAAGGAAAATAGAGAAAATCAATTACTCAGACACATGGCACATCACTATCAAGCTCAAAACATGATCACCAATGTCAAGGTAAAACAACTTGAAAACAAGCTCATGGAGGCCAAAAAAGACCAAAGGATGAGGGAAACTTGGAGATGCTTGTTGAAGCATACATGAAGCTATAAAAAACCTATTTTTACACCTTCCCTCCAATTTTGAGTAAATGCTGAGCATTTTTAGTTTTTTGACAAATTTTGGTCTAAGTTTAGATATTCAGTTGCTCCTCAAGGCACTGCGCTTTTTCCTCTGGCCTCCATTTGAGGAAATGTCTATATTTTTGGAAAGGTCTTGACATCCTCTAAAAACCCATTTGCTAGATTTTCCAGAGGTGGTTTAGTTCTGGAGAAAAATGCAAAAAAGTGGCAAAAAACTAGCATTCTGGACCATTTTTTGACAGGTGCTGCGCTTCTGGAGCGACCTTGGGTGAATGGAGTTTTGAAGGTCTTCCCATGCTCCAAATTCAGAAATTCAAACTTTTTTGGAAACTAGACTTGAAGGGTTAGTTTACCATTCTCTTAGATTTTCATTTTGACTCCTGGAAGGCACCTAAATATCATCTCAAAGTTGGCACTATGCTTCTACACTTTCTGTGTTTTTATTTGAAAAATTTCACTGTGTAAAATTTCTAGATTCAGTCTGACTTGGTCAAAGTGAAGATTCTATATTTAATGGAACTAGTTGCAAGGCTAGGTGATGTAGGCATGAATAAATTTCCATCATAAGTTGTTTTTTATGTTTATTATGCCTCATAAAAGAAGCAAACTCCTAAACAAATTCTTCATGAAGTGTTTGAGTTGCACCTTCTCACTCTCACTTGTTGGTTGAGAGAATCTTGGAGTGAGTTCCTCCACCAAGGAATTCAACTCCTAAAGGTGGGAAAGTGGTCTAGGAGAGTCTATAAGTATCCTTTCGCTTTAGCAGAAGGAGTTTGAACTTTTTGTGAAGGGGACTTGCACTGTAATCATCTTTTAGCTAATACAGATACATGTTGCAGCGATTTTCAAGGAACTCTAGCCCAGTGAGTTCATGGTGCTTGTACTTCATTCTTTTTATTTTCTCATAGTCCAAACATATTTATCTACATTATATCTCTTCTTTCTATGAATTCCTTGTGATAAAATACTCAGAATTCTTGTTTTTCAAGCTCTGTTATCTGGTTTTCATAGTTATGTGTTTTGTCTTCCTAAGCTAATGAAATCATGTTTAGTTATGCTCATTAGTTTCTTCCTCACTATATCATCTATACCAAACTGACAAATACCCAAATTACACCATGGCTTTTGATGTCTAGCTCCTTCTTATGTTTGCTCCTGCATTCCCACAGCCTAGACCTACTTGTGGCTCCAAACCCTAAGTTCAACAAATCCTTAAAAAAACCAAATTTTCACAAACAAACAAACAAATACTCATATCTACTCTAAAATCCATTTGATTTAAAGTCATATCACTGATGAGAGACTTAGGGAGATCCCTCTCATGCTCAATAGGGCTAGCTACTGAGCTGAAGTGGTTTGAGGTTACCCTTGTTGATTTCCTTTTCAGCCTATGAGATTGTAAGGACTAACACATACATACATCCGTAAATTACAGCTATATACGTCATTAAAGTAACGAGGATAGCCGAACCACAATAACAACATATGCATGAAACGTGTTGGTTCTATTATATTAAAAGAGTGAAAGATCCAATCATACATAAAACCATGACTTCCACTAGGCCCAATAGTGTAACGTTATAGTCAATTCCTCCTACTCCTCCAAAGAGATGTACTAACTTTGTACTGTGGAGAAGCCAAGGCTCGTTACAATACACTCCAAGCTTTCTCTAAGTTACACCTATAGGAAGCTTGGCTCCCAAAATCCTGTACAATGAGTTATGAGGTTCTATAAATAGCAAATGGTGGGGTGACCCTTGACATTCCCCTTTGTGACTCTTCGCTTACCCACATGAGCCTTCATCTACTACATGAATGTTACATACTACTATCAACAATTGGTCTTTCACTTTTACAACATGTTTACATTACAATCTCCACATGTACCCATGTGAGAGAAAATAGGCTTGAGTAATCCATGCAAGACATAACTAAGACTCAGAAAACTGTGGGAAGACTAATGCTTCGACATCCTCATGATGATCGACAGTGGTAAACTGAGGCCAAGCTTGGTAGTCTATTATGGTGTCCATGTACTCTATGGTGACATCCTTCTGAAAGTGAAATCTTGCTCCATTGCATCCAGGTACACTGATTTGGCACCTCTGTCCAACTCGTCAGATAACATGTGCATCATAGTCTTGAGTGCAGTCAAGCCAACAACATATTGATGCATAGTGTCTCTTCTCATCTGCAAGTTTGCGATGGTGGCTACCCGAATCAACTGATCAAAGTACATGTCCAACTCCAGTCGGAATTTTTTCTTTGACTTCGCTTCAGTGAGTGTGCCAATGGATGGGTTTTCATGCATGTGCACAATGACATCCATGCTCCTAAACACCTGTGCATGTGAAGCTTTTAAACTGGTGATGAGTTGCGGGAGTTCTCATAGTTTCAGATCTGACTCCAAATTCATGCCTTCAACTATACCACCTTTGGCTTCATCATCTTTGGTAGGTGCAATGGGGCTCCTATGTACCTCATTGTCCATATATTCATGCTATCGAAAAAAGTGTGTAAGTCTGACAGGATGTGTGTTCTCCTAGCACAACATTGCTGCAAACTGTTGAGATGTACAACTGACTTATGCACGGTGACGAGTCTAAAAGACAAATTTCGCATGGCTGTCTCGAGAGATGATACCTCATCTAGTATCATTCTCCTCAACTCTGCTCTCATGGATTTTGTAACTTTATCTCCTCATTTCTTGGCTACCTGTAACTCCTTAACCATGCGCTTGTTCTCAGCTATTAATATTCTAACACTCGACCTAGTGGTTTTGTCATATGCTTTGGTAGCATCAACCAATGCAGCTGGATGTCTGCGCACATCAGACATAATCACTTGTTCTTCAAACTAGGCATGAGATACATGGACATCCAGAATAGGCACTCTGCATGACTACATGACTCTGTGTTGTGACTTGTCAAAATATATGTTGTGCATCTCCGCCTCTAGATTGTCTTCAAGAATTTTCGTGTCTCCTTAATCGCTTGGGACTTGCCCTACTTCCAAATCTAGTGAAGCCACTAGGGTGACCTCTTGGTTCTAAGGCATGAGCATATTGTTCTAATCTAACTCAGGGTGAACCATATCTGTATCCGTTTGCTCTAGCATATGTTCAATCTCCTGAGAAAATTCCTGCTCCTGTGATTACTCACCCTGTCTGCTCTGTGCTAGCTGCTCGGATGAGTTAATAACCTGTATGAGTGTTGTTTCATCAATTTATACATGCTGGACCTCCTATTGTTCATGTTCCAGATATGCTTCCTTCTCTCTGCTACCCAACTCCCATTCTTACCTGAGTTCCTGCTTCAACTCCTTCAACTCCTTTTCTACTTCGTCCAGGTTCTGCTTCTCTTTTTTTCCTTTGTGCGATCCTTTTTTCGCATTATCTCCTCTTAGCCTTAATATCCAATGCTGCTCTCAAAACAAGTGGATCTGATTTGAACTTGTAGCTTTGATCCACCTCTACGATATATGTAACCTTTCTCTTGCCTTTGTCAAGCATAGGTCTGATGCCTTCTATTGTTGCTGATGATATTTCTCTCTGAGATGTTGTTTCCTTTTTCTTTTCTAACCACTCTACAACTATGATGACCAGTTCATTGAGCCTTTAGAAGTGATAGCAATATGTCCATGGATCTTGCTCATGCCAATGACACACCCTATGGATCCAAGGATGATGTACTCTCGCAAAGTGCTCCTTTACTAAGCAGTGTGGGTCATATGGATTGAAACTTCTGGTGTTGAAGGTGAATCTCTTAAATTCCTCTATCTCGGTCTCTGCATACTTGGGATTCTAGATCTTATACAACCCGATCCACAAAGAAAGAGAGGGCTAAGGTGCCTTCTTCTTCCTATGTAGTCTCGCTGACAACCCTATTGAGATGTGATATGACACTTCTTGCATGATGAGCTTATCCATGGAAAACATCAGAAAAACATGCAGAGCCTTCCCCATGATGTACATCTATATGAATGTGTCGAGGGGTGAGTCATACCAATTTGCGATGTCAATCAATGCCCCCATCACTGCTTGCGACATGCAAGGTGGATCCTGCTCAAATATCGTCATCTATACTGGGGGGATGAAGTGGTATGATAGTTGTATGATAACCCTGTAGAAGCTGCATTCAGATAACAACCTGCAATAAGTGTGCAGAAAGGTTTCTGAAGGTGTCCACGCCCAACCCAAGCCTGGGAACTACTAAGGGGTAAAGACTGCATCAAGTATGTAAGCGGACATGAATAGCTTCACTTTTTTACCCTTCGACGAATGTCGGGCTTCTGCTACTTGTTCCTTCAACCTAAGAGGCAACATATCAGACCAGTTGAAAGGTCTTCTTTCGCTCGCCAACTAATCCAATATAATTTCCAAACTCTACGTGAAGGTCTTTGTGCTCTCTTGGCCATATAAGAGGCATGCAAAGATGACCAAGATATGATATACCTTCCGTAGTATCCATGTCTTGTAAACTTGGTTGGGTGTTTTCATGAACTTGGAGGACTCTTTCACCCATCTCTTCAAGATGTCTCTTGATTTTGCACTACTGCTGGGTCTAGTGAAGAGTGTATCCGTCGTGATCACCGACTGTGGAATGTGGTACATCTCATGATAGTCCTTTTCCTTGAAGGTATAAATTTTTGTCCCAATGATACTGCTCAACACCATTGTTTCTGGATCAATATCTGAGACAATCCATTGGATCATGTTTGCGCATGGAAACATGAGATACCTGGATGCAATCTGGTACAAGCTAGACTTGTGTATGTTGACATAGACCCTACAGGCTTCCAGATTCTCCTTAAACGTGCCTAAAAAGGTGTCACTGATGTTCTACCATTTCACCTTGATCTCCTTGTCTATGAAACAATTAGTGTCTTGATATATGGGCAAGCTCATAGACACTTTCTCAACTGCATCTCCACTTACACTCTCAATGGTGTCCTTTGACCCTGCTCTCTTGGAGGTCATTGTACCTATACTACTAAGAGATGGATGAACACCTGTGATACCTGGAGATATAAAAACACTCATTGCAAGAAATCTATCAGTTGAAAACCAAAAGCAACTTGAGGACGACATGCAAGACACCTAGGTTACTGACTAGAAAGATTGTGCAATTTTCACTGGGAGGATGGGAGACAGAATACAAAAAATGCGTAGAACATGGCCTTGACTATCAGTGGGCTAACTGACTACTTAAGCTGCATAGAGCATAGTCCAGTTGGGCCATATGAGAACTGAAACTGTACAATGCATAGTTTCAGTCAACAATGACTGTAACCCAGTCATCTGCATCTACACAATTTTGGGGGCCAATGGGCACTGCCTCTCAGAATTGGGTAGAGCAAGCATGGAGGCCAATGTTGGGAAAGTGCTGTGCAATTTCTGGGAGGAAGGTAGAGCCTTCACTCTCATAAATGTGAAGTGAAAGCTAAGAAAGGGAACTTCTGGGGCAAGGTAGCCGAGACCCACTGACGGACGACTGAAAACATGTAAAGGTTGAGTGCATGGTGAAGCTGAGTGAAAACAAGAGTGAACAATCATGCATGAAAACAGTGAGTGCAAGATTCGGAAAATGGGAAAACAAGTAAGTGAGAGAAGCGAGTCACCACAATGGTGACCGTAAGTGCATAAACAATGTCATGCATGGGATAGCAGTGAGGCACAATGAAAAACTTGAAACAATGCTTCTACAAGCTAATATGCATTAAAACAACAACAAGCTTCAATGAAACCAAGCAAACAACACTCACACAAACCAAAATTAAAAAAGAAATAGAAAAGAAGCAAAAGACATGAAAAGCAGACTTACCTAGAAAAAGTTGAGTTGACTCTATCAAATGCTCCTTGATATGATGTGGGATGCCATAGCTCCAAGTTCGATGTGAGGAATGAGCTCTGAAGCATCGAATAAATAGTTTTGATAAGATCAATGTTTATGACATGCATGCCAAAAATATAGGAAAAAATGATACTTGGTGGGAGGTTTCTAAAATAGCTTTTACATGTAACCCCCAGCTGTTAAAAAAGGATCCCTAAAATCTAGGGATTTTTTTTCTTTTTTGGATTTTTGTATTTTGGGAAAAAACAACACATGCATGCAAGGCAACATAGGTTAGTTCTAGAGGGAACCGATCAACTTGGGAGAACATGCAACGAATTGTAAGCCTTGGAGTGAATTTTGCGCAGTTTCTGGTTTGAGCTAGTATGGCTATCCCTCAGGCTCTGTGAAATTTCTTGACTGAAGCCTCGACCGTCAGCCAAAACTACATAAATTTTGAGAGAAATTCCAGTGATGGGCTGCTCTGTGCAATTTCTAGAGAGAAGGCTTCATCACTACTCTGCACACTTCTGAAGAGCAGCAAGCTAACTAGATTATTTCTATAATTCTGGAGAGGAAGGCTGGTTCCCCTCTAGATTTGCACAATTTTCCAAGTGATCATAACAACCAGAAAATGACCAAGTTTCAGAATGTTAGCTTGTGAGTGGGAGGCAAATAAACTAGCAGACAAAAGATGATAAACCACTAAAACTCAATTGATTCATAAGTACTTTTTATAGTTCAAGACATGTTGTTAAGGATGGTTGTTATGGAGGCTCCAAAATGAAGCTAAGGAAAAATTTTGAAGGGTGGTTGTAGCCACTTCAACAAAACCCACAACAATTCTAGGGACTAGTAGATTCTTTGATTAGTCCTTTATTTAAGATACCTTTGATTTCCTCTCCACAAAGATTTTTATATCCTCAATTCATGGGGATTTCTTTTCTTTTGCATGGTTTTCCCTCATAAGATGATTTATAAGGTAGTTCAACAAAATATATTTTCTTCTCCTAGAAAGCAATAGGATTTTTAGAGAAAACATGTTATTCAAAGTGAGATTGTAGGGGTAATATTTTTGTTTTGACCTTTGGATTCTACAGCTGGTCTTCAATCTTTTGGCTTGTTTTCATCTACTTCAGGTCTTCTATTTTTTCCTCCTTTTGTTGAAGTTCTTGAGCTTCCTACACGATTGTTGATAATCAGTGAGTAGAAACAAATGGAAAAATTACTTTTGTACCATAGCGATATCATTCATCCTTGTAATGTTAGGAATAAAAATGATGTTTATTTTCCATCACGAATATTCTCATACCCATGGGGTTCAACAACAAATAAGAATGAAGTACCAAGAATGCATGTCAGTGGAATTTTTGCAAGTACAAATTTCATATCTAGAAAGTAGTGGGAAAAACATAAAGTGGCATTTTGAAATTAACAATTTATCTCCATTGTTTTATTTACAAGGACAACTACCAAATGACTTTTTTTGTTTCAATATTGAGATGGAATAATATCTTTATGCAAGATATTCAGATTAGACCCAAAATCTATCAAATTCATAACTTTAAAGGCTTGACCCTCGAATTTTAATTTGATCAGAACATAATAATTTCGATGTTGAATGGCTAAGATTCTCTTATAATTTAACCCCTCAATGTTAATTTTTTTCAAACAAATTGATATTATGTTTTACTTCAGGGGGCACATATTCTATAGGTGGTGGTCCAAAATTTAGTAACGAAATTTGATTATGCATATTTCTAATTTCTTGCCTTGCCCAAAGGTATTTTATCTCTCTCTCTCTCTCTCTCTCTCAATTTGATTATGCATATTTCTAATTTCTTGCCTTGCCCAAAGGTATTCTCTCTCTCTCTCTCTCTCTCTCTCTCTATATGTTTTTCATTTTTTGTTTCCTTTCTATAACTTCTCTTTTTTGCATATTTATTTATTTTCCCACATCATTTATAGTTAATGGTTGTAATTTCTCATTTTTGTTATGCCTGATAAATGAAAATATTTTTCCCAAAGAAAGAACTAACAAAGATAGGCTTCTTACAAGTTGCAGATTCTGGAGATTTATTTTCTTTCACCATTGTCTTCAGGAAGGAATCTAATATTGCATCCTTCATTTCTCCTCCAAGGAGTGCTTTGATTTGTGCAAGCATCATATTTTTCCCAAAGAAAGAATTAACAAAGATAGGCTTCTTACAAGTTGCAGATTCTGGAGATTTATTTTCTTTCACCATTGTCTTCAGGAAGGAATCTAATATTGCATCCTTCATTTCTCCTCCAAGGAGTGCTTTGATTTGTGCAAGCATCTATGTGCCACCATTTATTCCTCTTTTAGCTATGCAAACCTTTAATTTTTCTCTGGGTTCAATCACTTCATAATTTGAATCTTGTGATTCTTCTTCTGTTTCAGAGCTATCATTTTTGTTTTATAGTTGCAAAATTGAAGATTTTTACAATTGTTATGATTTGTACCTCAAGTTCCACATAAATTTGATACAAATCTACAATTTTTCCACTTGATCCAAAACAGATCCAAGCTGAAGTAGAGAATCATAAAACCAAATATTTACATCTTGGTTGCATAAGAGTTGGGATTAAAGCTTTAGTAGATAGAGGAATTGATTATTATTTCCTTTGTATAGTTCACAACCTCACACTTAATAACTTCATTGGTTCCTTCATTAGTGGTATTGTTGCACCTCTATCCAATGAATTAGTTTCATTTGATTATTTTTCAAACTTCTCTATTTATTCTTTTGATGAACATTTAGGGGACATATGTAAAATCCAAATAAAAACTATTGGATTTGATATGAAGAGTCGTAGAAAAAATATTTTGATCCAAACTCAAGGTTTTTTTTTCTCCATACAAACATAATGTATCTTGCCATGCTTCATACCCCAAGTGAGGATTCACAATTCAGTACCCTTGTGCTTATAGAAATTCTAAAACAAAACATGAAACATCAAACAATTAAATGGGAAAACCTTTCTTTTCCATCCCATTGGGTCATTGATGTGCCCAAATCTCTTAAGAAACAAAACATTACCTTTGCTAACATCAAAGAATCTACTTATATAATTTATTTTTCTCAACCTTATTGCACATTTTCTTGTTTACATCCTTCACTGTTACAGTTATTCCAATCCCTTAGCCTTGTTCCTTATTATGTCAAATGTAAAAAATGCCCAAAACCTATTTTCCTTCAAATTTTAGTCACACAACATGGTGAGTCTTTTGTACAATTTTCCCTTGATTTACCAAACCACCAATATCATAATCCACACACAAATATGCCCCCAGTTTCAATAGAAAAATAATCCAGTCCTCATCTAGAATCCTCATACATGGCTGATATTGACTTTCCACATGATAGTCACATTTTGATGGCGCACTCAATCCTAGAGCTAGAAACAAAATATGCTAGGCTTAAAGAAATATTCAGTTATTCTTGTTTTCTATTTCGATAATCCACTCTTGTCCATCATAAAAAAAAAACCATCTATTCTAGAAATGTACAAGTTCCTATCTCTCATGAAAGGTTGTTGTATATGGCAACTAAATGGTGATTGGATGAAGAAAATGTTAAATTAGGATTTGTTTGCTCACCCATAAACTATAAAATTTAATACTACAACTCCAAACATAGAGAAAAAGGATTTTCCTGATAAATGGCAGACATACTTGGAAAAATGATTATTGGATTTATTTCTATGAATGTAGGATCAAAGATTTAAAACAATCTATCAGAATGTTGGAGACAAAAGTGTCAAATCCTAGACATAAATGGAAAAGTATAGATGGAAAAGGAGTAAAATGTATTTCTACTTTTCCCACCCTTTCAAGGCATAGTCCTAGAAGAAGACCAAAAATAATCTAGCATTATCCCATTAGTCCTGGAAAATAATGAGCATCAATTAACTAATGTAGAAAAAAAGTTACAATGTGTCAGAACAATTAAATTGGATAAACATAGCTCTAGCAGGGATGGTTGCACACACTTTTGTTACTAATGTTTATGCAAGAAAGTGTCATATTGATACTCTTAACGTGTCTATAAATGAAATTACTACATCTATAAATACTTTGAATGAAAAGGAAGCAAGTGTCAAAGAAAGTTTGTAAGCGACCAAAGGTTTGGTGATTGAAGAAAATGATGTTGCTTCTAAAAACCATGAAGAATTAATAGAAGGTCTTGAGGGAGCCTTCTTAAGATTAGAAAAATAAATTAAAGAGGGATATCATTGGAAAATCCCTAACAAAACCCTTCCCTTTACTCATATTTTCCCGCAACCTATCACAATGGTTAGTTCACTTGTCTTTATTCTAGAAGGATTTACAATGATAAAAACATTCCCACTGCATTTTCCCGTTGAAAAATATGAGTCCTCATTATAAGAAGAAAAACACCATCTGTTAGTCGCTAAAATATAGTCTTCTTCACATGCCTTAGTAACCAAATTAATAGCCTCTTTCGTGGAATATGTTTAGACCTTCATCTCGAGACCTTTATCGGAAAGGAAAACTTCGAGAGCTTCAATCCATTGCACATGAGTGGCATTATGTGTGGAACATATATGGAATGTATGCAGGACAATTCATAAAATTCATTGATATAATGTATCTTTCCTACAAAAATATGTGCATTAAGGGGAAGTTAGAAGTGGAAGCATGCAGATCAATTATTTAATGTTTTACTGGTACTGGTGCGAAATAAAGTGATCTCAAGCACTAGTTTCTAAAATGGAAAAAGAAAAGTTAAAAAATGAAAATGGAGATATAATATATCATAAAAATTTTATTCCTTAGAGAAACATGATAGGTTCTCTAACCACAATGATTTTAAAACATTGGCATGGAACAAAGCATGAAATAGTTGAAAAATGCGATTTGATTTTAATGACCATGAAATATAAGAATATCTCTTGTTGTGATGACTTCCATATAGAGAGGACACAAAGAATTTATGAATTTAAATCATTTTCTTTGGAAGCATGTTTATCTAGTTTCTATCCCCAACAAGTTTGTAGAATATCTCAAAGCTCAATAGGTCTTTAAATAAGCTTATGAACTCTACACATGGGGAGAAATATATTCTATTTTCACGAATTCCCTTGTAAGTCTTTGTATAAATATGGAAGTAGGTTATTCTATCCAAAATATGTCCACGCTTCTTGATAGTAAGTCCATTTGTGAAAAATATGTATTGAGTATTGAATACCTTATCACAAGATGAAAGAAAGAAAAAATTGTTTTGAAAAAAATCAGAAAATAAAGGTATAACAAATCAAAACCCCAATTCCAAAACTTTCTTTTGTTTAAATCTTGGCATTAAATTAATCAATAGAGGAATTTCATAGGATATTTCCACATTCTATTGGTCTTCCTGATGGGAAACCAAACTAGTAGCAGAATTTTATGATATTGAAGTTTTTTTTGTTTAAATCTTGGTATTAAATTAATCAATAGAGGCATTTCATAGGAGAGTTCCACATGCTACTCGTCTTCCTAATGGGAAACCAAACTAGTAGCACAATTTTATGATATTGAAGTTGTAAAGACCTCTCTTAACTAGTTTGTCAAACAAAAAATATAGATTCCCAAAAAGAACAAACTGCACCCAAATAAAAAATGCATAGTTGATACATATGTCCACAAAATCTCACAAGGTAAAACTGATAGAAGTCATAAACTACAAGAAATGAGGGAGCTACTATTAATCTGTACTTAGTTTAGAGTTTTGTCACGTGGCAACTTGGGAGGGCATAAATCTCATCACCAAACAAGATACCTAAATACTAGACTTGAAAGCTACACTTCCCCAACCCACAAGCACTAAAGTCATTCTTCCACAAGAGCAAACTGTGTGAGCACCTTTACTCTGGAACCTAAATTTGAAAACATGGCAGATTGATCCCTTGTAATTACACCCAAAATAAAATAAATTAGGGGGATACCTCTCTTGACTGCAATTGCTTACTTGAGGGAACCCATATTGCCACATTTGAAAATTTCCACCCACCAGCAATAGAAAACCCCTAAGAGATCGATAATCAAATGGGCTTTGTAGCATATAGTGGGTTATATTGTTTTATGAGATGAAAAAAGAAAAATAATTCTTGGAGAGAAATAAACCATAAGGGAGAGACTGACCTACCAACTTGAGCCTCAAAGAAACCAAGCCAATAGGGTATGGAATGTTAGACTACAGTGACACCTTCGAAAATAATCGATTACACCTAGTGATGGTCCAACAGAATTATGTATGCAAACAATGAAGAAGGACAACATGGTGATATAGATAAAGCATTGCGAGAGGCCTGGGAAGGAAGACAATACTGCTCCAAGGAAACTTAGGCATAATTAAATATGGGAGCTACCTTACAATGATCTTGTCCTTTACCATCGATTCTAAGAGCCTTCCTGAGTAATAATTTGAAGCCATCATTTACCTACACGATGTGGTAGAACAATCATACCTACACACTAAATTCATTAATTTCATTCCCATGTGAGAATTTATCAGTGAGTATCTACTCTCAAGAGGAAACAATCGAGTGGCCAGGTGCCTGGCCAAATCATGCCATTACATAATTGTCATGATGTTTGGCTTGCATGAGCACCCATCGCAGGGGACTCATTTCCAAAAGATTTATTCTTAGAAGAAATGAAAATATTATCCAAAGACCCATTATTACTCTCTAGATGATATCAAGCTAAAAACATTCAAACAACAAGAAAAATAATCAATTGTTTGTTAGTTATGTGGGAAAATTGAAAATTTAAATGTAGACAATATATGTCCATGGGGATAAGCATCAAAGAAATTAGGAGGAAAGACTTTTAAACAAAGAGTACATAAAGTGAGAGAGAGAGAGAGCATAGAGCTCAAGGAAAATGGTACCACAACATTGCAACATATGTGTATCAAACAATCATGATGAAAATCATTGTCCACATCATCCCTTTCATATAAAAAGAGAATAAATCCATGTATTAAATAAAGGATATTGTACATCAAACCCTAGTACTTATGAATTTGAATATGATTTTGAAGATGTTTTAGAATTGGAGCAATAAATATTATTTATTGAATATCATTGTAGTTGTAAAAATCCTCAATTTTGCAACTTTCAAAGAAAAAATGATATCTCCAAAATAGGAGAAGAATCAAAATATTCAGATTATGAAGAGATTGGACCTAGAGAAAAATTAAAGGTTTGCAAGGCTTAGTGAGGATATGATGGCATAGATGCTTACACAAACCAAAGGACTTCTTGAAGGATAAATGAAAGATACATTATTATATTCCTTCCTAATGACAATGATGAAAGCACATAAGTCTCTAGAATTTGCAACTAGGAAGAAGCCTATCTTCGTTGTTTCTTATACCAAGTCATTTATTGGGCATAATATAAATGAGAAATTAAAACCATTAAATATAAATGATTTTGTTGAAAATGGCAATAAGAAATGCTAAAAATAGCATTGCTATAAATAGCATTTCAGGTACCAGTGTTGGACATAGCAACAAGGAATGAAAAAATGGAAGTGCTAAAAATAACATTGCTATAAATAGCATTTCGAGATACATTCCAATTTTAGTTAGTCCCTGAACTAAAATTGAAAAGTAAAATTCGAATTTGATTTTAATAGCTGTTTGTAAAATAATTAATTAATTAATCTTGAGTTAATTAGTTGTAGAAAATCAAACATGAAGTCTATGTGAGGACATGCAACAATTATCCCATTGATTGAGGAAGTTATCCCTTAATTAAGGAGATAATGATGAGTTTTATTTGAGTTGTAATTAGTTAGGTCAGTTAACTGAGTTAAGTCCAATTAAAGTAGTTCCAAATAGTTGGAGGAACTAATTGTGAGTTCAGTCAGTTAATGCATGCATGCATGTAACTGCTGCACTTCAGATAACTGAATATTCTCTCATAAATAACTCATGCATGTCAGTTCAGTCAGAGACCCAGTTGAGATCAGAGGATGGGATAGTGTACTATCAGTTGGAGGAATTTTCCTATATAGGAAACTCATCCATGCAGAAGGACTTATCTCCTTCAGGATTGCACAGTTATTTTAGAGGTCAGTGTTGTGTGCGAGGTGAGAATCACACGGGTTGCAGTTGGAGGACCCAAGATAAAATGCGCAAGGAAATAGGAGGCTTGGAGGGAAGAGGAGAAGGCTTGTGGGAAGCCTTTGACTGTTTATCAGTAGCATTGAGGGATTGTACTGAGAGATGGATAGGTTGTG
This sequence comes from Pinus tabuliformis, assembly GCA_031772625.1. Classification (NCBI taxonomy): domain Eukaryota; kingdom Viridiplantae; phylum Streptophyta; class Pinopsida; order Pinales; family Pinaceae; genus Pinus; species Pinus tabuliformis. The sequence goes on along the minus strand of CM062819.1, from coordinate 1,823,289,531 downwards.
AGCTAAAGCTTTGTGTAATCTTGAGATATTTCTACTTGTATGATAATACAGAGATTGGGGTTTTTAGCTGAGGCTTTCCCCAGATTATTCTTCTGTGTTTCATGTGTGATTGAATCTTCTTCTATGTTATATGTGTTCTATTTGATATTGCTCAAAATCAATTAAGCTTCTACAAGTTTGACTGTAGAAGTAGATTAAGTATTTTTCTTTAGTACATTGCATAATCAATTTAATCTATGGTGAAATTTCTACAGATTTTGGAAAAGAAATAAATAGCTAAAAAGAGAATTTGCAGAACTGAAACAAAAAATGAAAAGAATAGAGGAACAAGTTAAAGAAAAGCATAGATATAGAACAAACCTTTGGGAAAAACATAAAATTAGAAAGATGTAGAATCAAATTCAGTTACTAAATTTTGGACCACCTCCTCAAAAAGATGTGCCCCTAGAAGAAACTCCTATTTCAATTTGTTAGAAACAAATAACAAATCATATTGAGGGGTTAAGTTCTCTGAGAATATTAACCATTCAACATCAAAAGTATCATGTTGTTTTGATCAAATAAAAAATTTAAGGTCAATTCTTTAACCTTAATATTTTGATAGATTTTGGGTCTGATTTTAGTATCTTGGATAAAGATATTATTCCATCTAAATATTAGAATAAAAGAAGTAAATGTTTGGTTGCTAGACTTGGAAACAAAACAATGAATTTGAACTATGAAGTTTTGAAAACTACTTTATGTTTTGACCATTAATGTCTAGATATGAAATTTATACTTATAAAAATATTGCTGGCATGCATTCTTGGTACTCCCTTCTTACCTACTATTGAACTCCATGGGTTTGAAAACATGCCTGATGGAAACCCAACATACTTAATTCTAACATTAGAGGGATGAATGATATTGGTTTTGGTACCAAAGTAATTTTTAGATTTGTTTCTATTCAACAATTATCAACAATGGTGTAGGTAGCTCAATTGCTTCAAAAAAGGAGAGATAGATAGAAGAACTGAATTATATGAAAACCAACGAAAAAATTGAAGACTGGCTATAGAATCCATAGGTCAAAGGCAAAATACTACACCTACAAGCTCAATTTGAACAATAGGTTTTCCCTGAAAATCATATTGCTTTCTGGAATAAGGGAAAATACTTTGTTTAATTTCATTATAAACCATCTTATATATCCAAACCATGCAAAATCAAAACAATTCCCATGATTGAAAAATATAAAAAGCTCCGCGAAGAGGAAATCAAAATTCTTTTAAAGAAAGGACTAATCAGAGAATCTACTAGTCCCTGTAGTTGTTATGGATTCTATGTCAACAAACATTCCAATCAAGTCAGAGGAGTTCCAACACTAGCCATAAACTACAAACATTTGAATTAAGTTATTGTTGATGACACATATTATGTTCCCCACAAATCTATTCTAGTCAATAGGAATGTAGGAGAAAATATATTTTCTAAGTTTGATCTTATGTCTAGATTGTGGCATGTGGCCAACGAGGAAAAAGACAAATTCAAAACAACATTTAGTGCACCTAAAGTGTGCAATGAGTGGAATTTCATGCCTTTTAGATTGTAAAATGCCCCAAAAATATTGCAAAGGGTTATGGATAATGTCATTAAACCATATTTTGACTCAGTCATAGTGTACAACAATGATGTCCATGTATTTTAAAATTTAGTAGATCAACATTTCATACATCTAAATAAGTTCTCGCCGATAATAAAGGATGATGGATTGGTTGTCTCGAAAAAGAAGATGGAATAATTAAAAACCTCGGTCAAGTTTCTTGGTCATAAAATCTTAAATGGACAATTGATACTACAACATGCTGGAGAATTCACTGACAATTTCCTTAACAAGAGCACAGACAAAACACAAATCTAAAAATTTCTAGGTAGTCTAAACTATGTGGGCCACTTCTACAAGGACCATGCTAATGATAGAAATAATTTAAATGATAGGCTCAAAAACGATCCTCCTCCATGGACTCTAGTACATACCAAAGTGTCGTAACACATCAAAACAAAGGTAAAAACACTTCCAATTTTACATGTTGTAGATGATGGTTTACCCAAACTTGTGGAAAGATATGCAAGAAATATTGCATGGGGAGTAGTACTAAAACATGTGCGAAATAAAAATGCTAAACCTAAATAAGAAATCACCTAGTTTGTTTCAAGAACATCAGAAGATGCATAAAACAATTATTCTGCATTTGACAAACAGATTAAAGTTGCTCTGAATGCAATATATATGTTTCAAATATTAGATCAATATTAGAGCAATGTAACACATAAAAAGAAGAAGGTAAAAACACTTTAATTTTTACATGTTGTAGATGACGACTTACCCAAAATTGTGAAAATAGATGCAAGCAATATTCGATGGGGAGCAATACTAAAACATGTGAGAAATAAAAATGCTAAACCTACAGAATAAATCATCCAATTTTCTTCAGGAACATGAGAAGATGTAGAAAATAATTATTTTTCAATTGATAAAGAGATTAAATATGCTATGAATACAATAAATAAGTTTGAAATATATCTGATCAATAAAAATTTCTTGGTAAGAACAATTTTTGTAGCTATGAACAAAATCTTGGATAAATAAATTAAAAAGGTTGGTGAAGCAAAGTTTGTTGGGTTGCAAGATTTATTCTCAAAAATTATGTTCAATATTGTACATTTAAAACAAATGAAAAATTTCATCCCTAACTTTAAAATTAGAGAACATCTACAACCAAGTGAAATTCATCAAGTGAGTGTGCCAACTTTTTAAGTGAGCATGGAAAGAAAGAGAAATTATCAAGCAAGAATATTTTAGAAACCAACCACTGCATGGTAATTGTTACTGAATGGAGAGAAAACTATAATCAATTAAGAGAAGGCTCTTATGATATGAGTTGGTAGAGATACAAAGCCAACTAGAGGCCCTTGTGTCCATTACACATCACACAAGTACTAGATATTAATCTTCAACCTTCCTTCACACTAATAAATTTGGTACCTGAAATTGAGATAAGGCCCGCATCCACTGTGACTATACCAGAAATGATCTATGGAAGATATTCAAGGAAATATTTTTAAGCAAGCAATGATATCACATATATTTTTTGATATGTCAATCTAATCTAGAAACATTTCAGTGAGCAACAAAGAATTGAACATTAATACTTCAGTATAAACTGGGCAAGATCACATTCCCTATGGCCCCAAAGGAATCCTACTATGAAAATTTCCCTTAATAGATTATGATTATAGATAGTATAAATAACTATGGTGGGATTTCCTATGGAAAGAGAATGAACCAACACACACTTTACATTATTAAATTTTAGATCGGTCTTTATCTCTTCTCAAGATTTTCTACTCGAGTAATTGATTGATTGTGGAACAATTTTGACATCATTAGAAGCACAGTGGACCCAAACAACATATCCTAAGAGTATGAGGCTCTTAGAGTACCGCTATATGAAATTCATGATCTTCGTGAACGTGAGGCCATGGATGAAAAAAATATGTTATGGGCATTCATTGCCCATCATTACTAGTGGCTTGTAAAAACCAAAATATCAGTATAGATGTTGCAGGATCGACCACTTTCTTTTCAATAAATATATTAGAAAATGTAGGAAACAGGAAATTACATGAGAATATTTCTAGGTATATCTATGGAATATGATTAAGAAAATAAATCCTTCTCATACTATGAATGAATATATGGAGGTATCTATCCTTGAATAAATATTTGATTAGATTTTCTTTCAACCACTTTCTGGATGAATCTTTGAAACTCGAAGCACTTCTCTGACTTTTGGTGAAGTTTGACCCATATTTCAGAGATTCTACAAAAAAGTGTCTAGATATGTAATGTTTAGTTATCATAACTTTTTTAGTCCTTCATGTCCTGAAGAGATGCCCTTTGTATTTGAAATTTATTATAAATAAGGAGCTCTTCCTGATTTAAGGGAACCAAAAGTCTTAGAGTTCGTTTCGCGAGCTCGCTTTTGTTTGAGCTCTGTGTTTTTCTATATTTAAAGGTATGTTTGAGTTTGATAAGATTGCAGAGGTATATGAGAGTGTATCTGTGAACCTAAAGTGGCAGAAATCATGCTATAACTATAAGTTGTGTGTCTGTAAACATTGCCAATATTATATTTGAAGTTTTCTTGTGAAGTCTGTAAACATTTCCAAGTTCGTCTCTATTTAATAATAATAATTTATGTTATGATCTTATTAGTGCTTGTCACTCTATTTCTGTGTGAAATTCATACGAGGTTCATGTAAATTTCACTTAGGATTCTAGAGTGCCATAGATCCTCAATTATTCCAGTTAAGGAAGGATGCCACTGAAGGGAGTTTGGAGGTGAAGGCATTGAATCTTTCTAAGGTTGTAGGAGTTTCTGTAAGAAAGCGATTTTGTGTATTAATAATAATTTATGTTATGATCTTATTACTACTTGTCACTCTATTTCCTTGTGAAATTCATACAAGGTTCATCTAAAGTTCACATAGGATTCTAGAGTGCCATAGATCTTCAATTATTCCAGTTAAGGAAGGATGCCACTGAAAGGAGTTTGGAGGTGAAGGCATTGAATCTTTCTAAAGGTTGTAGGAGTTTATGTAAGAAAGCAATTTTTTGGATTAAGCAAGCCTCATCCTCGTTAAGGGAAGCCTTGGAGGTGAAGGCATTGAATCTTTCTAAAGGTTGTAGGAGTTTATGTAAGAAAGCTATTTTGTGGATTAAGCAAGCCTCATCCTTGTTAAGGGAAGCCTCCGCACAATATGTAGATTTATTTATTTAGATGCAGATAACATGGGACATTGGAAATGAAAATAAAACCCTAAACATGATCGTAAATTACAAGCCTTATTACTTAGAGAAACAATGATGTTCAAAATCCAACCAAATGCATTGGCAATATTGAAGAAATACATAGTTGAAACTTGAAAGGGTTCTCATTCCCTACACATGTAACTCTATGATCAATGTTTAAATTTGATGGGTATTTGTTTTTTTATGAAAGGATTTCGATGAGATGAATTGGCAATATCGAAGAAATACATAGTTAAAACTTGAAAGGGTTCTCATTCCCTACACATGTAACTCTATGATCAGTGTTTGAATTTGATGGGTATTTGTTTCTGTATGAAAGGATTCTCATTCCCTGCACATGTAACTCTTTGATCAATGATTAAATTTGACCATATGTTTTTGTATTTCACTTTTTTAACCATTATTTACTACCATTTAAAAAAAAAATCATCATTAATGGCACTCAACTAATTTTTTAAAACATATATTTCATGGGTATATTTAAAATTTACCCCTCTTTAGAAAGGCATAAAACACACATATACATACACCACTTTAATTCCATATAAATAGTATTTTTAACTCTTAAAATTGGATAGTTAACATGAAAATCTTTTAGATAATAAAATATTTTAATATTAAAGTTTGACGTTTTCATAATAGAATAAGGAATTTCCATTTTTCTATACATAACAAGAAGATTTTTCCATAATTTTTTTTCACTTACTGGTTCACGGATACCCGGTTCAGTGGGTAGCCGCTACGTCCAGGGTTTTAAACACTGAGTGGACGCCACCCGAAGGGCATCAACACCCCTCGGCCTATTTACTGACCTAACCCCAAGAGCTTTCGGGATTCGACCCTGTGACCTCCCATTGGCGAGGCACTTGATTTGACCGATTGAGCTAACTCTTGGGGCTAAGATTTTTCCATAATTAATAATATAAATTTTGATTTTTTGATAACTAACTACGCATTCAAACTTTATGGAAAACTATAAATCCCATATGACTATTCAATTGAAGTGTAATCAAGTTCTATATATTTGAATCTGTTTAAGAAAATAAATTTGTCTTGTAATATGAATGAATATGTGGAGAGTCTATCCTTTAGAATAAATATTTGATTACATTTGATCTTAGTCAATTTTTTGATGAATCTTTGAAACTTGGAGCACTTCTTCGACTTTGGTGCGATTTAACCCACATTTCAAAGAATCTGCGGAAAAGGGGCTAGATATGCAATATCTGACAAAACCATGTAGATATTTTCCAAAATACAACTAAGTAATAGCAAGTCTATACTATTTCTAAGCTTATGTTCAACCTTTAAAGTGAATTGTTGCTTACTGTGGCTATTTCCAGAGAAATCCTGCATAATAAACTAAAGATAAGATAATATCTCTAATTTTCCTGCTAGAAAATTTGAATTGCCTGCAAGAAATGTGCATTCCAATCTAGAATTGGTTTACTGACTGTTTGAAATCTATTGTTTCCATGCATTCTGGTGGGTACATTCCAATCTATAATTGGAAATAATCTGATGCAGGAGAATCCAGCTTAGGGAGGTCATGGCTGGGAGTTTGTCTCTTCTAACAGTTTGAGTTTCGTTAGTTTTCATTTTCATTTACATTTCTAGGAATGGTTGTCTTAGCCACTGTTAGTGTTTGCTTACGTTTTCTTTTTACTTTTTTAGTTTTATTTAAAATTTTCTTTTAGTTTACAAATCAAGAAAAGACAGTTATTCAGAAACAACTTAATGTAACTACTGGCAGTTTGATAACTGTCCAGTGTTCTCTACAAAATGAAAAAAGGAAACAACTATTGTAATCTTTTGACCATCATAGAACTGAATGAAGAAAATGCATAGAATCATTTTGAAGAACAAACACATCTAAATCCATTCATATTACATGTTTAGCATCTTTTCTACAAAATACAATTAAATTCATTTTCTTTTCCATAAGCATAATGATGACAGACAGTTAACAGTAAGCACCGAAGCGAGGAGAGTCCCCAAACAAGTTAGCAACATAACAGAGCAAGCTTACAGGAGAAACGAGAGAGCCACTTTCGAAAGAACACCCAAGAGAACAAAGCTACAGGTATAGAATTGAACTCAAATAATTTTCCTTTGTGAATTTTTATCAACCGAAAATCACTGTATAAATATATATGTAAATATGTCAAAGTCGAACATCCACAGTTCACTATTCAGAGACAGTGAATAAAACAGAGTTGACAATATCAAAAACCACTGTGAGGTCATCACAAGACCGTATCATTACAACCATAATTACAATAGCAGAGCCATAAATATACAGTGAAACTACAGGCACAGTGAGGCCAAGAAACTGCAGAGCCGAAACCAAACTACGACAACAGACTCATAAACCCTACGAACAACAAAACCCTCAAACAGACAAGCAGAGAACTTTCAAGGAGTGACCCTACCCAGTTCGAGCATAGGAGTCAGGGTGTGAGGTCCACAAACGAAGCCCGATTGCGCATCTGCATGGCCAACAAGCAGGCCATCAACAAACAGTGAAATGAAGCCATAGACAAAGGGTTGAAAACAAAGGAAAGGGCCAACAGAACCTACTTGAGAGAGCCAAGCCTATGCGAACCAGAGGAGAGAAACCAGGAGCAAAGGTTACGGCCACAGAGTGCTCACTACCCACAAGGAGCAAGAGCTGTCAGTGCTAGAAGAAAACGAGGAGAAAAAAACCAGTATGGAGAGTTAACATACCTCTAATTAATTGTTGAATGAGAGCCGAGAGTTGAGCCACTCCACAACCGCAACCTGTGGCAAGAACCAAGCAAACAATCAAACAGAGGAGCAAGTGCATCGAAACCAACAACATATAATAGAAGTCTACAGGTGAAAATGTAACCAGAGCTGAGCCAAATAGAAACCAGAGACCAAGACCAAGGGTTCTAGACCTAGAGCCGAGAAAACGAGCACAGAACACACAACATTGACAGCATACGCAGGAGGAGACCCTCATAGAAAGGCATGTCCAAGCACGATGAAGCTAAACCACTGTAAAACAACCAGAGCCAAAACCTTTTGTTTCACAGAAGAGTAGAGCAAAACGAACCAGAGACCTCACCCCACAAATAGCAAAGTGAAACAATAGTGAAATGAATCGACTGAGGGTTTCGAGGGTTTGGTAAGAGGCGGGAAGGAATGAGCCCCAAGGCTAGGACACCTATCCTCAAATCATTAACACCAAGGTATAGTGCCATTAAGTCAACCAGCTACGCAAACAATCAACGGTTAATTATTCATACGGAACTGTAAAGGGCTGGTCCCATCAAATTTTGGTATCAGAGTAGGTTCAGGTAACTGTTTTTCTTTATAAAATGGAAGATGGAAGAAGAGTTCATGGAAAATCTATTCAAAGATTAGTAGATGAAGGATTGAGGGAAGAGATTAGGATCCTGAATGCCCATTTGGCGGAAGTAGAAACAGGAAGGAGAAGGGATCTGGAAGTAGGGGATGACAGTGATGAAGAAGCTGTAGTTACGACAGATGGATCAGATGAAGAAGGACCTGAAATCAAATTGTTAAGGTTAGTTTTGTTGGCTAGCAGTAAGCCAAAGCCTAAAATTTCAAACTATGATGGTAGTTTGTCCACAGAAGTGTTGTTGGACTGGATTAGTGAGTTAGACAAATATTTTGAATGTGAGGAGGTTAACGAAGATATGAGAGTTAAATTCATTGCCACCAAGCTGAAAGGACACGTGGCCTTATGGTGGGACAGTGTCCAAGCAGAAAGGAGAATATTGAATAAGTTACCCATTAACAAGTGGACCAGAATGGTCGCCAAGATGAAGGGTAAGTTTTTCCCAAATATTACCAAATTGCTCTATATCGGCAAGTGCAGAATTTGAAGTAGAGAGGAATGACGATGAAAGAATATACTGAAGAATTCTATCGGGTGAATTTGAGAGCTGGTTATACTGAAGACACCCCAGAGAAGACAAAAAGGTTTTTGAATGGCCTAAGGCTGGAGATATTGGACGAGATATGTATTCTTTCTCTAGAAACCATAGAGGAAGCATACCAGAGTGCCTTAAAGGCAAAATAAAAGATCGCAAGAAAATAAAATGCCAGGAGAGGACGAGGAACTGGCAGAGGGAAAGGACAATCCTTTGGTAGAGGAAGAACTGCCAACAACAGTGAAGAGGGCAATAGTTCAAAGACCTCAAGGACAACAGAAAAGGAAGGTAGCATTAGGGGAGGAAGACCATACCAGAGAGGAAGGGGAAATGGCAGGAGCAGAGGAGCTGCCTACCAGTGTTACAAGTGCCACAAGTGGGGGCACAGGTCCTTTGTGTGTCCTGAAGGAGAATAGGCTGGTCAAATAGGAGCATATGTTGCTCAGACAAAGGAAGTAGAGGCACCGCCTCAAGATGTAGAAAATGTACCGGAGACAGGAGAGGCCTTAGTCTTGAATAAGGTACTGCTGAAACCAACAAAGGAAATAGCTAAACAAACCCAAAGAAAGGCATTATTCTGAACTGTGTGCAAGTCACATGGCAAATGCTGCAAACTGATTATAGACAGTGGAAGCACTGATAATCTGGTTGCAATAGAGATGGTGGAGAAATTTGGTTTGAAAAGGTTGAAGCACCCAACTCCATATAAGGTGTCTTGGTTACATAAGGGTCACCAATTGCTAGTTGATGAGCAGTGTGAGGTGGAGTTCCATATTGGCAAGTATAGGGACAAAGTGATTTGTGACGTCATGCCCATGGACGTGTGTCATATTCTGCTATGTAGACCATGGCAGTATGATCAAAAAGTTGTTCATGAAAGGAAAACAAACTGTTACAAGTTTGTCAAGGATGGGATTAAGCGTACGCTAATACCCATCAAGGAAGAAGAAACAACATAGACTAGTGGGACAAAAGTACTGCTGATGGGTGGAAAATAATTTCTAAAACAGATTGAAGATGATGATGTAAAGTATGTTTTTATAAGGAGACTGACAACAGTGCTGTTGCACACTGAAATTTCTGACTTACCTGAAGAAATCTAGGAAATGTTGCAGGAATTCATCAACATTGTGGTGGATGATTTACTGGATAAATTACCACCAAAGCGAAGTATCAGTCATCACATAGATTTCATCGCTGGAGCTAGTTTACTGAATAAAGCTGAAGGACAACGAAGAGATTAGGAAGCAGGTACAGGAATTGTTGGACAAAGGCTTGATACGGGAAAGTTTAAGTCCCTGTGCAGTTCCGACAGTTTTAGCTCACATGAAAGTAGGCGAGTGGCAGATGTGTACAAATTCACGAGAAATAAACAAAATTACGATCAGATACAAGTTTCCATTGCCACAAATTCATGACATGATGGACTGCTTGAGTGGGGCAGCATATTTTTCGAAGATAGATCTGAAGAGTGGATACCACTAGATTAGAATCAGAGAAGGGGACGAATGGAAAACAACTTTCAAAACTAATGAAGGGCTATATGAATGGATGGTGATGCCATTTGGCTTGAGTAACGCCCCTAGTACTTTCATGCACCTAATGAATGAGATGTTGAAGGAGTTCATTGGGAAATTTGTGATTGTGTATCTTGACGATATATTGATTTTCAACAAGACCAAGGAAGAACATTTTTGACATGTTTGATATGTTCTAGAAAAGTTGCAGCAAAACAAGTTGTTGATAAATTTAAAAAAATGTACTTTCTTTCAGAAGGAGTTAGACAATCTGGGTTTTGTGGTTACAGAAAATGAGCTAAAAATGGATCGAGAAAAAGTTGCAGCTATACTTAGCTCGCCATCCCCTAAGAGTTTGTTTGAAGTTCAGAGTTTTCATGGGTTGGAAAGTTTCTATCACAAGTTTATAAATAATTTTAGTGGAATTTGCGCACCTATGTTGGATACAATCAAAAAGGCAAGTCAAACTTTTCAGTGGACTAAAGCTGCAGAGACGAGCTTCCATATATTGAAGAAGAAGATCACTGAGAGGCCAATTTTGAGGTTGGTTGATTTCAACAAACTTTTCCAAGTTCGTTGTGATGCCAATGGTATAGCCATTGGAGCCGTACTTAGCCAGGAAGACAAACCAGTAGCCTATTTCAGCAAAAAACTAAATGAAAGCAGGAAAAAGTATACATCTTATGACAAGGAGTTTTATGTCGTCGTCCAAGCTTTCAAGCATTGGAGGCATTATCTATTGGGTAATGAGTTTGTCTTTTTTTATGATAATTCTACATTACAGTATGTTATGCAGCAACATAAGCTGAATCACATACATGCCAAATGGGTAGAGTACTTACAGAGATTTACATTCGTATTGAAGCATATCAATGGTCAAGCGAACAAGGTAGCAGATGCACTAAGCAGAAGAGTTCTACTCTTGCAGGAGAGCATGATACAAGTGTTGGGATTTGAACACCTGAAGGACTTGTATCAAATAGATGCAGATTTCAAGGAGGCTTATGAAGCTTGCCAGAATCCTTTATTAAGGAACAATAGTCCATGGTTGGAATAGGACTTGCAGGAGGAGTTGTTATTCAAGGGAGGATAGCTGTGTGTTCTAGAATGTTCGATGAGGGAGAACATCATTCGGGAAAAACATAATGGAGGTCTAGCTAGACATTTCAACATTGATAAGACCTTGGATTAGCTCAGTCATTTCTATTACCAACCGAAGATGCAAAGATATGTGCAGCAGTATGTGACCAGGTGTAAGATATGTCAGTTGGCGAAAGGGCACAGTCAGAACACGAGGTTGTATACACCCTTGCCTATTCCAAACAGACCGTGGGATTTAGTCAGTCCGGACTTTGTCCTGGGTCTGCTCAAAACACAGCGGGGTTTTGATTCCATCATGATGGTGGTGGAATGATTCTCGAAGATGGCACACTTCATCCCTTGTAGAAAAACCAGTGACGCTACCCATGTAGCACACTTGTTTTTCACTGAAGTCATCAGACTGCACGGCTTACCCAAGTCCATTATTTCCAATAGGGATGTGAAATTCACAAGGCATTTCTCGCACACCTTGTGGAAAAAGTTGGACACGAAGTTAAATTTCATCTTCACTTATCACCCATAGACTGATGGGCAGATGGAGGTACTGAACATAATCTTAGGAAACCTACTGCGGATTCTAGTAGGAGAAAATTCACGAATGTGGGATCGTGTACTTGCTCAAGTGGAATTTGCTTACAACGATTCACCGAATCGAAGCACAGGAAATAGTCCTTTTCAGATTTTGTATGGAATGCATCCCCGAGGAGTGCATGAGCTACGAGATTTGGGACAGTTAGAAAGAAGAAGTGCTGACGGGGAAGACTTTGCAAGAGCAATTAATGACCTACATGAGCAGGTGAAGACAAAATTACAGGACAACAGTCAAAGGTACAAATAAAAAGAAGATCTGAAGTGACGAGAGGTACAATTTAATGTAGGGGATCAGGTTCTAGTGCATCTACGCAAAGAAAGATTTCCTAAGGGCGAATACAATAAGCTGAAATTCAAAAAAAATGGACCTTGTAAAATTCTGCGTAAATTTTCTGCAAATGCCTATGAGCTACAATTGCCTCCAGGTATACGAATATCGCCCATCTTTAATGTGGCAGATTTATTCCCATACACTGCCAGTACAGAGAGGACAGTTCGGCACAGCCAAAGTGGGATACCCAGGGAGAGAGTAGTTCGTGGATGAGACAAATGCCCTCAGCTCAGCTACTTGAAATCGAAGGAATCCTCGATACACAGATGGCCAGGTGGACTCAGAGAAAGGAGTACCTATAGTACCTTATCAAGTGGAAGAACCGCCCTATTGAGGACAGTTCGTGGCTTGATGCAGGATAGATACAATGTACAGGGTATTCTATCAAGGAGCTCATGGACCGAAGCCATGAATTTTCACCTACCCCGGGAGCCTGATGCAGGAACATCCAACTCAGGGAGGTCATGGCTGGGAGTTTGTCTCTTCTAACAATTTGAGTTTCGTTAGTTTTCATTTTCATTTACATTTCTAGGAATGGCTATCTTAGCCACTGTTAGTGTTTTCTTACGTGTTATTTTTACTTTGTTAGTTTTATTTTAAATTTTCTTTTAGTTTACAAATCAAGAAAAGACAGTGATTCAAAAACAACTTAATCTAACTAATGGCACTTTGATAAATGTCTAGTGTTCTCTAAAAAATGAAAAAAGGAAATGACTATTGTAATCTTTTGACCATCATAGAACTGAATGAAGAAAATGCACAAAATCATTCTAAAGAACAAACACATCTGAATCCATTCATATTACAGCTTTAGCATCTTTTCTACAAAATACAATTAAATTCATTTTCTTTTCCATAAGCATAATGATGACAGACAGTTAACAGTAAGCACCGAAGCGAGGAGAGCCCCCAAACAAGTCAGCAGCATAACAGAGCAAGCTTACGGGAGAAACGAGAGAGCCACTGTCAGAAGAACACCCAAGAGAACAAAGCTATAGGTACAAAATTGAACTCAAACAATTTTCCTTTGCAAATTTTTATCAACTGAAAATCACTGTATATATATATATATATATATATATATATATATATATATATATATATATATATATATTCAAAGCCGAACATCCATAGTTCACTGTTCAGAGACCAGTAAATAAAACAGAGTTGACAATATCAAAAACCACTGTGAGGTCATCACAGGATTGTATCATTACAACCATAATTACAATAGCAGAGCCATAAATATACAATGAAACTACAGGCACAGTGAGGCTAAGAAACCACAGAGCTGAAACCAAACTACAACAATAGACTCATAAACCCTACGAACAACAAAACCCTCAAATAGATAAGCATAGAACTTTCAAGGAGCGACCCTAACCAGTTCAAGCATAGGAGTCATGGTGCAAGGTCCACAAATGGAGCCTGATAGCGCACCTGCATGGCCAACAAGCAGGCCATCAGCAAACAGTGAAATGAAGCCATAGACAGAGGGTTGAAAACAAAGGAAAGGGCCAACAGAACCTACCTGAGAGAGCCAAGCCTATGTGAATTGGAGGAGAGAAACCACGAGCAAAGGTTACGGTTGCAAAGTGCTCACTGCCCACAAGGAGCAAGAGCTGTCAGCGCTGGAAGAAAATGAGGAGAAAAAAACCAGCATGGAGAGTTAACTTACCTCTGATTAATTGCTGAATGAGAGCTGAGAGTCGAGCCACTCCACAATCACAACCTGTGGCAAGAACCAGGCAAACAATCAAATGGAGGAGCAAGTGCATCGAAACCAATAACATATAACAGAAATCTACAGGTGAAAACATAACCATAGCTGAGCCAAATAGAAACCAGAGACCAAGATCGAGGGTTCCAAACCCAGAGCCGAGAAAACAAGCACAGAACAGGCAACATTGACAACATACGCAAGAGGAGACCCTTAAAGAAATGCATGTCCAGGCACGGTGAAGCTAAACCACTGTAAAACAACCAGATCTAGAACCTTTTTTTTCACAGAAGAGCAGAGCAAAATGAACCAGAGACCTCACTCCACAAACAGGAAGTGAAACAACAATGAAATGAATCAACCGAGGGTTTCAAGGGTTTGGTAAGAGGCGGGAAGGAATCAGCCCCAAGGTTAGGACACCTATCCTCAAATCATTAACACCAAGGTACAGTGCCATTAATTCAACTAGCTACATAAACAATCAATGGTTAATTATTCATACGAAAGTGTAAAGGGCTAGTCCCATCATAATCTAGTGTTTCCACGCATTCTGGTGGGTGCATTCTAATATAGAATTGGTTTACTAACTACTTGAAGTCATTCTGGTGGGTACATTCCAATCTAGAATTGTTTTACTGACTGCTTGAAATATGTTGTTTCCAGGCATTCTGGTGGGTTGCTTGAAATCTGTTATTTTGAGGCATTCTGGTGGGTGCATTCCAATCTTTGGTTTACTGACTGCTTGAATTCTATTGTTTCTAGGAATTCTGGTGGTGACTGGGCCTTTAAATAAGAAATGTTGTTTGTCTTGCTAGCAGATGTTTGTGTTGTCCCTCTTTCTACTGCATTCTGTTCTAAAATGTTGGGTTGAATATGCATTGTTGTCCCTCTTTCTACTGCATTTTGTTTGGAAATGTTGGGCTGAATATGAAGTGATGTCCGTGCTTATATCTTGCTAATGCCATGTTCCTTGTCTTATCCGTCATCTTTTAAATGCTTTTTTTGTCACAAAATATTTGGATTTAAATAATCTATTTAAATTATTATTTCCAAATATTTAAATGAAATTCATAATTCAAAGTATTTATTAGAATGATTTATAAATATTGTTTCAAAAATCCATTGGTTTCCTTCAAAAACCATGTCATGTTTCTCTTTTTACCTTCCCATGTAAATTTCCTTTTACTCCTATAAATCTTTGGATGGATTTCCAAAATCATGTGTTGTTTTTGTTGTAAATCCATGGCTAGTAAAACATTTATGTTTTGGCTTTTATTCCTATAAAAACAAAAATATCTTGCTTTTCCATAAAAACTCATTTTTACTTGTCGTCTTATGTGTAAAACTCATTTACATGAAGGGATCTATTTTTCCTCACGTGTACATTGCTTTCATGAACATACTAAATCTCCCTCTTATTTTCTCTCATGTATTTATTTTCCTGCACCCATGAATTTCTTTTTCCTGTAACTGTAAATTTTATTTACTCCTTTGCCCATCATCTCATTTTACCCACTGTCTTTCATTCCTGAACCTGTCTCACCTAATCTATTTAACTTAGCCTCTCATTCACAACACATCATAATCGCATTAAACTCCATTCAGCCTCCCATCCACATAGTATTTGTTTCATAATCGCATGAAATCCATTCCCTCCATATTTATAAAATTCAAACCAAAACAGTTAATGGATTCCGGAGGGTGTAGGTAGTAAGAGGCTTATGGGGAGGGGGGTATAAAATTACGTGAGGGTGACATGTGACATTTGTAAATAATGCATAATAATGCATGAGTGCGGGGTGGGCCCTTTTGGACTTTTAAAGTTTTGATTATTCATTTATTTTTGAATTTATTTTAATACTTCAAAATAAATTATTTCTTACTTATGCCTTCTTATGTGCTTTCTCGTGCAGACATCAACTTGCTCTTTCCTTCGATACAAGAATTGGATTTGAATGAATAATATACCATTGGAAAGTTGCTTCTGAGTTCTTTCCGATGAAAATACTTGCACTTTGATCTAATCCAAACATTTACATGCAAAATCTCCTTAATCTTGGTACTTGTGTCTCTTTGGAAATAATTTGGTGGAGGAAGTCATCTATATATTAATAACAATTGCCCCAAAAGGTGAAAAGTAGTTCCCATAGGAGTGTTAAATTGGAAAATTTGTAATTTGGTTTCCAATCAAGTAGAGAGCAGGTAGTGACACACTTGGGGCAAGTTATATAAACATTTTGTGCTCGTGAAAATGATGTGAATAGTCAGATTTCCTCATAGTGCTTGCATTAGCCAGTATAGAAAACCATATATGGAAAACCATATAAGCATACATTCAACAATGGACTTTGTTCCTAGAGAGAAGATCTTCCCAAATCTTCTATTCCTTTAGTTTACCTTCAATAATAAGTTTCAAAACTTTAATTAAAAATAACATTGACCCACACCCCAATCCAAAGAGGAAAAATACTATTTTTTTTTCAAAAACACAGTAATCCCTTACCGCCTATCATCTTAACAAAAAAAATAGCTTCCTTCAAAATAAACATATCCATCATCCATCATACAAATACATTACATATGGATTCACCTATTTATTGTTTGCAAAGTGTGAACCTAAAAAAAATAATGGCTTCCTTCAATGTAAACATATCCATCATCCATCATACAAATAGGTTACATATAGATTCACCTATTTATTGTTTTCAAAGTGTGAACATAAAAAATAAAGAAAACATTATATAAACATGCCATCTATGATAAAAGAATGTTTATTTCGATGCATTGATCCATGGGTGATTTGAAGGGATATATTTCCATTATCCAAAGGTTTTCAACTGAGCACTTGTATTAAGGATTAAAAATGAGCACTGAATTAGGCATTGATCTTTGTTTTCCTCTAATCCTTTATAGTTGATGCACACAACTAAATGTTGTTTTTCTTGTCTTGTTTTATGTTCTAATTAACACTTTTGAGTGCTTCTATTCATCTTATAATCAAATATATTAGCAAAATTTCATTGTACATCTAAATTGTGGAAATAAAAGATAGAATATAAATGTCTTTGTTTTCCTCTAATCCTTTATAGTTGATGCACACAACTAAATGTTGTTTTTCTTGTCTTGCTTTATGTTCTAATTAACACCTTTTAGTGCTTCTATTCATCTTATAATCAAATATATTAGCAAAATTTCATTGTACATCTAAATTGTAGAAAAAAAAGATAGAATATAAATGTCTTTGGTAAAGACATTACTCATGTATCCAAATAACTTTACCTAGCTTGCTAATCCTTCTCTATAAATGTGTTGTAGACTACATGAATTAGAAGGATGGACTATTCTTAAGCACTCAGCAACTTTTTCACAACCAAGTCTTTATATTGATCCAATGACCCCAACTAAAGTGTGATACTTCAAGCACAAATGTACTAGGCAATTCAATTGACGTGGTGTCTCTCTATATACCTTAACAACAACATATTCAAATAATAATCACTTCATGTGATCAATGTGAAAGTACAACATTATGATAAAAAACAACATTTGAATTGTGGCACATGTATTGTTCAGTAGATATCCCATTTTTACTCATAGGAACATTCTATATAAAACATCAAGACTTGCATGTTATGCTAGGAATAGTTTAAAAAAATCCCTTACCATAAAATGAAAAGTGAAAACTCCACGTGGCATTATTAAGTTGATGGGATCCCTAACATATCCCAAGACAAATATTTAATTAGTTCATCACTAAACAACCCATTTCAAGAAGGTGCAAAGCATTTTCATGAAAGGCTATGCTAACAATCACAAGTGCAATCACAAGTGTGTATCTTTGGGCTTCGATTTCTGGAAAAACATCGAGTGAGGATTGATTGAATCTCCTACCTCTCATGAAAAACACAAAGTAATTGTTTGTTAATTAAATGAATGGTAGTGGAAACCAAGAAAGCTTGAGGCAAAGAAATGAAAAACATGAAAATCCATCTCATTTATAATCTCAATCCTCAAACCAAATCACATTTCAAGAAGTATTAAAATTAAAAAAGAACAGGAATTCAAGAATGGAAAAATTCAATCGGGTGGTTTTGAATCTGGTTACGAATTGAATTGAAGGTTGATTAACCTTGAAGTCAATGCATGTTGGGTTAATGGGTTTAAAGTTCACGTTCAAACTTTTAACCCATTGATAGATTATGTTGCGCCATACCCATTATTATTTGTATGCCAGGTATGTTCTCTATTGCTTTCAGTAAAATTGCATGTCATTTCAAAATATCTTACTCCTTCTATAGGGCTATTGTAATTCTTGGTTAGAAAGCTAGGAGGACTTCCTCCTATGGATATTTGGGGCCATATTAATCACATGTTTTGTGTATTTTTACCCAAATTTTAAGGATTCAGAGGCTTGTAGATGGGTTTTATGTAGGGTAAATTAAATAATTTAGATATTACATCTTATGCTTGATATCTCATTTTTCAGCACGAGGGATAAGACAATGAATTAGGGATGAGTTCGAGGTCCATTGTGCTTCAAATCAATTTAGAGGAGAGAGGAGGAGAAGCAACATATTCCGAAGTTGGGCAGTTCTAAAAATTCTTGTAGATTCTTCAAGGGTTTCTAATATTGTTGTTCATGATGTTTCAAAGGTGGAAATTATAAAGAAACTCTTTGATTTTCTTCAGCCAACCAGGAATAGAGGAAAGAATGTTAATAACTTTTTTTCAGTGAATGATGAATGTTGCATATTGGATTATAATCTAGAGAATGTTGTTGTCTTTGAGACCAATGGGAATAACTCAAAGGAGTTTTGGAAAATTTGAGTTTGTTATCTCCTTGCTAGAATTTGATTCGAATTGAATCCATAAAGAACTGCCAAGGAACCATGACTGTATCCGGTCGGACAAATATCAAAGAAATCAGAACCGAAGTCAAAAACACCCCTGAACCAGTGGAAATGGCAGCCAGCGTGGAATGACGAGGACCTCAGTCAAAGCGCGTTGACCGAGGCCCATGGAGATTGTGCGGGAGGTCAAAGTAGCCCATGGGAGGCCCGGATTAGGAAATGGAGGTGATTTTTGATTAGCACCTAGTGCTAGTTGCACATCGTTGGGCGAAAAGGGCTGAAATGGAGAAGCCCCGAGCACTCGATCGCGTAGGGGAGTTGGAGAACCATGGGCAAAAGGTGAAAGGTGCTAAAAGGACAAAGGTGGGACCCACGCTCTGGAAAGCCAGCGGTATTGATTGGGGCGCCCTCAAACGGTAAGTGGTTTTGGAGAAATTGGAGTGATACCACTCAAATATCGATGTGTGGCAAGTGGAGGTGAGAGAAAACCATCGTTGATCGTGTGCTATCAGTCGAGCAAGTCAACCGTGTGAAACGTGCATATGGCGTAGGATCTGGGAGACCCAGATCGGACGACTGAGATCGCGCTCGATAGAGGAAGCAGAATTGATGAGGGATTAAGCCACGTTTTAGAAGGATTTGGAATCCGTTTGACCACCAAGGTGGAGGAAAGATTCATCCACGACGTAACTGAAGAAACAAATTGACGAAGTAGGTTGGCACCATTTAGAGGAGGACATGTGGCCACTCCCTAAGCGCTGATGATGACGCTGAACAGGGAAGTCCAAGTACAACTGCAGAAGGTGAATCGACAAGGGCAAAAGAGGAGCCGAACAACCTTGGAAAGAATGGCTAAAAGCCATGAACAGAGGAAGAAGACAGTTATTGAGAGGGACAGAGAACCCCTGAGAGAGAGAGAGACCAGAATATCGAGAGGAGGATGGAACACAGAGAAAGAAGACAGTGAAGCAAAAGCAGAAGATGATAGAGGGATGAGCTAACCAGAGGTAGCATCAAGCACCAGAGGTAGCATCAAGCACCAAAGGCTTGAGAGATCCAAGCCATCCCATAGAGGATCTGTCTGGACTGAACACCACATTAGGCTCTTTCCACTATAGACTAGAAGGTCACAGAGCTGGTAGGAAGAAGAATTCTGTGTACTCAAGTGGCTTGGGGGATCCAAGAACCACCCTACCAAGCATATATGTTTCAAGTGACTCATATTGAGCTCCTGCATTGTAATTCTTTGCTTAAAGACACAATAAAATAAGGCCACCACTGGAAGCTGGACCGGAGATGTAGCCCTGGAGGATAGGGTGAACTCCTTATTAAATTGCTTGTGTTCTTGTATTGCTTACTGTATTTCTCTACTGTCTTTCCATTTAATTATCTGTGTATTGGCAATTTGATCGATCCGTTGCTTCAATAACACAGAACACACACCAGCACATGAGTCTGTAATACCTTTAAACAATAAATCTTTAATTGATGTCACTCATAGGGTGATTATCAGATCAAGTGGTATTAGAGCCTTAGGCTGTAAGGTTAGACAAGCTTGTGTTGGTTAGTTGTTGAATTCTCACTAGATCAAAGCTCAAATTAGGAGAAGGAGAGTTGGTGGAAACTAATCCTGAAATTGGGAGATTCTATCTTCGGAAGACAATGTTAGAGGAAGGTTTTGTGGGGCCAGACCTTCAATTCATAGAGAGTTTCCTAGCTATAAAGTCTATGGCAGAAGAAATGTATAGGGACTTTAGAAAGCATAAGGTTGAAGACTCCTCAGGTTCTAAACAAGATAAAGAAGAAGATGAGTCTCACTTCCATGACCACTCCAAAGGCAAGGGGAAAGAGGAAAGCTTTCTCACACCTCCTAATAGCCATTTGCATAATAAGAAAGCATATTTGATTAAGCTATATGTTAAATTTGATTTGCCTATATATGATGGAGAGTTAAATGCTAAAAAGTTAGACAATTGGATTAGACAAATTGATGTGTATTGCAGGGTACAGAACATAGACTCAGACAAGAGTGAGATTCATCTGGAAAGCCTACACTTAGGAGGCACTACCTTAGTTTGGTGGGAAGGCAGAACCCAAGATGATATGAAAAGACATGGCAAGACCATCTCTGTCTGGAGTGAATTTGTTTCTACAATAAAAAAGAAATTCTATCCATTGGCCTACATGCAACAAGACATGATGAGTTGGCAAACTCTTCGACAGTTGAAATGGAAAAGTGTGCAAGGGTATAGTCAAGAATTCAGAAAGAAAGCATTGATGTTGGGTATCTCATTAGACTCACCAGAGACTCTTTTGAAGTACATTGGTGGTCTACACAGCTACATGATGCATACCATCCTCATGTTCAATCCCACTAGTATAGATGAGGTATCTGTACAAGCTACTCATCTAGAAGCTAGAGGAAAGAATGGAAATCCAGAAGTTGGGGGACCATCCCAACCCACTGTAAGCAATAGAAAGGAGAAAAGAAAGCAGAAGTGGAAAGCAAGGAAGGCTAACACTGCACAGAAAAGCAAATCTTCATGCACTCACTATAAAAAGGATGGGCATGATGATCAGCATTGTTGGATTCTGCATCCAGAGCTGAGACCTAAGAAGTCCAAGGGCAAGAAGAAGAAGACTGTTGCAGCTATTCAGAAAGATTTGGGGTCAGACTCAGGAGATGAAACAACTATATTAGCCACAAGTATAAAAGGTAAGAATTCTGAAGCTTACTTAGTAATTCTGCTTAATCTGTTATTGATGAAGAAAATGAGAGAAAAAGACATGAGCTTTTCCATATTCGAGTTATTTCCAAAAATCAAAAGATTGATACTTTGTTTGATAGTGGCTCACAAGTAAATTTGATTTCTGAAGCAATTGTAAAGAAATTGGGATTAGCAACTACACCTCATAAGAAACCATACCCATTAGGATGGTTGAATGATAAAGCACAACTACAAGTGACTAGACATTGCAAACTCAAGTTCTCTTTTGGGTCAGCATTTGTAGATGAGGTTGAGTTAGACATAATTCCTTTGGACATATGTGAAATTGTTTTAGGAAGTCCTTACTTGTATGATATAAAGGTTATTTTCTATAGAGCTGAGAACAAGTCTCTACTTGTTAAAGATGGAATCGAATACTTTGTAAGAGCTCATAAGCTCAAGAATAATTATACTCTCTTTTTTTTGCTAAAGCAAGAGTGGTTCCTTCTATTTCATTAAATCGAGAAAAATATACAAAATTTACATAAACCCTGTACTCCAAGAGGAGACAGGGGAACAAAGGGCGTGATGCCAAAGAAAAGCATCATTCCACTGCAAACAGTAACAACAATCGAAGCAAACTTTAGGAGGAACCGTTCCCCCCAAAGGCCTGATCAACGACAAACAACCAGCCCCGAAGTCCACGCAAAAAGTCTGTCAGTACATGGGGCCCCACAAAAAAGGTACCAACAGATCCGACGGAACGCATCGCCCCACGAAATCAGACGGCGCTCCAAAGTATTGCATCACCAAACCTGTGCGAAACTTACCTCGCGATGGAGGGTGGTTTCCATTCCCCGCGATGGCCACATGTCAGAAGCCTAAAGGTATCGCTCCTGATAAGACTAAAACCACTTTTAACATAAAAGTGGTGCGATCACAAACAAAACCGCCAACCTGACCAATACCACAGGCCCCACCAAACTACACGAAGGATCCTGAGCGTTGATTAACCAGGCAAGATCAGACGGCTGAGTAGAGAATCGCACGCCTGAGGTCATCGACCTTTAGGGCGTGGGGAAAGTGGATTTGGGACTGGGCCCTCCTCCATGTGGCAAGTTTTCTGTGGCATCGTTGCCAAAGATCCAAAACCACTTTGAACATAAAAGTGGTGCGATCACAAACAAAACCGCCAACCTGACCAATACCACGGGCCCCACCAAACTGCACGATAGATCCTGAACGTTGATTAACCAGGCCCGATTGGATGGCTGAGCAGAGAATTGTACGCCCAAGGTCATCGACCTTTAGGGCGCGGGGAAAGTGGATTTGGGATTGGGCCCTCCTCCACGTGGCAAGCTTTCTGTGGCATCACTGCAAAAGATCCAAAACCACTGTTGACAGGAAAGCGGTGCGATCGCTACGAAACCGCCCAGAGGTGGTTTTGACTTCTGTCCTTGAAAAATTAAGATGACGCAAAAATTTCTGTTGCTGCTTACTTCTGTTCGGGAAGCTCTGACTCCCGGCACTGAGAAGAGACCTAATCATGGTCCACTTTACCTCTTGCCTAGTCTTACCTTTCATTATGCACCTGTTAATCCCCCTTGGTGTAGTCCTCTGACCGCTTACCAATACTGATTGAGTTCAGTCATTTTGCCTCTGTATTCCTCTTTATCCTCCTCTGCTTGGTTGTGGCAGAGGATTTTCAGATTACTCTGCGCCATTGTATTCCATCTTCTTGAGATTGCATTGTCCTTGCTGTTGACACCTTGGTTGGCTAGAATGTCTGCCAATTTGTTGGCCTTTCTCTGCACATGAATAAATCTAAGAGTATGAAGTTCCTGTAGATGCACTTGGATTCTCTGAAGGACTCTCGTTAACCTCCAATGTTTTGTGACCTTTTCCGGATCTGTTCCATTACTGATTCTCTTGGCCACATTTATGACTAACTCGGAATCCGCTTCTATTATGACATTTTGGCAATTACTCTGTATCAAAAATTCTAAGCTTTGTTCCAAAGCCATTAGCTCTGCCATGTTGTTGGTGGATTTTCCTAAGTGACCATGGAAGAGGGAGATAATGTTGCCTGTGTCATCCCTTAGAACTCCTCCAAAACCAGCGTCCCTCGGGTTGCCTTTGGAAGCTCCATCAATGTTGTACTTTAAGAAACCTTCAGGGGGGGTATGCCAGAAATCCTCCACCTTTTCTCTCATGCTTACTTTCCTGTCTAGACCTTGAGGAATAAGCCCCTGCATGTCTAACAGCTGGAGGATTCTCATTTCTACCATAGAGGGAGGGTTTTTGGGGAGATTCCTAACTGTGGTGCTCACTGTCTCCTTTAGTTGTTTTACGATCAGTTCCACCAGGCTAAGAGAGGTAGACTTTACCTCTTTGAATATTCTTTTGTTCCTTTCCTTCCACACATTCCAAATAATGAAAGAGGGCAGAAGATTCCAGGTAGAGTTGAGAATTTCATTGTCTGAGAAATTATTTCTCCAGTTGTTTAGAGTGTTGGCAATACTTTCTTTGTCTCTATCTGACTGTTTGAAGATGTTTGTAAAAAATTCCCATATCCTATCGGTGAAACTACATCTGTTGAGAAGGTGCTCTATAGTCTCCTCTTGGGTCTCACAGAGTTGACACCTGGAGGGTCCCAGCATGCCCCTTTTTTTAAGGTTGTCCCATGTTAAAATTTTCCTGTGGTGAACTAACCACATAAAAAGTTTGATTTTCATCCAACCTTTGTGCTTCCAAAGCTTCTGCCAATTTTTATTAGGATCTTGGGGTTCCAAATCAAGGAGAAAACCTTTAGCTTCCTTGATATTAAAGTTTCCCTCTTTGTTGTTACCCCATCTCAGTTGGTCCTGCCCTTCCATGACTAAAATGGTTCTCTGATCCAACAGTTTCTTGAGGGACTCTACTTTACTGTTGAGGGTCCTATCCCCTCTATCCTCTATTTTTTTCTAGATTCTCCATTTTCCAACATTCTGTGGATTCTCCCAAAAGTATTTCACCTTTACTAAACCTTGGTTGTCAGTCTCATGCTTGAGGCCTAAAAATTCTTCCTTCAGAAGATTAGGTTCTTGTTGCCATTTGTCCTCCCAGAAAAGTGCCAGATCGCCCTCTCTGATTTCCCAGAAACTATGATTTTGAACTACTTCTCTATTCTCCCAGGCCTTGTTCCATATGGGGGAGCCTTTCACTATTCCAGTCATACGAATGATTTCAGAATCCGGCCAGGCATTGGCATATTTTTCCTTCCAGATGCTTTCCCATTGAGCTTTAGGATCCTTAACCCACCTCCACCAAAGCTTGGCTCCAAGAGCCTTGGTGAGAATCTCAGGATTGTCCAAACCCAGGCCACCTTGGTTCTTGGGTTTGCAGATTTTTTCCCAGGAGACTAGAGCCCATTTTTTCCTTGTTTCCTCTTTGCCCCAAAGAAAATCTCGTTGAATATTCCGGAATTGCTGTAAGACTCCTATTGGAGCTAGGAGGGTTGATAACATAAAGATTGGAATAGCTTGGAGAATTGCTTTAGTAAGAACCAATCTACCAGCTAAATTTAAAGATCTATTTGTCCATTTCCTGACTTTGTCTTGCATTTTTGTTACTAGAGGATCCCATATACTTTTGTGTCGGGGTTTAGCAGTAAGAGGAACTCCCAAATACTTAGAAGGAAGGGATTCTCTTTGAAAGCCTAAAATTCTGGAGACATTTCTCTGGATGGCAATGTGAGTGTTAAAGAAAAAGACTTTTGATTTGGAAAGGATTACTTCCATACCTGTGGCCTTCGCAAAGTCATTCAAAATTTGTTTGTAAGCAAGTGCTTCTTGTAGGAATTTACAGGGTAAGTTCCTCAGAAAGAATACCAAAAGGACACCGCTCACAACCAGATCTCAAATCAATACACCAGTATTTTTGACGTGGTTAAAACCCTCAGAGTGCAAGGAGGGAAACAGTCCACGGCCTGTCCCAACGTGGGTACTACAGGCAATTTATTAATCAAAGAATGAAAATTTACATAAGCTTCTCTCATGCACGGATTACCCGAACAATGACCCTCCATGCGCTTTAAATAGAACTCATGGACCAATCGGGTGTCAAGCCACGGATCAAGTGTCGGTAATACCGAGGTGAGAGTGAACCGTCGGATTGTAAGTTACAATATGTACAACGGTAAAGAAACACACTTTACCTAACTCTATACCTAACTCTAAACTAGACCAAGTTGAACTTAACTATATCCTATGTGTCGGAATATCCTAACATCCCCCCTTAAGAACAACTTGGGATAGGATTGAAGGATTTACAAATATGACACAATAGGAGAAGGAAGGAGGCACTAGAGCCTATCCCCCCTTAGTGACAACTTCCTGAACTCCAAGCATATATCGAAGTTTAGTGAACTTCGCCTCTGTGAGAGCCTTTGTGAAGATGTCTGCAACCTGATCATCTGTTGGACAATATTGCACTTCAAGAACATGGTCATGAATGAGCTTTCTGATGAAGTGCATGTGTAGTTCAATGTGTTTGCTGCGCTGATGCTGGACTGGATCTTTGCATAGCTGAATGGCACTTTGATTATCACACCAAAGTGTGGTTGGATGCTGCTGCTCAAAGCCAAACTCTGATAGGATCTGACGAAGCCACAAGGCTTCCTTACTAGCTTCCACGGCACCACGATACTCTGCTTCTGCTGACAAAAGAGAAATGGCAGCCTGTTTCTTACAAGCCCATGTAATAGGTCCTGAACCAAGAGTGAAGACATAACCGGCAGTAGACTTCCGATCATCAGGGTCACCAGCCCAATCAGAATCAGTGAAACCAACTAATAGAGGAGCTGCTTTGGCACTGTAATGAATCCCAAACTGTACTGTACCTCGAACATAACAAAGTATTCTTTTGGCTGCTTTCCAATGACTTTCACGGGGGTTTTGCATAAAACGAGCAACAAGGCCAACAACAAAGGAAAGATCAGGACGAGTATGGGTTAAGTACAAGAGTTTTCCTACAAGTTGACGGTATAAGGTAGCATCAACTTCAGGAGAAGTACAAGAGACTGAAAGTTTGACTCCAGACTGAAAGGGAGAAGGGGTTGGCTTACAGTCTTCCATGTGAAAATGACGAAGAATATCACAAGCATACTTGGACTGGGAAAGGGAAATACCCTCCTTGGATTGCAAGACTTGAAGACCGAGAAAATAGTGTAAGTGTCCTAAGTCTGTCATTTCAAATTTCTTTTTAAGGATAGACTTCACATGGTTTATAAGGTTGGGATCACTACCAGTAAGGATAAGATCATCAACATAAAGAACAAGGATGATAAGAGAGTCACCCACTTTCTTGGTGTAGACAGTATTGTCAGAATGACACCTAGAAAAGCCAGATTCTAAAAGAAAGCTATCCATTTTGGCATACCAAGCCCGAGGAGCTTGCTTGAGACCATAAAGGGATTTCTTAAGTCGACACACAAGGCTGGAGTCTGTTTGTATGAAGCCAATGGGTTGTTCCATATAGATTTCTTCCTGCAAGTCCCCATGCAAGAAGGCAGATTTAACATCCATCTGATGGACTTCCCATTTTAAAGAGGCAGCAAGGGAAAGAACAAGGCGGATAGAGTTCATTTTGGCAATAGGGGCGAAGGTTTCAGTGTAGTCAATGCCTTCAACCTGTGAAAAGCCCTTAGCAACAAGACGAGCTTTATGTTTATCAATTTTGCCATCTGGTCCATACTTGGTTCTGTAAACCCATTTACATCTTACAAGTTTTCGTCCCTTTGGTAGAGGAACAAGATCCCATGTATCATTTGTCATCAATGAATGATATTCTTCATTCATAGCTGCTTCCCAATGTGGATGGCCTGAAGCTTCTGCAAAAGTGTCAGGATCATGATTTACTGGAGCTTGAGCCAGTAAAGAAGAGGCTCTTTCAAACTGAGAACGTGTACGTCGCTGATCTGTAGGATCACCGGCAAGATCACCTGCTGCATCTCGAGTAGCACGGACCCATCTTGGAAGTTGAGGATCCTGAGAAGGTGGGGGAGGATTGTCATCCTCACTTTCATCATCTGAAGAAGAAATGTTTTCAAAAGTAGAAGAGATAGGAAGAGGTGGCACATCCGCCGGACTAGGCTCGCAGGCCGATTTATTTTCATCAAATTTTACATCTCTTCTAATGATAACATTTTTGGACTTAAATGGAATAAGTCTATAACCTTTTACATCTTCAGAATATCCAACAAAAGTACATTTCTCACTCTTAGGTTCTAAAGCTTTATGCTTTTCATCTGGAATATGGGCCCATGCTTCACTTCCAAACACACGAAAGTGACTTACATCTGGTTTAATGGAACTCCAAGCTTCTTCTGGAGTGATATTCTCTAGAACCTTAGTAGGAGTGCGATTGATTATATAATTTGCACAATTAATTGCTTCGGCCCAAAAACTAAGACTGAGTCCTTTAGATTGCAGCATACAATTAGCCATTTCCTTTAAGGTGCGATTTTTCCTTTCAGCTACACCATTTTGTTGTGGAGTGTATGGAACAGTATGTTGCATTTGAATTCCATTTTCAGTGCAAAAGTTGATGAATGTGTTTTTAACATATTCTCCACCATTATCAGTTCTTAGCTTAAGAATTTGATGTCCAGATTGTTTTTCAACAAAGGCTTTGAAGGCCAAAAAAGTGTTAAATACTTCGCTCTTGAGTTTTAAGAAGTATACCCAAGTGCGTCTGGAGAAATCATCAATGAAAGTTAAGAAGTACTTGCAGCCAGAGAATGAAGCAACAGGAAGAGGACCACATAAATCACTGTGCACAAGCTGTAAAGGGGCTGAGGCGTGCCAAGAGGCACGTTTGTCAAAACTGTCCCGATGATGTTTTCCGAGTACACATCCGGAACAAACACCATCTCTGCAAGATACCATAGGAAGACCTGTCACCATATTTTCTTTACATAGATGCTGAAGGGAGCGATAGTTTAAGTGACCAAATCGCTCATGCCAAAGTTTGCTCACTTCATCATTATGAGCAACAAATACTGAGGGAAGATTTGATGACCCAAAGTTGTGAAACTTATACAACCTTTTGGAATCATCAGCAAGACCAGTAGCTAGAATCTGTTTAGGATCTTTTAGATCCTTGATTACAACATCATGAGGTGAAAATTCAACAATTTTACCTTCACCTGAATGAGTTATCTGATAGACAGATAGAAGGTTGCAGGATAAGGTTGGAACACATAATACATCATTAAACTGACCATTGTCTAGATGAACAGTTCCAGTCCCTACAACATTAAGAGATCTATCATCACCAATATATATATTTTTGGTGTTACAATCATTTAAAGAAGAAAACATGGCTTGGTTTTTGGCCATGTGACAAGAGGCTCCAGAATCAATGAGCCACTCATGAGAATGAGAAGAAGAAGAAGATACATTTAATGCATAACCAGACTGAGATGATTGATAATGACATGCAGAAAGTGCCATTCCGGAAGTTGAAGTTGAAGTAGGCTCCACATGGATGTTATGTTTCTTCATTGCGGCTTCCAAGGCTTCCATCTTCTTAAAGCATTTAGATTCTAAGTGGCCATCTCGATTACAAAAGTTACAATGTCTATCAGTCTTCTTCCATTTGTTTTTATTGGTCTTATCATTTTGCTGAAATGATCTTTCATCTTGAGGCTGAGTTGGTTTAGGACCATTCTTTTGAGGATATGACTTCTTAGGATTCTTTGAATTTGGTTGCTGCTGGGCGGCTAACGCTTTCGAGGAAGAGTTTCCAAGATTAAGAAGACCAAGGTGTAAGAGTTTTTCTTGTTCTCTTATTAAGGAATCACAAAAGGAGTCAAAGGAAGGGGGCTTGTAGTCTTTGCCTTGACAAATGAAAGCTTCCCTTGTAGAATGGAAAGTGGAAACAAATACAGAGTAGGCTGGTCCCAACTTAGTAAGGATGGAATAAATAAGGTTACCATCTTCTTTCTTAACTTTAACACCTTCCAAGAGATATCTAAGGGTCTTGAATTTGGACAAGAAATCTTCAATGCAAGAAAAATTATTAGGATCCAAAGTAAGCAACTCATTCTCAAGTTGATGGGCTCTAATTTCATTTTTAATCCCAAAAACTTTAGCGAGTTTTTCTAATGCTTCATGAGGAGTTTCAAGTTCTGCAATATGGAATCTAAGATCAGGAGAAATAGACATTCCTATCAAACCACGTGCTTGATCTTTTCTATTTTCCCATTTTTCAGCCTTGTCTTCATCTTTTGGTTTCTTCTCTTGGTTTGTGGCTATTCTGAAGAGACCTTTACTTCTAAGTAAATCTCCCATGTAGGCTACCCATTGGAAGTAGTTAGTGCTGTCAAGAATGACTTGGCATGGACTTTCCATTTTTTTGAAAAAAAACTGAAGCTGAAGATGCTGAAAGTAAGTGGTCCAATGGATAGATCTCGAAAAAATAGGCGGTTTTAAAAAAAACGGCTCTGAAAAAGGTTTCCGGATGAAGAAGTTATGGCTTTTTGAAAAAAAATTGTTGACGTTGCCGGCAAAGTGCGCGAAAGTGCGGGAATGAAAAAATCCGCCCCCACAAAATGGAGACTTGAACCCAAGACCTCTACTCTCTTAAAATAGCTTTGAACCAATTGATCTATACAAAAAATTTGAGAGAGAGAGAGAGAGAGAGAGAGAGAGAGAGAGGGGGGGGGGGGGGGGGGGCTTGATTTGCGTGCTTGCCTTGAGAAAGCTCTTTTTCCCTACAAAACACAAAACACAAAACCCAACACGAATATGCAAAGAAAAACGAACCTTGCGGCTCGAAGTTAGCTTTAGCCAAAAAACTAGAAATTTAAAAAAAAAATCTCAAAGTTAGCTTTAGCCGAAAAACTAAATATTTTTCTCAATGTTTCTGATTTTCCGAGATCACACTAAGGTGCAGGGAAAAGAGCATACGCATGAGAAAAATCCTTCCTTTCTGTTTCTGATTTCCCCAGATCGCACAGAGTCGCAGGGCAAAGAGCATACGCAGAAATGAAAGGTA
This sequence comes from Pinus tabuliformis, assembly GCA_031772625.1. Taxonomy (NCBI): domain Eukaryota; kingdom Viridiplantae; phylum Streptophyta; class Pinopsida; order Pinales; family Pinaceae; genus Pinus; species Pinus tabuliformis. The sequence continues at coordinate 1,823,258,896 of CM062819.1, read as the reverse complement.
TAGATCCGGTTAAAAAAAAAGGCTAAATAAACCGAAACCGAAATAAGCAGAGAGAAAATAACAGTAAACTGCAAAAAACACTGTATACCTCCCGATCTGAAAAATGACGCAGCTAGGGCTACCGGAAACCTTTTCGCGTGAAACGAAAGGGGTTCCTCACTGAAACAGATGCTCCGAACGCAACAGAGCAGTCCTCTCAGCCCGAAAGCAGTCAGAAACAGCAGATCTAGGAAACAACAGCCGCATGCAGTTCTACCGGCTTCAGATTTGGATCACCAACGGACGCGGCCCTCAAATAGCTCCGATACCATGTAGGAATTTACAGGGTAAGTTCCTCAGAAAGAATACCAAAAGGACACCGCTCACAACCAGATCTCAAATCAATACACCAGTATTTTTGACGTGGTTAAAACCCTCAGAGTGCAAGGAGGGAAACAGTCCACGGCCTGTCCCAACGTGGGTACTACAGGCAATTTATTAATCAAAGAATGAAAATTTACATAAGCTTCTCTCATGCACGGATTACCCGAACAATGACCCTCCATGCGCTTTAAATAGAAATCATGGACCAATCGGGTGTCAAGCCACGGATCAAGTGTCGGTAATACCGAGGTGAGAGTGAACCGTCGGATTGTAAGTTACAATATGTACAACGGTAAAGAAACACACTTTACCTAACTCTATACCTAACTCTAAACTAGACCAAGTTGAACTTAACTATATCCTATGTGTCGGAATATCCTAACACTTCTTTAACTGTGGGAATGCCCTGTAACATGGTATCATCTACAAACTGTTGGTGAGTCAGGACTTGCTCATTCTCCGAAAGTTGGAGTCCTTGAATTTTTCCCATTTCTCTTGCATGCTTGATGGACTGCCCCAGCCCTTCCATCATGAGGATGAAGAGAAAAGGAGAAAGCAGATCTCCCTGTCTAAGACCTCTGGAAGGGAGAAAAAGTTCAGAAGGAGAGGCATTCACTAAAATTGAAAAGCTGGAAGTTGTCACAAAGGCCATAACCCATCTGACCCAATTATGATCGAAACCAAACGCTGTGAGCACTTTTTTGATGTACATCCAATTTACTTTATCATATGCTTTGGCTATGTCCAGTTGCATGATCATTCCCGCTCTCTTGTTGCAAGTTAACAAGTGAATCACCTCATGAGCTTGAATTATATTGTCCAGAATTTGTCTTCCTTCCATGTACCCTATTTGTTCCCTAGAGATGAGTGTGGGCAGCAACGGTTTAAGTCTGTTAGCCACAACCTTGGATATTATCTTGTAGACAACATTGCATAAGGCGATGGGCCTGTATCTCTCTGGAGTTTGAGCATTATCCTGTTTTGGAATGAGGGCAATAAAAGAAGTATTGAGAGCTTTCAAAATGGTCTTGTTCCACCTGGAGTCTTCGACAATCTCGACGATATCCATTTTAACAATATTCCAGCAGGCTTTGAAGAAATCCACATTGAATCCATCCGGACCTGGTGCCTTGCCATTTTGCATTTCCTTGAGGACCTCACTAATCTCCTGTTCCGTCACAGGTCTGTTGAGATTACAATTATCCTCTCTGGATACCAGTTTAGGAATATGTTTAATTAAGTTCTTAATGAATGGTTCTCTTTCTGAGAAGTTTTCCTTGGCAATGTACCGAAAATTCTTTACTAAAATTGCATCTATATCCTTGTGGGTTTGAAGAATTCAGCCATTCTCGTCCTTGATCGAAGAGATTCTGTTGTGAGCTCTGTTTGCAATGGTGGATCTGTGGAAAAATTTAGTATTTCGTTCTCCTTCTTTTAGCCATTGAACCCTGGATTTTTGTTTCCAAAAAATTTCTTCTTGTTTACATAGCATTTCCCATTCTTGGTGATATTTCTCTGCTTGATCATTTTTGTCTTTATCAAAGCCATTCTTGATCAGAGCTTGGTTGAGCTCTAGGATTTTGTTTTCCACTATTTTTTTACTAGTGAAAATATTGCCAAATTCCTTCTGGTTCCATTCCTTTAGCTTCTGCTTGATGTGCTTTAATCTCTTATGTAGAATGTACATGGATGAGCCCTGAATCTGCAGGTTTTCAGCCCACCAGTTTCCAATGTTGTTGATGAAATCTGGATGTGAAAGCCAAATATTTTCAAATCTAAATGGTTTGTTTCTTGGGGTGCCAATGCCCTTGATCTCCATTTGAATCGGCCAGTGATCTGAGCCTCCATAAGGAAGAATATTAGCTATTATTTCCTTGTCAAGAAGCATGAGCTCTTCAGAGATCATGAATCGGTCCAGCTTGGAAGCTACCTGGGAATCCCCTCCTCTTTTGTTGTTCCAAGTGCAAAGACCATTATTTGTTTCAATGTCTACCAGTTTCATGTTTTCTAAAAAACATTGGAAAGCTGAGGAATCCTTATTTAGTGCTCTTGTGCCCCCTTTTTTCTCCGAGAGTGATCTTATCATGTTGAAATCTCCTCCTATCACCCACAGTAGCCCTGCAAATCTGTTTCGAAGGTCCACTAAGGATTCCATAAACTTGATTTTGTCATCTAACTTTTGAGGACCATAAACATTTGTTACAAGATAGGTGTCCCTGTCTCCTACTGGCTGTATAACCACAGATAAATAATTCCTAGATGCCTCCGCATCAATAATACCTATTTTTTGGGGATTCCAAAGGATGAGGATACCCCCTACTGTATTTTCTGCTTTGACTTCTATAAACTCATATCTGCTGAGCCACTTACTATGAATTTCTCTTATCTTTTGAACAGAGCATTTCGTTTCTTGGACAAAAATTATATCCGGAGCTGCCTGTTTCATTCTATTATTCAGCATTCTCTGTTTCCTTTTGCTTCCTAGGCCTCTGATGTTCCAAGTTGTAAAATTCATAATTACTGATTGGAAAAGGAGTAACTGGATAGGTCTTTCATCTTACCTGAGTCTATCATGAGCTTTCCACATTCCATTAATAGCTCATTCTGCTTTTTTCTGCCCCTTTTTTTCCCCGGGTTTTTTGGAGCCAAAACTGGAGTTGGTTTTATCGCTTTCATTCCCTGCTTGCTTTGTTTTTCCATGGCATTATCTTCTTCCAAGCCTTTTGTCTGAGTTTTCCATAAGAATAACTGCTCTATTCGCTTGCATTCTTCTTGTGGTAGAGATTCTACTCCACCTGTTGTTCCCTTACTCAAGAACCCTTCTAGATCTAGGTTTTCTCGATCGAGAATCTCTTGTAACTCATTGTCTTCCATTTCCATCTCACTCTGGGTCATTTCCTAATCCATATCCATCTCTGATTCACTCATCGTGATCCCTTTATGTATTTCCTTTGCTTGTTCCTGATCTTGTTCTTCTTCCTTTTCCTGCTTGTCATCTCCATCCTTCATAACTTGATTTTCGACTGCTGCATCCTCCTCCTCTTCAAGAACATGGAACTGATTTGGCCTCCCTTTTTGGTCTCCACTTTGGTGATGTTTTGGCCCTTTTTTTTTGTTTTTACCCTTGTGAGCAACTTTCTGAAAGCCATCTGTCTCTTTCATTGTGTTAGGTTTACTTTTGTTCTCAGCCCTACTGATAGGACAGTCTCGAAGAAGATGCCCGTGTTCATGACATTTTCGACATCTAAAAGGAATGTGCTCGTAGTCAACTGTTTGCACCCATTCCTCATCATATACCTCTAATATGACCTCGTCTAGAAGTGCTCCAGATAGGTCCATCTCTACACAAATCCTGGCGAAGGAGGTATATTTTCCCCTTCTTGTGGCTTCAGAAGTTTTGACATACCTTCCTAATTTATTTCCTATGGTTGTAAGTGATTCTATTTGCCAATAATCCAGAGGTAGCGAGTAGAGTCTTACCCATACCGGGACTGAGGTAAAGGTTTCCCGCTCCGGCACGAAGTTCATCATCCACGGCTGCATGTAGAGCCCTGCTGTTGCATAGAAGTAGGGCCCTCCTTCAAACACTCTGTCTTTGTCCTCTATGTTCATGAACACCCCTGTAAAAAGACCCTTGGATCCTAGATGCAGACCAATGCCTCCTTTGGGCTTCCAATGGTATCTGATCCAAGTTTGTAAAGCCTTTTCAGTGGGCCATAGTCCCATGAATTTGCATATGGTTTCTCCCTGTGGGCCTGTAGCTCAGGGTTATTTAATATTACTCTAGGAGTGACTTCAGCTTTGGGCTTGCATAGGCCCCGATGTTTCTTGTCTTTTGTTCCCTATTTTTTGTCATTTTACTCTTTATCCTTTGTGCCGTCATTCTCCTTCTCCTTGCTGCTTTCTGTCTCCTTTTCCCCCCTTTTTCCCCCTTCCATCGTGTTGCCTTTGCCTGAAACTGGAGATGCCTTGCTCTTGTTAGCCACTGCCTCGTGGTAGGAGGGAGTGGAGCTCCCTCCTCTGCACCCGTCCATGGAGAAAAGCCTACTCAGAAACCCTTAACCGTGGTTCGCCATTCCGCCGCTCTTCCGCTTCCTCAAATTTTCATTTATCATTCATTTATGAAACACATATAAGAATAATTATACTCTCATAAACTCAGGGCAGATGAAAAGAATGATAAATTCATGCAAACAATTCTTACTGATGGTTGTAAAGGAAAAGAAACATGATAAAACCAATGTATTTGAGGGCTGTAATGTTGAACAACAAGCTAATATAGAAAAGGTTGTTTCAGAGTATGATGTCTTGTTTCAAAAACCTAAAGGTCTACCACCCAAAAAGGGAATAGTACATGATATTATTTTGCAGCAAGATGTTCCATTGCCTAACGTTGGGATGTACAGGTTGTCTGCTTTAGAGAATGCTAAAATCAAGAAGCAAGTGTAGGAGTTGCTAGAGAAAGGGTTCATGAGGCCTAGCACATCACAATGTGGGTCACCATCCATTTTGGTGAGAAAGAAAGACGGCTCGTGGAGAATGTGCATTGACTACTGAGTACTGAATAAGATAACAATAAAAAATCATTATCCCCTTCCTCGCATAGATGATCTTTTAGATCAATTAAAGGAAGCTGTTTATTTCACCACGCTGGATTTGTACAGTGGATACCATTAGGTCAGAGTTGCAGAGCAAGATGCATGGAAGACTGCTTTCAAAACAAACCAGGGATTGTATGAATGGCTGGTTATGCCTTTTGGCTTGACCAATGCTCCTGCTACTTTCATGAGATTAATGAATGATGTACTCAGACATTTTCTTGATGATTTTGTTATTGTGTACCTGGATGACATTCTGATTTTTAGTAAAACGTGGGAAGAAAATTTAAAGCATGTTAAGCGGACATTAGATGTTTTGAAAAGAGAAAAAATTTATGTTAAGCTCTCAAAATGTGAATTTGGTAAAACATCTCTAAACTACTTGGGTCATATACTAGGGGGAGGTGAATTGAAAATAGATCCCTCTAAAGTGGCAGTCATTGTGAACTAGCCTAAACCCAGGTCTGCTACAGAAGTGAGAAGCTTCTTAGGAGTAGTACAATATTGGAGGAAGTTCATTTCTAACTTTTCCTCAATTGCAGCTCCCTTACATGCTTTAATAGGATTGAATAAGGTGTTTCAGTGGGGAGGCAAACATCAGAAAGCCTTCGACACCTTGAAAGAAAAGATTAGTACAACACCTGTACTATCACTGCCAGATCTACAAAGACCATTTGAGATCCAAACTGATGCCAGTGACTATGCCATGGGAGTAGTGTTGACACAACACTGTAAACCCATATGTTATCATTCTGAGACTTTTAATCCTACAGTAGTTAACTATCCTACCTATGATAAAGAATTGTATGCATTAGTTCAGACTGTGAAAAAGTGGAAACACTACTTAATGGGCAAAGAGATAGTAATACATAATGATCATCAACCACTTCAATATCTACATTCCCAAACTAAGTTGCAGCAATCAAGACATTACAGATGGATGGGTTCTACAACAGTTTCATTTAGTCATCAGATATAAAAAGGGCATACATAACAAGGTTGCAGACATCTTATCTAGACCCATTGTAATTTCATCTACCATACTTGAGCATAATTCTGTACTACATGAAAGCTACATTGAACAATATGCTCAGGATATGGACTTTAAAGATGTATATGCAACTTTGAGTCAAGGCAAAGGAGTAGAAGAATTGGATTATCATGTGAAGGATCGACTCTTATATCATTGTGGGAAACTCTTCATTCCACAAACTGAGAGGATAAAGATAATTAGGGAAGCACACACTTCTCTGATATCAGGTCACTTTGGGGTAAGTAAAACAGTTGCACAGCTGCAAAGATTTTGCTATTGGCCGAAAATGAATGAGATAGTTTCTAGATATGTAAGAGGGTGTGCTATGTGTGCTAAAAGCAAGCCTAGCAACAGAAAACTAGGCTTGTACACTCCATTGCCAGTTCCTTCTCACCCTTGGGAAAGTGTTTCCATGGATTTTGTTGGAGGACTGCCTAAATCTAGGAAAGGTCGTGATGATCTATATGTTGTTGTGGATAGGTTCAGCAAAATGTGTATTTTGATACCTTGTAGTAAACAAATTACAGTTGAACAGACTGCAAAATTGTTCTTTGAACATGTATGGGTTCATTTTGGATTACCCACTTCCATTGTATCTGATTGAGACACCCGATTTATGGGGAAGTTTTGGTCAAGTCTGTTGGAAATGATGTACACCAAACTGAAGAAAAGCGCAGCTTTTCATCCACAAATTGATAGCCAGACAAAAGTAGTAAATAGGACAGTGATCAAGTTACTAAGAGGTTATTGCATCAAACATCCTAAGCTTTGGGATGAACACTTGTGTTATGTGCAACATGCTTACAACAGAGCAAAACACTCTTCTACACAAAGATCTCCTTTTGAGACGTGTTTTGGTTTCATACCAAGGTCTCCTTCGGATTTTGTCTTTGGTAAAGACACCATGGTTGAAGGACACAGTGATGTGGACAAGGCAACTAGGTTCATTGAACAGATCTAGGAGATCCACCAGGCAGTACAAGAACAGCTAGAAAAGAGCCAAGCCAAGTATAAGGCTACGCGTAATAAGCATCGAATGTGTTATGAAACCAGCTCAAGAAAAGATAGAAAAGATAGATCAACGCCTTAGAATTCAGCCTCTTCGAGGGGGCAACCTCCTTTACATTACATGAATGAACAATTCTTGGATGATTCAAATGACAAAACCTCCTTTCTATATATATAGGAGTCTATGGAGTCACAATATAATCTAGCCGACCTAACAATAATAATATAAAGCCACAAAAATAACAATAGAGGGATTCTATGGGGCACAGAAATAACAATATGGGGGTAATAGGGGCACAACAATATAAATAAGGGGTATAACTACAATAGTAATGGGGTAATCACTAGTATTATAGGGACCCAACATGCCCCTCTCCTTCAAAAAAGTGTTGTCCTCAACGCTTGAGTAGTTCTGGATACTTCTGCATAAAATTCTCATCCTCCCATGTGGAATCTTCAGCGGATAAGTTCTTCCACTTGATAAGATACTCTGAAATTGATCGATTTCGTAGCTGTCGAGTTCTTGTTTCTGTGACTGCTTCTGGTTCCAATATAATTTTTCCTTCCTCGTCAAGTTCTGGCAATATTGTTTGAATTGGGAGCTTGTCACCTATAACCTTCTTTAAACATGAAACATGGAAAACTGGGTGCAATCGAGAAGCTGCAGGAAGCTCCAATTTGTATGCCATAGTACCAATCTTTTGCAACACCTTGTACGGACCATAATACTTTGGTGATAATTTATTATCCTTCTTAGCTTGCTTTAGGGACATTTGCTTATATGGTTGTAGCCGTAGGAATACCCAATCACCTACATCAAAACTTCTTTCACTGCGATGTTGATCTGCCTGTTGTTTCATTCTATTTTGTGCCAACACGAGGTTATCCTTTAAGAGTTGGAGGACTTGTTGTTGATGTTCGATGTGATGTTCCACTGCCTGAACCTTAGAATTTTCTCTTAAATATGATGTGATGGATGGTGGTTGATACCCATAAAGTGCCATAAATGGGGTCATTTTTGTTGCTGTATGGAAGGAAGTGTTATACCACCATTCAGCCAGAGGCAACCATTTGACCCATTGTGTCTGTTTATCAGATACAAAGCAACGAAGATATCCTTCCAAACATTTGTTTACTATCTCAGTTTTCCCATCAGATTGAGGATGATAAGATGAGCTATGAGCTAACTGAGTACCAAGACAAGAAAATAATTCTGTCCAAAAATTTCCAGTGAAAATGGGATCTCTGTCACTTACAATAATCTTTGGGTTTCCATGTAGCTTTTGAACTGTTTCCATAAATGCAGTAGAAACTGTACTGGCTTTAAATGGATGTGATAATGCACAAAAGTGTGCATACTTGGTAAGTCTGTCAACTACCACCATGATGACACTCTTTCCCTCAGACTTGGGTAAACCTGTGATAAAATCCATTGAAACCTCCTCCCAACGTTGGCTTGGAATGGATAAAGGTTGTAATAGACCCGGTGTCTTAATTGTTTCAACTTTATTTTGTTGGCAAACCAAACATTCCACCACAAACTTTTGAATATCTGATTTAAGGCCATCCCAAAAAAATTCCTTCTTAACCCTGTGGTAAGTTTTTAAAAATCCTGAGTGCCCTCCTAAGGGAGAAGTGTGCAATTCCATAAGAATCTTTTGTTTTAGCTGGGAATTCTTACAGAGGTATAAGCGATCTTTGTACCATAACGAATCATTTTTCCAGCTAAATGTATCAGAAGTACTGGAATCTTGTTGTAGCTTTCGAATAAGTGCCCACACTTCTTCGTCATTCTTCCATTCCTCCCTTGCTTCGTTTATCCAATCTGGTTGGATAATAGAAATGGCACACAACAATGCTTCCACATCCTCATCCTTTCTTGAGAGTGCATCTGCCACCACATTTTGCTTCCCTTTTTTGTAGATGATTTCAAAGTCATAACCCAACATCTTTGTGACCCACTTTTGTTGCTCTTCAGAGGATAATCTTTGTTCTAAAAAGTATTTAAGGCTATCATGATCCGTTTTTACCTTGAAGTGTCTTCCCATTAGGTAGGGTCGCCATTTCTTAAGTGCATGGAGTATTGCCAACATTTCCTTCTCATAAATAGCTTTGCTTAAAAATTTCCCTTGATTGGACGACTTTCAAAAGCAATGGGTCTTTCATCTTGCATTAGAACAACACCAATTCCATTTCCTGAAGCATCACATTCCACAATAAAGGTTTTTGTGAAGTCCGGTGTAGCTAAGACCGGTGCTTGGCACATTGCCTCTTTAAGATGTTCAAAGGCCTTTGTTGCTTCCGGAGTCCATGAAAATGAATCTTTCTTCAATAATGTTGTTAGAGGTGCTGCTATTCTCCCATAATTCTTAACAAACTTGCGATAATACCCTGTCAACCCAAGAAATCCTCGCAGATGCTTTATGGATGTGGGGATTTTCCATTCCTTAATGGCTTTAATTTTGCTAGGGTCTACCTTAACTCCTTCATGAGATACAATATGACCCAAATATTCCACCTCCTGGACTCCAAAGAAACATTTGGATCTTTTTGCATATAATTGTTTCTCCTCCAATAGTTGTAGCACCCTGTCAACATGTTCAACATGATCCTTCCAAGACTTGTTGTAGATTAGTATATCATCAAAAAATACTAACACAAATTTTCTAAGGAATGGTTTGAAAATTGAATTCATCAAACCTTGAAATGTTGAAGGTGCATTGGTAAGGCCAAAAGGCATGACCAAAAATTCATAATGACCCTCATGAGTTCTAAATGCCGTTTTTGGAATGTCTTCAATCTTCATTCTGATTTGATGATATCCCGAACGAAGATCCAACTTGGTGAAGTAAATTGATCCATGCAATTCATCCAGTAATTCATCAATGACAGGAATGGGGAACTTATCTTTAATAGTGAGCTTGTTGAGCTCCCTATAATCCGGACACATGCGCCATGATCCATCCTTCTTGTGCACCAATACTACTGGAGCTGAGAAAGAACTTTGACTCGGTTGAATTATACCAGCCTCTAGCATTTCTGCAACCATACGTTCAATTTCACTTTTTTGGGCATAGGGATATCTGTACGGCCTGATGTTTGGAGGAACACTTCCTGGAATCAGATGAATAGCATGATCATGATCACGCATAGGTGGGAGACCTTTGGGAGTCTCAAATACCTTGGAATGATTGTCCAGGACTTTTTGGAGATCTGGAGAAATAGATGATTCCAATGTGGAAACATCTAGCGAACATAATTGTGCAATTACACCTCTTTGCTCCTTTTTAAGAAGCTTAGTCATGCCATTAGAGCTGATTATCTTTCCTGGTTTCCCTACAATACCCCTTAATTCAACTTCCTTTCCTTCCGTAGAAAATTTGATGAAAAGTTCTTGAAAATTAAAAGCTATTGTACCCAAGGATTGTAGCCATTGGACTCCTAGTACAACATCAGCACCTCCCATTGGAATGGAAAGCATTGGGCTAGTCAATACATATTCTCCCATGGATAGCTTGATATTATGGCACTTTCCAGAGCAATTTATTGTTCCTCCATTTGCAATCATCACTTGACACTCTGGTGCTGGATATAGGAAGCAATTCAATTCTTTTGCTACCCTACAATGAATAAAATTGTGGGTGCTTCCTGAATCAATCAACACTATTACCTTTTTCTTCTTGATTTGTCCTTCTATCTTGATGGTTTGAGGAGTGGTAATTCCCGCCAATGCATTACAAGATATGGTTGGATTTATTTGTTCTTCATCTAGGCTTTGTTCCTGGAGTATATCCTCTTCTTTTGACCTTTCTTGCTCCTTTTCTTCTTCCTCTTCACAATCTATGTAGAATAATTTCTTCTCAGCACACTTATGACCTTTTGTGTATTTTCTATCACAACTGTAACAAAGCCCTTTTGCTCTTTTTTCTTCCAATTGTTGTGGTGTCAACCTTGTAGGTTGTGGAAGACTAGGGGCAACAACACTTCCGTCTTTATAGTTGTTAGTGGTATGCTTCCTAGTTGCCATAATTTTGCTTTCCATTTTTCTTGCTAACCTGAATGCCTTCTCTAATGAATCAGGTTCCCAAAGGCGGACATCATGTTGGATATTATCCTTTAAAGACCCTATGAACACATCAATCCTATGCTCCTCTAGAATATCTTTTACCCTTATGTTCAATTTTTGGAACTCCTCAATGTGCTCCATTATTGAACCCTTTTGTTTGAGACTTATCAATTGGCTAAAAAAAGTGTTTCTTTTTGTATCCTCATAATGTGCTATCAATTCTTCCGTAAAAATTGCCCAAGTGATAAATTGTTTACGAGAACAAAGCCATTGATACCATACAAACTGATTTGGTTCCAAATATACAGTTGCCATACGTACCTTTTGTGCATTTTGCACATTATTGAGATCGAAGAATTGCTCCATCTGTAATATCCATGTGGCGGGATCCTTGCCATCAAACTTCCTCATATCGATTTTTGGAATATGGTGATTCTTCAATCCAACATTAGCGTCTATGGAATCATGATTAACATTTCTTTTGTTCTCATCATGAGTTTCCTTTAGTACCCTTTCACCCTTAGGGACAATTTCTTGTAGCAACTTATTCATATTTATCTTCAATTCGTCAATGTCTGTCTTCAAATCTATCTTCAAATCATCAATCTTAGCTTCCACGTCAATCATCTTAGCTTCTACTCCTTTCTTTAAACAATCCATCTTAGCTTCTGTTCCTTTTTGTGCAAGGGACAGTTGTTGCACTTGGTCTTGTAATTTTGATATATGATGTTGCATTTCTTCCTCTTCTTCATGAGTCATGCTAGAGCTTTCAGGTTCCTTACTAGGTGTTTGCATTTTCTTTCCTCGGGGCATCAGTTACCGATAATAATGCTCTACTATGCCCTTTGAATTCCTTCTAAATAAATTTTCAAACCAAGCTTAAGCAAAAATTTAAGAAAATCTACACACCTTTTTTCACTTTGTAGGAGCTCGATATTGCCTCTGATGTATCTCTATACTTTCCAATCATCTAGTTCTGAATTTGTGAGCTATAGTAGCCCTCTATGTCCTCTTTCCAATGCCACAAGTCTGACCCCAATTGGATTCCCCAAGGAAGAGTTATGTGAAATCTCCCACAGTGACTTGCTTTTAGACTAGTTCAGTAGAGCGAACTTGTACGACGTGCCACGAGTCACTGTTTCAACCTTTGGATCTGAAACACGCATACAAGAAACTACAGTTCGTCCTCTTTTGTAGCTTCTTACGCAATTTCAATCCGATCCCCAGAGAGAAAGTTATGACGATTTTCCCCAGGTCACCTGTTTTGAATGTAATTCAGGAGTCTGCAAAAAGACCAACTTCCTCAGATCATATCTCCGCAAATATCGCGCGAAAAGCTCTGAAATTTGGACCCAAGGTTTAGCGCGATTTCTTCTCAAATGGGTTTTTTTTGTGACTTCTGAAACATCACAAAAAAAAAGTTATAGCGAAAATTCCACGATGACCTGTTTGGAGCAGCGAAACCCTAGAATCCAAAGCTCTGATACCAAATGTTATGAAACCAGCTCAAGAAAAGATAGAAAAGATAGATCAACGCCTTAGAATTCAGCCTCTTCGAGGGGGAAACCTCCTTTACATTACATGAATGAACAATTCTTGGATGATTCAAATGACAAAACCTCCTTTCTATATATAGGAGTCTATGGAGTCACAATATAATCCAGCCGACCTAACAATAATAATATAAAGCCACAAAAATAACAATAGAGGGATTCTATGGGGCACATAAATAACAATATGGGGGTAATAGTGGCACAACAATATAAATAAGGGGTATAACTACAATAGTAATGGGGTAATCACTAGTATTATAGGGACCCAACAGAATGGAGCATAGTTTTCAAGTTGGAGACCAAATCTGGCTATATATTAGCAAGGATAGGATGCAAGGTGAAGGTAAAAAGCTAAAGCCTATTAGGTATGGACCCTTTAGGATACTTGAGAAGATTGGTGAAAATGCTTTTCGCTTTGATTTACTAGCTTACATGCACATCTACTCAGTCATAAATGCAGATTGCTTGAGATTGTTTGAACCTTCAATGATTGAAGACCCTGAAGAGAAGAGTCAATTGCCTTCTATTGATGACCTGCTACCTGAATATCTTAATGAGTTGCAGGAAGACACAGTGCTGGACAGGAAGGTGAGGACAACGCGCAGGGGAGATGTTGAGTACCTCAGGATTGGGCTCAAGGGTTCAAAGCTGAGCAGTGCAAAGTGGATTGAGATTGGACAAGTGAGAAAACAATACCCTCACTTAGTCGATGCTTGAAAACCAACTTTTGGTGGTCCAAAAGCTTTTCAGTGGGAAGGTCATGATCCGAATTAGATCCATAAAGAACCGTCAAGGAACCATGACTGTATCCGGTTGGACAAATATCAATGAAATTAGAACCGCGATCAAAAACACCCCTGAACCAGTGGCAATGGCAGCCAGCATGGAATGACGAGGACCTCGGTCAAAGCACACTGACCGAGGCCCATGGAGACTGTGCGGGAGGTCAAAGTAGCCCTTGGGAGGCCTGGATCGAGAAATGGAGGTGATTTTTGATGCGCGATTAGCTGGGCGAAAAGGGCTGAAATGGAGAAGCCCTGAGCACTCAGTCGCATAGGGGAGCCAGAGAACCGCGGGTGAAAGGCAAAAAGCGCTAAAAGGACAAAGGCGAGACCCGCGCTCTAGAAAACTGGTGGTATTGATCGGGGCGCCCTCAAACGGTAAGTGGTTTTGGAGAAATTGGAGTGATCCCACTCAACGATTGACGCACGGCAAGCGGAGGTGAGAGAAAACCACCGTTGATCGCATGTTATCAGTCGATCAAGTCAACCGCGCAAAACGTGCATATGGCATTAGATCTCAGGGACCTAGATTGGACAGCTGAGATCATGCCCGATAGAGAAAGCGGAATCGATGAGGGATTAAGCCGCGTTTTAGAAGGATTTGGAATCCGTTTCACCACCACGGTGGAGGAAAGATTCATTCATGACGTAACTAAAGAAACGAACTGACGAAGCAGGTTGGCGCCATTTAGAGGAGGACATGTGGCCACTCCCGAAGCATTGATGATGATGCCGAATAGGGAACTCTAAGCGTAGCTGCAGAAGGTGACTCGACAGAGGTGTAAGAGGAGCTGAACAGCCTTGGAAAGAATGGCTAAAAGACATAAATAGAGGAAGAAGACGGTTATCGAGAGGGACAGAGAACCCCTGAGAGAAAGAGAGAGACCAGAATCTCGAGAGGAGGACGGAACACAGAGAAAGAAGACAGTGAAGCAAAAGTAGAAGAGGATAGAGGGTCGAGCTGAACAGAGGCAACATCAGCACCAGAGGCTTGAGAGATATGAGCCATCTATCCGGACTGAGAGGATCTGTCTGTACTGAGCACCACATTGGTCTCTTTCCACTGTAGACCAGAAGGTCACAGAGCTGGTAAGAAAAAGAAGTCTGTGTACTCAAGTGGCTTGGGGATCCAAGAACCACCCTACCAAGCATATATGTTTTAGGTGACTCATATTGAGCTCCTGCATTGTAATTCTTTGCTTAAAGACATAATAAAATAAGGCCACCACTGGAAACTAGACTAGAGATGTAGTCCTGGAGGATAGGGTGAACTCCTTATTAAATTGCTTGTGTTCTTGTATTGCTTATTGTATTTCTCTGTTGTCTTTCCATTTAATTGTCTGTGTATTGGCAATCTGATTGATTCGTTGCTTCAATAACATAGAACACACACGAGCACATGAGTAGACTATAATACCTTTAAACAATAAATCTTTAACTGATGTCACTCATAGGGTGATTATCAGATCATAATTTATTTTTCTAAATGAGGAGGACATAGAAGATCTTCCAATCTCTGAATTTAGTTGTGCCTGGCCATATTTCTTCACCAGGATGATTTCCTATAGAACTATTGCATGCTAATACTAAATTGATAAAAAAAAAATAAATTCATAATAATGAAAAAGGAAGACCTATAAATAATGATCGAAAGTATCCTTTTTCTGTAAAATGTTAACCTAAAAATCTTAAAAAGTTGTTGTACTTCAGAATCTCCAGTAAACAAGGATTGCATTCTATACATTTTGACTGCAAAATTGGGAACTATTTCCATATTAGAGACTATAATCTACCTATGACTGAAATTGAAACATCTAACTGGTCTATCCAAAAATTCTTACTGAATATACTCAAAGTAAAGTTCATTGTTGTTGTAACTCTAACCATTGTGATAATCCATTTTGTGGAAGTGGAACTCTTTGTACATGTGGGAGTAGGCGGAGGAGACTCAATGGGCATGAGTGGGATCTAGTTTTGATCTATTGGTATGCTAGATGAGGGCTGATTGCAGGAGGAGAAGTCACTTTATGGAGGAAAAATATCTCAACATTTTGTGCTGAGATTATGTGTTGTGAGAAGGTCATTTGAATGAGACATAAAATGCTGAAAATTTACTGTATCATCGTTTGATTCATCTCTTGGGTCTTATTTTCTTCAGATTGCTAGAGATTTGTTCCCATGTTTTTTCACTTGAAAAGTTTCATCTTCGAAATTATCCTCGTAGATGTAGAAGCTCTAACTCTACTTCTTTATTTTTAAGCATTTTCAGTGCTACGACCACTTCAAATTTGATTTTCCGCTTCACAATCTGACTCTTTCTCTTTCACATTTGAATTTACTGCACTTTCAATTTTGTCAATGGTAAGTTAACCACTACATACTTGTATTTCATTTATTTGAATAGTTTATTATTATTTTTTATGGAAAACAATGAACGCTAATACTTACACACAATTTCATCATGCCTCTTTCATCTCATCCATTGAAATACTATTTTGTTTTTTTTGTATACATTAGACTCAGAAGAACCTTCATAGTACATTTATTATTGTTTATTTTTTCCATTAAGGCAAAAAATCTTTCAGATAAAACGATCTACATGTTCTTACAGACAAATGTATTGTCAGTGAAAATCATGTGATTTTGACTGAAAGAGAAGCCCCCTAAGATGAGAGGCAGGGTGGTGTTGCTTTAGTAGCTATAGTTTAGGACCCCTTAGTGACTACCTTGACATATATATAAAACTTTTGTGGTCTAGAATTTTTCCACTTCTCATACCATATCCTTTCATGTTCAATTCCTTGTTTCTTGTTTTTGGTAACATTGTATGTTCTAGTTATAATTGTGGAGCTTGTACACCAATATGCACACCTTTTTTTCCATCATTCTTTCCATAGTATTTTCTACTATTTTTCAGATCCTCCTTTTCTCCAGCATTCTTTTCATTTTAACAAAAGTAAGGACAACATGCATTAGCTCTGTAGATACACGTGCATTTTCCTTGAGTCCATAAGGAGATAGAGAGAGAAGATACACCTGTGTTTTGTTCGATGATGTAATGAGATGGACAAAGAAAATGAAATAATAACAACTCCATCTAGGGACATGCATCATGAAATCTACTTCTAGGTAGGCAAAATTATTCTGTAGTGGATGAACTATTAATAAGTTGATGTGCTTAGTTAGTCATTGTTAGGTCCCTATAATACTAGTATATCTCCTTATTGTTATTGTTAGTGTAGCCACTAGAATCCCAATATTGTTATTGTTGTGCCCTTACATTATTATTGTTATGTAGGCTCCGGTACCAATTGTTATGAAAACAACTCACAAAAGATAGATCAATGACTTAAAAATTATACTCCTTAGACTCCTATATATAGAAAGGAGGTCTTGTCATTTGAATCATACAATTTTAATGTAAAGGAGGTTTCCACGACACTAGGATAAATTTTAAGTTGTTGATCTATATTTTTGTGAGTCATTGCATAACAGTCATTTAAAAGGTAAAATCCACTCAGTGCACAATGACCCGGTATCACATGGAATCACTCAAGTCTTTTGGTGTATTAATTTGATAGTCACAGGTCATTTTAATAATTCTCATAACAATATTCATTAAAAAAGGGTATTATTTTGGACAAACATCTTCTGGGAGTATTTACTATTAATAATCTAATTGAAGAGACTAATGTCATAGTACAATTTGAAAGTAGCCCCATAAATCTTAGCTTGTCCAGTTATCATTTATGTTTATAACCTCATTACAATCTCAACATTAGTACCATCTAAATCTAGGAACCCAGTATTCAAGCATTTAAATTTTGAAAATTTGTTAAGATAGTAAGCACTAAATTTCCCTTAATTAACTGTTTTTTTATAAAGAAACCTCTTGATAGAGTTTCTCCTACCATGGAGTATTCATATTATGTTTCAGCTGAATAGTTGCAACGAAAAAAGTCCACTATTAACAATTTAAAAATGAGAAAAGAAGTGAAACAATTTAAAAATGAGAAAATAAGCGAAACTCAAAGGATAATATGAAAAATATTCAAGAACATTTTTACAAAACAAAGTTAAGGTTTAGTTTACTTCTAACTTCTTTGAAAGCCAATTTCATGGACACTGACCAGAACATTAAAATTGTGAACCAAAATATAGAGTTTGGGTTTAGCTTACGATTGCAAGCTTCTTGAGGTGCTATCACCCTTCTCTCTTCGCCTCAACATTGTTAACCACCTCTGTCTCTAGCTCTGCATCCAGAACACAAAACGATATTAAAGAAGTGTTGGTTCCTATGCCAAAGAGAGTTTAACACGTACTAACAGCTCAGACAACATTTTTTCCAATTAGCTAGAAGTACATACTTTTTAAGATTTTAAAACAAATCCAATGCCAATAACTAAATTATAAGCATCAATGCCCCATCAATACTGTAAGGCAGTGCACTGCTATGCTACAGGAGGCAAGATAGTAAGAAGTCATATATATAAGTTCGTTAGGGATTCAAATAGTATCAACCAACATTACAGGGTTCATCTTTGCTTCACTCCGACCACGGAATAGAAAATCATAAATAAAATAGGATTACAGAGTTCACCTCTGTTTCACTCCAGCCCAGTACTGGAAAATTATAAATAAGATATGATTAAGCCACCAAGGCTAAAATAACATTATGATACTTCGAGGCACTAACAAAAAAATAACTTATGATTCCCAATATTGTGCTCGTTGAAGTCCTGTATTACGCAAAAAAATATATTCATAAAGACAACATGGAAGTGAGAGTTTGATAAATGATATAATGTTTGTACTAGCAGCTTAGATCACATTTTTTTCGAAAGTAGCCAGACATACATATTTTTCAAAATAAATAAAAGAAAATTTCACTTGTTCCAATTTTGATCTCCAATTTATGAGCATATAAGCATCAATGCCTAGAGGCAGTGCATGTTAAGCTACGGGAAGAAAAATAGCAAGAAGACAAATAGCTACATCAATTAGGGCTTCAAATCATTTCAACCAACATTATAGGTTTCCTCTGTGCTTCACCAATCCATACATGTCATATGGTGAACTGTTCTCAGCGTCCAAAACCCCGTTATGCATAATAGAGTTGTGCAAAATCTGCAGCTGAAACTACACATTTAATAAAGCCCTGTTGTGTAACAAGGTGCTACAAAATTTACAATAAAAACCACACATCCTGAAGATGAACCATCCTTGCTGGTTCGAAATGTCCATGGAAAAGAATCCTTATGCCATGGATCCGAAAGATAATCTAAACAATGATAAAACTCGCAGAAACCTCAAAAACAAAAAAACCACACATTTTAGATCAATGGTTGAAAGTGCAACACATGATCCAATGAACCACGGTAAAAGAGTAAATGAGGGTTGGCGGTGAACAATTTCAAAAGTGAACATCTATGGGCGCTAAGATGAAGCGAACAAAAAAATACAACAACATAAAAATAACATTATCTATTATACAAACCAATGAAAAAAATCCTCATCTTCGGCATAATCCTGAAAAATCTACCAATGGTGTTCCGCCAGCTTCTTCCGAGATGCTTCTTTATTCAAATTGTGGATGTCCCGGGCACTCACTCAACTTCTCCATGGCAGTTGAATCCTTATCCAACGTTCTCTCAACTTACATCTCTTCTGAGATGACATTATCTCACCGAGAGTCCTTGCTCTCGACATAATCTATCCCAAAGTCCTTGATATTGAGCATGCACTCTTTTAATTCAAAGTTTACCGCAAACCATTGTGAAACCCCAAAAAATGGTTCAATGGCTTTTCATGCCCGTTTTTCATTATTTAACAGTTTTAATAATTATTCACGTCTTAAATTTTAAAATAATAGTTGAATTTGAATTTTATTCATATCCATTTATTTATTTTCAGAAGAAAAAATGTTGGTTTCTATAATGTAGCAGTACATTTTTCAGTAAAAGAATGCTTTTGTGATGGCTTACCTATTGAAAAAATATCTCCCACCAATATTAAAGAGGATAAAATATCTGTATAGAAACAAAAAATATTCATAGAAAAGATAGAACTATCTACAAGAATCAAAATTGCATCCATTAGCAGTCTTATCAAAAGGCACTTTTCCAATAGGAAGGCATTTTTCCAATAGGATAACATCCCACGGAAAGAGACAAATAATGAAATAAGAGCTAGGGAAGGGGGATAGAGCCCTCATCTACATTTTTCCAATAGGATAACATCCTACCGAAAGAGACAAATAATGAAACAAGAGCCAGGGAAGGGGGATAGAGCCCTCATCTCAAATTATGTCGTACTACAGGGAATGTAGTGGAAAAATCTAGCATTGCTCAATAATCCTTTCTTGGACATAGAGTCTGCAACCATATTAGATTCCCCATAGATGTGCTAGAAAGTGATCAACTAGAAAGATCACCTAGGAAGTTGTATCTGGGATATCCAACCAATGAGGTGAGAGGGATAAAAGTTTGTATTGGTAGACATCCCATCAATAAGGACCTATGAATCCCCATAGATATATAATGTATCAATCGATAATCTTCTGGAAAACCAGAGAAGTCCCTAAAGGGCCAGGACTTCTAACCTCATATTAGTGCCAGAGCCTCCATTCCAATAAATCTTATAATGTCAAAATTTATCCACCCTTAGCCACACTCCACAACCACAATTGCCTCTCTGAGTAGCACCATCGAAAAGCCCAACTGGATATAGTATGGGATGAGGAAAAAACCTGTGTGATAGATCCTTGACTTTTTGAGAGGGGTTCTTTATATATTCCACCCATAGTAATATGTTGTGAATAATTTTGTGTATGTTATATGTGACTCTTAGAAAATATGTTAATTTCAAGCTCTCCAAATTTCCCAGAAAATATAGAGAGGAATCGCCTAAATTGTCCTCGACGCTCGATCCACCATCGAATGCATTGCTCAATATTTAGAAATGTCCTGCAAGGAATGTTCAGGGAGTGGAATATATTGTTCCAGAGCAGTATAGCAGCAGGGCATTCCAGAAAAAGATTAACATTAGTCTCATTTGATTCAAAGCACAAAGGGCACCTAGCAGGCTGGTGAAACCTCGCTTACACAAATTTTTCCAAGTAAGAGTTTTGTTTTTCCAGACTAGCCACGCATATAGGATAATCTTAATAGGAGAATCTAATTTCCATATTTTGAAGAACCAGAAAGGAAGGTTAAAAGCTATAATAGAGAATATAAGATACTTGTATGTGTCTGCAACCTCCACCATGTTTGACTACGGCTTTCCAGCCCAAGTGATATGGTCCCCTCCCTCAATTCTACAAAGTTCGACACTTCTGAGAGTCTGTGTGTAAGCCTCCCATTCAAAAGCTCGAATTCCATCCAGACCAACCTCCCTAGCCAATTTTCATATTATAAAACTTCCATACCAATGATAAATAATCTAATCCAAATGAAAAATGCCTATAAAATGTAATATCCTCAAATTATCCTCAGACAGTGAATGTGCACCATCCACACTCTGAATACTATCAAAGCCAATGATGATATGATTCCCTTCATCAAAATACCAAATAATTCTCTGAATAAAAAAGTATTTCACTTCACTAAAGTAATTGCAAATGTAAGATCGAGATTTGATCCCAATATGTCCAGTTTTGATCCAATCCTTGGCCTATTTGTTATGGATATATTTGGTGATAATGATATCCACTAGATACCCTCCCTAAAAAGGTCACGCCATAGTGATTTGATAATAATATCCCATCCAAAAATTCTAACATCTAAAATTCCCCAGCCCCTAAATTCCTTTCGAATGGAAATCTTGTACCATTTAATGAGATTAAATTTTTATTTTGTGTTTGATTCAGACCATTCAAAAGTGTTCCATGAAACTTTTGATTTTATTAATAATGGATGAAGGGAGGATATAAAGATACGCCCACTACACTGCCAACTATTGTAGCACAAAATGCATGTACCACCGAGGATCAGCCAACGGTTAGCCCACCCATTGAGCTTATGTCAGAATTTATCTAGAATCCATAGCCAATCTGCACACATGTAGTTGTTCGGCTTGAGTCTAAAACCAAGGTAAGTGAAACCATCACAAAAGGGCCGAGAGCGATAATTAAAATCTGAATGATGCTATTAATCTCATCTTATTCTCGAAATGAGTGCAAAATGAGGGATTTGTCCTAGTTCACCATCATCTCTGAGCCTCTCCAAAATGTTTCAAAATATTGTGAAGCACCATCCATTGAGTCTTGGATAATGGATGAAGGGAGGATATAAAGATATGCCCAATACACTGCCAATTATTGTAACACAACCTATGCTAAAATGCATCTACCACCGAGGGTCAGCCAACAATTAGCCCACCCATTGAGCTTATGTCGGAATTTATCTAGAATCCATAGCTAATCTGCACACATGTAGTTGTTCAACTTGATTCTAAAACCAAGGTAAGTGAAACCATCACATAAGGGCCAAGAGCGATAATTAAAAATCTGAATGATTCTATTAATCTCATCCTATTCTCCAAATGAGTGCAAAATGAGGGATTTGTCCTCATTCGCCGTCATCCATGAGGCCTCTCCAAAACGTTTCAGAATATTGTGAAGCACCATCTATTGAGTCTTGGATACCAATCCAAAAGTGAGAATGACATCTGCAAAGAAATTGTGGGTGACATCAATATTTTTACCCAATTGGATACCACTAAAAAGGCTCATTGCTCGAGCCACATTAACCTTGATACTGAGGCTATCCATCACCATGATAAATAATAAGGGTGAAAGGGAACAACCCTATCAAAACCCCCTACGGGCTTTGAAAAATATGGAAGGGTATCCATTGACCAAAACAACAAAGTAAACATTTGACACACAGTCCATAATCCATTCAAAGTTATGAATAGTGAGTCCAATCTTAGTCAGGATGAGGTGCAAGACAACCTAATCAACATATTCATATGCCTTCTTCATGTCCACTTTCATAACTAAAGCCCGCAACTTCTTCGATTGAATAGAATGAATAATTTATTGAGTTGTGGCCACAACATCGTGGATCGATCAGTTGTACAAGAAAACGAATTGTTCCTCGGATATGAACACTGAGAGAGTACCCTTCAAGTGCTCCACAAAAATTTTGGATATGAGCTTGTATGAGATATTATAAAGAGAGATGGGTCGAAAATACATAAAGGTAGTGGAGACCGAAACTTTTAGAATCAGGGAAATAAAGGATGGTTTAATGGTTCCAGAGACATAACGAGAGATCCTTGATTCCTCAACTAATTTCACCAATTCCAAACCCATAAAGTCAAATTGTAGAAAAAATTCCACAGTCTAGCCATCTGGGCCCAGGCATTTGTCTTTAGCAAAGGACTTCAGCACCCAAAGTACTTCATCAATAGTTATGGGCCGATAGAGGGATTCATTTTGTTCGTTGTTGAACATGAGGGGATAATACATTGTACACAATATTTGATCATCAATATTAACGAGCTTGTAAGAAGTCTCAAAATAATGAACTGCTTCCCTTGTAATATCCTCCGTAGTATATACCAATTCCCCATTCCTTCCCCCGAATCTACAAAATAGTGTTAACATTCTTCCTATGAATAGCATATATATATTTATACTTGAATAGTGATTAATTCAATTTAAATAATAGATAAATTATGATCACTAAAAAACCATCCAGTGATCGAGAAAGTCTCAAGACCATTTCGTGAGCATGCACACTAAGACCTATATATTTTATGTTGTTTCATGGAAAATGAACACTCAACACAACCCAATGTCAAGATAGAGTCCATGACCCATAAAATTATAGTAAAACTTCACTTTTAATTATATGTAAGTAGAATTTACAAAATATTTATATTTTTAATGATATTGTATCTTCTATATATTATAAAATTCTTTAGATATTTCATATAATTTTTATAACTTAATGATATTAAGTTTATATTAAAAAGAAAAAATATTTAAATAAAAAACAAAAAATAGATATAAAAAATGCAAAAATACAATTAAAAAAAACTTCTTTCAAGAAAATTAAATTTATAAAAAAATTATTATGAAATTTATATGCCACTTCTGAGTAGAGTTTCAAGTCTATTTTATTTGCTTTCTTCCTTAATATTTCTTTTCCATAACCATCACATCTATAAATAAATATTGAATTTGTCAATAACACAAAATGCTATATATGTATTGAATCAAGTGGTTAGATTTTAAGGGTTGTAGGATCAGGGTGGTGATCATTTACCTTGGTGGGCAAGTCGATTTTTTTGGGTAGTTTAGTATATACCACAAACAAATAAATAGAATCTTATGCTCTCTTTTAGTTTCTCTTTCAAGCCTATATGATCAATCTTTGCAGACCAATCATAGTGGGGGACTCACAAATCATAATTTCTCATTCTCATTTGGGTTCCTCATATTGTCAATACATTTTATTTCCATGTTCTCATAATAACATCAAAAAGTGAACCCTTTAGTGAATAGAGGATCTACATTATAACCCAGCACCCTACATACTAATATGTGGGTGGACTACCATACGATGCAATTAATGATAGACTAATGGAGGAAAATGTTACCTTTATTTACATCAAGCAATATCTACTACCACTGCCTAATCAATAGAAAAATCATATGTCAAAGAAGATAGGAACAAATGGTGGCAACCATGATTATTTTTTAAATTAAAGATTAATGCAACAAGGCATTCACATGCCTCTATATTGTTTTTGGATAGGCCATGGGTGGGCAGATATAGTTGTTTTTATTGCAACATAAGGGAAATATAATGGTTGTAACATCGCCAAATGCTAAGAATTGGAAAGGAGGGTTAACATCACCTATGGCTCCATTTCACTTGGGTGACAACATTAAGAATTAGGTAGTACATTTTAATCTAATGTGCAAGAGGTATAATGTTCCATTCAACTTATGTGTGGTGGTTGTTATTACGAAGAACCCTAAAAATTTAATCGTAATAGATAGAAAAGGGGATGATATCCTGGAAATGGTTGGTGTGGAATTCATAAGGTCTCTGCAATCGCATCTATCTGTGGGAGGAGTCTCTCGTAGAGGGAGGGAAGGAAAATATGGATCTTTTCAAGAAATGGTTATTTGATGTCATTCAAGGAAGTAAGAGGTAGGGTGTTAAAAACCTTGTTGATGAGTTGTGCATTTTAAATTGTAAGGAAAAAAAGTTTCCCTTAGGGACTTAGATTATGTGCTCTTCCAGTTTATTTTAAATTCAATGGAAATTTGTCAACAAAAAAATTTAGGTTCAAAGGACAAAAGGGTTCATCTTCAATGGCCTACAGGGGAAATTGGTAGCCTTTAATGCCAATTCGAGGAGCTAAAACAAGCTAAGGATGGAGACAACCAGCTTTGATGACTTTGTTAGTCATGGGGACATTTTAGTGAGGGGCTCTCCATAGGAATGGGGATCCCACTCACTAAAATTAGTTGATATGGACTCCAAATATCATTGGATTATATCCTTGTTTTGGAGAATTTATACGTATGATAATTATAGAATAAGGGGGCCCTTCATAAGAATTTTTATTGATATTAGCTTGATTGAGAAAATAAATCTCATTAACTTTAAATATCTCCATATTATACTCTTGTAATGTTTCCTTCCCTAAATTAGACTTCTAATATAAAAATATTTCCTATTATGATTTAAAATTTAAATAAAAATAAATGATATAATATTTAAAAGTAAAATACCACCTTCTTTTTTTTGGGTAGGTAAGCCACCCATGGGGGATTTGAGCCAGTGACCTATTACAAGGAGTGTCTTAACCGTGCACCCATTCACTATCAATCCAAAGCCCCATCGGCTAAAAATACCTTTTTTAAAAATAATAATAATAATAATAATAATAATAATAAAATATGATAAAAACATATGTTTAATAAAAATATTGTAATTTTATGTTTTAATTAAAATAAAAAAATACAAAATCAAAATATAATTTTAAAATTATGAAAATATACAAAAATAAAATATAAATTAATACTAATGTAGAACCTTCTTAACCCTAGATCCACACTTTTGTGACATTTTTATGAAATTTGTACTAACTTGATGATCCCCTTGCATACCCTCTTCTTTAATTGTTTACCTCCCAGAATCACCATTGACGCTATGGAGAGAATTGGTCCTATTGGGGAATTTTACATTGATGATACATTTTCCTATATTGGAATTTATGGCTGCAAAGTGATCCGGACTTATGCATGAACGCAAAAAAATACAAATATAACCATGAACATAGAGATGCAGCAGAAATAAAACTTCATCTCATTAATATCAAAGAACTAAAATATGCTTACATACAAAATGGAAATAAACTAGCTCGAGCGATGGTAGCTTATCTATGAGAAGAGATGTGGTGGCTACATGCCTCTAATTTTACAATGAGCTTCAAAGGCCTTGTTTCATTAAGAAACAATAGAAAAGCATCCAAAACAGTAACCCCAACGGATGAAATGCCAAAACTATGGGCCCTGTTTGGGTAAATTGGTACATCAACTTCCCGAGGTCATAACTTTGGCATACGGTCTATGTTTGACGTGCACAATACCTCTTTAGAAATGTCTATCTGAGGACTAAAACTTTTGAGTGACTACAATTGGAAAAAGTGTTATGTTGGCCCCGATTTTCCCGAAAAAACATCATTAGGGCCGCAAAATGGCTCTGGAAGTTCACGACTGGAAAACGGCCAAAAATAGTAAATTGTGCTACAATTAAGGAAACTGAAAAACTGAAAAGAGACAATGGTCGGGGTCCAAGTGGAATAGGCTAGTGGCCACCAACATCCACTTGGATCAATAAGATTCCCACATGCTTTATCAAGACATGTTCTTAGAAAACTAGTCCTAAGAGAAATTTCCTATCAAAAAGAAGGAATAGGCATAACAAAACACCTAGCATCTACTTTTGTGAAACTTTGGCCTTCATTCTCAATAAAATTAGGGATTTATATGTTGGAAAATCTCAAGCATGCCAAGTTAGACGTTGCGGTTTTAGATTTGATTAATTTATCTGCTATTTTAGTTAAAAAGCACAATCCCCTCAATAGAGTGTAGAAAAACTGTAAAGAATAAAGTATATTTAAACCATATAATAGTGAATACCTGCCATTTAATGAAATATTTAAGAGCATCGAGACTTATGAATATATAATGCATAGGATTCAGGAAATATCACAAGGGCCTCTGAGAACAAAGGTGAAGGATATTATCTTTGGGACCTCATTTTGTGATTCAAGCTCAAAGACAACAAGTTTCAAAGCACCAAGCAAGTTCAATTACAATTCTCACATTGCCAAAATAAGCCGAGGTAAAGAATACAAAAATAGAGCACACTCAGATAGAAAAGGCATAGTTAGGTAGGATATAAATAGGTCAATTGTAGACTAAACATGCACCTTTAGAGAATCTATATACAAACTATCCTTTCACTAAAAGGTCATAAAAAATGAAGCTTCAAATAGAAGGGTGTTAATCTAATAAGGTATAGACTTAAAAGACTGAATTTGTATAAGGAAAAACTGAGGCAAAAGTACCACATATTCAGCTCAATAGATTTAGGTTGAGCCAATGCAAAGTAAACAATACCAAGTGGATAGATATCAAACTGAGGATATTTTTCCACAAGTTAAAAATCCTACACAGAAGTTTCATACACGTCTCAAAAAAGACTCAAATTGATCAACCTCAGGAACAATCTAGGATCATTACCATAGTAATTATCTCTAAAAATCATATTTATCCCTATGTAGGGATTAATTCCTTGAATGTTATTTTCATAGATACTATTGTGCCTATTGAGGAGGAAGGGCTTCCTCTTAGAAACATATCTTTCAGTAATACTATAAAGGCCATTATCAAAGGGAGGTCCAAGAGGAAGAAAATGGAATGGAAGGAAGGATAGCCTACAAGACAAATGATGTATTGGGTTGCCTCCAAGCACACTCAATATGACTTTGTAGATGGAGTGGGTAATTCTATTAGAGCATTTTCCCATTCAACTAAGTGGTCAATAAGAAAACATGATGCAAACAATAAAACAAAAGTATAACAATATTAATGATATTAAAAATATTTGCAACAACAATATCTCACACTGGGGTTGAGTACCTATTGTCATTGCTGCAACATCCTCCAAAATTTTTGCCTATGCTCAATTTCGGAGCCTTATTTGGTCTTATAAATTGTCATCATAATCATTGAAACTGATTTTGTGTGTTTTCTTGAGGAGTTTTTGTCCCCTTTGATAGATAGGCAAAATGTCATATTTTTGAATGTTAGTCATTGCATAAGGTATATAATCTTGTTATGGTAGTTTCAGGAGGTCATATTTGTGTAAATGAGCTTTTCTAACCATATAAACATCCATCACACTCATTTCCAAATTTTTAGGCATTGTCGCACAAGTGTCATCACAGCCATTGCAAATTGTATCTTAAGTGTCATAATTGTCGTAAGTTGTCATAAAGTTTTCGCACAGAGGGTAATAAATTGTTCATGCATCATGGATGATCTATGTTGTTATGTCATCAAGAATTCTAGGTGTGTGATCACAGTCAAAGTCTCATCTCTGTTCACGTCAGTCTCACCAATCCTACGGTTAGCCATTTTCTAAAAAGCTTCCCAACCAAGCAACCTAGCTTCACCCAACCTCCATAAACTACACATTTCACAGTCTCGGTCCTCTCACTGTGAACTTTCCTCTTGGCACTGCGCCGTGTATAGTTCCTTCCTCTTAGGATTGCGGCATTGTGTAGTTTCAGTGCTCAAACCCCGACCTTGGCTCCCAAAATTGAGCAATTCCTACTCCCATCTTGGCCCTAACTGCCCATTGCTCACTAGCCTCAAGCTCATCCCCTGATCCCCTCATCTGTGCAATTGCATAATGGCCTAGTCTCCCTTGTCTCCTGGAATTACATAATGTTCTCACCCAATGCCCATCCCCTCAACCTGTCACACTAATCTCCATAATTATGTAGTTTGTTCCCTCAACCCATCTTGCACTGTGCATTGCACAGTCTCAAGGCTCAAGGCTCCCCCTTGACTACTTTAACTGCACAACTACATAGTCATTAAGACCCTTTCCCATCTTTCCATCTAGTTTTAGCTTAGCCACTAGATCAATATGCACAATCTTAGAATAGGGGGTTTTCAGACTGATGTCGTCTCATGATGCGTGAATTTCATAAACAGGTACCTTATCATGCCATGGCTAGATGATGAAGAAGGAGATGAAGGATCGAACCATGTTGAAAGGCATTCTTGTAGTTGGGTATGCAAGTTGTTCAATCAAGAGAAAGAAAAGGGACACCAGTTTGCAATCACCATTTAAGACTTAAGATCATTGAAGATTCCTTATCATCAAGCCACACAGAGGTGAAAAGAAAAACATTCTCAAGCAGACCTTCAACACATAGTAGAAATAGTGACTTGACATTGCCACATCATCAAGAAGTTTATGTCAACAATGTCATGTCATGTCATGTCATGAGTTTTCACATGCCATGCCATTCTGGTTAATGATGTAAATTATGTTTCAAAAATGTATTGTAAAGTGGAAGTCCAAAGGACCTGTCTGGAATATGAAGAGTCATGTAAATTTGAAAAGTCATAGGGATTTAAACAATCATGAGGGTAGATTAAGAGTCGTAAGGAAGGTGAAGCATCACTTCCTCGTTCTTATATATACACCCTCATTGTAAGAGCAAAGGACTTTTCACCTTGGCTCTTCCTGCAAGGTATTAGAGAGATAAGCTAGTTCTTTTGAGGAGCGAGGAGTGGCTCCAACGCTCCCCTATTAGAGCTAGTGGTGTTCATTGTATACATGTGTCTTGGAAATTTTAATTAATATAATAAGCCTTATAGGCAAGTACATTCTTCATTCATGGATTATGAATATTTGTAATACTATTCAGTGAATGTTGTAATTCATGTTCGCTTTCATATGTACTAAAGTAGTTGAATTGTTTCGGTTGTTTGGTACTTATCATATTGAGAATGTGTTGTAATTAATATTATCATTGTCGCATCATCGTGGAATATTATGTTGGATATTAGACAAATATTCTTTATTACAATGGTTGAAATTACCATCACATCTATGTCGACTATTCCACTTGATGTTGTACAGATCCTTCTTGTTCATGTGTGTCTCTACTAGGGTGGCACTACTACCTCTCTCTTAGAGGCTCCTCCTCTCCATAGTGAAATAACTTTGACACACATACAATTGAACACTCACCAGGCACACCCCATTTCTTTTTAAAGGCGCATTTTCACTCCTCTCTCTTGCTGACAGCTAGAGCCAACACATATCTTGAAGATAACTGGTAACTGGGCCATATTATGGATAGGGATCCTATCCCAAATGGTGTGAGGTTTAAGTGGGACCACATATCGAGAGACCTTTTGAATGTTGGTGGGTCCAACACCATCAATTTTTCTGGCGCTAGAAGGAGGGCTAGCCAAATTTTTATGGTTGATAACCTCACTAACCTGAATCTCATTTCCTATGGGAAAGGCAGTCCCAACACCTCCCCTACACACATTCCTAAATTTGGTAATTCTTCTGAGCCCAAGACTGTACAAGATTGTGAAATCTCTTAAGACCAGATTTGGGCCATCTTCCCCATCACCTGAAAGTTTGCAAGAGCTATTGAATTGATACCCAGAGTACATAATCTTCTATATTTTTCCAAAGAATAAGCAAACGACCCCCACCATGACAGTGGTATCAATAGTTGAAGATTTGGTTCTCGTCGCCCTTAAAGAGTTAGCAGATTATGAAGAAAATGAAGAAAACCGGAGAAACCTCCAATCTTCAATGATGGTGATGGTGATAACGTGGTACTCTTAGACAATACCTTCCATGGGTTAGGTGGTGAAGAAGAAGAAGAATAAAACCAATTAGAATCAGACAAAGAGGGGGAAAAATGATCAAGACATGGTAGTCCAAGATCTAGACTTCATGATAGAGGGCCCATTTGCACTTTCATGTGTGTTACACAAAATGTCAAGGCACTCAGAGAAGCTACTAATGAAGTATGACCCTGACAAAGCAATTATAGTGGAAGACATTCTAGATAAATTCTACCTACACTTGCAAACACTTGAGGTACGTTACGATGATGTTGCATGTATACGTTTTCCATGTACCATATATGGCAGAGTAGTTATATGGTATCGCAACCTTCCTTTGAACTCGATCCATAATTGGAGGGGTTTTGAGAAATTTTCTAATGATAAAACCCCTGCCATACTTTTAAAAGAGCTGGGAAATATCAAGATGGAGAAGAAAGAAAAGGTGAAATATTTCAATCAAAAGTTTAACCTATCTTGAACATATTTCCAGTAGACAGAAAACCTCATGAATCCATCACTATCAACTATTTCACATCTACCTTACCAACAAGCATTGTGCAATTTGTTAAAAGAACTGTGAAACCAAATTTTGTTGAGACTTTTGAAGAGGCGATCACGGCTGAAAAGGACTTGCATGTGATTGGAGTCATCATAGATGAAGAATCAACAAAGGACTCCAAAGACATGGGGAAAAGCTCTCAGGCCTCCATAAGCAAGGCCAAGGAAAAGGAAGAAATTGATCTTAAGAGATGACCCACACTATCAAGTCTTTTTCCAATGAGTTGGCATAATTGAAACAAAGGTCAAGCAAGACCACCATGAGTAGAAAAGCTTCCAATTTCAACATGCTGAGAAGGACTTCCAACTCCGTTATCAACAACAACTAGCCAACCAAGTCTGCGTAAATCTCAAACATTGTGCTAAATATTGAGAGTATGGGCGTGGATCAGTACTATTCATTTCATCAAGAATATCATTCATAAAAAACCTGCCCATAATGGAACCACAACATGAACGCTCTGGTTTCACATTTTATTGATATAGTGCTTACCGATGAGCAGACTAAGCCTGCGGAAGAAAAAGAAGAGATTGTTGTGACCAAATAGGCTCCAAGCATGGGGCGTACAATGAGCACATTCAGTTTCATACTCGCAGCTGGAAAGAACAATGTCAAAATGAAACCACTGAGTGATGACCCAACCCAGAAGAAGAATACTCAACATAACTTATGAAGCCAAGGGTCGACTCCCACACAAGAGTTGACGAAGAAAAAATTGAAAGAATTTTTTTTAAGGAAGATCAATCCACCTGTCAACATAACACAATACACTCAGAATAAGTCTGGAAATGAATTTACAGCGAAAAGTACTTCCACAAGTAGTAAAAGTAAGTCCATCACTCTAAAAGTAGCAGACAAGCCAACTCCCCCAAACACTTTGGCAATCTCTCTCGCACTAGATGACAATGTAATGATCCTTAATAGGAATACAAGTGATAACAAGAAACTAATACATGCAGCCAATTACAAAAACAAAATATTCAACAAACACCCAAATAAATTCTGCAAATGGAGAACTTCTGAGCCATTTTATTATATTTCTGCAAGTCAAATACAATAGATGATGGAATGGTGCACCTAGGCTTGTCTAAAAGGACAAGCAGGACCAAATCCAGGTAGGAAAATGGCCAAGCTGAAGGTTGCCCAGCTGTTGCACCAATTTGTGATGCGCTGCCCAGAAACTACTACTCTGCTGAAGTTCGAATGGCTGGATAGTGCACTAAAACTGCCAAGAAATTTATATGCTTTTAACCCCAAACTCCTTGGCCAAAACCCACAAAAAATCAGAAATGGTTTGGCTCGATTTGGACTTCTCAAAATCGACCCCCAAAGGTATTTAGTCCCCAACAATTCTACATTGTCTACTACAACGATATGGCTTGAAAACCCACCTCCAGTGCTCAGAAAATTATGAATCTTTCTATTTACAATCCTTGTCAAAAACCCATAAAAACCTAGAAAGGATTTTGGATAGTTTATGCTTTTGATTTTCGATCCCCTTGGAGCCTCACCTCAGCTCTAGCTGCCAATTTTGACTTGTTGGAAACTGCCTGTAAATCCACCTGAAAACTTCTCCAAAATGATGAGTTCACCCATGCTATCCAATTCCTCACTTTTCAAATGATCTCTTGACCCAACTTAGCTGCTCCCAAGTAGCACGAAAATCCGTTGTGTGGCGAGTGCACTGTCCCCCAACCTAGCAGTTCAAATTGTTGAAATGTTGGGTTAGTTGGCTGTAAAACCCAGCAAGAAAGTTGGTATGATGCTACTACCTTAGCTCCCCAACTCCCAGACAAACAATCAGATCTCTGCTTGCCTCAATCTCCCTTTGTGTGTTTCCTGGCTGACCAGAAATACACACTCCTTTCTCTATGCTGGTTGGTGGTGCTATGTGATTGCCCAAGAACTCCTAAAATCCTTGTAGAATTTCCTCTCTAGGGAGGGCACAGATGGTCCCCCAAAGTAGAGGTTGAATCTTCTGCTTGAGAGATTTGTGGCTAAACATCTGGTTGACTTAGCTAAACAGCAGAGTGAACAATCAAGTGATTTTGTTTGCAAGATGTATGAATGAATCCCAAAATGAGAGCTTCTCCCTCCTTATAACTCCTTGGGCCTCCCTTGCCTCATGTGGGCCCCTCCATCCACCTATTTGAATTTCCTCCAAGCTGTTCGAATGTGCCAATTTGAATTCCCATGTGGGTGGCCCCCACATTCCACTAATAACCAAATTAAGTCAAATTGCCTCATAAGTCCCTAAGTCAAAAATGATGGGTTCTCTTCCTTAGCCACAATTGTGTAAAATTGTGTTGCAGCACCCTATTACAAATGTGTTTGAGAAGGGACATGATATTTCTCCCCTCCCAAATGTTGCTGGCCCTCAAGCAACCTCAAAGATGAGTGCTCCAATATGTGCTCACCCTCCCACGTGGCATCCTCATTCGGCAAGTTCTTCCAACACTCCAAAAATTGCTTATCCTCAAGCAATGCCTGAAAGGGCATCCTCTCTAACCATTTCTCCCCACTGTCACTGCAACATGTGCCAAGGTCCTAGATGTGCCACTAAATCGTCCCTGACCTCAGCACTACCCTGATATGAAAGAATCCTTCAATAGCAGGATCCTAGGCTATCGTGTCCAACATGAAGCTCCCCTCGCTCCACTCACTATCTACTCGGTGCAAGTACTAAAAGTCCCTTGCTCCATTAGTGACTCGTTAAAGCCCAATAGAAGATCAGTCTGATCTCCCCCAACGGTAGTTGGTGCATCCCTAAGGGTTATTAAGCTATGAAGAGCTGTGACGCCCCAGTTCCCTGCTAGTCCTAGAGTAGTGCCACCATGTTGATGCTATGCTACTCTAACTATGTCATACTCCCCATTGTGCACAGACAATATCCTCCTCTCTTGGAACTCAATGGTAGAATACTGAGAGGCGAGACACATCTTGCCTAGGCATCTCCATGGCACCAAGGCCTACCCATCCAAATGTAACTCTGAACCTATGCAGCAATAGAGAATGTTTGCCTCCCCATATGATGAAACCCTCTGTGAACCCCCATGTGTCATCCCAAGAGCAAACTATATCACTCTCTACCATGACTTTTCTCATCACGAGTGATCTATCAATCAACTAAATCCCTGCATCCCATAGGCAAACCTGCTGCAGCGTAGCCCTGACAACCGATGGAATCCCTTTGGCTCTCATCTCTAATCCCTACATGCCACCCATATATCGGCTCCATACATCATGAACTAATCTGAGGCATGCTAAACTATCTGGTGCCTACCACTATGTAGTATTGATGACTACTAGAAACCACATGTGCCAAATAGCTACCCCCTAAACGAAACCAATAGATGGGTATCTGATATGCGTAATCGATTCACTGTATGTGGATCCATCCTGATCCTGCCAACCATCGCCACTGGTTCGGCTACCCGCCCCTTGGAGAATGTGTCGATACAATGCCGGGAACTTGGATACATATTGGAAAACTATCTCAACCGTACACGGTATCCTTTGCCCATGCATGGTCTAGACATGCCCTGTGGAAAGAGTGAAACATGTCTCCCCCGTGACGAGCTCCCCAAGCATAGGATCAGTGATGAATGATATGCCATCACTGTTCGTGATCACCTCATCCCTCGACCTGTGGATGTCAACTTGCGCACCCACTCAATGCCCCCACTGAGAAGTCTCCCCTCTATCACACCAAGGGTCATTCAAATAACTTGGGTGAGCTCCCCATCCCCTACTACTTGTGCCCAAAGTGTCAAAGGACAACAACCAGATCACCCATTCCTGTAAGTGACGTAAAAGAGGGTTGGGAGTGTGAGTCGCAACGGATACCATCAAGTATCGCTAATCTGTGTCCCCATCGATCCTGGGTGAACTACACCCAAAGGTATGATCGTATCTCTGTCCATGGGTGTCCTTGGAGGAAACACTCCAAGAGTTCATTGTATAGCACCATACGCCTCTGCATACCACCGATCATCCCAACACTCCCAGACATGCCACTGTACACCATGACCTACCCCTGTACACTCCTGGATACCATTGGCTGCAGTTATGCCATCCTATACCATCCTACTTCCTACATGGGTCACTGCAACTGTCACTCCCTGAATGTACTCACTGCGATGTGAGGCACTCCCACTCCGCAACGCAGTCCAACACACTACAACACACCACCATGCATCTCCATGCTCACATGTAGACCACTGCTCAACGTTAGATTCTCCCACACATCCCTGGATATGATGGCCTAGAGCTATGTCTCTACGTGTCAACCCACACCTGATCAGTATCATCAACTCCACCATCGCATCATTATCCCCGCCGATGAATGGATCTTCCCTCCAAATCCCCCTTGAGGGATCTGAGAAGTGACTCTCTCTATGCGTCAGCATGGATGCCACCACTTCTTCGCTACTCTACATCCTCTGTGCCCCACACAAAAGTGAAGAGCCCCCAACTCCATGCAAGGCACCATCTGGTGGCTTGCCAATGCCACATCCTCTGACAAACTTCTGCCAGAGTATGTTGATCACCCAGTGATCCCATGTACAAATGCCATACCAAGAAAACCAAAAGAGTTGGTCCATAAACTGATCAACCATAGGTGCTGATTGAGACTCCCCTAACGAATGTGCATGCTCAACTGCTAGGTCAACTGCACCATCCCAGTTGTAGTTAACTGACATACATGGGAAATGATAGGTGTTCCCTGCTAGATCCCAATGCCAGACGGGGCTTCCAGCATCCCCAGTGCCTGGAAATCCTGCTGAGCTTCACCTGGGTCCACTACCATCTCCATAGTCCACTCCACCGGGTAACAACTCAGAATCTCTCACCACCCAACCCCAAGCGAGGGATCGAATACACGAACTCCTGCACATAGAACAACCCCATCATGTTGGTGTTGCACCCTGTGCAACTCACGTCGTTTCATCTCGCTATCCTGGTTAATACATACAATCCGACTAGGTAGCTTTGTCTCCCTTTTTCCAATGGGCCAAGGTAACCTAACAGTGTTGCTAGCCCTATTTATTTATGTCTGAAGAGGGCTTCTCTCACGCTCTAACATGCACTCTAGTTGCACCAGTAGGGAATCCAACTGCTCCCAAACGTGAGTCATTTTGGTCGTGGACTTGGCACAACCCACTCTCATGCTCTCCAGCTCCTCGTTCTATTTCAAAATCGCCTCTCGCACTAATGCAGCCTTCCTTTTTAATGCTAGAAGGTCTACCTTTAACTGATGGAACTGTTGTGGGCATCTATCACTTGTAAACTTGGTCATGACTCTAGATACCTCAGCAACTGTTGGCACTTCATCTAGGGATGGCACCCCCTCAACAAATGGCTCTATGTGTGTAGGCTCTATCCTCTCCACCATGGTGTCAACTGGGGCTATCAAAGAGGTCTCTAATAAAGGTGACTCCCACACCATACCGGGCATATTGATGTGCTCGTCACCATCATGTGGTCTCTCAGCATCATGCTTAAACTCCTCCTCAGGCCCTTGATATCTAAAGCCAAGTCTCCACCAGCAAAAGTGCCCCATGGTCTCACCTTCTAACCGTCTTTGTCATGTCTGCTCCTTTTCAGGAGATCTGGTGCCCTAATCTGGTCGACTTTCCCCACACAATGTAGATGGTTGCACCCCCATGGCCTACTCACCTCCAACGTCTTTGTTGTAAGGGTGAGAATGGGTTTGGTTTGTCACCCTCCTCAACTGGGCCAACCTCTCATCGTCCAAATGAATTCTACCCCAGAATTTCTGCATACTGGATTTCCCTTGAGCCATGGGTTTGTCTCCCATTTCACCCATCACTGTGTGCTCATACCCAAAGATGCAATGATCTTTTGGCTAATTTCCCACAATTGGGCCAAGATCATGCTCAAATACCACTGTAATGATCCTTAATAGGAATACAAGTGATAACAAGTAACTAGTACATGCACCAAATTATAAAAATGAAATATTCAACAAACATCCATATAAAAGCTGCAAATGGATAACCTATGAGCCATTTTATTATATTTTTTCAAGTCAAATACAATAGATGATGGAATAGTGCACATGGGCTTGTTTGAAAGGACAAGCAAAACCAAAGCCAGGTAGGAAAATGGCTGAGCTAAAGGTTGCCCAGTTGTTGCACCAATCTACACTACGTTGCCGAGAAACAACTGCTCTGCTGAAGTTCGAATGGCTAGAAGGTGCACTGAAACTACCAAGAAATTTATATGATTTTAACCTCGGAATCCTTGGCCAAAACCCACAAAAACCGAGAAATGGGTTGGCCCGATTTGGACTTGCCAAAATCGTCCCCCAAAGGCACTATTCAATCCCTAGCAATTCTACACTGTCTACTGCAAATATACGGCTTAGAAACCCAACTTTAGTGTCAGAAAATTATGAAACTTTCTATTTACAATCCTTGTCAAAAACCCAGAAAAACCTAAAAAGGATTTTCTCTAGTTTAGACCTCTGATTTTCCACCCCCTTGGAGCCTGACCTCAGCACTAGCTACTAATTTTAACTCGCTGGAAACTGCCTGTAAATCCACCTGAAAACTTCTCCAAAATGATGATTTCACCCATGTTATCCTATCCCTCACTTCTCGGTTGATCTCTTGGCCCAACTCAGCTGCTCCCAAGTACCACAAAAATATGTTGTGTGCCCTTTACTTTGTTCCCCAACCTAGTAGTTCAAATTGCTAGAATGCTGGCTCAGCTGGCTGTAAAATGAAGCAAGAACATTGGTCTAATGTTGCTACCTCAATTCCCCAACTCCTAGACAAACAATCATATCTCTGCTTGCCTCAATCTCCGTCTGCGTGTTTCCTGGTTGACCAGAAATATGCACTCCTCTCTCTACGTTGGTTGGTGGTGCTATGTCACTACCTCGGAACTCCTGAAATCCTTGTAGAATTGCCTCTCTATGGTATGCACAGATGGTCCCCTGAAGTAGTGGTTAAATCTCCCGCTTTTAAGATTCGTGGCTAAACAACTGATTGACTCAGCAAAATAGAAGAGTGAACAATCAAGTGATTTTGTTTGCAAGATGTATGAATGAATCACAAAATGAGAGCTGCTCCCTCCTTATAACTCCTTAGGTCTCCAATGTGATGAGCCTCATCATTGGGTAATTATATGGGCCTTAATTCACCTCCTAGTTTAGTCAAACTAGCTTTTCTCACAACTTATTACATGTTTTTATTATATTTTGTTTATGAGATGAGTTGGAGTTGGATATTATGCCTAGTGGACTAATATGCATTGAATGCAGGATTGAAGGAGAAAATTAAAGAATTTTTGAAAATACTAAGGTTAACACTTGAATGAGATAAGGGAGAGGGATTGTAGGAGGTAAATCCTCCTCATTTACTTCTCCCCCATTTGAATATTCCTCCATCCATCACACTAGCTCGGAGTGCAAGTAGCCAAGCCATGAGGATTAGAAGGCAACCGAGCAAGTGAGAGACAAAGAGTTATTTTATCTCTAGTTTGGGAGCCAAGCCTCCCTAATTTTAAGGAAGTCGATGTGGAATTCAGTTGAATAAGTAGAGAGGCCTAGAGCCTCATTAGGATTCGAATTTTTGTTCTAAAACTCTAAGCTATTTTCAAGCTCCAGACTTGT
The DNA here is from genome assembly GCA_031772625.1 of Pinus tabuliformis. Taxonomy (NCBI): domain Eukaryota; kingdom Viridiplantae; phylum Streptophyta; class Pinopsida; order Pinales; family Pinaceae; genus Pinus; species Pinus tabuliformis. Next base: position 1,823,220,368 of record CM062819.1, on the reverse strand, counting down.
GAAAGTTTTATTGATCTAATTCTTTGTTTTGGTAATAAGAATGAGTTTTGTTTTAAGCCAGCACTGAGTTAACTCAGTGGGTTGAAGCTCTTGGGTTAGGGCCCAACCCTAGTAGCCAAGGATCCTCTTTCTTGTATCTGTATGTTTAGATGAGTCTCATAGCTTCATTTTTAAATTGATTTTAGATGTGTTTTCATTGCAAGTAGTGTAGATTGGATTGGTTGTTTATTAGTTTGCTTCCATTTGTGTCTTACTTTAGTAGCAGGTTAGCAGGGATAAAAGTAGTACCACAAGGTTGTCAGTGGGTGTCTTGGCCTCATTTCCTCCCTTTGGGATCATGATTCAAGGAAGGGGCCCTTATGCAGCCCCAAAAACACAGATTTTTTATTCTTGTATAAGCTCTAGAGTTTACTGTATTTAAGTTAGCATTTGATCAGTTTTACAAAGTAGGATTTCATTGCCATCTCTTCTACCTTAACTCTTGCAATAGATCTCATTCATGCTTTCAATCATTTCAACAAATTTCCTCATGCATCATGTAGGCAGTTAATTCATTAATTCTGTTTTTCACGCTTATGAGAATGCTTCTTGTTTACATAGCTTTTTGGGAATTATACATGTTTTATGCAAAGCAGGCGTTTCAGGGGAGACAAAGACTTCATAGCCAGTAACCACCTTCCACTCCATCCACCATAGTCATTCTTGTTTTCACCATTGCCTTCACTATTTTTCATCATTTTTAATAGAAATTCTTCCAAGCACATTGAGTGAATCCAACCATCCTCTATCTCTGTTGTTGACTTTTGAGTGATCCTAGACCTTTCCTCACTTCATTCCACCCATATACCACCTTCCCTAAGCCTTCCATCACCCCCAACACCTTCCATTTTTCTCTCGGCTGTATCCTATAGGTTTATAGGGAATCCTGTGGGTTTCTAATACATCCTGTAGTTTTTCCTGAAATGGCTAGATTTAAGGCTGAATTGAGGGAAAACCTCTAGGAAGTCACCAAAATCCTCCCAAGGGTCTCCCACACCATCCAACCATCCCCTAACCCTTCCAACGATCCTCCAACATGCTTAGTTCACCTGCCACATCACCAAAAGAAATTAGTTTTCATACTTGAAAAAAGACAAAAAGGAAAAAATAGATTTATTTCAGTCCCTTTACTTGCACATTAGTGATGTTTGATGCTTCTTACTTCCATGCTTAGATAGTAGCATTTGGTTCATGTTAATTTAGCATTATTGCAAAGCATAGTTTCTTGGCAGTTAATTAGAAAACAGTGTGATTTAGCATTGAATTTCGGTCTTTTCCATTATTGTAGTAGAGTAGCTCTCCCTTAGAGCATATTTCCATTTCTTCCATCAAGAAACCAAGATTCTTTTGACTCCATAGAAGTCTAGCTTGAAAACCCCAGTGGTCTCTCGCCAACTGAATCGTGACAAAAGGCAAAACCATCACTTCTACTTGTGTATACAACACTATCACCTCCAAGTTTGTACGAACCCTGGGTTGACAAAGTAAAGTTGATAGCCCAGGAGTTGCAGCGTTCTTGCTGCAATACTGGTGCTCATCACTTTTTGGTGCCATTGTCGGGGAGGTGTCTGAGTAATATGTGAATACTGCTTCTTTCTTCTATTTTCTTGTCTCTAATATTCTGCCATTAGTTTATTTCTGAAAAAGTAATTTAGTTTCTTCCTTTTTCATTCTACATTTTCTGCTTTCCTTTCCATTTTGCAAGCAAGATTTCAATTAGACAAGTAACTTTTTTCACTGAGTCATTAGTTTTCATTTAATAAAAAATTTCAATTTTGCAAAGTACTTTCCAAGTTTGAACAAAAAAACACAAAACTAACCCAAAAACATTTCCTTTCATGCCTCATAGGAATAGGGATAACTTACCGAATTTTTTGCCAAATACCCCCATTGCATCAAACAACCAACCTTCCCTCTTCTTCAGTGGTTGTGAATTGGAAGAACCCTTAGGTGAGCAACTTGACATATTTGAAGAACCTGCAGGGGAAGAAGAATAAGAAGAAGAATCCATTCCTACTGAATCAATGGCTGAAAATAGAAATGACAAAGGGAATAGAGAGAGAGTTGAGGGTGCCTTCCTCATCAAGGAAACCAATGGGGACACTAAGATGAAAAATATAAGCCCCTCTGCCCTACCACATTTCCATGGATTGACCACAAAAGACCTTGACACTTTCCTATTTGAGTTTTTTGTTATATGACGAACCTATGACTATATAGATGATGAGCAGAAGTTAAAACTATTTCCATCTACCCTTAAGGATGTAGCATTGTGCTGGTTCATGGGTTTACCTGGGGATAGCATCCCAACTTGGGCTCAGATGCAGCAAGCCTTTAACAACAAGGATTGAGACTATTTTCGGTCAAAGGATACTAAAGAGGAAATTTTTAGGATGACCATAGGCAATGATGAATCCCTAGAGGATTACAAAGAAAGATTCCAGCTTAGTTACAAAAGGGCCAGGTGCACACTTGACCCTGAGTCACTAAATTTTGTCCTACTTAGAGGATTAAGCAAATATCTTCTGGATACCCTAGACTTGTTAGCAGGAGGATATATCTACCAATTACCCTATGAGGATATCAAGAATTTTTTTAGAAACCATTCTAGGGCTACTAGGAAAAAGGGTAGGGATAGTCAACCTATGGTCAGTACATCCTCTTCCAACTCATCCATCAAGGGTGAAATTGGAAACGTGCTAGAAGATTTCAAGAGTGAGATGCTACAAACCCTTGCCTTGCAAATGGGCACTATACACATTAAGAGAAAAGAGGAGGAAGCAGAGAGAGCCTTGGCCATTTTTTGTCCTAGATGCACTAGGAGGCATCCTAGGAATGAATTTCCATTGAATTCTATTGAAATTTTCTCAGTCTATGAAGAAAACCACTCCATAGACAAGTGCCCTTATTTTCCTAGACTCAAAGTTGTATATTAATGAGCTAAAGGGGTCACTAAGCAGCTCTGCTACATAAACCAAAGGAGACCTCATGGGCCTAGACCATACCAGCAGGGCATGCAAGGATCATCCCATGCATATTACAACCCGAACCAAACCACAACCATACCTTCTTGGGGACCCCCTGCTCATCCTTCCTGGTCTACACCCCCTCCTTGGTCCTTTGCATCCCAGTAGCACTCCCAACCAGCTAGCTAGTCATTTCAACCATATTCTCCACCACAAACTCAGTGGAATGCACCATCCTAGGGGTGGAGGCCCTAATACAACAATGCTCTAGCATTATTGCCTCCACCACCTAGCCCAACCATAACTGTTACACTCTACTCCACCCAAGCAACCCCAAATTCCTGCCTAGCCAAATCCGAACCCAGACAATAGACAAGCTCAACAAGTATACAGTGGAGAGGCATCATATCCATCTTATGTTGTGGAAATCCAGCAGATTAGCCTAAGATCTAGGAGAGTTCTTCTAGATAACCAACCTCCACCTCCACCTAGGTAGGTTGAGGAATAAAGAGAGGAAAGCATTCTTAAAGTGAATCCACCCTTTCCTGAGAGATTAACCAAAGCATTCCAGCCTACCCCAAAAGAGATTGAACTTCTCATAGAATTGAAAAATCTATGTGTAAATATTCCACTTCTCCAAGCAATAAAAGATGTTCCTATTTACAATAAGTTGATTAAGGAGAAGTGCTTCAAGAATATAGGGAGGTGAAGAAGAGATGCCCCTACCATTAATGTCATTGGACAGTTGTTCGACTTAATGCTGGGGCAGGTAATCTATCCAAAGTATTTGGACCCTGGAAGCCCTGTAGTAGATGTGCACATCAATGGAACCATTGTCCCACACACTTTGATCGATCTTGGGGCTTCCATTAATGTGATGACCAAGGACACCGTGCTCAAGCTCAACCTCCAAGGTTCATTGAGGAAGACCACAACAATTCTGAAACTTGTAGACCGCTCCATAGTGACCCCTGAGGGGATTGTGGAGGATGTGACGGTCTTCATTGACTCTTGGGAGTACCCTTCAGATTTCCTATTTCACCAACGTAAGGCTAAGCTTACTGGTTACCCTCTCATCCTTGGGAGACCTTGGTTGGCCACTGCCAATGCTTACATTAGCTGCAGAGCTAGGAATATGACCATCAAGAATGGACATATGTCCAAGAAGTTAGTCATATACCCTCCTACTCAGTCATCTCTACAACATGATTTACCTTTATGGTTGGAGGAGGAGGAAGAACATGAAGTTTGTTCTGCCCAAATTTATACTTTAGAAACAACCATGGGAGGAGGACATCAAGATGAAGATCATTTGATTAAACACCTACTCCAAATTCCAACTCCCAGTATATTTCCCTTAGAATATGTAGTAAAGGAAAACCATAACAATCATCCAATTGACCTATGCTTGGCCGATTCCAACCCCCTTTGTTTCAAAACCATAGAATTCGTCCCTAAGAGAACCTTGAAAATCAATCCATCTCTTTCTGCTCTCCAAGAAGGGAAGTTATGCAACATGCTAAAGGAACATCTAGATGCCTTCACTTGGAGTTACAAAGAAATGAAGGGAGTATACCCCTCAGTGTGTACTCACCACATATACATCAAAGAAGGTTGCAATCTAGTTCAATAGCCCCAAAGGAGGATGAATCTAGCTCTTAAAGATATAGTCAAAGAAGAACTGCAAAAACTGCTAGATGCAGGATTCATTTACCCTATCTCCAATAGTGAGTGGGTCTCTCCTTTAGTGTTATTTCCAAAGAAAAATGGTAAGTGGAGGATTTGTGTTGATTACAGGGAGTTGAACAAAGCCACAAGGTAGGACGATTTCCCTCTACCCTTCATTGACCAAGTGCTAGATGGCCTGGCAGGGAAAAAAAATAAATCTTTCCTAGATGGATTCAGCGGATACAACCAAATCTATATCAGCCTAGAAGACCAGGATCAAACCACCTTCACTTGTCCTTGGGGTACTTTTTCCTATAGGGTTCTTCCTTTTGGCCTATGCAATGCTGCTGCCACTTTCCAAAGAGCAGTACTGAGTATTTTTTTTGAGTTAGTCCATGATGTGGTAGAAATTTATATGGATGATTTTACACATTATGGTTGTGATTTTCAAGAGGCTCTGTCTAACCTGGGAAAAATACTGCACAAATGCATTGAAATGAACCTGTCCCTCAGTCCCAGAAAATGTGAATTCTTGATGACTACAGGGACTGTGCTAGGTCATTCAATATCTCAGCAAGGACTACAGGTGGACCTAAACAAAATAGCTATCATCGAAAGGGTCCCACCTCCTCAAAAGCAGAGAGATGTCAGAAGTTTCCTAGGGTTGTCTGGATACTACTGAAGGTTCATAAAGGACTTCAGCAAGTTGGCCTCTCCTTTATTTGGTTTGTTGGCCAAGGACTTTGAGTTTATATGGTCAAAAAGCTATCAAGAGGCCTTAGACACCCTAAAGAACAAGTTAACCACTCCATTGATTCTCAAAGGCCAAAATTGGGCCCTTCCTTTTCATATTCATGCTGATGCCTCACACAAAGCCATAGGAGTAGCCATAGGTTAGGTAGATGAAAAATTTCCTTATGTTATCTACTTTATCAGTAAAGATTTGTCAAAGGCTGAACTAAATTACACAGTGACCGAAAAGGAACTCCTTAGTGTTGTGCATTCATTGAACAAATTTAGGCATTATATTACAGGCTATCAAACATTTGCACATACTGACCATGCTACAATCAAATATTTAATGAACAAACCAGATGTGAATGCTCAGATTATGAGATGGTTACTTTTATTATAGTAGTTTGATCTAACTATTGTTGATAAGCCTGGTAAGGAAAATGTTCTTGCAGACTTTTTATCCAGATTAAAATTGCCTGCAGGTGAAGAAGGAATGGTTGATGACTAGTTACCGGGTGAGAACTTATTTTCTATTTCAATTCTCTCTCTATGGTTTGTTGTATAGCAAACTATTTGTTATATGCACAGTTCCCACCGAACTTCTCCTCCAAAGAGAAAAGCAAGATAGTGAGGAAGAGTGCCCCCTTCACTTGGATCGGGGAAAATCTCTTCAAACTTGGCCTAGATCAAATCTTGAGAAGGTGTGTTAGGGAGGAGGAAGTCTTTGACATCATTCTCACCTGTCATGATGGGCCTTGTGGAGGTCACTTTGCAGTAAAGAGGACAACATTCAAAGTGTTACAAGCAGGCGATTATTGGCCCACTCTTCATCAGGATGTGGAAGGCCTACTCCAAGAGATGAAATGCCTCTGCAGCCTCAGGTGACTATCGAGCCATTTGACAAGTGGGCATGGACTTCATTGGACCTATTGACCCTCCTTCCAAACAAAATGAGTACATCACTGTGTACACTTACTATCTGACTAAGTGGGTTGAAACCAAGGAAATTAAGGCTCCAACAGAAGAGAAGGTAACTAAGTTCCTAAAGGAGAATGTATTTTACAAATTTGGGTACCCTATAGAGTTGACCACAGACCAAGGTAGCTAGTTTACCTCCAACATGATTGAAGACCTGCTCAGCCAGCACAATATCAAGCATAGAACCTCCACTCCATACTATTCATAAGCTAATGGACAAGTAGAGGTGACCAATAGAGCGTTGGAGGTCATCCTGACCAATGTGGTAAGCAGCAACATGAAGGATTGGTAGGTAGACTAGTTGAGGTCACCTAGGCTTATAATACCACATGGAATACCACCACTGGATTCACACCCTGTGAGCTGGTCTATGGGAAAAAGGCCCTAATGTCCATTGAATTTGTGTATAACACACTAAGGATGGCAACCAAACTAGATCTAGATCTCAGTAATGCACAAAAAGAGAGATTGCTCTAGTTGAATGGTTTGGATGAGTTCAAAATATAGGCCCTCCTACATATAGAGGCAATTCAACTTCAGAGGAAGATCTGGCATGATAAGAACATCAAGGAAAAGAAATTTCAAGAAGGTTATTGGGCTTTGTTATATGATTCTAGGTATAAAGACTTCAAGGGCAAGTTAAGGACAAGATGGCTAGGACCTTATGTTGTCAAAAGATGCCATGATAATGGTTGAGTACAAATCAGAATCATAGATGAAGAGGCCATTCCTTTACTTGTTAATGGACATCGACTAAAAATTTAAAAGAGACCATTGTAAAAACAAGAGTTCATTGATGATATCAATAAAATAGTGATGGTAGTGGAGAAAGTTTTAGCTCCTACCTCATCAAGTCTGGTGGCTTGGGTGTAGGAGTAATGGAAAGTCATTCAAATCTGGAAATAATTTCTGCAAGTTTAGGTGGGACTTCTTCTTGGATTTCCTGCGGAGTATCAGTCATCTACCTCCAAAGTTATCTATTCTACTAAATTATCATAAATGCTTAATTTAGCCGCAACGACAAGTTCTTTACAAGTCCCTTAAACATCGCACATCTCAATCACAATTTCTCCAGGTAGGGTTATTCAATCTTGAACCATGAGATGCGATATCAATCGGCAATCATCGCACATCGCAAATCATAGATCTTAATTTAGTTCTGAGTCTCTATCACATATTGCAAAGGAAGTCGTGATTGCGATAAGAAAAATTGCGATAACCCTTTTGTTTGTGACTTAGCGACCAGTCTCCACCATTTGATCAAGGCACACTTGATCCAACGGTCAGTAGCGATATCGCCCAGAAATCTTGCACGATGCTTACCACTCTTACGGAGCCGATAGGGAATATAAGTCCTTGATCTATAGAAGTTCATGTCTAGTTTTGGAATTAAAGTCTGAACACTTGATGACCCGATATTCGTTGGATGACAGAGGCCATCAGATCTATGGCTCACGGGACTTTGATTAACACATGGATTAAACAGGCCTAACCCCCGCTGTTGATGATGACATAAGACGTTGAAAATGAAATCAATGGTTAGGAATGAGTGTGGGACTTCAGTCCTGGATCAAGAATTCGTACACTTCTACCCCCGTAGTCGCTAATACACAGCGAAAAGAAATTAGATGCGATTACACAGAACTCTAAATTCTCAGGCCAAACTGGAAGTTCAATAGCACACAGAGATACTATGGAGGGATGCAACACCTCCAGGATTGACCAATTATACACAAAAATACACAGGTATATAATTTTAGCAAGTAAATCTTATGTGGCCAAAATATGCCGAATCAATCAAAATCCTTTTACAATCATTCAGAAATTACATAAATACCATTTCATCTAACAATTAGATCCTTAAACACTAGATCGAATTTTCCTAATCTTGAACAATATTTAATCTGGTCAATATTCTCCTTGAGAATCTCAATTGAATCAAAACTGCATGAATTAATTACAAAACCACTCAATCCCTAAATCCCAGCTCAAATCCTATCTAGAAAGCTTGTAAATTGACTCCCACTCCTTTGCTTGTAACTTTTTTTGTATTTTTGGAATAAGTTCGAAGCCTTTTGCCTTCATGTCTCATGCTCTTGCATCAGAGTCCTGAGGACAAAATTATTCATGGGCTCTTGTCCATGAGCTCTTCTATAGAACTGCCCAACTTCTGTAGCATGGAATCTGTTATCCAAGTAGCTTCAACAATTGGTTGATCTTTCCATTTGACCAAATACTGAAAATATTCCCATCCTCTTATCTTCTTCAACAATTTATTTTCCAAAATCCTCTCTGGCTTCAATTCCTTTGCTATAGGTAATTGTTTTACCCAATCAATCTCTTGTTCTTCTTGATCCTCTGTTGTTTCATCTGCATGTTACTTTTCATACTTGTATAAGTCAATAACATTAAATATTGGAGATATTCCAATATCAGGGGGTAATTCAATTTCATATGCATTTGTAGAAAATTTTCTCAAGACTCTGCATGGTCCAATTTTCTTAAACTTTAGTTTATTATACTCCCTTTTTGGAAATCTTTCCTTCCTCAGGTGTGCTAAAACCAAATCTCCAACCTCAAAATTAACTTTTTTTTTTCTTCAAATCTGCTTTGCCCTTGTATTTTATGTTGTTGTCTTGTAGTTGTTGTTTTACCAGTTCATGTATTGCTTGAACTTTTGTAGCAAAATATTCTCCTTCAGCACTTCTCCTTTCAAATTTTCCCAAGTCTCTCAGTTCAAACACTCCTCTTGGGTGCATTCCATAAATTATATGGAATGGACTTTGCCCTGTACTCCTGTTAGGAGAATCATTATATCCATATTATGTTTGTGCCAATACTTGATCCCACTGTTTTGGATGTTCACCTGCAAGACTTCTCAAAAGATTACCTAAGCTTCTATTTACAACTTCAGTCTGTCCATCAGTCTGAGGATGATAAGCAGAACTAAAACTCAATTTAGTTCCAAGCTTCTTCCACAATGTCCTCTAGAAATGTCCAACAAATCTCGTGTCTTTGTCTGAAACAATGCTCTTAGGTAACCCATATAATCTTACAATCTCCTTAAAAGATAGATTAGCAATGTGAGTAGCATCACTGGTTTTATAACATGGAATAAAGTGTGCCATTTTTGAAAATATGTCAATTACTACATAAATTGAATCATTTCCTCTTTGAGTTTTTGGTAAACCCAAAAAAAGGTCCATACTTACCATATCCCAAGGCCTATCTGGAATAGGTAATGGAACATACAAACCTGTGTTTTGACTTCTTCCCTTTGCATACTGACATACTTTACAACTTTTCACATACCTTTCCACTTCAGACCTCATTTTCGGCCAAAAATAAAACCTGTTCAACTGTTCATAAGTCTTTTCTACACCAAAATGCCCTCCAAGTCCTCCACTATTTTTCTCCTTGATCAAATTCTCCCTCATAGAACAACTTGGTATGCATAGTTGATTTATTTTAAACAACAACCTCTCTTGCAGGAAATAATCCAGCCACTCGCTTCTATCTAACAAAACATGATTTCTACAAGTTTTAAATGCCTCTTTAAAATCTAGATCTTTCTCATATAACTCTTTAAGAAAATCAAAACCGAACACTTGAATTTGAATTTCTTGAACAAAAATGTTTTTTCTACTTAAGGCATTGGCTACTTTGTTTGATTAACCAGTTATATGTTTTAATATAAAATTAAAACTTTGCAGGTATTCTACCCATTTTGCATGCTTCTAGTTAAGCTTTGGCTATTGCATAATGTACTGTAATGCATGGTTATCTCAATACAGTATGTACTCCTTGGACATCAAGTAATGTCTCCACTTCTTCAAAGACTGCATCACTGCATAAAACTCCTTGTCATAAGAAGAATATTTCTTCTTTGTCTCATTCAACTTTTCACTAAAATAAGCTACAAGCCTATCTTCTTGACTTAAAACAGCTCCAACGGATTCTCCACTGGCATCACACTTCACTTGAAAAGGTTTATTAAAATCAGGAAATACGAAAATAGGTTTCTCAGTAATCTTTCTCTTCAACAGTTGGAAGTTATTTTTTGCATTAGCAGTCCATTTAAATGGTTGTCTATCCTTTTTTATTATGTCAATAATTGAAGCATTAATATTACTAAAATTCCTTATGAATTTCCTGTAAAAACTAGCAAGATCGCGAAAACTTCTTACCTCAAAGACACTTTTTGGTGAAGGCCACTCCATGATAGCCTTGATATTCTCTGGATCCATCTTTAACCCCTCAACAGAAACAATGAAGCCCAAATACACCGACTCCTCCTTCATGAATAAACATTTCTTTAAATTTAACAGTAACTTTTCTTGTTGTAGCCTCTATAAGACATAATTTAGATGTCTCACATGTTCCTCCTTAGATCTGATGTAAACTAATATATCATCTAGATATACTATTACAAATTTACCAATAAATTCCTTCAGAACTTCATTCATAAGTCTCATAAATGTACTAGGGGCATTCGAAAATCCAAAAGGAATTACCATCCACTCATACAATCCTTCATTGGTTTTAAAAGCAGTTTTCCACTCATCTCCCTCTCTAATTCTGATTTAATGATAACCACTTTTTAAATCTAACTTTGAAAAATATCTAGCTCCACTCAAAGAATCCATCAAATCTTCGATTCTAGGCAAAGGAAATTTTTACCAGATTGTTATCTTATTGATTTCTCTTGAGTCAGTGCACATTCTCCAGCCTCCATCTTTCTTTGGGCTCAACACTGTTGGCACTGCACAAGGACTCAAACTCTCTCTAACCAGTCCCTTGTCTAACAATTCCCAAACCTATTTCTTGATCTCTTCGTTCTTTGTAGGATTCATCCTATAAGCTGCTCTTGGAATCAAATATATGTGATGATTGATTTTTCTAATGGGTGGTAACTCATCAGGCAAATCATCTACAATGATGTCACAATAACTGTCCAACATCTCTTGAATTTCAATTGGTAAATCAGAAACTTTTGTGGAAGTAATTATTACCTTGGGTTTGCAAACCAATGCAAAACTTACCTGATCTTCTTCCATCTGCTGTAAGTACTACTTTCCACTCAGCAAAAGGGTCTTTGGATTAGGTTTCTTCGATGTATCCTCTTCCTCTAGTGGCAAAAATGTATGATTGACACCATCTTTACTGAATTTGTATGTGTTCTTCTTTCCATCATGCATAGCTCCTCTATCATACTGCCATGGTCTACCCAACAATATATGACACACATCCATAGGCATCACATCGTAGTGAATTTTGTCTCTGTATTTTCCCAACTACAACTCCACTTTACATTGCTCATTCACTACCAACTGATATCCCTTTTGAAGCCATGACACCTTATAAGGTGTTGGATGTTTCTTTGTTTTCAATTTCAACTTCTCCACCACTTTTGTGGAGACCAAATTATCTATACTACCACTGTCTATTATCATCTGAAAACACTTCCCTTGAACCTTGCACACAGTCTTCAGCAAGGGTTTCCTTTGTGCTGGCTCAACAATTTCCTTAGCTAGTTTTAACAAAATTTTGTTGACTACCAAAGATTCCCCTTTCTCTAGTACATTCTATTCGTCTATTACCTTTGTTGCTTCCTCTTCAGTTTTTACAAAAATTTCATTTCTCTGATTCATTCCTATATTTTCTGGGCACTTATAAGCTCTGTGTCCCATCTTGTTACATCTGTAACATCTAAATTCTCTTCCTCTACCTCTGCCTCCTCTTCCTCTGGAAAAACTCCCTCTGCCACTTGCATCACCTCCTGTGGGTGCATGTTCACTTGAGCTACTGTTAGCTCCATCTCCAGGTGTTGTAGATCTTCCTCTACCACGTTGTCTTCCCCTTCCTCAGAAAGTACCTATATTTCTGGAAGACTGCTTCCTCATGAGTTTTTCTTCAGCCTTTAGTACCATCTGATAAGCCTCTTCTACTATTTTAGGAGATAGTACACTTATCTCATCTTGAATGTCCATTCTAAGACCATTCACATATATGGCAACCTTCTCATCTGTATTTTGGATTTTTCCTGCTCTTATACTCACTTTGTAGAATTCCTCTGTGTATTAATTTCTTGTCATAGACCTCTATCTAAGATTCTACATCTGCTTAAGTAATGTTTGCTGATAGTCACTTGGTAGAATCTTACTTTTTAGTTTTGCCACCATCCTATTCCAATTCTTAATTGGTTGTTTGCCAAGTCTTCTTGTTTATGCCTGCACTCCATCCCACCAAAGTGCTGCATGTCCTTTCAGTTTTGTGACAACAAACTTCACCTTATTTCCTTCATCTATTTCTTCATAATTAAAGAATTTCTCCATCCCATTTATCCAATCTATCAATTCCTTAGGGCTTAAGCTTCCTATGTAGATTGAGACTCAAGTCTAGGCTTCGATGTGGATCTCAATACTGACCGAAAGAATCTCATTTCAGGAGTTACATCTGCAAGTTCCTCATCTTTTGTAGCTCCAGATTCAGGTTCACTGACATCCCTAGCATCTGCATCTTTTCCCATTTCCACTGCTTCCAATCTAGCTTGCATCTGTTGCATATCTTCCAACACTTCAGCATTTGCAACTGGTCATCCTCTTCTTCGACCATCACCTCCTCCTCCAACTCTGAAAGCCATGTTGGATTTCTTTTTATGATCCTTGAGATCCTGTTCAGTGTCAAGCTACTCTCATACCGCGAATGGTGGCCTGGGTGTGGGTGTAATGGACAATCGTTAAAATCTAGAAACAATTTCTGCAAGTTTGGGTGAGACTTCTTCTTGGATTTCCTGTGGAGTATTAGTCATCTACCTCCAAAATTATCTATTATGCTAAATTAGCAGAACTTCTTAATTTAGCCACAATGACAAGTGCTTTACAAGTCCCTTAAACATCACACATCACAATCGCAATTTCTCCAGGCAGGGTTATTCACTCTTGAACCATGCGATGCGATATTAATCGGCGATCATTGCACATTGCAAATCACGGATCGCAATTCAGTTCTGAGTCTCTATCGCATATTGCAAAGGAAGTTGTGATTGTGATAAGTGAAATTGTGATAACCCTTTTGTTTGCGACTTAGCGACCAGTCTCCATTGTTTGATCAAGGCACACTTGATCCAACGGTCAGTAGCGATATCGCCCGGAAATCTTGCGCGATGCTTACAACCCTTACGGAGCCGATAGGGAATATAAGTCCTGAATTTCGGGTTCGGTTTTGGAATTAAAGTCTGAACACTTGATGACCCGATATCCGTTGGATGATAGAGGCCATTAGATCTAGGGCTTGCGGGACTTTGATTAACACACAGATTAAAACAGGCCCAACCCCCGTTGTTGACAGTGACGTAAGACGTTGAAAATGAAATCAACAGTTAGGAATGAGTGTAGGACTCCAGTCTTGGATCAAGAATTCGTACACTTCGAGCCCTGTAGTTTCTAATACATGGCAAAAAGAAATTAGATGTGATTACACAAAACTCTAAATTCTCATGCCAAACTGGAAGTTCAATAGCACACAAAGATACTAGAAGGGATGAAACACCTCCAGGATACACAAAAATACACAGGGATATAATTTCTGCAACTAAATGTTACATGGCCAAAACAAGCTAAATCAGTCAAAATCCTTTTACAATCATTCAGAACTTACCTAAATACCATTTCATCTAACAATCAGATCCTTAAACACTGGATCAAATTTTCCTAATCTTAAACAATATCTAATCTGATCGATATTGTCCTTGAGAATCTCAACTGAATCAAAACTACATGAATTAATTACAAAACCACTCAATCCCTAAATCCTAGCTCAAATCCTATCTAGAAAGCTTGTAAACTTACAACTAAAGGATCCCACTCCTTTTCTTGTAACCTTTTTTGTATTTTTGGAATAAGTTCGAAGCCTTTTGCCTTCAAGCCTCATGCTCTTGCATCAAAGTCACTGAGAGAAAAAAAGGAAACAGAATAAGGACTCAGGTGAAAACGTCCATGAGGTGCCTAAGTTCCACTATTGGGTTGAAAACCTCTTTGGGCAGCCCAATGGTGTTAATAAGAAAAGAAAAAAAAAGAAAAAAGAGAAAAATCATGAAAATTTCTATTTTCCAGGTCAGCAAGAAGGACAATCAGAGAGCAAAGGAGGATCACCAAGAGACCTATTTCACTCACATTTTATTTTTTCATTAATTTTCATTCATCACTCTACCATTTCTTTCATTTTTTCCACTCCTTTCCTTTAGATTACAAGGGGACTGTGTTTTCTACAAGATGCCCTGTAAACCTACAGGATCCCCTGAAAACCTATAGGATGATCCTGTAGGAATCACAGTGACCCAGAAATCCTATAAAAAGTGAACCTAAAGGAAACATTACCTACTATGTCAATAAAATAACACCCTTACATTATCATTCCATGACCATACCTATGTCCAACTTCATCACCCCTGTATTCACCCTTAAAAAAAAATCAGTTAAAAAAATAAAATAAAAAAATCACAGTCTTCGAAAAAGAAGTAAAAAAAAAGAAATAGCGAGCATCATCTGAGTATTCCTCATTATCCACACTCCTAGTCTTCCTATCCATCCATGCCACCATCCTAAAACTCCCAGTAGAAGGTATGATTAAGAGTTTTGAGGGAGAAGCAGCTACAGGACATCCTGTAGGAAATCTTGTAGCAACCTATCACATAGAATACAAAATCATGAGAATAGCAAGCTTCTAGCATGATGATCCAAGAGAAGAAGGGACTCCAAAGAAGTAGTAGAACCATCATCTTCAACACCAGGTACTTGCACCACAAAAAAATGATCAGAGAACAACAAAAAAGGGGAAGAAGAATAACATGCAGCCAATACACACAGCAAGCACCTCCAGTCTTCAACCATTGCAGCAAGGTATTAAGCACCACAGGTAAGTATCCCACTCACTCTCTCATGTGCATAATGTAGTCAAAATTGTAAAGGTTACGAGTAAGTGGGTTTATAAGCAAAAGGTGGCCAGTTAACTTGGTCACCTTCAATCAGTCAACAAAGAAGAAACAATTTGTCCTCTCACATGTGGTAGCAGTCAACTCAGAAATAGAAAGGAGAAGGACAAAAGTAGTTAAGGCTATGGAAGCATGAAGTGGGAGTTGATTACGAGGAAGTGGGGAATGATGAGGTGGTAGTGGGGACCAATAGTCCAAAAATGGAAACCGTACCTTAGCTGCCAGCACACCACCTCACCCCAAATGACCATAAGAGGAAATAATCGTCGTCCCCATGCATTTATGCATTCACTTCCTTGAGGCTCTCTCTCACAAGTCACTCTCATACCCAGGAAACCTATAGAAAGGAAGACACCATCATTTTTCTGCACAAGAATTCCTACAGGATTGCACAGGAAATCCTACAGGATTGCACAGGAAATACTACAGGATTGTACACAGGATTCCTATAGGATACACAAAGATAGTCTACAAGATAGGCCAAGAGGAGTTTAAGAGGGAAAAACACGGGGGTTGACCATAGCAAACACTATGAAGAGGTAGGATCTGTAATCACATCCCTCTTTCAAAGTAAATTGAACAAAAAATACACTAGTTTGAGTGAATTTGGCAGTTGTGCAAGAGAATTGTCCACACAGCCATCTCAGTTTTTTACTTCTGCATTTGAAAATTGTATCAACCATCTCATCTTCTTAAAACTCACCAACCAAGATGACAAGAGGGTTTAATAGAAGGGATCCCACTAACACTATGAGGATCCAACAACACCCTCAAGTACTAGAAATCTTCACAAGGCATAATTGGATGGGTTTTTTCGAAAAATTAAGGGTGTATGATGATGAGGTGGCCCGATATTTTTCTTTCTTCCTCATTCCACTTACCAGAGTCCATGCCACTATTGTGGTAAGAGGCCTCTCCGTAGAACTCACCCCTGAACTCATCAGCAGAGTTACCACACTTCCCCTAGAAGTACCATGGAAGAAGGAAGACAAAGGAGATAGCCAGGTTGCCAAAAGGAAATTCGTTTTAGAAGGGGAGGAACCCACTGAGGAAAAAAATGAAGGAGAGCAAGTTTTCCATATGCCTGGAATGAGGTGAGCTACCAACTTATCAAATACATTTCATGTGAGGGTAGGTATAGTGTGGTCTATGGCTATTATTTTAGGCTCCTTGAAGATTTGAGATTTGGAGCAGAAACACCCCCTCACCACAGGCTCAACATATCATACTTCCTCCTACAATCACTGATAGACACAAGCATCAAGGTGCAAGAGGGAAATTCCTAATGATTAGCTCACCATGGGTTAATTAGAATCCTTATAGAAGATGCCCCCCAAAACCTTAGAATTCCTATACAATGGTCAATTTTCAGAGACATGTAGGCAGAGGAAGACATCAAATCTCTCACATATGATGTTAGTCCTACTGTGAGTGGAGAGGAAGAGGTAGAGACTGAAGCAGAGGAAGAAGAAGGAATAAAAGAAGATGAAGATGAGATGGATGAAGAAGAAGATGAAACAGAAAAAAATGAGGAAGATCAAGAAGAAGAGGAGAAAGAGAAGGAGTATGATGAAGAAACAGAGGAGGATGTTAAGGAGGAAATTGATAAAGAAGATGAGGATCTACAAGAGGAGGAAGAAAGGAAAGGCATAGGTGAAGAAAGCAATGGGAAAGAGGGGGTAGAAGACAAGGAGGAGTCACCTAGGGTGTCTCCAGAACCCACTGAGAGAGAGGCAGTAGCTGCCCTCACTGCTCTTAGCATCCCCATCAAGAAAAAAGGGAAAAAAAAAGGCAGGCCCCCTTATATTTCAGGACAACGAAAAGCACAAGAATAAGGCAGGGGAAACCCCAAACACCAACAAAAATTCCCATTCTGATTGAAGAATCACCTAAAAAAAAGGAGAAAATTCCTTCCCCTAAGTCTCCTATCACCAATGTGAGAAGGCCTATGACTAGATCCACCTCCTCCAAGGGAAAAGAAATCCTACAGGATACATAGTAGAATCTACAGGAAGCAGAATCAGTCCTACAGGATACTCTGTTGAACCTACATGAGACACAAAAATTGGAAAAGGAGGTATGCCAACAGCAAGAAACTAAAGAGGAGGACCCAGAGTCAATAAAACCTAGCCCCCAACCTAACCTTTGTTGGGTTGTGTTATATTCTTTCCACGACTAGCCCACATAGTTAACCAGGGGGTTAAAGAGGGGGGGGGGGGGGGTGGAGGCCCCCCTTCATTGCGTTGATTGCATAGTGGGGGGGTCACATGGGGTTTGAGGGGTGTAGGTAACCCCACTCTATGGGGTTTGGGGTAGCGCCCCATAAAATTTTGGTTTTGGAACCTATGTTAGGTTGGGCGGACCCACCTATGGTTTTGTGGATGATTTTTGCACATGTTTTTGGACGCAATGGTTTTCAGTCCATGGTTTTGGATGCAATGGTTTTTGGTCCATGGTATTGGATGCTTCAGCATGTATAAATATGTATTATAACATTGAAAGGAACATAAAGAAAAATCAATCTGGTAGTCCTAGCTTTGGGATTCAAGGGAAAATCTCTGTGTATATGTGTTTTATGTGTTATGCTCTCGCATTGTTTATTTTATGTGTTTTAGAATTAGTATGTAGGTAATTTCTATATGGGGTTAAAACCTACAACCTTGACTCCTACTACAGGTTATTGAAGAAGGCAGGGTCATTCCTTAAAAGTTTGCTATTCCACTGTTCTTCGAGCTTGAGAAGGAAAGAGCCAGAACTCATCGATAGATGTAGATCGCCAAATCTAAGGGGGTAGAAGACATTGGGCACATGGAGGAGAAGCTCAAGGAGATGGGCAGAGAGCTAAGTAGATTGAGAGACATAGAGTCTATAATGAAAAATAAACTAGAAATAGAAAATGAATGGTTGAGAGGACAACTGCAAGAAAGAGAGAATCAATTGGCATGTATGGCCAGTCTCTCTTTGGAAGAAATCCAGTGTAAGATGCTAGCTAAAACATATGCCCTATACCTCAAGGAACATTGGTTGAAGTTCTAGATCAAGACCCTAGCACAGAGGGGCACCATGCCATTTCAAGACTACAAGCAGTTCATTGATATTTTTTATCATAACACACTAGAAGATAGGGCCAAGATGTCTGAGTTTTATTTGCACAACATGGCCTTAGCATACATGAATTTATGGGACCCCAATGCCAAGATAGGAGATTTTCAGTTGATGGCTTTGGCATCATGGATGAACCATGAGGAATCAAGGGCTGCATAGATGAGGAGGATATTGGCAAGAGAGCAAACTGAACCTCTTATGATCAGAGATGAATAGTCAAATCCCATGGCCCTCATCAGTACCCATATTTTGATTGCAAATGATCCTCACCTTGCACCTAGATATCTTGTTACCCAAAAGCAAGAAATTTGACATTTTGAGGACATGTTCAGGCTATTAGGGGACAATAGCATACATGCTTGCCTAAGGAGATGGAACACATTTCCATATAACTTAAAGATAAGAGAGTACCACTCTCCTCAAATATTGAGAGAAGCACTAAACAAGACACCCATGTACAAGAAATCTATGCAAAGGCTGAAAGTCAATTGGATTGGCCTGAATCTTATTCCACCACTACTCTTAGGAATTCTAGAAGGAAGGAAGGAAGGAAGAAGAAGAAAAGAGACAGTGGGAGGAGGTAGAAAGGAAAGAAGGCTTCTATGAACAAGAACAAGAAACCACAGTAGAAGCATGGGATGTCAGGGAGTCCACTAGAGCTATGAAGGATATGGATATTGATTGAGTTGCTAAGAGGATGAGCAACACTTTCAGTAGCGGGGTGATAATGAGCCTCATCTGATCCGAATTGGATCCATAAAAGACCGTTAAAGAACCATGACTGTATCAGGTCGGACAAATCTCTAAAGAATTTCAGAACAACGATCAAAAACACCTTGAACCAGTGGCAATGGCATCCAATGTGGAACGACGGGGACCTTGGTCAAAGCACGCTAACTGAGGCCCATGGAGACTGCGCGGGAGGCTGAAGTAGCCCCTGGGAGCCCCAGAATGGGAAAAAGAGGTGATTTTTGATGCTAGGAGCCTCAGAATGGGAAGAAGAAGCGATTTTTGTTGCGCGATTAGCGCCTAGGCTGGGTGAACAAGGAAAAAATGGAAAAGCCCAAGCACTTGGTCACATTAGGAACCAGAAGACCACGGGCGGAAAAGGGAAAAAGTGATAAACATACAAGGCGGGACTCGCGCTTTGGAAACCAGCAGTTTTGATCGGGGTGCCCTTAAACGGTAAGAGGTTTTGGACGAAAGCAGAGTGATTCCATACAACGATCGATGCGTGGTAGGCAGAGGTGAGAGAAAACCACCATTGATCGCACGCTATTGGTCGATCAAGTTAACCGCATGAAATGTGCTTATGGCATCGGATCTGGAGGGCCCAGATCGGATGGCTAAGATCGCACCCGATGGGAAGAAGCATAATCGATAGGGAATTAAGCCGCATTTTAGAGGGGATTTGAAATCTGTTTGACTACCACGGTGGAGGAAGAACGCATCCACAACATAACTAAAGAAATGAAACAATGAAGCATGCTGGCACCGTATAGAGGAAGACAAGTGGCAACTCCCTGAGCGCTGATGATGACGCCGAATAGGGAACTCCTAGCACAGCTGCAGAAGGTGAATCGACAGAGGCGGAAGAGGAACCGAACAGGCATAGGGATCGAATGGCTAAAGCCATGAACAGAGGTAGTTGAATCAGTCAGTCGAGTTAGACATAGAGAGACAGAAGTCGAGAGACGAAGAAGTGGAACAGTGAACCCTGAGAGGAGGACTGAACATAGAGAACAGTAAAGCAGAGCAGAGGAGACAGAGGGCCGAGCTGATCAGCAGCAGCATCGAGCACCAGAGAGCTTGAAGATTCAAGCCATCCCATAGAGGATCTGTCTAGGCTGAGCACCACATTGGGCTCTTGCCATTGTAGACTAGAAGGTCACAGAGCTGGTAGGAAGAAGAAGAGTCTGTGTACTCCAGTGGCTTGGGGAATCCAAGACCACCCTGCCAAGCAAATCTACTTCAGGAGAACTCACATTGAGTCCCTGTATTGTAAAATTCTCTGCCCAAAGGCACAATAAAACAAGGCCACCACTGAAGCTGGACCAGAGACGTAGCCCTGGAGCATAGGGTGAACTCCTTATTAAAATTTCTTGTGTCTTTATGTTTGCTTACTATATTTCTCTACTGTCTTTCCATTTTATTGTCTGTGGATTGGCAATCTGATCAATCCGTTGCTACAATAACACAGAACACACACACCAGCACATGAGTCTGTAATACCTTAGTTTAATAAATCTTTAACTGATGTCATTCATAGGGTGAATATTAGATCAAGTGGTATCAGAGCTCTAGGCTGTAAGGTTAGACAAGCTTGTGTTGGTTTAACTATGAATGCTCACAAGATCAAAGCTCAAATTAGGAGAAGAAGAGTTGGTGGAAACTAATCTTGAAATGGGGAGAGTTTATTCTTGAAGGAAAATGTCAGAAGAAGGTTCTGTAGGGCCAGACCCTCAATTCATAGAGAGTTTCCTAGCTATAAAGTCTATGGTTGAAGAAATGTACAAAGACTTTAGAAAGCAAAACGTGGAAGATGCATCAGGTTCTAAATAAGATAAAGAAGAAGATGAGTCTCACTTCCATGACAACTCCAAAGGAAAGGGGAAAGAGGAAAACTTTCTCACACCTCCTAATAGCCCTGTGCATAATAAGAAGGCATCTTTGATTAAGCTAGATGTTAAATTTGATTTTCCTATATATGATGGAGAGCTAAATGCTGAAAAGTTGGACAATTGGATTAGACAAATTGATGTGCATTGCAGGGTATAGAACATAAACTCAGACAAGAGTAAGATTCAGCTGGCAAGCCTATGCCTAGGAGGCACTGCCTTGGTTTGATGGGAAGGAAGAACCTAAGATGATATGAAAAGACATGGTAAGACCATCTCTGTCTAGAGTGACTTTGTTTTTGCAATAAAAAAGTAGTTCTATCCATTGGCCTACATGCAACAAGCTATGATGAGTTGGCAAACTCTTTGACAGATGAAAGCGCAAAGTGTACAAGGGTATACTCAAGAGTTCAGAAAGAGAGCATTGATATTGGGTATCTGATTAGACTCGCCAGAGACCCTTTTGAAGTATATTGGTGGTCTACATAGCTACGTGAGGAATACCATCCTCATGTTTAATCCCACTAATATAGATGAGGTATCTGTACAAGCTACTCATCTAGAAGCTAGAGGAAAGAATGGAAATCCAGAAGTTGGGGGACCATCCCAACCCACTGTAAGCAAGAGCAAGGAGAAAAGAAAACAGAAGTGGAAGGCAAGGAAGGCTAACACTTCACAAAAATCCAAAGCTTCATGCACTCACTGTAAAAAGGAGGGGCATGATGATGAGCATTGTTGGATTCTACATCCAGAGCTGAGACCTAAGAAGTTCGAGGGCAAGAAGAAGAAGACAAATGCAACTATTTAGAAAGATTTGGGATTAGACTCAGGAGATGAAACAACTATAGCAGCCACAAGGATAAAAGGTAAGAATTCTGAAGCATATACGAGTAATTCTGCTCAATCTGTTATTGATGAAGAAAATGAGAGAAAGAGACATGAGCTTTTCCATATTCGAGTTATTTCCAAAATCAAAAGATTGATACTTTGTTTGATAGTGGCTCACAAGTAAATTTAATTTCTGAAGCACTTGTAAAGAAATTGGGATTAGCAACTACACCTCACAAGAAACCATACCCATTAAGATGGTTGAATGATAAATCACAACTACAAGTGACTAGACAGTGCAAAATGAAGTTTTTTTTTGGGTCGGCATTTGTAGATGAGGTTGAGTTAGACATAATTCCTTTGGATATATGTGGAATTGTTTTAGGAAGTCCTTACTTGTATGATAGAAAGGCTATTTTCTATAGAGCTGAGAACAAGTATCTACTTGTCAAAGATGGAATCGAATACTTTGTAAGAGCTCATAAACTCAAGAATAATTATACTCTCATAAACTCAGGACAGATGAAAAGAATGATTAATTCATGCAAACAATTCTTACTGATGGTTGTAAAGGAAAAGAAACCTGATAAAACCAATGTATTTGAGGGCTGTAATGCTAAACAACAAGCTGATATAGAAAAGGTTGTTTTAGAGTATGATGTCTTGTTTCAAGAACCTAAAGGTCTCCCACCCAAAAAGGGAATAGTACATGATATTATTTTGTAGCAAGATGTTCCATTGCCTAACATTGGGATGTACAGGTTTTCTACTTTAGAGAATGCTGAAATCAAGAAGCAGGTGCAAGAGTTTCTCGAGAAGGGCTTCATCAGGCCTAGCACATCACCATGTGGGTCACCAGTCATTTTGGTGAGAGAGGAATATGGCTCTTGTAGAATGTACATGGATTACCGAGCACTGAATAAGATAACAATCAAGAATCGTTATCCCCTTCCTCACATAGATGATATTTTAGATCAATTGAAGGAAGTTGTTTATTTCACAAAGCTGGATCTGCACAGTGGATACCATCAGGTCAGAGTTGCAGAGCAAGATGCATGGAAGACTGCTTTCAAAACAAAGCATGGATTGTATGTTATGCCTTTTGGCTTGACCAATGCTCCTACTACTTTCATGAGATTAATGAATAATGTACTCAGACCTTTTCTTGATGATTTTGTTATTGTGTATCTGGATGACATTCTGATTTTTAGTAAAACGTGGGAAGAACATTTAAAGCATGTTAAGCAGATGTTTTGAAAAGAGAAAAACTTTATGTTAAACTCTCAAAATGTGAATTTGGCAAAACATCTCTAAACTACTTGGGTCATATAGTAGGGGGCGGTGAATTGAAAATAGATCCCTCTAAAGTGGTAGTCATTGTGAACTGGCCTAAACCCAGGCCTGCTACAGAAGTGAGAGCTTTTTAGGAGAAGCACAATATTGGAGGAAGTTTATTTCTAACTTCTCCTCGATTGCAACTCCCTTACATGCTTTAACAGGATTGAATAAGGTGTTTCAGTGGGGAGGCAAACATCAGAACGCCTTCAACACCTTGAAAGAGAAAATTAGTACAACACCTGTACTAGCACTGCCAGATTTACAAAGACTGTTTGAGATCCAAACTGATGCCAGTGACTATGCCATGGGATCAGTGTTGACACAACACAGTAAACCCATATGTTATCATTCTGAGACTTTTAATCCTGCAGTAGTTAACTATCCTACATATGATAAAGAATTGTATGCATTAGTTCAAAGTGTGAAAAGGTGGAAACATTACTTAATGGGAAAAGAGATAGTAACACATACTGACCATCAACCACTTCAACATCTACACTCCCAAACTAAGTTGCAGCAACCAAGACATTACAGATGGATGGGTTTTTTACAACAATTTCATTTAGTCATCAGATATAAAAAGGGCATACATAACAAGGTTGCAGACATGTTATCTAGACCTATTATAAGTGCATCTACCATACTTAAGCATAATTCTATGCTACGTGAAAGCTACATAGAACAATATCCTCAGGATATGGACTTCAAATATGTATATGCAACTTTGAGTCAAGGAAAAAGAGTAGAAGAATTGGACTATCATATAAAGGACCGACTCTTATACCATTGTGGGAAACTATACATTCCACAAACCGAAAGAGTAAATATAATTAGGGAAGCACACACTTCTCTGATATCAGGTCACTTTGGGGTAAGTAAAACAGTTGCGCAGCTGCAAAGATTCTGCTATTGACCAAAAATGAATGAGACAGTTTCTAGGTATGTAAGAGGGTGTGCCATGTGTGCTAAAAGCAAGCCTAGCAATAGAAAATTAGGCTTGTACACTCCATTGCCAGTTCCTTCTCACCCTTGGGAAAGTGTTTCCATGGATTTTGTTGGAGGACTGCCTAAATCTAGGAAAGGTCATGATTATCTATATGTTGTTGTGGATAGGTTAAGCAAAATGTGTATTTTGACACCTTGTAGTAAACAGATTACAGCTGAATAGACTACAAAATTGTTCTTTGAACATGTATGGGTTCATTTTGGATTGCCCACTTCCATTGTATTTGATCGAGACACCCGATTTGTGGGGAAGTTTTGGTCTAGTTTGTGGGAACTGATGGACACCAAACTGAAGAAAAGCACAACTTTTCATCCACAAACAGATGACGAGACAGAAGTAGTAAACAGGATAGTGATCCAGTTACTGAGAGGATATTTCAGTAAACATCCTAAGCTTTGGGATGAACACTTGTGTAAAGACACCATGGTTGAAGGACACAGTGATGTGGACAAGGCAACTAGGTTCATTGAATAGATCCATGAGATCCACCAGGTAGTATAGGAACATCTGGAAAGGAGCTGTTGAGTCTTGAAAATGTCATTCATTTCCATTACACTTTTACTATTATGTCCATTATATCACCTCCATTTCACTACTATGTCACCACATTCATCCCAATTTCATTATCATTGGGCCACATTTATGTTTTTCCAATCTTTATTAATTCTAAGCCTTTTAAGTGAATTTGTGGTTAAAACTTAGAAAATAATGTGCATATGCTTATGTTATCACAAAATCATGCCCCTGATAGGCTGTTGATAAGGAAGACTTTATGTAACTCTTTCAAACCAACTTTTAGCTAAGGCTTAGCCTCCTCAGCCTGAGAGGGCTCTCTCAAAGGGTTAATGATTTAGATTAAAGATATGAATAGATGGCTAACTCTATGGTTTGTAATTGTATATGTTTATAGGTTGAAAGATGAAGGCTGGCTACCATTGGGCTATGGAGTCAAAGTATGTTTCAGTACCACAACAAGATCAACTTAACATGAAGTCAGGGCATTCAGCATTTGAATATTCAGAACATACACTCATATGGAACCACACAGTTTATAGATGCATACAGGAAACAGAGCACATTCAGTGAATTCTGAGTGCTTATACATCCATACCACTGTAAATAAAACTAAGGAAAGGACAACACACATTCTGAATATAAGAAATCCTTCATGAATCTTGAGTAGTGAAGCCAAAGCATTCTACCTAGCTTGGAAGTCAAGGCATTATAGAGTTAGAGTGTAGAAATGACAATACAAAACAGTGAAACATAGTAAGTTTATCTATGAAGGAAGTCAGAGCATCAGTGATGAGTTCTGAGTATCATAAGTAAACACCACTGCAATGTAAGTATTGGAAGATGCCATCATAAAAAGAACATACAAGAACTCTTCATGAATCTTGAGTCGTCTAAGTAGAAATCTGCATTAGGTTAAAAATATACACAATCTGCACATAGAGCAGCCGCTGAGCCAAAAAGTCCCCAACCCTTTGCTAATTCGACCTATTGCTCTATATAAAGCATTTACAATTAGGATTCCATCATCCCTCATCAAGAGAATTCGAATTTTCCATCAGTGACACCTATTCTAACCATAAAACCAACCATTAATTAGAACTAGCTATTAACTAGGAGTGCTAGTGACCTAATACAACTAGGAGTGTAACTCCCTATTATGATTACAACATCATTATATAAACATTTAAAGCATTCTTTGACACCTAACACTCCATGAAGTCGAATTTGATGAAGCCTCCCACGTGGTCATCTGACTGCTGAAGACAAACCCTAGAAATTAGGGAACATGTTTCCTTGTTTTTAGGTTTAGAATCTCTGAAAATGGCACGTGGGATAGAGCCTTTATCTCCTCATCCATGACACATTTTACGAAACTGAAGGAGGTTTTTGTAGCCCATGTTGTCTAGAACAAAAACCTCTCCTTGTTTTTTAAAACATTCCTCCAGCTGTTCCGAATCTGTCCTTGAAAAGCACGTGTCAAATAGGAAACTGTCCCTTGCTCTGTTCTGGCTGAAAAATAGGTCTTGGGACAGAGGTCATAACTTCTCGTACAAAATGTATTTGGAAAAAATGAAGGATTTTTTTGTGAAACAATCCATGCTGAACAAAAACCTCTTTTGGTTTCTTGAAACACTACTCCAGCTGCCCAGAATCGATCCTTGAAGAAGACGTGTAAAACAGGAAATTTTGATTCTTTGAAAAACTGCACCTACAGCAGTTTTGGAGCGCAACTTTGGTCACCTGTTTCTCCTAGCTCATGATGAATTTGAGGAAATCGAACGAGGTTTTTTTGAATGAATCCATGATGAACAAAAACCTCTCTTGGTTTTTTTAAAAATCGTTCCTACCTTCCAAAATAAGTCTTTGAAAAACAGTTGTCAAACAGGAGATGAAAAACTGCACCTACAGCAGTTTCGTAGCGCGCTACGAAACTGCTGTGTATTAGGCATCACCTACAGTAGTTTCATAGCGCGCTACGAAACTGATTTGTAATTCAAAAAACACAGTTTAATGCCAAAATTTAGCTTTCTTGAGCTTTCTTTTCCTTGAAATGACTCTTCCATATGATATGAGGTTGCTATGTAGTTTTTCTTGGTTGAGGATGGCCTTAAGGCTGATTTAGTTGTATCTTCAGATCTTTGATTTCCTTCTTGAGTGGTAATTGTTTCAAGCTTTGATCTCTACCTCACTTGATAGCTGCCTCGCTTGGTGTTTAATGAATTCAAATTGGAAGCTTGCAGATTTGTTTCTCATGCAATGAATACAATCATCATTATGACTGTGAATACCTGGCTCTTCTTGAAACTTGCAACCATCAAACTGATGTGAGTGATTTTGAAATCAAAATTCTTAAGTGATAACAGTGGCTCCACTTGGGATAGTGTGCTCCTGTAGTACACTAAGAACTCACAGGTCCAGTGCCTTATCCTTTTATGATAAACGGAAATTTGTTTGACAAGCATCCCCTTTAAGCTTCTTGGGCCTTCACCTCGTGCTTAAACTTGATGACCATTGTGGGAAAAAGAAATCTACCACTACTGAAAAAATGCTCAGTCAACCTTGATCTTATTTTCATTTTCCTACCTACCTACCCTATTAGTTGCAAGCTCCACTTGTAGCTCAAGCAACATGATATTTCCAATAAAGCCAATCAATTGTCCTCTCTGATATGGGATGCTCTTGACTGCATTCAACCTCAAAATAACCATGGTAGTGAGATGACCAAATCAACTTATAATGTATATGATCTTCATAATGCAAATAAAATTGAAATGCTGATGTACAAAACTTTGCCATGTATTCAACTATAGGGTCAAAAAACACATGGTTAGTTTGATGATTCTCATAACATTCTATATCTTCAAACAACTGATCCTCAGTCACACCAAATATATTTGATATGCTATCCAACTGCCTTTCTAAATGATGCCCACAAACAATGTAATTTTCTTCATTATAAAGATCATTCTTTGATGCAAGCTGCTGCAAGGAATCACAAAAATGAACAACCTTTTCCTCTGCCTGAGGGTCATAGAAAATTTCCTCCAATATTTCTTTTTGCCGTGTGTAATCATTTTCATCTTCATTATGATTCGAAGACTGAGAAGTCTGCTGCATCTCTACATCAATCTCAGAGGATGTAATATGATTTTCATAAGTAAACCCCTGCTGATCTTCATGCTGCATTTCATGAGATGTTATACTTTCTTCTTGGTGCTGAAATGCATTGTTATGAAGAGCCTCTAAAATTTCTTCATCCATAAATTCATCATCATCATAACAATCCTCCAAGTACTGAATAAGACTTAAAGAATGTCTACAACAATCTTTGAGCAACAATAAGGAAGGATGACATTCTTTATACATGTCATAGAACACATCATGGAAATCAGCAAGAGAATATAATGAACCATTTTCCAAAATTTTATACCAAGACCATGCTTTTCCTTCTAAAGTGGTCATAAACATCTTCATGAGACAATCCTCAGGAAAGTGAACCTTAAGACTGCGTACATGCATATGAAACCTAACCAAATGAAGAGCAGCATTGTCTTTCTTTTCATCTTTGAATATCGGAAGATCTTCTAACCAATCAACCTTTGGCATAGGATTTGGAAAACCAGGGATATGAGACCGATTCATAGGAGCATACATGGCATTCATTCTTGTAGTGGAACTCATCTTGAAACTTCATCAAGCTACTGATCTTCTAGCAGTGGAGTCACCTTCCAATTTGTTATTTGATGTGTGGAGTCGCCAAGGTAGTTTTGCAGCCTCAAAAAGATGTCTGAGCTCCTGCTACCTTCAGAAGTTCAACCTCTTAATTTCGGGAATGAATAGACTTCAGGCTCTCGGCAGACGCACCAAAATGTTATCACAAAATCATGCCCTTGATAGGCTGCTGATCAGGAAGACTTTATGTAACTCTTTCACACCAACTTTTAGCTAAGGCTTAGCCTCCTCAGCCTGAGAGGGCTCTCTCAAAGGGTTAATGATTTAGATTAAAGATATGAATAGATGGCTAACTCTATGGTTTGTAATTGTATATGTTTATAGGTTGAAAGATGAAGGCTGGCTACCATTGGGCTATGGAGTCAAAGTATGTTTCAGTACCACAACAAGATCAGCTTAACATGAAGTCAGGGCATTCAGCATTTGAATATTCAGAACATACACTCATATGGAACCACACAGTTTATAGATGCATACAGGAAATCAGAGCACATTCAGTGAATTCTGAGTGATTATACATCCATACCACTGTAAACAAAACTAAGGAAATGACAACACACATTCTGAATATAAGAAATCCTTCATGAATCCTGAGTAGTGAAGCCAAAGCATTCTACCTAGCATGGAAGTCAAGGCATTATAGAGTTCGAGTGTAGAAATGACAATACAAAATAGTGAAACATAATAAGTTTATCTATGAAGGAAGTCAGAGCATCAATGATGAGTTCTGAGTATCATAAGTAAACACCACTACAATGTAAGTATTGGAAGATGCCATCATAACAAGAACATACAAGAACTCTTCATGAATCTTGAGTTGTCTAAGTAGAAATCTGCATTAGGTTAAAAATATACACAGTCTGCACATAGAGCAGCAGCTGAGCCAAAAAGTCTCCAACCCTTTGCTAATTCGACCTATTGCTCTATATAAAGCATTTACAATTAGGATTCCATCATCCCTCATCAAGAGAATTCGAATTTGCCATCAGTGACACCTATTCTAACCATAAAACCAACCATTAATTAGAACTAGCTGTTAACTAGGAGTGCTAGTGACCTAATACAACTAGGAGTGTAACTCCTTATTATGATTACAACATCATTATCTAAAAATTTAAAGCATTCTTTGACACCTAACACTCCATGAATTCGAATTTGATGAAGCCTCCCACGTGGTCATCTGACTGCTGAAGACAAACCCTAGAAATTAGGGAACATGTTTCCTTGTTTTTAGGTTTAGAATCCCTGAAAATGGCACGTGGGACAGAGCCTTTATCTCCTCATCCATGACACATTTTACGAAACTGAAGGAGGTTTTTGTAGCCCATGTTGTCTAGAACAAAAAAATCTCCTGGTTTTTTAAAAAATTCCTCCAGCTGTTCAGAATCTGTCCTTGAAAAACACGTGTCAAACAGGAAACTGTCCCTTGCTCTATTCTGGCTGAAAAATAGGTCTTGGGACAAAGGTCATAACTTCTCGTACAAAATGTATTTGGAAAAACTGAAGGACATTTTTGTGCAAAAATCCATGCTGAACAAAAACCACTTTTTGTTTCTTGAAACACTACTCCAGCTGTCCAGAATCGATCCTTGAAGAAGACGTGTAAAACAGGAAATTTTGATTCTTTGAAAAACTGCACCTACAGCAGTTTTGTAGCGCAAATTTGGTCACCCATTTCTCCTAGCTCATAATGAATTTGAGGAAACTGAAGGAGGCTTTTTTGAATCAATCCATGTTGAAAAAAAACCTCTCTTGGTTTTTTGAAACATCGTTCCTACCGCCCAAAATAAGTCTTTGAAAAACAGTTGTCAAACAGGAGATGAAAAACTGCACCTACAGCAGTTTCATAGCGCGCTACGAAACTGCTTTGTATTAGGCATCACCTCGCGCTACGAAACTACTTTGTAATTCCAAAAACACAGTTTAATGCCAAAATTTAGCTTTCTTGAGCTTTCTTTTCCTTGAAATGACTCTTCCATATGATATGAGGTTGCTATGTAGTTTTTCTTGGTTGAGGATGGCCTTCAGGCTGATTTAGCTGTATCTTCAGATCTTTGATTTCCTTCTTGAGTGGTAACTGTTTCAAGCTTTGATCTCTGCCTCACTTGATAGCTGCCTCGCTTGATAGCTACCTCGCTTGGTGTTTAATGAATTCAAATTAGAAGCTTGCAGATTTGTTTCTCATGCAATGAATACAATCATCATTATGACTGTGAATACCTGGCTCTTCTTGAAACTTGCAACCATCAAACTGATGTGAGCGATTTTGAAATCAGAATTCTTAAGTGATAACAGCTTATACCTAAAAAATGGGTTGAGATTGTTGACATGTGTAGGTTGAAAGGAGGCTTCTAGAAGACCCTTATGTGGCACTCTAAGGCCAAATTCGAATTTGAGTGGAAAGAATCATGGGATCATGAGGATATGTGTCACATCTCCTAATTGTATTGTAACTCTAAGAAGACATGTGTCTTATTAGTTCCTATTTTGATTAGGACTCTAGAGGTAGAGGGAGAGATTTATGGACTCTCATTAATGAGATGGCTTCTCATATTTTTGTATAAATAGGAGATCTCTCCCCTTCATTTGTTAGCTTAGAGTTTGGAGTTCTTAAGTCTTTTTAGCTTGTGAGTTTGTAGTTCTTCCTTGATGGCTTTTGAAAGCTTTGGAGAGCTTTGTTGTACTTTGTAATTTTGAAGAATTTGAATAAAGCTTTGATGTTCTCAAGATGGAAGGAGATGTGAAGTAGATGTCATGAAGCATATTAGAATGTATGGTAGAGTAGATTTCATTTTGTAAATTTTGCTTTGATTTCATTATGTCATTTGATTGTTTTCAAGTTGGTAGATTAGATTTTTCATTCATGCAATTTTAATTCATGCAAGTGTGTTCAACCGGTTGATTGTAGGTTAGTAATGCACATAGCTTTTTAATGACTAATGACATGATGGAATCATCTTGTCCTTCTGCTGATTTATTTTTTTTGAGTTCTAATTCCAACATTTTTATTTCTTTCAGTTTTGTTTTTCTCATTTACTCTCATGCAATTTAGATATCATATTACTCAGCTCGTTTATGATTACTTCCTATAGACAGACTGAGTTGAAAGGAGAAGGATCAGAACAGGGGTTGAAGTAGTGTGATTTAGTTTTCTTTCCTAAAATTTAGATATCATATTACTCAACTTCTTTATGATTACTCCCCATAGGTAGATTGAGTTGAAGGGTAAAGGATCAAAACAGGGGTTGGAGTAGTGTGATTAGTTTCCTTTTATGCAATTTAATTTCCTACAATTTAGATATCATATTACTTAGCTTGTTTATGATTACTCCCCATAGGAAGATTGAGTTGAAGGGTAAAGGATCAGAACAGGGGTTGAAGTAGTGTGATTTAGTTTCTTTGCTTTCAGTCTTTGAGTTGCTTTAAGTTCAGTTTTTACTTTCTTCAGTTTTCTTTTTATAGCAGCAAGGATACTGGGTTTCATAGTCACTAGCTCATTGATTGGTTATTACATTCTATTTTGATTGAAGTAGCTGCATATTTACACTTTTGTTTAAGTATTAATTCCATCAATAACATGTTTTAAGATCTTTTGAAGTGCTAAGTTTTGGAAGTTACCATTAGGGACATATGCCTTGTCTTGAAATCTCTATCCATACTTGTCCTTTAAAAGTATTCTTAAGACCTTAGAATAGGATTTTCATTTGCATTAGACACTTTAGGAAACCAACAAGAACAAAACCCCCAAAACAACATAAACTATAAAACAACGAAGTAAGAAAAAGGTTAACTAAGCACATATGGTGCACCACACTTCATCAGTTTACGATACCCGGATTGATAATTTATGTAGAGCAATTTAAGACATTAAATTGACTAGAAATTTTGGCGCCGTTGCCGGGGAAGTGTAATTAGGAGACCTTATTTCTTACATCTAAATTTTTTTTTAGCAATTATTGAGTATGCTCTCCTCCTGCACTTCGTGTGATCTAGAGGATCAGAAAAAGGATTGTTAAGTAAAAAAATTAATAATTCTTGAGTATGCTCTCCTCCTGCACTTTGTGTGATCTGGAGGATCAGAAAAAGGATTGTTATGCCTAAAAAAAAAGAAGAAAAAAAATACGAGACAAAATAAACTTCATCATTTCAATTGATTCAAAAAAAAAAAGAAGGAAAAAAAGAAAAAAAAGAAAAGAAGAGACAAAATAAACTTCATTTCATTTCCATTTTCACTCCATGCCATCCATTTCATTTCATCAATAATTTTTTTTTTCCCCATGATCATTTCCATTCAGATAGTTATTGCCTAACTATCTCTATTTAGCTAAGTGGTTGCTGTGCCAAGTTTCCGCAGCTGGAATCAGTTTCCGCAGCCAGAAGCAGTTTACGCAGCCACCACTCTGTTTTTCAAATTTACAGTCAAGATGTTAGTGCAATAAAATGAAAATGCAGGTATGACTAAGCATATGCTATGAAGACATGTACATGGAGCATCTACAGATATCAATAAGGAGCAATTGAGTATGGGCTAATGGACAAACAAAGACAAGGATTCTAAAGGTATGGGCAAAAATTTCTTTCGAATAGCAATTAAAGGCACAATTTTGCATAGTTATTGAACCATTAAAGCTCACCATGTGCAATTATTATTTCGATAGCTCCACTACCATTCCAAGACCTTCATAAACCATACGTTTACTCCCTAAATGGTCTCATGATTATTTTTTTAGGTTCAACTTATAGATGACTGCACTCCCACTTTTCTTTATGAAATGACTTCACGATTCTTCAAATAGTGCATTCTTCATTAATGTGCCTTTCGTGTGGTTGGATTGGAAATTTCTGTAGCTGCCCTCCCTCTTCAATGAATGCCTCCAAATCAGCAATTACGTTCATCTCAGAAGGATTTCATTATTCATATACCAATTGTGAGGGCAAGTGATCGGGTGACCTATGAGACTGTTGTGGAGATAAAGCCTGCTCCTGCTCCTCCTGATCTTCTCCTTCTAACTCATCAGACGGTCTCCCACATAGATTTCCAATAAGGATCAATAGTGTGAAAACTACCACTGTCAAACAAAGGCGTATTGTCTTACCACTAATTCAAAAATTCTACAGGCTGAATGCAGAACAGTTAACTCAGAAAAACGTAAATAGCAGAAAAACGTCTAATTTCAAACACTCGATTTGCCCAATCGGAGGCGAATTTGAAAAAATAAAACATGGATTTTTTCGCCAGCTGAGTTAATTAGATAACCCAGAAACCGTTTGAAGAGATTCGTGGCGGTTTGAGAGAAATTTGCGGTTCTTTGGAGTTCATTTTTGACTGCCGCGTGAAAAAAAACAGAATTTTAATTAAATGAACAAGCTGTGATGTAATTCCGCGTGCCTGAGGAAGAGAAATATAAATAGGAATCAACTATGTGCTGTTATTCAAGCTTAATTACATATTTTTAATAACTAACAGTCCCATGCAACGTGTGATTGTGTTTCAGTTTCACGACCAGCAACAAAGACGTGTTTAAAACTCATACGACTCCTCTCCACCATACTTTGCGCAACCATTTCATCAACGTGTAACGTCTCTCACGTAGCCGTTCAATTCAAAAATTCCAACTCCACTTCACTACCCTACCATTGTGTTAAAGTTGCACCTCGTTCGCATACGTCTCCATTTCATTTTGTGAACTCATCTCGGCTGCTCATCCTCTGTTTCTGCTTACAGCTCCTGAACACTCCAGTTACCCATATCCATCTTCCATTTTCAGCCATTATTCTTCCATAAACCTTGCAACATAGTCATCTTACCTTTGTTAAACCATCACATGCAGTTGAATTCCAGATTGAATTTTAAACAGAGGAAAGGATGGGTCGGTTATTAAGGGCAGAACCGGAAGGGCCTAAGTCTATGAAAGGGCCAAATAGTTATGATCATGGTTATATATTGTTTATCAAATTATAAGTCCATCAATAAAACTGTTTTGCTCCATTCACAGAGTTCCTAAATGCAAACAATAAAAAAAAATAAAAATTCAAAACTGATGGTTGGCTATTCCAGCCACTTTCCGTAGCTCATTCAACTTTCGGCAGCTGGCTTAACTTTCCGCAGCTGATTCAACTTTCCACAGCTGGCTTAACTTTCCGCAGCTGTTTTGTTAAATTCTAGGTTGCAGGTGTCATCAAGCAGAACAAGCCACATGGGTAGCTGGGGGAATGGTAGTACATGCATGGTGTCCTATTCATTCAGTCAAATTTGATGAAAAATACCCTGATCAAAGAGAAGTCAAGTTGTGTGTTATCACTAAGTCGCCATACTGAGTCGCCACACTGAGTTGCTGCATGTCAAGAAAAAAATAATAATTTTGAATCAATGAAATGAATAAGTTATTTGATCACTTTTTTGAAGGTATTGATTAATTTTGGATTGATGATGAAAAATGAATGTCTAACTTTGTATCCAAGATTTTTAGCTACAGAACTGTGCACATTCCGCAGCTAAAGTCTAATTTCGCAGCCAGAAAAACCTCATTGTTCAAATCAGCCTATCTTTCTCATACAAAATCAGATTTTGATGATTTAAGTATTGTTGGAAAGATCTCAACAAGATCTAAACAATGAGAAATCCATCATTAGAGTTTGGAATGGCAAATAATGAAATAAATTGCTGAAAAGAAGCAACATTCAACTTGGGCACCAATTCCAAAGCAAGTATAAATTCTTTTGATTTTTTCCTTTGAGAACTTGTTTCATTAATACAAATTCTTATTTTTGTGTGTAAATATCATAACTAGAGGGATTGATCACCTCTCTCCTTTGATAATCTTACATTCGATTGTAGAAGAAGTATTAGTTTTTTTGCAGGTTTCAGGAGGAAGGACAAATGACTACAAGAGAATGGTGTCTCTCTAAGAGACCAATTTGTTTCATAAGAGGATGATCAGCAACAAAGAGAAAATATGCTGATGCAAAATCAAATCCAAACACTTGAAAAAATTTCAGATACTATTGTCTCCATCACATGCATACTTCATAATAAACCATTCATCTCATTTTCCTCTATATTTTCCATTTACATTCACATACACTTTCCATCTCTTTTTGTCCATTCATAACCCACAAATAAAAGCAAGAGGCTCATTCATATGCTTATTGCCCATTACCATTTCTACTCTCCATTACCATCTTCCATTTTCATCTTCCATTCCTTGTCATTTTCATTCCGCAAATAAGCCCTGCTTCAATGCAAATTATTGAGTCCATAGTCCTTTGAGTCTAAGTTCTTTGTAAAAACACCTTGAGGCTTGCATGCCTTAATGGTAAGTCCTCATGCTGACAAACAATGGGAATACATTAATGTCCCTTGTTCATTAGATCTTCTAGGTGACTCGACATTGACAAATTCATTTGTGCCTAGCAAGATGTGTTTGGGCATCTTGACTCTCATTGTCATCAATGGTGAGAGTTCTCGTGTTGACTAGTGGCATCCATTAATGGCCACTAAGACAACAATTTCCTACTATGTTCGACATCAGAACATCTTTTCACATAGTAGGAATTGTGCCAGTGAGTTTTGAAGACATGAAGACTATTATTTTTAGCATTTTAGAGCAGATTCAGCAAGTTTTAGTAGAAGCAATAAAAAGTCATCATATCTCTCTATCCATGACTCCTCTTGTTCAGCCACTTGAAGAAGAATATGATCAGAAATTTTTAGCCACTACACATACAACTCATCCATTCCAAGGGTAAGTGAAGGTACGCCATTTTCTAACTTTTGACCATAGAATTCCATAAAAAGCTAGAATGATAATTGTTGGAAAAACATTTCTCTTCCTCATTGCATAAAATTGCCAATACCATCAGTTGGGGGGGGGGGGATACATTCATATTCATATCTTGCCATGTCCATATCATATTCAGGAGCTCACATACTTCTAACATATATTAATTATGACATTGCTATTATGAGCATACAATGTCTTTTGAAAAGAAAGTGCTTAAAGGATAAATTGGATACAAACAAAATCATGGTTGTCACACAAGAACCAACCATCATGCAATCCAATAAAGATATACTTTGCAACAATAATCAAAATATCATTATGCAAAGTTCAAAGATCAAAATAGAAGGCAACAACAAAAAAAAAATGGTTGTAACACAAGAACCAACCATGTTGCAATTCAAGTGAAACACTTTGCAGAAATATGAAGTTATCAAATGATATTATGCAAAGTTAAGCCAAAGCTCAAGGATCAAAAGAGTTAATGTAATATATATTGCATGAGGATATGCAATAGCTTCAGTTGGGGGGTATGTTGAGTCTTAAAAATATCATTCATTTCCATTACACTTTCACTATTATGTCCATTATATCACCTCCATTTCACTACTATGTCACCACATTCATCCCACTTTAATTATCATTGGGCCACATTTATGTTTTTCCAATATTTATTAATTCTAAGCCTTTTAAGTGAATTTGTAGTTAAAAATTAGAAAATAATGTGCATGTGCTTATACCTAACAAATGGGTTGAGATTGTTGACATGTGTAGGTTGAAAGGAGGCTTCTAGAAGACCCTTATGTGGCACTCTAAGGCCAAATTCGAATTTGAGTGGAAAGAATCATGGGATTATGAGGATATGTGTCACATCTCCTAATTGTATTGTAACTCTAAGAAGACATGTGTCTTATCAGTTCCTATTTTGATTAGGACTCTAGAGGTAGAGGGAGAGATTCATGGACTCTCATTAATGAGATGGATTCTCATATTTTTGTATAAATAGGAGATCTCTCTCCTTCATTTGTTAGCTTAGAGTTTGGAGTTCTTAAGTCTTTTTAGCTTGTGAGTTTGTAGTTCTTCCTTGATGGCTTTTGAAAGCTTTGGAGAGCTTTGTTGTACTTTGTAATTTTGAAGAATTTGAATAAAGCTTTGATGTTCTCAACATGGAAGGAGATGTGAAGTAGATGTCATAGAGCATATTAGAATGTAGGGTAGAGTAGATTTCATTTTGTAAATTTTGCTTTGATTTCATTATGTCATTTGATTGCTTTCAAGTTGGTAGATTAGATTTTTCATTCATGCAATTTTAATTCATGCA
This sequence comes from Pinus tabuliformis, assembly GCA_031772625.1. NCBI lineage: Eukaryota > Viridiplantae > Streptophyta > Pinopsida > Pinales > Pinaceae > Pinus > Pinus tabuliformis. Next base: position 1,823,182,745 of record CM062819.1, on the reverse strand, counting down.
AGTGTGTTCAACCGGTTGATTGTAGGTTAGTAATGCACATAGCTTTTTAATGACTAATGACATGACGAAATCATCTTGCCCTTCTCCTAATTCATTTTTTTTGAGCTCTAATTCCAGCATTGTTATTTCTTTCAGTTTTGTTTTTCTCATTTACTTTCATGCAATTTAGATATCATATTACTCAGCTCGTTTATGATTACTTCCTATAGACAGATTGAGTTGAAAGGAGAAGGATCAGAACGGGGGTTGAAGTAGTGTGATTTAGTTTGCTTTGCTTTCAGTCTTTGAGTTGTTTTAAGTTCAGTTTTTACTTTCTTCAGTTTTATTTTTATACAACAACAAGGATACTGGGTTTCATAGTCACTAGCTCATTGATTGGTTATTGCATTCTATTTTGATTGAAGTAGTTGCATATTTACACTTTTGTTTAAGTACTAATTCCATCAATAACATGTTTTAAGATCTTTTGAAGTGCTAAGTTTTGGAAGTTACCATTAGGGACATAGGCCTTGTCTTGAAATCTCTATCCATACTTGTCCTTTAAAAGTATTCTTAAGACCTTAGAATATGATTTTCATTTGCATTAGACACTTTAGGAAACCAACAAGAACAAAACCCCCAAAACAACATAAACTATAAAACAACGAAGTAAGAAAAAAGTTAACTAAGCACATATGGTGCACCACACTTCATCAGTGTACGATACCGGGATTGATAATTTATGTAGAGCAATTTAAGACATTAAATTGACTAGACAGGAGCTAGGCCAATTACAAGGCTAGGCATGATAATCATTAGATGGAGCATAGTTTTCAAGTTGGAGACCAAGTTTGGTTGTATATTAGCAAGGACAGGATGTAAGGTGAAGGTAAAAAGCTAAAGCCTATTAGGTATGGACCTTTTAGGATACTTGAGAGGATTGGTGAAAATTCTTTTCACCTTGATTTACTAGCTTACATGCACATCTACTCAGTCGTAAATGTAGATTTCTTGAGATTGTTTGAACCTTCAATGATTGAGGACCCTGAAGAGCAATGTCAATTGTGTTCTATTGATGACCTGCTACCTGAGTATCTTAATGAGTTACAGGAAGACACAGTGTTGGACAAGAAGGTGAGGACAATGCGTAAGGGAGACATTGAGTACCTCAGGATTGGGCTCAAAGGTTCAAAGCCGAGCAGCGCAAAGTGGATTGAGATTGGACAAGTAAAGAAGCAGTATCCTCACTTAGTCGATTCTTAAAAACCAACTTTTGGTGGTCCAAAAGCTTTTTCATTGGAAGGCCATGATCCAAATTGGATCCATAGAAGACTGTCAAAGAACCATGACTGTATCAGGTCAAACAAATATCTAAAAAATTTCAGAACAATAATCAAAACACCCTAAACGAGTGGAAATGGCATCCAACATGGAACGACAAGGATCTCAGTTAAAGCACGCTTACCGAGGCCCATGGAGACTGTGTGGGAGGCCGATGTAGCCCCCAGGAGCCCCGGAATGGGAAAAAGAGGTGATTTTTGATGCACGATTAGCGCTAATCGCGCATCGCTGGGCGAACAGGTCCAAAATGGAAAATTCTGACACTCAGTCGCATCAGGAACCGGAGGACCGCGGGCAGAAAAGGGAAAAAGCTCTAAACGTACAAGACAGGACCCACACTCTGGAAACCGACGGTTTTGATCAGGGCGGCCTTAAACGGTAAAAGGTTTATAATGAAAGTGAAGCGATTCCATACAATGATCGATGCGTTCCAGGCAAAGGTGAGAGAAAACCGCCGTTGATCATGCGCTATCAGTCGAGCAAGTAAACTGCACGAAACGTGCATATGGCATTGGATCTGGAGGGCCCAGATCAGACGACTGAGATCATGCCCGATGGGAAGAAGCGGAATCGACAGGGAATTAAGCCATGTTTTAAAGGGGATTTGAAATGCATTTGACCACCACGGTGGAGGAACAACGCATCCATGACGTAACTGAAGAAATGAACCAACGAAGCATACTGGCGCCGTTTAGAGGAAGACAAGTGGAAAATCCCTGAGCGCTAATGATGATGCCAAATAGGGAACTCCCAGCGTAGCTGCAGAAGGTGAATCGACAGAGGCAGAAGAGGAACCGAACAAGCATAGGGATCGAATGGCTAAAGCCATGAACAGAGGCAGTCAAATCAGTCAGTCGAGTTAGACACAAAGAGACATAGGTCAAGAGACGAAGAAGTGGAACAGTGAACCCTGAGAGGAGGACTGAATGCAGAGAACAGTAAAGCAGAGTAGAGGAGACAGAGGGATGATCTGATCAGCAGTAGCATCGAGCACCAGAGAGCTTGAAGATTCAAGCCATCCCATAGAGGATATGTCCAGGCTGAGCGCCACATTGGGCTCTTACCATTGTAGACCAGAAGGTCACAGAGCTGGTAGGAAGAAGAAGAGTCTGTGTACTCCAGTGGCTTGGGGAATCCAAGACCACCCTACCAAGCAAATCTACTTTAGGAGAACTCACATTGAGTCCCTGTATTGTAAAATTCTCTACCGAAAGGCACAATAAAACAAGGCCACCTCTGAAGCTGGACTGGAGACATAGCCCTGGAGCATAGGGTGAACTCCTTATTAAAATTTCTTGTGTCTTTGTGTTTTATTACTATATTTCTCTGTTGTCTTTCCATTTTATTATCTGTGTATTGGCAATTTGATCGATCTGTTGCTACAATAACACAGAACACACACACCAGCACATGAGTCTGTAATACCTTAATTTAATAAATCTTTAACTGATGTCATTCATATGGTGAATATCAGATCATCATCATTAGGTAATTATATGCACCTTAATTCACCTCTTAGCTTAGTCAAACCAACTTTTATCACTACTTATTACATGTTTTTGATTATATTTTGTTTATGAGATGAGTTAGAGTTGGATATTATGCCTAGTGGACTAATATGCATTGAATGTAGGATTGAAGGAGAAAATCAAGGAATTTTGGAAAATACTAAGGTTAAAACTTGAATGGGACAAGGGAGAGGGATTGTAGGAGGTAAATCCTCCTCATTTCCTTCTAACCCATTCGAATATTCCTCCATCCATCACACCAGCTCGGAGTGCAAGCAGCCAAGCCATGAGGATTAGAAGGCAGTCGAGCAAATGAGATACAAAGAGCTATTTTATCTGGAGTTTGGGAGCCAAGAATCCCTAATTTTAAGGAATTAGTTGGGGACTTCAGTTGTATAAGTAGATAGGCCTAGAGCCTCAATAGGATTCGAATTTTTTTTGTAAAACTCTAAGCTATTTTTGAGCTCCAGACTTGTGAAAGTTTTATTGATGTAATTTTCTATTTTGGTAATAAGAATGAGTTTTGTTTTGAGATAGCACTAATTTAACTAAAAGGGATGAAGCTCTTGGGTTAGGTCCCAACCCTAGAAGAAAAGAGTCCTCTTTCTTGTATCTGTATGTTTAGATGAGTCTCATAGCTTCATTGTTAAATTGATTTTAGATGTGTTTTCATTGCAAGTAGTTTGGATTGGATTGGTTGTTTATTAGTTTGCTTCCATTTGTGCCTTACTTCAATAGTAGGTTATCAGGGATAAAAGGAGTACCACAAGGTTTTCAGTGGGTGTCTTTGCCTCATTTCCTCCCTTTGGGATCATGATTTGAGGAAGGGACCCTTATGTAGCACCAAAAACACAAATTTCTATTTCTTGCATAAACTCTAGAGTTTACTGTATTTAAGTTAGCATTTGATCAGTTTTGAAAATTAGGATTTCATTTCCATCTCTTCTACCTTCACTCTTACAGTAGATCTCATCCATTCTTTCATTCCTTTCAGCAACTTTCCTCATGCATCATGTAGGCAGTTAGTTCATTATTTTTGCTTTTCTAGCTTATGAGAATGCTTCTTGTTTACATAGCTTTTTGGGAATTATACATGTTTTATACAGAGTGGGTGCTTTAGGAGGAGACAAAGACTTATAGCCAGAAACCACCTTCCACTTGATCCACCATAGTCATTCCTTTTTTTCACCATTGCCTTGACTAGTTTTCATCATTTTTCATAGAGATTCTTCCAAGAACATTGAGCGAATCCAACCATCCTCTATCTTCGTTGTTGACTTCTGAGTGATCCTATGTTGGGTCCCTATAATGCTAGTAATTACCCCATTACTTTTGTAGTTGCATCCCTTATTAATATTTTTGTGCCCCTATTATCCCCATATTGTTATTACTGTGCCCCATAGAATCCCTCTATTGTTATTTTTGTGGCTTTATATTATTATTGTTAGGTCGACTGGGTTACATTGTGGCTCCTTAGATTCCTATATATAGAAAGGAGGTTTTGTCATTTGAATCATCCAAGAATTATTCATTTATGTAATGTAAAGGAGGTTTCCCCCTCAAAGAGGCTAAATTCTAAGGCGTTGATCTATCTTTTTTATCTTTTCTTGAGCTGGTTTCATAACATTTGGTATCAGAGCTTTGGATTCTAGGGTTTCGCTGCTCCAAACAGGTCATCGTGGAATTTTTGCTATAATGTTTTTGTTGTGATGTGTCAGAAGTTGCACAAAAAATCCATTTGAGAAGAAATTGCGCTGAATCTCGGGTCCGAATTTCAGAGCTTTTTGCGCTATATTTGCGGAGATATGATCTGAGGAAGTTGGTCTTTTTGCAGACTCCTGAATTACATTCCAAACGGGTGACCTGGGGAAAATCGTCATAACTTGTTCTCTGGGGATCGGATTGAAATTTCATAAGAAGGTACAGAAAGAGGATAGGCTGTAGTTTCTTGTATGTATTTTTCAGATCCAAAGGTCGAAACAGTGACTTGTGGCATGTCGTACAAGTTCGCTCTACTGAACTAGTCTATAATCAAGTCACCGCGGGAGATTTCGCATAACTCTTCCTTGGAGAATCCAATTTGGGTCAGATTCATGGCATTGGAAAGAGGACACAAAGGGCTACTACAGGTCACAAATTTAGAACTATATGATTGGAAAGTATAGAGATACATCAAAGGAAATATCGAGCTCCTACAAAGTAAAAAAAGGTGTGTAGATTTTCTTAAATTTTTGCTTAAGCTTGGTTTGAAAATTTATTTTGAAGGAATTCAAAGGGCATAGTAGAGCATTATTATCGATCACTGATTCCCCGAGGAAATAAAATGTAAACACCTAGTAAGGAACCTGAAAACTCTAGCATGACTCATGAAGAAGAGGAAGAAATGCTACATGATATACCAAAATTACAAGAACAAGTGCAACAAATGTCACTGTCACAAAAGCTAACAGAAGCTAAGATAAATGGCGTGGAAGCTAAGATGAATGGCATGGAAGCTAAGATGGACAACTTGAAGATAGATTTGAACACAAATTTGAAGACATGCATGGCAAATTTGAAGACAGATTTGATAAATTTTCTACAAGAAATACTTACCAATGGTGAAAAGGTAGTAAAGGAAACTCATGATGCAAACAAAGGAAATGTTAATCATGATTTCATAGACTCTAATGTTGGATCAAAGACGCACCATATTCCAAAAATCGATATGAGGAAGTTTGATGGCAAGGATCCCGCAACATGGATATTATAAATGGAGCAATTTTTCGATCTCAATAATGTGAAAAACACACAAAAGGTATGTATTGCAACTTTGTATTTGGAACCAAATCAGTTTGTATGGTATCAATGGCTTTGCTCTCGTAAACAATTTATCACTTGGGCAATTTTTACAGAAGAATTGATAGAACATTATGAGGATACAAAAAGCAACACTTTTTTTGGCCAATTGATAAGTCTCAAACAAAAGGGTTCAATAATGGAGCACATTGAGGAGTTCAAAAAATTGAACATAAGGGTAAAAGATATTCCAGAGGAGCATAGGATTGATGTGTTCATAGGGACTTTAAAGGATAATATCCAACATGATGTTCGCCTTTGGGAACCTGATTCATTAGAGAAGGCATTCAGGTTAGCAAGAAAAATGGAAAGCAAAATTATGGCAACCAGGAAGCATACCACTCACAACTATAAAGATGGAAGTGTGGTTGCTCCTAGTCTTCCAAAACCTATAAGGTTGACACCACAAAAATTGGAAGAAAAAAGAGAAAAATGGCTTGTTACAGTTGTGATAGCAAATACACTAAAGGTCATAAGTGTCCCGAGAAGAAATTATTCTACATAGATTGTGAAGAGGAAGAAGAAAAAGAGAAAGAAAGGTCAAAAGAAGAGGATATACTCTAGGAACAAAGCCTAGATAAAGAAGAAATGAATCCGACCATATCTTGTAATGCATTGGCGGGAATTACCACTCCTCAAACCATCAAGATAGAAGGAAAAATCAAGAAGAAAAAGGTAATAGTGTTGATTGATTCAGGAAGTACCCACAATTTTATTCATTGTAAGGTAGCAAAAGAATTGAATTGCTTCTTATACCCAGCACCAGAGTGTCAAGTGATGGTTGCAAATGGAGGAACAATAAATTGGTCTGGAAAGTGCCATAATATCAAGCTATCGATGGGAGAATATGTATTGACTAGCCCAATGCTTTCCATTCCAATGGGAGGTGCTGATGTTGTACTGGGAGTCCAATGGCTACAATCCTTGGGTACAATAGCTTTCAATTTTCAAGAACTTTTCATGAAATTTTCCATGGAAGGAAAGGAATTTGAATTAAGGGGTATTGCAGGGAAACCAGGAAAGATAATTAGCTCTAATGGTATGACAAAGCTTCTAAAAAAGGAACAAAGGGTGTAATTGCACAATTATGTTCGCTAGATGTTTCCACATTGCAATCATCTATTTCTCCAGATCTCCAAAAAGTCTTGGACAATCATTCCAAGGTATTTGAGACTCCCAAAGGTCTCCCACCTATTCGTGATCATGATCATGCTATTCATTTGATTCCAGGAAGTGTTCCTCCAAACATCAGGCCGTACAAATATCCCTATGCCCAAAAGAGTGAAATTGAACGTATGGTTGCAGAAATGCTAGAGGCTGGTATAATTCAACCGAGTCAAAGTTCTTTCTCTGCTCTAGTAGTATTGGTGCACAAGAAGGATGGATCATGGTGCATGTGTCTAGATTATAGGGAGCTCAACAAGCTCACTATTAAAGATAAGTTTCCCATTCCCGTCATTGATGAATTACTGGATGAATTGCATGGATCAATTTACTTCACCAAGTTGGATCTTCATTCAGGATATCATCAAATCAGAATGAAGACTGAAGACATTCTGAAAATAGCATTTAGAACTCATGAGGGTCATTATGAATTTTTGGTCATGCCTTTTGGCCTTACCAATGCACCTTCAACATTTCAAGGTTTGATGAATTCCATTTTCAAACCATTCCTTAGAAAATTTGTGTTAGTATTTTTTGATGATATACTAATCTACAACAAGTCTTGGAAGGATCATGTTGAACATGTTGACAGGGTGCTACAACTATTGGAGGAGAAACAATTATATGCAAAAAGATCCAAATGTTTCTTTGGAGTACAAGAGGTGGAATATCTGGGTCATATTGTATCTCATGAAGGAGTTAAGGTAGACCCTAGCAAAATTAAAGCCATTAAGGAATGGAAAATCCCCACATCCATAAAGCATCTGCGAGGATTTCTCGGGTTGACAGGGTATTATCGCAAGTTTGTTAAGAATTATGGGAGAATAGCAGCACCTCTAACAACATTATTGAAGAAAGATGCATTTTCATGGACTCCAGAAGCAACAAAGGCCTTTGAACATCTTAAAGAGGCAATGTGCCAAGCACCGGTCTTAGCTACACTGGACTTCACAAAAACCTTTATTGTGGAATGTGATGCTTCAGGAAATGGAATTGGTGCTGTTTTAATGCAAGATGAAAGACCCATTGCTTTTGAAAGTCGTCCAATCAAGGGAAAGTTTTTACACAAAGCTATTTATGAGAAGGAAATGTTGGCAATACTCCATGCACTTAAGAAATGGCGACCCTACCTAATGGGAAGACACTTCAAGGTAAAAACGGATCATGATAGCCTTAAATACTTTTTAGAACAAAGATTATCCTCTGAAGAGCAACAAAAGTGGGTCACAAAGATGTTGGGTTATGACTTTGAAATCATCTACAAAAAAGGAAAGCAAAATGTGGTGGCAGATGCACTCTCAAGAAAGGATGAGGATGTGGAAGCATTGTTGTGCGCCATTTCTATTATCCAACCAGATTGGATAAACGAAGCAAGGGAGGAATGGAAGAATGACGAAGAAGTGTGGGCACTTATTCGAAAGTTACAAGATTCCAGTACGTTTGATACATTTAGCTGGCAAAATGATTCTTTATGGTACAAAGATCGCTTATACCTCTGTAAGAATTCCCAACTAAAACAAAAGATTCTTATGGAATTGCACACTTCTCCCTTAGGAGGGCACTCAGGATTTTTAAAAACTTACCACAGGGTTAAGAAGGAATTTTTTTGGGATGGCCTTAAATCAGATATTCAAAAATTTGTGGCGGAATGTTTGGTTTGCCAACAAAATAAAGTTGAAACAATTAAGACACTGGGTCTATTACAACCTTTATCCATTCCAAGCCAACGTTGGGAGGAGGTTTCAATGGATTTTATCACAGGTTTACCCAAGTCTGAGGGAAAGAGTGTCATCATGGTGGTAGTTGACAGACTTACCAAGTATGCACACTTTTGTGCATTATCACATCCATTTAAAGCTAGTACGGTTTCTACTGCATTTATGGAAACAATTCAAAAGCTACATGGAAACCAAAAGATTATTGTAAGTGACAGAGATCCCATTTTCACTGGAAATTTTTGGACATAATTATTTTCTTGTCTTGGTACTTAGTTAGCTCATAGCTCATCTTATCATCCTCAATCTGATGGGCAAACTGAGATAGTAAACAAATGTTTGGAAGGATATCTTCGTTGCTTTGTATCTGATAAACAAACACAATGGGTCAAATGGTTGCCTCTGGCTGAATGGTGGTATAACACTTCCTTCCATACAGCAACAAAAATGACCCCATTTATGGCACTTTATGGATATCAGCCACCATCCATCACATCATATTTAAGAGAAAATTCTAAGGTTCAAGCAGTGGAACATCACATCGAACATCAACAACAAGTCCCCAACTCTTAAAGGATAACCTCGTGTTGGCACAGAATAGAATGAAACAACAGGCAGATCAACATCGCAGCGAAAGAAGTTTTGATGTAGGTGATTGGGTATTCCTACGGCTACAACCATATAAGCAAATGTCCCTCAAGCAAGCTAAGAAGGATAATAAATTATCACCAAAGTATTATGGTCCATACAAGGTGTTGCAAAAGATTGGTACTATGGCATACAAATTGGAGCTTCTGCAGCTTCTCGATTGCACCCAGTTTTCCATGTTTCATGTTTAAAGAAGGTTATAGGTGACAAGCTCCTAGTTCAAACAATATTGCCAGAACTTGACAAGGAAGGAAAAATTATATTGGAACCAGAAGCAGTCACAGAAACAAGAACTCGACAGCTACGAAATTGATCAATTTCAGAGTATCTTATCAAGTGGAAGAACTTATCCGCTGAAGATTCCACATGGGAGGATGAGAATTTTATACAGAAGCATCCAGAACTACTCAAGTGTTGAGGACAACACTTTTTTTGAAGGAGAGGGGCATGTTGGGTCCCTATAATACTAGTAATTACCCCATTACTTTTGTAGTTGCATCCCTTATTAATATTGTTGTGCCCCTATTATCCCCATATTTTTATTACTGTGCCCCATAGAATCCCTCTATTGTTATTTTTGTGGCTTTATATTATTATTGTTAGGTCGGTTGGGTTATATTGTGACTCCTTAGACTCCTATATATAGAAAGGAGGTTTTGTCATTTGAATCATCCAAGAATTGTTCATTTATGTAATGTAAAGGGGGTTTCCCCCTCGAAGAGGCTAAATTCTAAGGCGTTTATCTATCTTTTCTATCTTTTCTTGAGCTGGTTTCATAACATCCTAGACCTTTCCTCACTTTATTCCACCCATCTACCACCTTCACAAAGCCTTCCATTACCCTCAACACCTTCCATTTTGCTCTTGGCTATATCCTATAGGTTTATAGGGAATCCTGTAGGTTTCCTTTAAATGGCTAGTTTTAAGGCTGAATTGAGGGCAAACCTCTAGGAAGTCACCAAAATCCTCCCAAGGGTCTCCCACACCATCCAACCATCCCCTAACCCTACCAACCATCCTCCAACATCCTTAATTCACCTGCCACATCACCAAAAGAAATTAGTTTGCATACTTGATTTTGCATGAAAAGACAAAAATAGATTCATTTCAATCCCTTTACTTGCACATTAGTGATGTTTTATGCTTCTTACTTCCATGCTTAGATAGTAGCATTTGGTTCAAGTTAATTTAGCATTATTGCAAATCATAGTTTCTTGGCAGTTAATTAGGAAATGGTGTGATTTAGCATTGAATTTCAGTCTTTTCCATTATTACAGTAAAGTAGCTCTCCCTTAGAGTAGATTTCCCTTTCTTCCATCAAGAAACCAAGCTTATTCTGACTCCATAGAAGTCTTTCTTGAAAACCCGAGTGGTCTCCCGCCACCTGAATCTTGACAAAAGGCAGAACCATCACTTTTACTTGTGCATACAACACTGTCACTCTCATCACCTTGCCTCATGTGGACCCTTCCATCCACCTATTTTACTTTCCCTCCAAGCTATTCGAATGGGAAAATTGGAATTCCCATGTGGGTGGCCCTCACATTCCACTAACAACCAAATTAGGTCAAACTACCTCCTAAGTCCCTAAGTTGAAAATGATGGGTTCTCTTCCTTAGCCAAAATTGTGCAAAATTGTGTCGCAACACCCTGTCACAAATGTGTTTGAGTAGGGACATGAATGTCCTCCCCTCCCAAATGTTTCTTGCCCTCAAGTAACCTCAAAGATGAGTGCTCCAATATGTGCTCACCCTCCTAGGTGGCATCCTCATTCGGAAAGTTCTTCCAATGCTCCAAAAATCGGTTGTCCTCAAGCAATGCCTGAATGAGCATCCTCTCTAACTATTGCTCCCCACTGTCACTGCAACAAGTGCCAGGGTCCCATATGTGCCACTGAATCGTCCTTGACCTCACCACTATCCTAATATGAAAGAAACCTTCAATACCAAGATCCCAGGCCATCCTATCCAACATGAAGCTCCCTTTGCTCCACTCACTATCATGCCCAATGCAAGTACCAGAAGTCCCTTACTCCATCAGTGACTCGCTAAAGCCCAATCAGATATCTGTATGATTTCCCCCTACAGTAGCCAGCGCATCCCTAAGGTTATTGAGATGTGAAGAGCTGTACACCCTAGTTCCCTGCTAGTCCTATAGTGGTGTGACCTTGCAGATGCTGCGCTACTCTAACTATGTCATACTCCCCATTGTGCACCGGAAATATCCTCCTCTCTTGGAACTTGATGGTGGAATACTGAAAGAGGCATGACACATCTTCCCTATGCATCTCCATGGCACCAATGCCTACCCATCCAAATGTAAATCTAAACCTATGTAGCAATAGAGAATGTTTCCCTCCCCATATGATGAAACCCTCTGCGAACCCCCATGTGTCATCCCAAGAGCAAACTATATCACTCTCTACCATGACTCCACTCATCACGAGTGATCTATCAATCAAATGAATCCCCACATCCCATAGGAAGACCTACTGTGGCATAGTCATGACAACTGATGGAATCCCTTTGGCCCTCATCTCTAATACCTACATGCCACCCATATATAGGACCCATACATCATGAACTAATCTGAGGCATGCTAAATTGTCTAATTCCTACCATTGCGTAGTATTGATGACTACAGGAAACCACGTGTGCCAAATAGCTACCCCCTGAATGAAACCAATAGATGGGTATTTGATACACGCAATTGACTCAGTGTATGTGGATCCATCTTGATCTTGCCAACCATCACTGCTAGTTCGGCTACCTGCCCGCTGGAGAATGTGTCGATACAATGCGAAGAACATGGATATATACTGGAAAACTATCTCAGCCGTACACGACATCCTCTACTCATGCATGGTCTAGACATGCCTTGTCGAAAGAGTGAAACATGTATCCCATTTGATGAGCTCCCCAAGCATAGGATCAGTGATGAATGATATGCCATCCCATTTGGTGATCACCTCATCCCTCGACCTATGGTTGTCAACTCGTGCACTGACTTGATGCCCCCACTGAGAGGTCTCCCCTATATCACACCAAGTGTCATTCAAATATCATGGGTGAGCTCCCCGTCCCCTGTTGCTCGTGCCCAGATAAAGGACAACAGTTAGATCACTCATTCTTGTAAGTGACATAGAAGAGGGTCAGGAGTGTAAGTCCTTGCAGATACCATCAAGTATCGCTCATCTATGTCCCCATTGATCCTGGGTGAACTACACCCAAAGGTATGCTTGGTATCTCCATCCATGGGTGTCCTTGGAGGAAACACTCCAAGACCTCGTTGTGCAGCACCATACACCTTTGCATATCAACAATCATCCCAGTACTCCTGGACATGCAACTCTACACCACAGTCTACCCCTATATACTACTAGATACCCTCAGCTGCAACTATGCCATCTTGTATTGTCCTGCTTCCTACATGTGTCACTGCACCTGTCACTCCCTACATGTACTCACTGCGATGTGAGGCACTCCCACTCTAAAACGCAGTCCAACACACTACAACACACCACCATGCATCTCCATGCCCACCTGTAGACCACTGCTCAACGCTAGATGCTCCCAGATATCCCTGGATATGATGGCCTAGAGCTATGTCTCTACGTTTCAAGCCATACCCAATTAGTATAATCACATCCACCATTGAATCATTATCACCACCGATGAATGGATCTTCCCTGCAAATCCCCCCTAAGGGATATGAGAAGTGACTCTCCCTATGTGTTAGCAGTGATGCCACCTCTTCTCCACTCCTTTGCGTCCTCTGTGCCCCTCACAAAAGTGAAGAGCCCCTAGCTCCATGCAAGGCACCATCTGGTGCCCTGCCAATGCCACCTCCTCTGAAAAACTCCTGCCAGAGTATGCCATCGCCTAGTGATCCCGTGTACAAATTCCATACCGAGAAAACCAAAAGAGTTAGTCCATAAACTAGTTGGCCATAGGTGCTAACCGAGACTCCGTTAGTGAATGTGCATGCTCAACTGCTAGGTCAACTGTACCATCCGAGTTGTAGTCAACCGACATATATGGGAAATGATAGGTGGTCCCTCTTGGATCCCAATGCCAGCCAGGGCTTCCAGCATCCTCAGTGCCTGGAAACTCCTATTGAGCTTCATCTAGGTCCACTACCATCTCCATAGTCCACTCCACCGGGTACCAACTCAGAATCTCTCGCCACCCAACCCCAAGAGAGGGATCGAATGCACAAACTCCCACATAGAACAACCCCAACATGCAGGTGTTGCACCCTCTGCAACTCATGTCATCTCATCTCGTTATCCTGGTCAATACATACAATCTGACTAGGTAGCTCTGTCTCGCTCTGTCCAATTGGCCTATTAGAGCCTAGATCGACCTCAGGCTGAAGGGAGGCAATCTTAGGATAACCATAAACCAAGCTTAACCTGGTAGCTAGCCCTACCAGGTCAGGAGAGGGCTTTCTCCTTGTCAATCTCAGTTGAGATGACTGAATTGAATATGGATTTTAGGCTAGGTATAGTATCTCTAGGGTTTTTTGATTAATTTTGAAGGTTTTGTTGCTGGATCAAATGGAGCAGGCAGCTTTGGTCTGGGAAATCAAGTCAGAATTGCAGGGTATTCTGTGGGGCGAGGTAGGTAGGTGTTTTGGCACTTGGAATTGAGTGAGATGGTAGATATAAGACTGGTGAGGAGCTGATAAGGGCATGCAAGGATCACGAGTCCTCTTCAAATAGCTAAAAACATAAAAAACTAAATGTATTCCCAAGGCAGAGCACTGTTACCAATGTATTCTACCTATATATCTTGATTTCATTTAGTTAAGAAGAATGAAATAGATTTTGACACATATACACATTTGGAAAACTAATGATAGAAGGAGAAACAATGCAAAAACACATTACCACAAGAATCCCACAAAAATAGCTGCAAATCCTGGTTTATTTCCTTGCCAAACTATTGTAGAGATGTACAATGTAGCTCAAAGCATCCACAAGAGTCCAACATTCACTAAGGACTGAAAAAAAACATAATATAGACATAAAACCACCTATTATATCCATCATGGGTCGAATCCATGAGAAGAGGGGTGGTTTCAACCATATCTAAACTAAGAACAAGAATATAGGCAGTGGAACAACTTGCCTCTAAAACCAAGGAAACTGATTCATTTACCCCTCAACCACCTCAAAATGATGTATCTACCCTCTAGAGTCATTTTACAATTATATTTACATAACATAACATCATTTACATTCATAAATTCATCCACAATGAGAGTAAAAATCAATTTGTGGAAAAACTAGGTGAAAACTAGATTTTTGAGCAAAACTAGCAAAATTCATCCTATGCATAACGCCACTGTTCCTATGCACAACGCCACTTTAGAATCCATTTTGGAGGCTTTCCCCTTGACCAAATTGAGCCCAATATGTCTTGTTGGAAATGTCTTCCTATCTAGTTTCTGGAACATCTTGAATTTTTTCATTTGGAGGTCATTTTCCCCCTCAAAAGTGGAATCTCCCAAGACTACTTCCTGTGTGTCCAAAAAGTGGCAGAGAGGTCATTTTTTGATGGTTTTTTGACCTTTAGGTGACCAAGATCTTCTCCAAATTTGCTGAAACTTTTAGGGATTGATGTTCTCATCATGCTAAATCTGAATATGCAAGCCATTCTTTCAAAAAGTGTCTCCATCAAAATGAAAAAATTTCACCAAAACTTGCCCAGATTTGGCACAAGGCTCCTTCATTAATTGCTTTGATGGGCTAGTGAGGCCTCAGCCAAGATCTTTAGCTTGTCATGCTCCTTTTTTCTTCTCAAAGCTTTCCTCAACCTTGCCTTTAGCTTTCTCATCCTTATATTACATATTTTTTTCCGGGTCATATAGTGATAGGCCATGTGGTGAAGCATTTTCTTTTCTTTATTGGCCTTCTCAAGCAGCTTTTCAAGGTCAAGCCAAATTTCCCGGTAATTCTCAATCTCTTGCTGAATGGAGGTCATCTTGACCTTTGCCTTCTTTGCCTTTTTCCAGTTCTCCTTGATCATTTGCAACTCCATGAGGACTTTCTTGTTAGTCAATTGCTTGTTTTCTTACTCAAGATAATTGATGATCCACTTTTCCCTCTCCAAATTGACTGATAAGGCTTGAATGTTAGCCTCTTGCTCCTTGATGATCATGTCTTTACTTTGAGTCTCCACTTCAACGACATCAATTCCCTGTGTTTGCTCATGATTGACTAGGTCAAAGTCCCTCCCTTGCCCATCACTAGGATCCTTCTCATGCAATTTTCCCTTACCTTTATCTTTTCCCTTGTTGTGTTTCCTGATCTATACCTATTTAGCTGAAGATGAAGGCAAAGCCCCTTCCACTCCTTGTGGAGATAGCATTTTCCTGTGGCCTATAGATGAAGGCAAGACCCCTTCCACTCCTTGTGGAGATAATACTCGCCTGGCAGCTGCAAAACGTTTCCTAGTGCCTCTCTCATAGGTCACAAACACTGGCACTCCAACAGTTTCAGTTTCTTTGACTTGTTCATGTCCTGAAGGTCCACCTTCCTCCTGATGCACTGATGAAAATATTTGTGGGCCCTTGAACATCTCATGGGAAATGAAAGTCTCCCATGGCATGTTGATAAGGTTCAGCTGATGTAGAACAATGATTTTAATCAAAGAATAATGAAAGATGCTATTTAACTGTTGGGGATATGGCTTCTTCTTGACATAAAGTGCCATCTTCTTAATATTTCGAAACATGAAGTAAGGAATATCCATCATCCTCACTCTAGTAAAATGCATCAACAATCTAATGTGGTAGGCATACAACCTAGAAAACCTACCTTCACAAGTAAAGTATTTAATGATGATCTTCATGAGTGAAGCAAACCTGTCCTCCAAGAATTTGAAGGGAAGCACTCTCTTCAATTTTCCATGGTATTTAGCCTTGATGTAAGGCTCATAGTACTCCCTATCAATGTACTATCATTTGTTCCATTTTTCACCTACATTTGGAATGCCTGTAGCCTCCGAAATAATAGCAGGTGACAAAGTGAATGTAACTCCAGCAAGGTTTACTTCATTGTTTTCTAGGTGTGTCACAAATAACCTTGCTAATTCATGATGGAATTTGACCCTCTCCACCATTTCACAGAAACCAAAACATGACTAATGTTTGAAACATGAGATGGCAAGTGGACAAGCATGCAATTCTTGTAAACTAATGGGCTCCTCCCTGATTATCTTTCCCCCTTTGTGAGGTTTCTTCTGCTGCAAATTTCTTTCCCTAGAACTATCACTAAGGGTATCTTCCTCCATTTCATACTCACTGTCCCTATCCATTTATTGTACTGTTGTTTGTCTTTATGGTCAATGAGGAGTGATGGATTGGTGAGTGAGGGTATGATGAGTATGAAGAGATTTTGATAGATGAATGGGTGATAGTGAATAAGGGTGTGAATAGGATTTAGTGATTGAGTAGGGTTTAGGAATAGTGTAGGGTTTTGGGAGGATGATAGGGTTTAGGGTATATGTATGAAGTGGGGAAAATATAGAGGGAATAATGTTTAGGGAATCTTGTATGGGGAATAGGTTTTAGGGAAGAGCAACTAGATGGGGGAAAACAACAATAAAATAGTGGGCCTTTGAGTTTATGAGATATTTTAGGTGACAACTAGGGTTTACTTTCTTAAGAAACAAACTCACCAAAAACTAATTGCAAAACTTCTTTTGAGCAAGAAAGGCAATGATACTTACTTGAAATGGAGGAAATTTGGAGGTTTGAGGTGATTTAATGCATTTTGGGAACAATTTGGGCACGTTTGAGAGCTTGGCTGCCAGGTGTGCAGTGCCCTCTCTCAGGTGCACAACGCCTTTTCTATGTGCAGCACACATTCTGTTTAACACTGTGTGACTTGCCCAGGTGCGCAACGCCCTTTCTATGCGCAGCGCCAGCTGCCAGGTGCGCAACGCCCTCAAATTTCTCCAAAAACGTTGTAACTTCCTCCCTTTGCTCAATGACAACTCAAAATTGCATTTTTGGCTCTCTTTAGCACTTGAAACTTTCAACAATGAAATGACATAAGATATAGATGACCTTTAAATAGCTTTTCAACCTTTGATTTTTCATTTTTCACAACCCACTTTATAATGTCTATTTGCTTTCTTTGAAATACTCTGTTTTTCTGATATTTGACTTTTTGGCTTTTGACAGGTGGATTGATGCTCGATTGCTTGTATGTTTGCAGTGGCATGTACTTGGAAAATGTCACCAAGTGATCAGGAGTAGCATAGAAATATTTATTACATATAGGATCAATAAAATTACATGAAATTACAAATAAATACAAATGCTCTGTTTTTCACCTCAAACTGGTTTTGAGGTGAAAAACTTATTAAATTTACAAATTATGATTTTAAAACTTTCATGATGGTTATTGTCATCCTCATGTGTCTGTTGACTCTTATTGGTCAATGGTTACTGAAAATTTGACATGGTGAAACCCTAATACCTAAGACCTAATGAAACTGAAACCCTAAGACCTAAGACCTATTTGATGAAATAAATTGAAAATGAACCTGAACCTAACCATTGACTGAATTACATGGGAAAAGTGGTCAATAGATAAGTATCATGAGGGAAAAAACTGAAATGTGACTACCATCAGTTGATCCAATGACCTAATGGGATGCAACTCATGAAGAATGAGACTCCTAATATGAATGCAAAAGAGTGAATTTTGATCACTGATGGCAGTGTGAAGACACTGACTCTAACAAGGCCAAGGTAACCTAACAGTGTTGCCAACCCTGTCTATGTATATCCGAATAGGGCTTCTCTCACGCTCCAACATGCACTCTAGCTGCACCAGTAGGGAATCCAACTGCTCCCCAACGTGAGTCAATTTGGTTGTGGACTCTTCACAAACTACTCTCATACCCTCCAACTCCTCGTTTTATTGCAAAATCGCCTCTCACACTAACACGACCTTCCTTTCTAATGCTAGAAGGTCGATTTGAAATTGATGGAACTGTCATGGGCATCTATCACCTATAAACTCAGTCACAACTCCATATGCCTCAACAACTGTTGGCATCTCGTCCAGGGATGGCACCCCCTCAACAAATGGCTCTATGTGAGTAGGCTCTATCCTCTCCACCAGGGTGTCAACTGGGGCTATCGAAGAGGTCTCTAATAAAGGTGACTCTCGTGCCATACCAGGCATATCGATGTGCTCCTCACCATCCTATGGGCTCTAAGCATTATGCTCAACCTCCTCCTTAGGCTCTTGATATCTAAAGCTAGGTCTCCACTAGAAAAAGTGCCCCTTGGTCTCACCTTCTAACCGTCTTTGTCCTGTCTGCTCCTTTTCAGGAGATCTGATGCCATGATCTGGTCGACTTTCCCCACATGATGTATATGGTTGCACCCCCACGACCTGCTCACCTCTAACATCTTTGTTGTAAAGGTGAGGATGGGTTTGGTCTATCACCCTCCTCAACTAGGCCAACCTCTCATCATCCCAATGAATTCTACCCCAGAATTTATGCATATTGGATTTCCCTTTAGCCATGGGTTTGTCTCCGGTTTCACCCATCATTGTGCACTCGTACCCAAAGCTTCAATGATCTTTTGGATAATTTCCCACAGCTGGGCCAAGATCATGCTTTGATACCACTGTAATGATCCTTAATAGGAATGCAAGTGATAATAAGAAAGTAATACATGCAACGAATTACAAAAACGAAATATTCAACAAACACCCATATAAAAGTTATAAATGGAGAACTTTTGAGCCATTTTATTATATTTCTACAAGTCAAAGATAATAGATGATGGAATGATGCACCTGGACTTGTCTGAAAGGAAAGGAAGGACCAAATCTAGGTAGGAAAATGGTTGAGCTGAAGGCTGCCCAGTTGCTGCACCAATCTGCACTGCGTTGCCTAGAAATGACTGCTCTACTGAAGTTCGAATGGATGGAAGGTGCACTGAAACTACCAAGAAATTTATATTCTTTTAACCCCGTACTCCTTGGCCAAAACCCACGAAAACCCAAAAATGGTTTGGCCCGATTTGGAATTCCCAAAATCAACCCCCAAAGGCACTATTCAATCCCTAGTGATTCTACATTGTCTACTGCAAAGATACGGCTTAAAACCCCACCTCTAGTGCTCAAAAAATTGTGAAAATTTCCATTTAAAATCCCTATAAAAAACCCAGAAAAACCAAAAAAGGATTTCGGCTAGTTTAGACATCTGATTTTTGACCCCCTTGGAGCCTCACCTCAACTCTAGCTGCCAATTTCGATTTGTTAGAAACTACCTGTAAATCCACCTGAAAACTTCTCCAAAATGATTAGTTCACCCATGATATCCAATCCCTAACTTCTCGGATTATCTCTTGGCTTAACTCAGCTCCTCCCAAGTACCACGAAAATTTGTTGTGTGGCCTTTGCACTGTCCCCCAACCCTACAGTTCAAATCACTAGAATGTTGGCTCAGCTGGCTGTAAAACCCAACAATAATGCTAGTCTAATGCTACTACCTTAGCTTCCCAGTTCTCGGACAAACAATCATATCTCTACTTGCCTCAATCTCCCTCTGCATGTTTCCTGGCTACCCAGAAATACGCGCTCCTTTCTCTGCGTTGGTTGGTGGTGCTATGTCACTGCCTTGGAACACCAGAAATCCTTGTAGAATTTCCTCTCTAGGGCGGCCACGGATGGTCCACCAAAGTAGATCTTGAATCTCCCACTTGAGAGATTTGTGGTTAAATAGCTGGTTGACTCAACTAAACAACATAGTGAACAATCAAGTGATTTTCTTTGCAAGATGTATGAATGAATTCCAAAATGAGAGTTGCTCCCTCCTTATAACTCCTTGTGCCTCCCTTTCCTCATGTGGGCCCCTCCATCCACCTATTCAACTTTTCCTCCAACCTATTCAAATTGGCCAATTGGAATTCCCGTGTGGGTGGCCCCCACATTCCACTAACAACCAAATTAAGCCAAATTACCTCTTAAGTCCCTAAGTCGAAAATGATGGGTTCTCTTCCTTAGCCAAAATTGTGTCGTAGCACCTTGTTACAAATGTGTTTGAGAAGGGACATGACATACAACATAGTTGAAGAGATGAAGAAAGCTCACTCAAATATCTCACTTTTCTAATTAACAAAGATCGCAAGCTAGTGGGACATGCTCTTATGTGCACTCGGACAATCCGTCTTAGGTAATGATGCTTCTTCATAGAAGGGATATGAATCTGGTAAGTCCTCTGGTTCCCTAGAGTCTGTACTTAATGCTTTAACATTTGATGTAAACAACTCTCCTCTCTATTTCTATTGAAATTTGAAATTTTCAATTATAATGTACACAATTTCTTAGCTGATTCTAGTGCATTGGTAAATGTAATGCCCCTATTTGTCATAAATAAAATCAACGCAAAGTGGGATTAAACAGTTGCACAAATCATTTAGCTAGACAAGATTCTTTTCCATGTAATTGGTGAACTCAAAAATGTTCTTATTCATTTATCATCTGATCATTGAGCTCACCAATGTATAAATATAGTAATTGTGTACATTTCTAAAGCATGTGGTGTATTATTGAGCAGAGACTAGTCTAGCAAGTTATAGGGGTATTTTGTGATGGACTGGTCACATTTGTGGCTTTCGTACAAGGGTAGAAACACTGAGATTTGGGTGAACTCAAAGTGGTACATGAAACACATGGTAACTTCGCTATAGGATAAGAATGAGCCAATGGATTTCACAGATCTTATCTTTGGAAACTGAACTGGGGTGTTATCTTACTCATCCATCCCCAGTCCCATTAGATACACAATTAGAGTACCTTCATAGTCCAACTAGTGAAAATGATATTTGTACAGTTAATAGTAATAATAATAATAATACTAGTGCAGTGTGAATCCCTTGTACGTATGATATGTGGACATTGTATTTTGATGGTTCCAAAACACAAGAGGGATCTAGAACTAGTTGTGTTTTAATGGATCCACAACAGAGAAAACATTTGATCTCCAGTAGCTTGGAATTAGAGTGCACGAATAGCATTATAGAATATGAAGCACTCATCTTTGGTTTTCAAAGAGCCATTGACCTCAACGTTGCGTTTCTCAAAGCAATAGGAAAATCAGACATTGTTGTATGATAGTTACGTGACACCATACACTATGTGTTACCTCATCTCAAAAGTTACGAACAAGAGATACTTCACTTTATGGATAACGATGATGTATTCAAAGATGCATCTATTGAAGAATATAAGCATGAGAAGACATTTTAGGATGCAACTAGCATAAGAAAATAAAACCTCATGTCGAAAGATGTGGTATCATTAGAAAAGATGTATGTCTTGCAGAATTGCTTCCAAGGGCCAGTTAATGCAAAGACCCATAGCTCAATGTTGTTACATGATGAAATCAATTTGGGAATAGAAATAGATATGAATTTTGTCAATATTGGTACTTGTTGCACACCACAAGAGCGACAATATTTTATTTGCTTATTCAAGTTGTACCAAGATGTATTCGTGCAGATGTATGACAAGCTCAAAACATATGACATGTGAATTATCCAGAATGTAATCCCAATCAAAGAAGGGGCCAAGCCATTCCAACAAAAGTTGCAGAAGGTACATATGATTCTTGAGACTCTCATTAAAATGGAGTTAAAGAATTTTCTAGATGCTCAGATCATATATAAAGTGTGACATTCTACCTAGATATTGAACTTGGTCCTTGTAAGGAAGAAGTTTGAGGAGTGCGTTGATTTTCGTATCCTAAACCACACCTTAGACAAAGAAAACTACCTTGTGCTATCTGTGGAATATATAATACAAAAAATATCAGGGTCAAAGATGTTTTATTTATTAGATGGGAATTTGGGATATAACTAGGTTCTAGTCTCAGATCCTGACAGACACAAAACAACATTCTGCACAAAGTGGTATATGTTCACATTCAAGAGAATGCCACTTGGGTTGATTAATTTTGGTGCAACATTTCAATGTGCCATGGACATTTCATTATGTGGATTTATTGGAAAAAGTGTGGTGGTATACCTCGATGATGTCGCAATTTTTTATAGGAATAGATCTAACGACATATGCCATTTGAGGAAATTCGAGCGATGTCGTAAGTACAAGATATCCCTTAATCCCATAAAGAGTATTTTCATAGTGTCCGAGGGTAATCTGTAGGAATTTACAGGGTAATTTCCTCAGAAAGAACACCAAAAGGACACCGCTCACAACCAGATCTCAAATCAATACACTAGTATTTTTGACGTGGTTAAAACCCTCAAAGTGCAAGGAGGGAAACAGTCCACGGCCTGTCCCAACATGGGTACTACAGGAAATTTATTAATCAAAGAATGAAAATTTACATAAGCTTCTCTCATGCACGGATTACCCGAACAATGACCCTCCATGCGCTTTAAATAGAACTCATGGACCAATCGGGTGTTAAGCCACGGATCAAGTGTCGGTAATACCGAGGTGAGAGTGAACCGTCGGATCACTACATATCGTGACCGTCGGATTGTAAGTTACAAAATGTACAACGGTAAAGAAACACACTTTACCTAACTCTAACCTAACTCTATACTAGACCAAGTTGGACTTAACTATATCCTATGTGTCGGAATATCCTAACATCCCCCCTTAAGAACAACTTGGGATAGGATTGAAGGATTTACAAATATGACACAATAGGAGAAGGAAGGAGGCACTAGAGGCTATCCCCCCTTAGTGACAACTTCCTGAACTCCAAGCATATATCGAAGTTTAGTGAACTTCGCCTCTGTGAGAGCCTTTGTGAAGATGTCTGCAACCTGATCATCTGTTGGACAATATTGCACTTCAAGAACATGGTCATGAATGAGCTTTCTGATGAAGTGCATGTGTAGTTCAATGTGTTTGCTGCGCTGATGCTGGACTGGATCTTTGCATAGCTGAATGGCACTTTGATTATCACACCAAAGTGTGGTTGGATGCTGCTGCTCAAAGCCAAACTTTGATAGGATCTGACGAAGCCACAAGGCTTCCTTACTAGCTTCCACGGCACCACGATACTCTGCTTCTGCTGACGAAAGAGAAATGGCAGCCTGTTTCTTACAAGCCCATGTAATAGGTCCTGAACCAAGAGTGAAGACATAACCGGCAGTAGACTTCCGATCATCAGGGTCACCAGCCCAATCAGAATCAGTGAAACCAACTAACAGAGGAGCTGCTTTGGCACTGTAATGAATCCCAAACTGTACTGTACCTCGAACATAACGAAGTATTCTTTTAGCTGCTTTCCAATGACTTTCACGGGGGTTTTGCATAAAACGAGCAACAAGGCCAACAACAAAGGAAAGATCAGGACGAGTATGGGTTAAATACAAGAGTTTTCCGACAAGTTGACGGTATAAGGTAGCATCAACTTCAGGAGAAGTACAAGAGACTGAAAGTTTGACTCCAGACTGAAAGGGAGAAGGGGCTGGCTTACAGTCTTCCATGTGAAAATGACGAAGAATATCACAAGCATACTTGGACTGGGAAAGGAAAATACCCTCCTGGGATTGCAAGACTTGAAGACCGAGAAAATAGTGTAAGTGTCCTAAGTCTGTCATTTCAAATTTCTTTTTAAGGCTGGACTTCACATGGTTTATAAGGTTGGGATCACTACCAGTAAGAATAAGATCATCAACATAAAGAACAAGGATGATAAGAGAGTTGCCCACTTTCTTGGTGTAGACAGTATTGTCAGAATGACACCTAGAAAAGCCAGATTCTAAAAGAAAGCTATCCATTTTGGCATACCAAGCCCGAGGAGCTTGCTTGAGGCCATAAAGGGATTTCTTAAGTCGACAAACAAGGCTGGAGTCTGTTTGTATGAAGCCAATGGGTTGTTCCATATAGATTTCTTCCTGCAAGTCCCCATGCAAGAAGGCAGATTTAACATCCATCTGATGGACTTCCCATTTTAAAGAGGCAGCAAGGGAAAGAACAAGGCGGATAGAGTTCATTTTGGCAACAGGGAGAAGGTTTCAGTGTAGTCAATGCCTTCAACCTGTGAAAAGCCCTTAGCAACGAGACGAGCTTTATGTTTATCAACTTTCCCATCTGGTCCATACTTGGTTCTGTAAACCCATTTACATCTAACAAGTTTGCGTCCCTTTGGTAGAGGAACAAGATCCCATGTATCATTTGTCATCAATGAATGATATTCTTCATTCATAGCTGCTTCCCAATGTGGATGGCCTGAAGCTTCTGCAAAAGTGTCAGGATCATGATTTACTGGAGCTTGAGCCAGTAAAGAAGAGGCTCTTTCAAACTGAGAACGTGTACGTCGCTGATCTGTAGGATCACCGGCAAGATCACCTGCTGCATCCCGAGTAGCACGGACCCATCTTGGAAGTTGAGGATCCTGAGAAGGTGGGGGAGGATTATCATCCTCGCTTTCATCATCTGAAGAAGAAATGTTTTCAAAATTAGAAGAGATAGGAAGAGGTGGCACATCCGCCGGACTAGGCTCGCAGGCCGATTTATTTTCATCAAATTTTACATCTCTTCTAATGATAACATTTTTGGACTTAAATGGAATAAGTCTATAACCTTTTACATCTTCAGAATATCCAACAAAAGTACATTTCTCACTCTTAGGTTCTAAAGCTTTATGCTTTTCATCTGGAATATGGGCCCATGCTTCACTTCCAAACACACGAAAGTGACTTACATCTGGTTTAATGGAACTCCAAGCTTCTTCTGGAGTGATATTCTCTAGAACCTTAGTAGGAGTGCGATTGATTATATAATTTGCACAATTAATTGCTTCGGCCCAAAAACTAAGACTGAGTCCTTTAGATTGCAGCATACAATTAGCCATTTCCTTTAAGGTGCGATTTTTCCTTTCAGCTACACCATTTTGTTGTGGAGTGTATGGAACAGTATGTTGCATTTGAATTCCATTTTCGGTGCAAAAGTTGATGAATGTGTTTTTAACATATTCTCCACCATTATCAGTTCTTAGCTTAAGAATTTGATGTCCAGATTGTTTTTCAACAAAGGCTTTGAAGGCCAAAAAGGTGTTAAATACTTCGCTCTTGAGTTTTAAGAAGTATACCCAAGTGCGTCTGGAGAAATCATCAATGAAAGTTAAGAAGTACTTGCAGCCAGAGAATGAAGCAACAGGAAGAGGACCACATAAATCACTGTGCACAAGCTGTAAAGGGGCTGAGGCGTGCCAAGAGGCACGTTTGTCAAAACTGTCCCGATGATGTTTTCCGAGTACACATCCGGAACAAACACCATCTCTGCAAGATACCATAGGAAGACCTGTCACCATATTTTCTTTACATAGATGCTGAAGGGAGCGATAGTTTAAGTGACCAAATCGCTCATGCCAAAGTTTGCTCACTTCATCATTATGAGCAACAAATACTGAGGGAAGATTTGATGACCCAAAGTTGTGAAACTTATACAACCTTTTGGAATCATCAGCAAGACCAGTAGCTAGAATCTGTTTAGGATCTTTTAGATCCTTGATTACAACATCATGAGGTGAAAATTCAACAATTTTACCTTCACCTGAATGAGTTATCTGATAGACAGATAGAAGGTTGCAGGATAAGGTTGGAACACATAATACATCATTAAACTGACCATTGTCTAGATGAACAGTTCCAGTCCCTACAACATTAAGAGATCTATCATCACCAACATATATATTTTTGGTGTTACAATCATTTAAAGAAGAAAACATGGCTTGGTTTTTGGCCATGTGACAAGAGGCTCCAGAATCAATGAGCCACTCATGAGAATGAGAAGAAGAAGAAGATACATTTAATGCATAACCAGACTGAGATGATTGACAATGACATGCAGAAAGTGCCATTCCGGAAGTTGAAGTTGAAGTAGGCTCCACATGGATGTTATGTTTCTTCATTGCGGCTTCCAAGGCTTCCATCTTCTTAAAGCATTTAGATTCTAAGTGGCCATCTCGATTACAAAAGTTACAATGTCTATCAGTCTTCTTCCATTTGTTTTTATTGGTTTTATCATTTTGCTGAAATGATCTTTCATTTTGAGGCTGAGATGGTTTAGGACCATTCTTTTGAGGATATGACTTCTTAGGATTCTTTGAATTTGGTTGCTGCTGGGCGGCTAACGCTTTCGTGGAAGAGTTTCCAAGATTAAGAAGACCAAGGTGTAAGAGTTTTTCTTGTTCTCTTATTAAGGAATCACAAAAGGAGTCAAAGGAAGGGGCCTTGTAGTCTTTTCCTTGACAAATGAAAGCTTCCCTTGTAGAATGGAAAGTGGAAACAAATACAGAGTAGGCTGGTCCCAACTTAGTAAGGATGGAATAAATAAGGTTACCATCTTCTTTCTTAACTTTAACACCTTCCAAGAGATATCTAAGGGTCTTGAATTTGGACAAGAAATCTTCAATGCAAGAAAAATTATTAGGATCCAAAGTAAGCAACTCATTTTCAAGTTGATGGGCTCTAATTTCATTTTTAATCCCAAAAACTTTAGCGAGTTTTTCTAATGCTTCATGAGGAGTCTCAAGGTCTGCAATGTGGAATCTAAGATCAGGAGAAATAGACATCCCTATCAAACCACGTGCTTGATCTTGTCTATTTTCCCATTTTGCAACCTTGTCTTCATCTTTTGGTTTCTTCTCTTGGTCTGTGGCTATTCTGAAGAGACCTTTACTTCTAAGTAAATCTTCCATGTAGGCTACCCATTGGAAGTAGTTAGTGCTGTCAAGAATGACTTGGCATGGACTTTCCATTTAAAAAAAAAACTGAAGCTGAAGATGCTGAAAGTAAGTGTTCCAATGGATAGATCTCGAAAAAATAGGCGGTTTTAAAAAAAACGGCTCTGAAAAAGGCTTCCGGATGAAGTTAGCTTTAGCCGAAAAACCAAATATTTTTCTCAATGTTTCTGATTTTCCGAGATCACACTAAGGTGCAGGGAAAAGAGCATACGCATGAGAAAAATCCTTCCTTTCTGTTTCTGATTTGCCCAGATCGCACAGAGTCGCAGGGCAAAGAGCATACGCAGAATAAAAAAGGTATAGATCCGGTTAAAAAAAAGGGCTAAATAAACCGAAACCGAAATAAGCAGAGAGAAAATAACAGTAAACTGCAAAAAAAACACTGTATACCTCCCGATCTGAAAAATGACGCAGCTAGGGCTACCGGAAACCTTTTCGCGTGAAACGAAAAGGGTTCCTCACTGGAACAGATGCTCCGAACGCAACAGAGCAGTCCTCTTGGCCCGAAAGCAGTCAGAAACAACAGATCTAGGAAACGACAGCCGCATGCAGTTATACCGGCTTCAGATTTGGATCACCAACGGACGCGACCCTCAAATAGCTCTGATACCATGTAGGAATTTACAGGGTAAGTTCCTCAGAAAGAACACCAAAAGGACACCACTCACAACCAGATCTCAAATCAATACACCAATATTTTTGACGTGGTTAAAACCCTCAAAGTGCAAGGAGGGAAACAGTCCACGGCCTGTCCCAACGTGGGTACTACAGGCAATTTATTAATCAAAGAATGAAAATTTACATAAGCTTCTCTCATGCACGGATTACCCGAACAATGACCCTCCATGCGCTTTAAATAGAACTCATGGACCAATCGGGTGTCAAGCCATGGATCAAGTGTCGGTAATACCGAGGTGAGAGTGAACCGTCGGATCACTACATATCGTGACCGTCGGATTGTAAGTTACAAAATGTACAACGGTAAAGAAACACACTTTACCTAACTCTAACCTAACTCTATACTAGACCAAGTTGGACTTAACTATATCCTATGTGTCGGAATATCCTAACATAATCTCTTGGGCCACATCATTGCCAAAATTTGGATTAAAGTAGTCCTAGATAGGGTCAAAGAAATTACGTAGATTCCCTTCCCAATCAACAAGAAATCTATGCGGTCTTTCCTGGGGAAAATTAACTTCCTCCGTAAGTTCATCTTCGATTACGCTCAAATTGTCATGCCAATATAGCAGATGGTAAAGAAGGATGCAATCTATAGATGGGATAAAAGGGAAAAGGATGCATTTTCCCATATCAAGCAAGATATATGTTGGACATTTGATGGTGTATAGGTGGTTATGTAAGTGTTGGCATTGATGTCACACAAGGGTCAGCATGATGATTGGGTGTCTGGAAGGAATCCCATGGTTGTTTAGGTGCTTTGTAGAAAAACATCACAACAGCAAGCTTATTGAAGAAGCCATAAAATGATGATTACAGTGATGGGTTAGGTGGAAATCCATGGTAGCTATAGGCTTCTTGTAGAGAATCAACATAGTAACAGGCTTACTAAAGAAGCCATAAAATGATCATCATGGTAGTTGGTGTTCAACTGATCAAATATTCAATGGGAAGATAAGTTTGCAGTCACCTTCCACATAGATGAATGACTCAAAGTCTACATCAAACCCTCTCCATTGGCAAGTGCTCTGAATAAGATTTCCAATGATATGTGGAAGTCCAAAAATGGACTCCTCGGTAAAATGTTATGGCTTGCTGAAGTTTAGGGACTTGAAGTCCTAAGAAGATCAGGATGTCTGCGTATTAGTATAATCGGTGATATCGGAAATCAGAGATCAGGATGATTGCGTATCATCATAATTAGCGATATCAACGATCAAAGGCTGGAGGAAATCAAAACCCTAGAGATCAGAGTATCATAACTTCTTCAAGTGAGTAAAGTGCATAAAGTTGTGATATTGGTAAGTGTTGATAAGCCTTTAAAAACACCGAGGAATGCCAAATGAGGATTAACGAAGGATTTCATTGCAAAACCAAAGGTTGGTGGGCCCTCTTCTTTCTCATCCAATAGGACACATGGAAGCATATGAATGGCTCTGATAAGCTACAGTGGCAACTGACATTAGTGGGACGTGGCAGTACGACAAGACACATGGCAGGCATATTTAACTATATTAGGTGGTCTAATGGGCCAAAACTGGGTGACACGTGTCACCTCTAAGGAGTCACCATGTGGCAGTGATGACATCATATCAGAAGTCAGTGATCGGAGGATTGAAGACATCAGAACTCTATAACAGTTCAAGTGTTGAAAAGCTCTGATATAGAGGGCTTTCGATATGGCCTAGCACATGGTCATAAGAGCTTAAAGGACCAAGGGAGGAGAGATGTTAACAAAGTGAGAAAGGTCCCCGATTGAGTCTAAAGGCTTAATATGTTAATGCTAAGTGGCAGGTCACAACTAGCGGTCCTATGATGAGAAGCATTGTGAGGGCTAAGCAGAAGGAGCTTGGCAATCTGAGGATTAGAATATCGGAACTCTGCACCACTGTGAAGATTGTGATATGGAATTGCTCCGATAAGGAAGTACAAGGCTTTAAAGAATGTATGGGATGGAAGCTACGATATTGAATGAAGGCACAAAGGAGTTGGTAATTGAAAAAGGGCTAATTATGTGGAAGACTCTGCAACAAGAAATAGAGGACAACATTGGTAGCATAAATGAATTTGAGTGCTTGAAGGAAGCAATCGACTGCTTCGTGTGCATGAATGGTTGTGGTAAGTAAGAATAGAATGGTCACCTCTATGGATGGTCATATCTGTAGAAATATAAATAAGCATGGGAGTCTCGGAGGAGTGTGAAAATCATCTGAGAATTAAATTTCTTAGTACAGGAGCTCTGTGCAAGCAGACAACGAAGGATTTCGAGGAACATCTTTTCTTTGGGCATTGTGACAAGAAACCATTCAGAAGATGCAAGAATGGTAAGTGAAGCCATGCCTAATTATATATTGGCGGCTTCAGGATAGCATGGAGAGACTCCTTTGTGCATAGTTCCTTAGTGTAACAAAAACATCACCATCAACACAAAATAAGGGGAAGTGATCATATCTGTGAGAGAAAGGTGTTGTGAGAGAGTGCATCAGAGTAGAAAGGTTGAAGCACCTAAGAGGACAAAGTGTAATATAGTGGCAAGAGTATCGTGAGGAATGTGTCGAGAATTGTAAGGGTAGTGCTGAGGAGAAATCAGTGAAGAGACTTTGACAGTGAAGGAAGAGAGTAGAGGAAGTGTTGTTGTGATTAGCGAGAGGAGATCTGCTGCAAGTGAGCATAGAAGGAAGAGTGCAGAAGTCAAATCTATGAACAACCATTGTTTGGTATTTTACTTGTAAAATTGTATGCCTTTGTTTTCAGTTTGAAAATTGTATGAAATAGTAGAACAATGGCAAGGGTAGGTTGGTGCCTCTTGGAAAGTTGGTGCTTGCTAACCAAATGGGGTTGGTGCCTCCTATGAGTGGGTTCTCATAAAAAAATAGATGTAATTAAGTGCATGATTAATTCACATCTTAAACAAACAATAAATTGGTGGTGTTTTCCCTCTAGGTTTCCACGTGAAAAACACTGTGTCAAATGTGTGTTGCTCATGTGATTGGTGGTTGAATATGTGTGTCTGAAATATTTTTGGCTTACTTTGTTTGTGAACGAATTTAGAAATTTTGAATAATATAACACTTAATCACAGAGATTATCTTGATTATACACTATTTGCGAAATGCATGCATAATACATAACCTCCTCTACGTTGATCATCAATTTTGCAGAATTAAAAACAATGAAACATCAATCACATGCGCACATTAACACAATATGTAATGGGGAAAGCATACAGCTGAAAACTGCCAACTATCTGTATATTATAATGATAGAGAACATGTAACAATACATAGTACAATACTCCTCACAAGTACTCAGTACTATCTCCACCTGCTACACACAAACTAGCTCAGATCTTAATCAAATCACATGTTCAAATCTCCTCCGCTGTCTGCCTGCCTCTATTGCGCAATCCAATGTGAGAATGTGAGAATGATCCAAGCTCGTTTTCCTTGGCTTGTACTACGCAATCCTCATTGGCAATCTCCATCAATGCATGTGCAAATCTCATGCACAGTTATAGTCTCAACTGATAACAGTCTCACTCTTTCACCCACCTCTAACACTTGTCTCCACTGGATTGTCCATGCACTGAGTTAACCGATATATTCTTTAGTTGATTTATGAGTTAATAATTACTGAATTAATTAATAATTAATTCACATCACTCATCACTAGTGTATTCTACAGTTAGACTAAATACAACTAGTTCAACCAAGTCAAATTGAACACAACTCCATCAACTCCTCAATCAACTCCACCAAACTCAATCACTTGAGTTCTAACTGAAGTCCATCATGCAATAGCTCAACTGACCCATAAGAAAAGCGCATTTCCTTCTAGCAGTTGCATGTGCCACATCCGTAGCTTGAACTGAAGTGCTCCAAGAGGATAAGATAATGTTTATAGTCCAAATATTATTAAGAGCTAATAATATTCGACTGTTCTATTTTTAGCCCGGTAGTCTAAAAATAGACTCCGCCCATATGTCTAAAAATAGAAGTCCATCTATTTTTACCAACATGACCAATCATCCACAAATATCATCCTGCAACTCATAGACCATGATCCATATGTCTAAAAATAGACATAGTCTAAAAATAGACTTTGCGCCAAAAATAGCCTGTGGGCCCACTTAATGAAGGTGACTTATTTTCACTAAGCTCCATCATCTTGTTGCATTTTCAACAATGAATTCTCTCACAAGTTAAATAACATAAGAAGGGACTAAAATAATAATAAGAAAAAGGAAATATTTTCTTAATTACTGATCCAATCCCTCCCCTCTTAGCAATTCCTTATTTCAAGAATTGGTATCAGAGCCAAGTTCCTTCAGCAACAGTTTAAACACTGGAAGGGATATCTATAAGGAATTATGTCTTGGAAAGAGAGTCAAGAGGCTTACTCAAGTAGGACACCAGTCTTTGATGGGACCAACTATTCTTTTTGGAAAGTAAGAATGGAAGGATATCTTATGTCCCTAAGAGTAAATGTTTGGACTTCAGTACTAGTAGACTACAATGTCCCTGATATTCCTCCCACTGATGCAAATGGTAAAAAACTATATGGGAACAATGCTAAAGCTAATAATGCCATTCTCTTTGGTCTTAGTCAATCAGAACTTATAAAATTTATGCATTGTAATTCTGCTAAGGAAATATGGGTAAATATTAACCAGAGTCATTAAGGAGATGACAAAGTCAAGCAAATGAAACTTCAGACTTTCAGAATGAGGTTTGAAAGCCTGAGAATGAATGAGAATGAAATCATAGAAGAATACTTCCTCAAAGTTGATGAAGTGACTAATATGATTAGAGGACTTCATGAAGAAGTCAATGAAGAGATGAAGAGATGATTGTTCATAAAATATTGAGATCTCTACCCATGAGATTTAATGCCAAAATCTCAACTATTTAGGAAATGGCTAACTTAAAGGATCTCAATATGCATCAGTTGCATGGTACTCTCATAGCCTATGAGATGAGAGTAGGAATATAAAATCCTAAACTGAAGGAAGTGGCATTTAAAGTATCCAGAAAGGGAAAGGAGTACAAAGATCATCAAGACTGCTCTAGCTGTGAATCTCATCAGGAGCTGGCTCAACTAGCCAGAAAACTAAAGTGCAACTCAAGAAAATATAAAGGGAATTTTTCCTTTAAGTGTTTTGACTATGGAAGAGTTGGACATTTCTCTTCCAAATTTCATTACAAAGAAAAGGCTGGAAGGGAAGAGGATTTGAAATTTGGAAACAAGTCTCAAAAAAATCAAAATAAAAAGCCCTATAATAAGAAGGGGTTCTACTCTAAAGAGGATAGCTTGTTGGGTTGTGTTATATTCTTTCCACGAATAGCCTACGTAGTTAACCGGGGGTTAGAAGGGGGGCGAAGCCCCCCCTTCGTTGCACCGATTGCATAGCGGGGGGAGTCACAGGGGGTTTGAGGGGTGTAGGTAACCCCACTCTATGGGGTCTGGGGCAGCACCCTGGAAAATTTTGTTTTTGGACCCTATATTAGGTTGGGCGGACCTACCTATGGTTTTGTGCATGATTTTTCGCACATGGTTTTGGACGCGATGGTTTTCAGTCCATGGTATTGGATGCTTCGGCATGTATAAATATGTATTGTAACATTGAAAGGAACATAATGAAAAATCAAGTTGGTAGTCCCAGTTTTGGGATCCAGGGGAAAATCTCTGTGTATATGTGTTTTATGTGTTATGCTCTCACATTATTTATTTTCTGTGTTTCAGAATTTGTATGCAGGTAATTTCTGTACGGGGTTAAAACCTACATTTGGTATCAGAGCTGTTTTGGCTTCAAGGGGATGCCTTTATCGCTGAGGGGTTTCGCTCAGGCCTATGGTAGACCTCGTTCAGTGGGAGATTTGCGGGATCGATTCTAGTGGTGAAAGAAGATGGCAAGCAGTGGAAAGATAGAGATCGAGAAATTTAATGGTCAGAGTTTTGAGTTGTGAAACTCAAGATGGAGGATCTGTTGGTGGATAAAGATCAGTGGATCGCGGTAGATACGGGTACTAAACCAATGGGAGTGTCTGATGAAGAATGGAAGAAGTTGGATTAGAAGGCAAAGAGAACAATACGATTGCGTGTCTCAGATTCAGTATTGCTGAATGTATCAGGGGAAGCTACGAAAAAGGATTTGTGGGACAAGTTAGTGACTTTGTACCAATCTAAGTCTCAAGTGAATAAACTGTTCCTACGGAGAAAGTTGTATAACCTGAGGATGAAAGATGGAGACTCGGTGATAGAGAATATGAATGTGTTTAATAGTATGGTAAGTTAGTTATCCTCTGTTGATATCAAAATTTCAGATGAAGATAAGTGCATTATTTTGTTGTGTTCTCTACCAGATTCATGCGATAGTCTAGTTATTGCAATAGGTAGCAATGCAACTACCTTGTAGTTTGATGAAATAGTCTCATCCTTGCTGACGGAGGAGATGAGACAGAAAAATATGGAGAGACAGAATGGTGATGCCTTTTCTGTATGAGGACAGTCCTAGAACAGAAACAAAAATAAGTCATCGAGTGGGAGATCTAAATCTAGAGGGAGATCTAAATCTTCAGGAAAACCTATAAAGAGGTGTGCTGGAAATGCAGAAAGGAAGGGCACTACAAAAAGGACTGTAAATCTAAAGCTCCTAATAAAGGAAAGGGATCTGATGATGCTCCCTCTGCAGAGGGGAAAACCACCTTAGATGAAGGTGGGGATGTGTACTTGGCTTCTTCAAGTACACATGTAGATAATGAGGCATGGTTGATTGACTCAGGTGCATCCTTTCACTTCACTCCCCATAGAGAGTGGTTCTGCGAGTATGAGAAATATAATTGTGGTGATGTCTTCTTGGGGGATGGCAGGAAGGCTAGAATTGTTGGTCATGGAAAAGTAAAGTTGAAGTTGCAAGGTGGAAATGTTAGAACACTTCCGGATGTTCTACATATTCCTGCATTAGCCAGAAATCTAATTTTTGTAAGCAAGTTGGATGATGCAGGTGTAAAAATAGTGTTCGAGAAGGATACCTACTAGATGGTTTGGGGGCACTAGTATTGATGTAGGGAGTTCAAATTACAACCTTGTACAAGCTGCAAGGTAGCACTGTTGTTGATGGGTGCAACAGTTCTGTGGTTCCTAAAAGTGGAGAAGAAAATCTAGTGGTCTATGGAGAGAAGACCATGTTGTGGCATCAAATGCTTGCACATATTGGAGAGAAGAGCCTTTGAATACTTCATGGTAAAGGTATGGTAGAAGGTATGAGTAATAGCTCTCTGGATTTTGATTTCTGTGAAAATTGTGTATATGGGAAGTAGAATCGGGTAAGTTTCCCCTTTGGTGGTAAGAGGGCGAAACAGATATTAGAGCTTGTGCACAGTGATGTGTTTGGATTTGTGAAGGTTCCATCACTGGGTAAGTCTGTCTACTACGTATCATTTATAGATGACTTCTCAAGGAATAGATGGATATATTTCCTTAAGAAGAAATCTAAATTCTTTGATAGGTTTAAGGAATTTAAGGCTCTGGTGGAAAACCAGACAGAGAAGAAGATAAAGGTGCTGAGGACAGATAACAGTGGAGAGTTTTGCAGTAAGGAATTTGAAGAATTTTGTAAGAAGTGTGGTATAGCACGGCAGAATACTACT
This sequence comes from Pinus tabuliformis, assembly GCA_031772625.1. NCBI lineage: Eukaryota > Viridiplantae > Streptophyta > Pinopsida > Pinales > Pinaceae > Pinus > Pinus tabuliformis. Next base: position 1,823,147,457 of record CM062819.1, on the reverse strand, counting down.
CCATATACACCTCAGCAAAATGGAGTTGCAGAAAGAATGAACAAGACGTTGATGGAAAGGGCAAGAAGCATGCTCAGTGGTGTCGGGTTAGGACAAGAATTTTGGGTAGAGGTGGTGGAGACAACATGTTACCTGGTCAACAGATCACCTTCATCAGCGTTAGAGGATAAGACTCCACAAGAGGTATGTACTGGTAAGAAACCCTCTCTTTCACATCTTAGGGTATTTGGATGTGATGCATATGTACATGTTCTAAAGGAGAAACGAACCAAGTTGGATAGTAAATCTGAAAAGTGCATCTTTATTGGGTATAAGGATGGTTTAAAGGGTTATAAGCTTTGGAACCCAGTGACAAGGAAGGTTGTGTACAGCCGAGATGTGGTGTTCAGAGAGGTGAAAGATGTTATTAAACATGAAGTCCAACCAAAGGAACCTGAGAAGATAGAGTTTGAGCTAAGGTAGGAAGAATCAAACTCTACAACAGAGGAGGAATCAGAAGATGAAGAGCCACAAACTCCAGGTGTGAGAAGATCAGTTCAAGAAAGAAGGCAGCCAGAAAGGTATAGTCCATCTGCTTTCTGTTAAAATTTTTCTTTATCTATTACTGATGATGAACCTAGAACTATGAAGGAAGCAGTAGATTCAGAGGATGGAAAACTCTCGATAGAGGCCATGGTTGATAAATGGCATATTTGCAAAAAAATGAGGCTTGGGATCTAGTGGAGTTGTCGGTTGGAAGGAAACCCATTGGCAGAAAATGGGTGTTCAAGAAGAAGACAAATGCAGAAGGAAAGGTGGAGAAATAAAAAGCTCGGTTGGTAGCAAAAGGTTATTCCTAGGTCTTGGGAATTTATTTTGGTGATATTTTTTCTCCTGTTTCCAAGGTAACTTCTATTAGATTACTTTTATCTGTTGTTGCTGCTTTTGATTTTGAGGTAGAACAGATGGATGTGAAGACATCATTTCTTCAATGGGATCTGGAAGAGGAGATCTACATGAAGCAACTTGAAGGCTTTGCGGTGAAGGGTAAGAAAAAACTGGTATGCAAGTTAAAGAAGTCTCTGTATGGGTTAAGACAGTCACCAAGGATGTGGTATTAGAAATTTGATACATTTATACGGGGACTTGGCTTCACCAGAAGCAAAGAAGATCACTGTGTGTATTTTAAATTAATTGGTGACCATGTTATTTATATGGTCTTGTATGTGGATGATATGTTGCTGGTTGGAAATGACAAAGAAATTATCCAGGATTTGAAGACCCATTTGTCCTCCAAATTCGACATGAAAGATATTGGTGCTGCAAACTATATTTTGGGCATGGAAATTAAAAGTTATCGAAAAAAGAGGAAGCTCTGGTTAAACCAAAGGAAGTATGTTGAGACAATATTACAGAGGTTTAATATGCATGATAGTAAACCAGTGAAGGTTCCTATTCTTGTAGGTGTAAATTTATCTACTGAATAGTGTCCCAAGATGCAAGAAGAAGAAGAGGACATGTCCCTTGTTCCATATGAAAGTGCAATCGGTAGCCTGATGTATTCGATGGTCTGTACTAGACTAGACATTGCACATGCAGTGGGAGTATTGAGTAGGTTTATGCCAAAACCGGGGAAGGAGCACTAGACAGTAGTGAAGTGGGTTTTAAGGTATTTGCGTGGCACTAGTGATTATGGTTTGTGCTACCAAGTAAGACAAGGATTGGATAGATTTTTGGATATTCGTGGCTTTGTTGATGCAGACTGGGCTGGAGATCTGGATCAAAGAAGATCTACAAGTGGATATGTGTTTAACCTATTTGGAGGTGTAGTCAGTTGGATGAGTAAGAAACAATCTGTAGTGGCACTATCAACTATAGAGGCAGAATACATGGCAGCCACTAATGCAAGCATGGAAGCCGTTTGGTTGCAGAGATTGTGTTCAAGTATGGGGTTAGTATAGGGAGCTATAAGGATAGACTGTGACAACCAAAGTTTAATTTTCTTGGCAAAGAACCCTACATATCATTCAAAGACAAAGCACATTGATGTTCAGTATCACTTTGTGAGGGATATGACAGAAGACAAAAAGGTGTTGCTGGTACAGGTGGACACTTTGAAGAATACTACAGATGCATTGACCAAATCTGTGAGCTCTGAGAAGTTCTCTTGGTGTAGAGAAACAATGAGCATTGCAGGGATAGATAAATGACTAAACTCTCTTGTGGCCCCTTGTGGAAAGAAAACAACAAGTGGGAGAATGTTGGGTTCTGTTATATTCTTTCCATGACTAGCCTACATAGTTAACCATGGGGTTAGAATGGGGGCGGAGCCCCCCCTTTGTTGCACCATTTGCCTAGTGGGGGGAGTCACATGGGGTTTGAGGGGTGTAGGTAACCCCACTCTATGGGGTCCAGGGTTTGAGGGGTTTTTGGACCCTATATTAGGTTGGGGAGACCCACCTATGGTTTTGTGCATGATTTTTCACACATGGTTTTGGACGCGATGGGTTTTGGTCCATGGTATTAGATGCTTCAGCATGTATAAATATGTATTGTAACATTGAAAGGAACATAATGAAAAATCAAGCTGGTAGTCCCGGTTTTGGAATCCAGGGGAAAATCTCTGTGTATATGTGTTTTATGTGTTATGGTCTCACATTATTTATTTTTCGTGTTTTAGAATTTGTATGTAGGTAATTTCTGTACAGGGTTAAAACCTACATACACCACCACCAGAGTCAGACTATGAAGACTCATCAAAGAATGAGACAGATAAGTATCTTCTTACGACCTTTGAAACAGACTCCAAAAAATAGGGTATTATGGACTCTGAAGAGGAATAATAAGGAGTAGTAGTAATTGAAGGGGAACTCATTTGTGCCCTCAACAAGTTAAATAAATCAAGGAAGAAAAATAAGTAGTTGAAGGAACAATTATATTATGCAGAGGAAAGTATGTATAACTCTAATAATGAAGAGTTTTCCTATCAAAAAGAAAAGTTTGAAGAAGTTATAAAAAATAATGACAGTCTAGCTCTTCTACTGCAAGTAAACCAAGGAAACTGTGAGAGACTAGAAGAGGAGAACAAGCATTTGAAATAGGAGTTACTCAAGTTAAAAAGAGAAACAATCTCACATATATGCAAAGATGATATCATGTATTTGAAAATTGAGCTGGAGGAGGCCAAGTGAAAACAAAAGGTTCTTCGAGACCTAATTCAAGAATGGGAAGAAAAATATCAGAGTCTTGAAGTAGATATTATCTCTCTGAGAACCAATCTTGAGAAAACAAAAACCACGAAGGGTCTAAATGAAAAATTTGATGAAGGAAGAAGGAGACTAGATCAGATTCTGAATAGTTAAAGGACCTCAGGAATCAAAACTGGTATGGGATACTCTAAGGCATAAGACTATTTTGTTGGGAAGATAAACTTTAGGTATGTAGGATTCTAAGAATCACATAGCCATGAGAAGAAGCATCATGAAAGAACTAATGAAGGCAAAATAGAAGTTGTGCAAAGAGGAAATCGTCAATGAGGAATGAATCAATCAATTAGACAACCAAGGTATTTTCCTGCACAATCTCATAATAATTCTAACAATAGGCATTTCTATTTGTTTTATGGCTGCTGTTATAAGTGTCATATATTTCAAAATAAATCCATTGATTGTAGAAGGAACAAAGTAGAAAGAGTGTGAATCCCATATACAATAAGCATCATACTTCTAAGTCTCATAACTTCTCTCTCAAAAATCAGAATGGCTTTTCTCCCTTACTAAATGAAGTCGAATTCTTAAAATGTAATAATTTTGGGCACAAAGCCAGTGAGTGCAGAAGTAGGTTTGAACACCTATCTAAGTCCAAAAGTTTCAGACAGACAGCTACCCAAAAAGGTAAAGGGACCTGGAAACCAAAGACTAAAAAGAGCATGCAATGTGGACTCACCTTATCACCTCCTAATGAAGAAAAAAAATTGTATGTGGATAGTGGTTGTTCCAAACATGTCACTGGGGACAAAAGAAATTTTTTGTCACTTAAGGAAAAGGACAGAGGAAGCAACATCACTTTTGGAAACAATTCTACAGCAAGAATCAAGGGACATTCTTGATAAAAAACTAGAAGCACAAAATGTGTTGTATGTAGAAGGTCTCAAGCACATTTTTCTCAGTGTTAGCCATATGTGTGATAATGGCTATGATGTGATCTTCTGATCTAAATATTGTGATATCTGCAACATAAAGAATGGAAAACTCGTAGGAAAAGAAATCAAAACCCACAATAATATATATATGTGTTTGATGATTCCAGGGTCAATTGTTATTTGAGCAAAACGAGTGAAGCACAATTGCGGCACAAGAGGCTTTGGCATATGAATTTTGATAGTTTGATAAAAATAAGCAAGATGGGAAAAATGAGAGGATTACCAAGACTTTCAAATCCTGATAATATAATCTACATGTTGTGTTAGTTTGGAAAGAAGACTGGAACTCATTTCAAATCGAAAAACACCGCCTCATCTAGACCTTTGGAGCTCATTCACACATATATTTGGGGCCAAAATAGAGCAAAAACATCAAAAGGAGAGAGGTATTTCATGTTTCTCATTGAATATTTCACCAGGGATACTTGTATTTTTCTCTTAAAAGAAAATTTGGAAGAATTAAATCCTTTCAAGAAGTTTAAAGCTCAAGTAGAAAATGAGAAATATTTAAAGATAAAATTCTTAAGATTAGACAGAGGGGGAGAGTACACCTCAACAGAATTTGAGGAATTGTGTGAAGAGCATGGAATTAGGAGGCAATACTTAGTGGCTATACCTCCTCACCAAAATGGATTAGTTGAGAGGAAGAACTAAAAAATCCAAGAAATGGCTAGAGCAATGTTAGATGAAGTAGGAGTTTCTCACAACGTCTGGGGAGAAGTAGCCCAGGCAGAAGTATATTTGTCAACCATGATTCAACTCAGACTGAATAGTGATAAAATTCCCTATGAGTTATGGGAGGGAAGACATGAGTTATGGGAGGGAATACCTACATTAGTTAAACACTTCAAGGTATTTGGGAGCAAGTGATTCATTAAAAGGAATGAAAAAAACCCTGGGAAGTTTGAATCACATGTTAACAAAGGAATATTTCTCGGATACTGTATTCGAAGCAAAGGATACAAGTGTTACAACAAGAGGACAAGGAAGATTGAGAATTACATCGATGTAATAGTAGATGAAGTGGGTTCACAACTTGAATCCTCTAAATTAAATAAGAACTTAGATGTTGAGGAAAGCTTACATTTGAGGTCCGCCAATCTGAATGAAATAGATCCATAAAGTGAAGGTCAGGAAGTAGGCACATCTTCAAGGCCAAAGACACCCACTAGGTATGTATGGAAGGAAGATCCTAAGAGTAAGATTCTTGGAGATCAAAGATAGGGTGTCCACACTAGAAGGAAACTTGTGGGCAATACAAGTTATGCAAATTTGGTTCTACTATCACAGATAGAACCCAAAAACCTTTTTCAAGCAAGTGAAGGTTAGTTTTGGGTGAAAGCCATGAATGAAGAACTTGTCCATATTGAAAAGAATGACACATGGGAGATTGTTCCAATGCCGAGGGATGAAAATTTTATTGGAACCAAGTGGGCTTTCAACAACAAACTGAATGATGAGGGTTAAGTAATAAGGGAAAAGCTTGTTTGGTCTGCAAAGGATATGCCCAAATAGAAGGGGTATATTTCGAAGAAACCTTTGCACCAGTAGCTCAACTGGAAGCTATAGTAATATTTATTGATATTTCCATCAATAACAATATCAAGGTATATTAGATGGATGTGAAATCTTCCTTTCTCAATGGAGATTTAGAAGAGGAGGTTTACATTGAGCAACCAAAAGGATTTATGCTCTCCTCCAATGAAGGGCTTGTATGAAAACTAAAGAAGGCCCTATATGGTTTAAAACATTCCCCCGGAGCTTGGTATGAAAGGATGGATAAGGTATCTTTAGCATCAAGGGTTTAAGAAAGGCACAACTAACAGTAATAGTTATGTAAAATCTGGAGGCGACCATCTACTGATAGTGGTTGTGTATGTGGATGACATAATATTTGGTAGCAATGTGGAACAGTTGGGGGATCAATTTTCAAATTGTATGTAAACAAAGTTTGAAATGTCGATGATTGGAGAGCTGTCCTTATTTTTAGGTCTGCAAAGTACTCAATCTCCACAAGGAGTGTTTATATCCAAACCCAAATATCTCAAGGAAACTCTGAAGAAATTTGGAATGAAAGCTTGCAAACCTATCAGCACGCCCATGACTATAGGCTACAAATTGTGCAAAGAATATGGGACATCACCAGTAAATAAGACTTAATACGAGTCAATGATTGGAAGCTTATTGTATTTGACAGCTTCAAGGCTAGACATCATGTAAGCCGTGGGATTGTGGCTAGATTTTAGGCTTTTCCATGAGAAAATCATCTTGTTGTTGTCAAGAAGATATTCAAATATCTTCAAGGTACAATAGAGTATGGATTGTCATATGCTAAGAGCGAAGACTTCAATTTGAAGTCCTACTGATGAGCCCCAATTTTTGGTAACAATTTGGGCTCATTTGGCCTACTTACCTTGCTCAACCCTTCATCTTTTATCACTTATGCATTCATTTCTTGGTATATTCGTGTTATTTGTAGGAAGAAGGGCAGGCACTATATCTATGTGGCTAATACATGATGATTTCAGGTTTTTTGGCATTAAAGGGAGCAAAGACCACGCAGAAGGAGACAAGGAGACAACAAAGGTGGCATTGCAGGTTTATAGGGAGGTTGTCTACAGCCTTAAATGACCTCCCTCGTGATCTCCACCCTAACTCCGAGCTCCAACAGCTCTCCCCACCGAGCTTAAAGGCAACCAACGGATTCTACAGGAACAACAGTTTAACTTTCAGTTGGACAGCCAAGCTCCACGTATTGAGGAAGCCAGCTGGATCCTCATCATGTATAAATATTAAGGCCGTAGCCTTTGATAGGAGCTTTTTGAACTTTTGAACTACTGTTGCAATTTCTAAGCACGAGCTACAGCTCGGTTTTTGCTTTTTGTAAGCCAGTTTTGGCATGATGTTAGACTCATGATTATTCAATAAAGGCAGGCAGCTTTGGATTCAATTCTGAGTTTTTAAGGGAGCTATAGCTCTCAGGTTAGGGCCCAACCTGAGAGCAATAGACCTCCTTTTCCTTGTATTGTTATTTTTCTTTCCTTTCAGCACTTCATTTCTTTGCTTTGACATGCATTTGGAAATTACAGTCTGCTGATTTGATTTCTTTTATGTGATAGAGTAGGATTAGTTTACGGTTCAAGCGCTTTTAGTTGCTTAGATTACAGTAGGAGGATCAGCATTCATTAGAGCTCCAAGAAAAGGTTGACAATGCACTCACTGCCATCTCTGTTTAGAGATTGGGGGTGTAGACCGTACCAACCACCAAAAAAACGCAGTCTTACAATTTCATTCAAGCTGCAACACAGTCATTTCAATTGTAGATCCATCCATGCATTCTGATCTTGAGCAGTACTTCTTCATTCCAACTCCATGCACGATTTTTCTCTGAAGTTTACATTGCTGTTCGTTGATTTAATAACACAGTTAGGATAGGTTGATGAATTCTCGGTTTTGTGCAGATTTGTTTCCTTTACACTGCGTTGCATCACTCTGTTATCTTCTTCTTCTTCTCAACCGCGCCTAAAGCCACCTACCCAACCTCTGCTCAGCTTGTTTTCCTTCCAACACTTCTATTGTTCACGTAGCTCCATATTTTTGGACTTTTCATTGCTTCCACCCTTCTATCCACCAACCAACTGTACCCACTCTTTCCTCATCTCATATCTCTGTCCCTGAGCCATCATAAGCTCCCTTTCCATCCTACCTACCTACCCATACAAATCCTCCACTCCTCCATCACCCAAAACACCAACCACAGAACATCCTGTAGAAGTTAGCAGACTTCTTGTAGAAATCTCGAGCTTCCTGTAGGATCCCCTGCAGACATCCTGTAGAAGCCTGCAAACTCGGTTGCCGAGCACCTGAACGTTTTGGACTTCTGTGTAATGATGTTTTGGATCCCCTGGAACCTTTCCTAGCCCTCCGGACCTTTCCCAAGCTTTCTTTCCCTTCGAACTACCCCTGCACAGTCAAACCCTAATAAGAAACAAAATCATAATAACTCCAACCACTTAAGAAAAAATACAAAAACAATGTTCTTTTCAATAGAAGTAGTTTGAATTCATGCATCTCATATCACTAGAAGTAATGGCATCATTTCTAGAAGTTTGCACTCCCACCATTGCATCATAGAGACTAAACTAGTCAGATTAGGGTTTCCATGTCTTGTTGGATTTCAGTTTATTATTGCAAAGTAGGTTAATTTCCTTTGAGATAGCCTTCATCCATAATTTAGAAAGCTTCTTCTGAGAACATATAGAAGTTGGCTTGAGCCCTAGCAGACTTATGCCAGCTGACCAAGTGACAGCTGCGACAAGAGCTAGTACTTGTGCATACAGCACCGTCGCTTCCAAGTTTGTTACGAACTACCGGGTTGATAAAATTAGAGATAGGAAGCTCCAGGAGTTGTAGCATTATTGCTACAATACTGGAGCCCACCATCTTTTTGGCGCCGTTGCCGGGGAAGTGTCAGAGTATTAGTAATTGTTGCTTTTCTTCTATTTTCTTACTCTTGCCTTCTGCTAAGTAGTTTATTTCATTTCCATTCTGCAAAAGTAGCATAGACATTTCCTGCTTTCATAGATTAGCATTTCCTGCTTTCATAGATTAGCATTTCAATTCTGCCATTTCATTTCTGCAAGCGTAGATTAGTGTTTCAATTCTGCAAGCGTAGACTAGCATTTCCATTCCTGCAATTTCATTTGAGCAAAGTAGATTAGTTCTTTCCTGCTTTCAATTTAATTCTGCATCTTTATTTCAGTAAGATAGTTAGTTGTAGATCAATCTGTTTCAGTTTTGCAGGTACCAAAGAAAAAAGACAAAAGCAATCAAAAAAGTCTTTCCATTTCATGCCTCGTAGGAATCGAGATAAAATAGGCAAATTCTTACCCAACAACCCCACCACATCACTGAGTCACCCTTCTCTCTTCTTCAGTGACAGTGATCCAGAAGAACCTATAGGTGAACCTCATACGAAGATCCTATAGCAGAAGAAGAAATAGAGACCATCCCATCTGAAGCTATGGCTGACAATAGAGGAGAAGATGAGAGAATAGAAGGTGCCTTCCCCATCCGAGAGACCAATGGAGACATGAAAATGAAAAACATTAGTCCCTCCGCCCTACCTCACTTCCATGGACTGACTACTGAAGATCCTGATACCTTCCTGTTTGAGTTTGTTGTCCTTTGTAGAACCTATGATTATACTGAAGATGAGCAGAAGCTGAAACTCTTCCCTTCAACTCTTAAGGATGCAGCATTACGCTGGTTCATGGGCTTACCTGGGAATAATATCACTACTTGGGCTCAGATGCAGCAAAATTTCAATACCAAGTACCGGGACTACTGTAGGTCCAAGGAAACCAAGGGAGAAATCTTTCGGATGACCATGGGAAATGACGAGTCCTTAAAGGATTATGAGGAGAGGTTCCAACTTAGCTATAAGCGGGCCAGGTGCACACTTGACCTTGAATCCCTCAAGATGGTCCTGCTCCGAGGAGTCCTTGAAGACCTCTTAGACACCCTTCACATGTTAGCTGGGGGGGATATTTACCAATTGCCTTATGAGGACATCAAGACTGTGTTTAGAAACCACTACAGGGCAACTCAGAAACGAGGTAGAGGAAACCTCCTCTCAGCTGGTGTCCCTTTCTCCAAGCATGAGTTTGCAAATCAATTAGAAGATCTTAAGAGTGAGGTGAGACAGACCATTTCCATGCAATTGGACACATTCAGGATCCAACAGAAGAAGGAAGAAGCTGAGAGCGCCTTGGCTATCTTCTACCCTAGATGTACAAGGAGACACCCTAAGAACGAATGCCCATTGCATTCGGTTGAAGTGTGTTTTGTCTGTGAGGAGGACCATCCCACAAACCAATGTCCAACCTTACCTGGATTTAAAGCCATGTACCAAGGGACAGAAGCTCCCACTGAACCTTTCTATTTCCTCAACCAAAGAAGGCCACATGGACCTAGACCTTACCAGCAGGGGATGCAAGGGGCACCCCAAGCTTATTACAGCCCCAACCAATCGACTCCTATGCCTTCCTGGGGTCCCCCTGCTCATCCTTCTTGGTCTATGCCTCCTCCATGGTCTTACCCACCTCAGTACCCTACTCAACCCACTACGCATTCCTATCACTCACATGCCCAACCACAACCTCAATGGAATGCACCTCAGTCGGGGTGGAGGCCCCAGTACAACACTCCTCCTGCCATTTTGCCTCCACCACCAGTTCAACCTCAACCCTTACCTCTTGCTCCTCCAAGGCAACCTCAGATGCCTGCTCAACCGAACCCGAACCCCAACAATAGACAGGCCCAACAGGTATACATTGGGGAAACATCCTGCCCTACTTATGCTGTGGAGATCCAGGAGATCAATCTTCGATCTAGAAAGACTCTTCCGGATCGCCAACCTCCTCCCCCAGAGGATGAGGAAGATAAACAGGAAAGTGAACCAAAGGCTATTCCACCCTTTCCTGAGAGACTAACCGCCACCATACAAGCCAACCCAGAGGAGGATGAGCTTCTGGGTGAGCTCAAGCAGTTGTGTGTGAAAATACCAGTTCTCCAAGCCATCAAGGATGTGCCAATATACAACAAACTGGTTAAGGAAAAGTTTTTTAAACACCTAGGCAGGCAAAAGAGAGATGCTTCAACCATCAATGTCTTAGGACAACTGTCTAACCTTATGTTAGGACAAGTCATCTGCCCAAAGTATCTAGATCCTGGGAGTCCTGTAGTAGATGTCCACATCAATGGCATCATCATACCTCACACTTTGATTGATTTGGGGGCTACCATTAATGTGATGACCAGGGATACCATGCTCAAACTCAATCTTCAGGGTTCCTTGAGGAAGACCTCGACAGTTCTGCAACTTGCAGATCGCTCCACTGTGACTCCCGAAGGGATTGTGGAGGATGTCTTGGTCTCTGTCGACTCTTGGGAATACCCTGCAGATTTCTTGGTTCTGCAACCCAAGGCAAAGCTTACTGGATATCCTCTTATTTTGGGAAGGCCTTGGTTAGCCACTGCAGATGCTTACATAAGTTGTCGTGCAGGAAATATGACCATCAAAAATGGTCCTATGTCCAAGCAGCTAGTCCTATACCCTCCTGCCCAACCTTCCTTAGAGCATGACTTACCACTTTGGTTGGAGGAAGGAGAAGAGGATGAAGTGTACTCAGCACCTTTGTGCACCCTAGATACCACTAGAAGAGACCCCCCAACCGAGGATGACTTGATTGAGACCTTGATCCAGAATCCACCTTCCAGTGCACTATCCTTAGAGAAATTGGTGGAGGATGCCCAAGCCAGCACCTTAGTGGATCTTTGTACGACCAACCCTGTCACTCCCAGAGTCAAGAATGTGGAGTTCGGCCCTGAGAGAACGTTAAAGATCAGCTCCTCCCTATCTCCTCCCAGGAAAAGGAGCTGTGTAGCCTGTTGGCCAGTCACCTAGATGCTTTTGCTTGGAGCTATAAGGAGATGAAAGGAGTCCATCCCTCGGTCTGTACCCATCACATATACATCAAAGAGGGTTGTAAACTGGTTAGGCAACCTCAGAGGAGAATGAATCCAGCCCTTAAGGACATTGTCAAGGAAGAATTGCAAAAACTGTTGGATGCCGGATTCATTTACCCCATCTCAGATAGTGAATGGGTGTCCCCTCTGGTGTTGGTTCCCAAGAAAAATGGGAAGTGGAGAATCTGTGTGGACTACCGAGAACTGAACAAAGCTACCAAGAAAGACCATTTCCCTCTACCTTTCATAGATCAAGTGTTGGATGGACTGGCAGGAAAGAAGTTCTTCTCTTTCCTGGATGGGTTTAGCGGGTACAACCAGATTCAAATCAGCCCGGAAGACCAAGATAAGACCACCTTCACTTGTCCTTGGGGTACCTTTGCCTACCGAGTTCTCCCCTTTGGGCTATGCAATGCTCCTGCTACCTTCCAGAGAGCTGTCTTGAGCATCTTCTCGGAGCTGGTCCATGATGCAGTGGAAATCTATATGGATGACTTCACTCCTTATGGGGCCAATTTCCAGGAAGCATTGTCCAATCTGGGAAAAGTCCTAACCAAATGCATTGAGATGAACCTGTCCCTTAGTCCTGAAAAATGTGAATTCCTGATGACTGAAGGGACCGTGCTAGGCCATACCATTTCTTGCCAAGGGTTACAGGTGGATCCTAACAAAATTGCTCTCATCAAGAAGGTTCCACCTCCTCAAAAGGTAAGGGATGTTCGGAGTTTCTTAGGATTAGCAGGGTATTACAGGAGATTCATTAAGGACTTCAGCAAGCTAGCCTCGCCATTGTTTGGCCTGTTGGCAAAAGATGTGGAGTTTAAGTGGACTGATGATTGTCAGAGGGCTTTGAATGAATTAAAGGACAAGTTGGTGTCAGCCCCAATCTTGAGAGGTCCAAACTGGGCCCTACCTTTCCACATCCACACTGATGCCTCGAACAAAGCCATAGGTGCAGCTTTAGGACAAGTTGAACAAAAACTTCCATATGCCATTTACTTTGTTAGCAAAAACTTGTCCAAAGCTGAGCTGAATTACACTGTAACTGAGAAAGAGTTTTTGGCTGTGGTCCATGCACTGAACAAGTTCCGACATTATATCACTGGCTATCAAACATTTGTACATACTGACCATGCTGCAATTAGATATTTAATGAATAAACCAGATGTGAATGCTCGTATTATTAGATGGTTACTTTTGTTGCAGCAGTTTGATTTGACCATTGTTGACAAACCAGGTAAAGAAAATGTTGTTGCTGACTTTTTATCTAGATTGGATTTGTCTGCAGATGAGGATGGAACAGTGGATGACCAGATGCCTGATGAACATCTGTTTGCTATCTCAGCACTCTCTCCATGGTTTGCTGATATAGCAAACTACCTTGTTTCAGCACAGTTCCCTCCGCACCTATCTTCAAGAGAGAAGAGCAGAATCATCAGAAAAAGTGCCTCATTTACTTGGATCGGGGGCAATCTGTTCAAGCTTGGCCCTGATCAGATCTTAAGGCGTTGTGTAAGGGAGGAGGAAGTCTTTGATATCCTCCTCACCTGTCATGATGGGCCTTGTGGAGGACATTTTGCAGCAAAGAGAACTGCCTTCAAGATCCTGCAGGCAGGCTACTATTGGCCCACACTTCATCAAGATGTCAGAAGATATATCAGCCAATGTGACCAATGCCAAAGAATGGGGAAACCGACTCAAAGGGATGAGATGCCTCTCCAACCTCAAGTGACTCTTGAGCCATTTGAGAAGTGGGGTATGGACTTTGTGGGTCCAATCAACCCTCCTTCGAGGCAAAGGTCTTACATCATTGTGTGTACTGACTACCTGACAAAGTGGGCAGAGACTAAAGCAATCAAAGCAGCAACAAAAGAAAAGGTGGCCGAGTTCTTAAGAGAAAACATCTTCTACAAGTTTGGCTACCCAAGAGAGCTAGTCACCGATCAAGGGAGCCAGTTCACATCCAACCTGGTTGAAGACTTACTAGCTCACCACAAGATCAAGCATAGGACTTCCACCCCCTATCACCCTCAAGCAAATGGGCAGGTGGAAGTCACCAATAGAGCATTAGAAGGGATCTTGACTAAGGTGGTGAGCAGCAGCAGAAAGGACTGGGCAGATCGCCTGGTTGAGGCCACATGGGCTTACAACACAACCTGGAAGACCACCACCGGCTTCACACCTTATGAGCTGGTCTATGGGAAGAAAGCTTTGCTGTCCATTGAGTTCGAGTACAACACTTTGAGGATGGCAGCTCAGCTAGATCTAGATCTCAGCCATGCACAACAAGAAAGGTTATTGCAGCTGAATGGACTGGACGAGCACCGGATGCAGGCCCTCCTTCACTCGGAAGTGGTTCAACTTCAGAGAAAGGTGTGGCATGACCAACATCTCCATGACAAGCAATTTCAGCCGGGAGATTGGGCCTTGTTGTATGACTCCAGATACAAAGATTTCAAGGGGAAGCTGAGAACCAGATGGCTAGGACCATATGCAGTGAAAAAATGTCATGACAATGGATCTGTTCTTATTCGGACCATTGATGAGGAAGCCATCCCCATGCTTGTCAATGGGCATCGATTGAAGATCTACAGGAAGCCTCTCTCAAGACAAGAGTTCATCAAAACTATGGAGAAATCAGTGTTGGTCATAGAGAAGGGTTCTGCCTCTCCTTTGGGCATACCCTGAAAGATCTAAAAAAAAAAAAAATAAAAAATAAAATAATAATAAAGATCCTTGGGTGAAAACCTTTCTGAGGCGCCCAAGGCAGGTGGTAGGGGTGAAAACCTCATTGAGGCGCCCCTATTGTCTTTCAAAAAAAAAAAAAGAGAAAAGAGATTTGAAAAAAGATCCTTGAGTGAAAACCTCTCTGAGGCGCTTAAGGCAGATGGCAAGGGTGAAAACCTCATTGAGGCGCCCCTGTTATCTTTCAAAAAAAAAAAAAAAAGAAAAAAAAGAAAAAAAGAAAAAAAGAAAAAAACAATAAGAAAAAACAAGGTCAGCAAATTCATAATGTAAAGTTGCATGCAGGTTGCAGGTGTACTATGGAGGAGAGGAAGCCTCTCAACTCAAAGCTAAGGATCCTTATCATGCTGTCAGGAGACCTCACCAGCACCTCCTCCAAGAATACTCATTTTCTCCAAGGTATGTGCAATTTTATCACGGCTTGAGTCTTCTACAGGAAGACGCAGATTTTCTACAGGAAGATGCAGATTTTCTACAGGAAGGTGCAGACTCTCTACAGGAAACGCAAACTTTCTACAGGAAGCTCTGTATTTCTACAGGAAACTTCCTGTAGAAGTTCAGGACGGCCCATAATCCATTTTATGAGGAGATATAACGACTAAGGATCGGTTTGGACGCATGCAAGCTATTGTTATCTCCCTTGCACATTGTTGTCACCTTGTCCTTCCATCCTTGTCGACATGCAACGAAGTTACCTGCACCAGCAAAGTAGATCGATGAGTTATCAAGAAAAAGCAATTTTTAAATAAAAAAAACGCTGAGATCTCATACCATATCCATCCCAGTCATCCAGAAGCCCTGGGAGCGTGATCGGGAGGCCAGATCCTTCGTCGTGCAACATGCACCCAAGGAGGAAGAACTGTTACAAGACATCTCGCGGGGGTCCTGTAACAGTTAAGCCCGCTAGAGTGTATACTATTCACAGCGCTGGTCATATGCAATGAAAACGCGGACGCATGCAGCCAAGCATCAACTCCATCGTCGGTAGCCTGTAAACATGAACCTCTGGGCCTGTGCAAATTCACCAACAGCAGATAGATCCATTCATCATCGTCCAAAACTCGAAAAATCGTGTTGCAGCCGCGCAGGTAAGTGTCTCGACCCTTTCTTCCGTCAGATTGCATGAATTTTACTTTGAATTGTTTGAAAAATGTGAAGTGAATGGGTTGAGCAGCTATATGGCCAGTTGACTGGCCACGTCGACCGGTTAATGGTCCAGTCGTATGTTTGGGTGGCGGCCATGACAAAAGGAATGGGCAGCACACACGTGAGAGCAATCCCCGTCGGGAAAAATGGATTTAGCAGAAGAAACGGCGGCGGATCTGCTGGAGGGATGATGCGGTAGTAAGTGAACTTGCAGACAAATGATGGAATGATGTCATCCAACGGTCCGGCGGGGACAGATCACCCCTGCGCCACGGGTTCCGCCGATTCAAATCTAATCGGCTAGATTGCCCGCATGCATTTATCATTCACCGTTTGAAACTTGAGTGAACATTCGGATCCCTCTGCAGTTCGAAACTCCCAGCCTTTGGCTATCAGAACGGCTATGAAGCAACACCGAGAGCGCAGACCAACTGCAGTCTTCCCCAAGAATCACGCGATGCTCCTACAGGAAAGCTGTTTCTACAGGAAGGCGGGTTCCTCACGTAAAAAGGTGGCAGATAAAAAGGTAACCCTGAACTCTCCATGCAATTGGTTTTTAAAGGTGGCAGAATCGTCGTCTACAGTCTGGTCGTAGGAAATGGTTGCAATTGTTGTCTGCCATGCATAAACTGTCCTTCTATAGGATGTCAGTGTAATTAAACTGTGTTAAGGTCCTCAGGGATAAGTTTAATGGATTATGTGCATGACAGAAGCGTAATTCTACACTTTGTCTCAGTAGGCCAAATTTCTTCCGCATTCGCCACCTCTAGCAACAGTTTTTATCATGCCGGGTGGGTTTATTAGACGGGAACCCACTGATTCATCAAAGTTAAGAGAAAACCAGGAGGTGGTGGAGCTCTTCACACGGGTGCAATGGATATCCTTTTGTGACAAGTTGCAGGGTTATGACGACGAAGTGGCAGAAGACGTTTTACAAGCTTTGAGGCCGAAATCCAAAACATTGGCCACCGTGAACTTCAGGGACCTAAGCCTCAAGCTCACCCCGCAATATATCAGTCGAATTACTGAACGTCCAATGGGTTTGCCATGGGGTAAGGAAGAAAGGAATTTGAGCCAGCAGGCAAAGAAAGAATTCTTTCCACCTGAGGAGGAATTCTCGGAGGACAAAAATGGGGTGCGTAGAACCAGTTTGCTGCCACCATGGAATGAAGTTAGCCTGCAGATCATGAAGTATATAACCTGGGAAGGTCGTTTTAGCATTGTGTATGGGTATCACTTCAGGTTTCTCACTGAATTGAGACACCGGATTGATCTTCCTGTAGAAAATAAACTGAGCATCCCTTATTTCCTGCTACAGTCTCTAATTGAGTGTGCCACAAAGTTAAAAGAAGGCATACTAGATCAGGTAGCCCACCATGGATTGATCAAAATTCTTGTGGAGGATGCGCTTCATTCATATAAGGTTCCCCTCTCATGGGAAGCATTCATAAATTTGACAAGAGATGGAGACATAAGGATGTTGACCGAAGAAAGTGGTTCCTCCAGCAGTGAGGAAAAAGAATCAGTGGCCGCGGGAAAGAAAGAAGCAGGCCAGAAGACCCCGACCACAGTGCAGAAGAAAAAGCAAGAGAAGAAACAAAAGAAAAAGGATGCTGAGGAAAAAGGTGACACACCCATCTTGTCAGCAAGAGAGAAAAGGTTGCAGAGCAGAACGGACAAAGCTGAGAAGGTCCACATCAGCACAAGTACCTCATCAGCACCCGCAACCAAACCAAAAAGCAAAACCCATGCAGTAAAGAAAGCCAAGGTGGTGACACCTGTGTCTACAGGAAAGCAGAAACAAGCTTCTACAGGAAGCCAGAAAACAGAAAACGGGTCTTCTACAGGAAGCCCGAAATTGGCTAAAACAGGGTCTTCTACAGGAAGCCCCGAAAAAGTGAAACCCAAGGAGAAGAAAGCTGATATCCGTGAAAGGGAGGCAGCAGCTGTGCTGGCCGCCCTCAGCACGCCACCTAAGCCAAAAGAGAAGAGAAAGAGGGAGACCCCTCTATACTTTAAAGCTCGAAGGAGTGTTAGGATAAAGACGGGCAAGCCACAGCCCCCGTCCAGCAGCCCGATTATTATTGAAGATGCCCCTACATCGCCCAAGGAAACGTCCCCCTTGAGGATATCAGTCACCTATGAGAGGGGGAGCCCAAAGAAAACTACGTGGCAAGAAAAGTTAGACCTGTTGACTGAAAAAGCTCGGCTACAGGAGGCTGAAAATGTTCTACAGGACACTCTGGCCCGGCTACAGGAAACAGAGAAGAGGGAAGGAGAAGGACCCTCATCACCACCAAGGGAGGGTGAGGTAGAGCCACCTAAAGAGGTAGAAAAAGAACATATACCAGAGCCCAGCCCTCAGCCTAGTCTAAGTTCATACTACACATTTTTAGAGGCGGGCAAAATCATACCGCAGAAATTTACTGTACCCCTGTTTTTTGCATTAGAGGAGGAAAGAGTCCGTACACACACGTGGATGAAGATCGCCAAGTCAAAGGGTGTGGCGGACATAGGTCCCTTACAAGAGCAACTCAAGGAGGTCAGGAGTGAATTAGCCATGGCTAAACATGTGGCTAATTTCCAAAGAGTGTACCTACAAGAAGAAAACCAGAAGCTAAGATTGCAGCTACAGGAGCTGAGGGCAGGGGAAGGTACATCCTCCAAAGACACCACAGAAGAACAACAAGGCAAAAAGGAGCTGACCACCGGTCTTGAGGAGCCAATGACACTTCTACAGGAAGTAGAACAACAAGCACAAATTGAAGTGCAAGCTCTAAAAGAATAGCTGCAGCAAAAGGAAGCACAATTGGCCTGCATGGCCAGTTGGGCCATGGAGGCAATACAGTGCAGACAACCTGCCAAATCCTATGGGTTGTACTTGAAAGACCAATGGCTGCAGTTCCAAATAAATACCTTGGCACAAAGAGGTATTTCTCAGATCCAAGACCCACAACAATTTTCTGAGTTGTGCAGTACTAGTTCGTCAGAAGATAAAGCCAAATTAGCGGAGTTTTACCTCCATAATTTGGCCTTGCCTAATGTAGTTTCCTGGGATCCCAATACTGCCTTGGGTGATATGCAATTAATGGCGTTCGCTTCATGGTTGAACCATGAGGATCAAAGAGCAGTAGAAGCAAAATCGGTCATGAACCGAGAATTGAACGAGCCATTGCTCATTCGGGCAGAACCAGAGTATCCAGTTGCATACATCTCAGCACACCAACACTTGTCTACTGATCCTACAGCTTCATTAAGATATATAGATCAACAGGCCCAAGCCATAGCTCATTTTGAAGACATGGAAAGACTGTTAGGAGAAAATGCTGTCCAAGCATGCACACGCAGATGGAATACATTGGCACACAGTTTGAAAATCCGAGAGTACCATACCCCAACTCGGATGAGGGAAGCTCTGGTAAGGGTAGCCCTTTACAAGAAATCCATGCAAAACCTCCAGGCCAACTGGATTGGCCTTAAACTCAGCCCACCACTGCTGCTAGGATTGACTGAGGGCAGCACAGAGGAGGATGACAGTGAAAAATGGGAAGAGGTGAACAGGAAAGCTAGGTTTCATATCATCAAGGAGGACACTACCACAGAGGCTTGGGATATAAGGGTAGCAGTAAAAACAATGAAGGATGAAGAGTTGGACTAAGTTGCTCAAGGATGAGCAAATATTTTAGCTGGGGGGTGATGATGAGCCCCAATTTTTGGTAACAATTTGGGCTCATTTGGCCTACTTACCTTGCTCAACCCTTCATCTTTTATCACTTATGCATTCATTTCTTGGTATATTTGTGTTATTTGTAGGAAGAAGGGCAGACATTATATCTATGTAGCTAATACATGATGATTTCAGGTTTTTTGGCATTAAAGGGAGCAAAGACCACGCAGAAGGAGACAAGGAGACAACAAAGGTGGCATTGCAGGTTTATAGGGAGGTTGTCTACAGCCTTAAATGACCTCCCTCGTGATCTCCACCCTAACTCCGAGCTCCAACAGCTCTCCCCACCGAGCTTAAAGGCAGCCAACGGATTCTACAGGAACAACAGTTTAACTTTCAGTTGGATAGCCAAGCTCCACGTATTGAGGAAGCCAGCTGGATCCTCATCATGTATAAATATTAAGGCCGTAGCCTTTGATAGGAGCTTTTTGAACTTTTGAACTACTGTTGCAATTTCTAAGCACGAGCTACAGCTCGGTTTTTGCTTTTTGTAAGCCAGTTTTGGCACGATGTTAGACTCATGATTATTCAATAAAGTCAGGCAGCTTTGGATTCAATTCTAAGTTTTTAAGGGAGCTATAGCTCTCAGGTTAGGGCCCAACCTGAGAGCAATAGACCTCCTTTTCCTTGTATTGTTATTTGTCTTTCCTTTCAACACTTCATTTCTTTGCTTTGACATGCATTTGGAAATTACAGTATGCTGATTTGATTTCTTTTATGTGATTGAGTAGGATTAGTTTACGGTTCAAGTGCTTTTAGTTGCTTAGATTAGAGTAGGAGGATCAACATTCATTAGAGCTCCAAGAAAAGGTTGACAGTGCACTCACTGCCATCTCTGTTTAGAGATTGGGGGTGTAGACTGTACCAACCACCAAAAAAACGCAGTCTTACACTTTCATTCAAGCTGCAACACAGTCATTTCAATTGTAGATCCATCCATGCATTCTGATCTTGAGCAGTACTTCTTCATTCCAACTCCATGCACGATTTTTCTCTGAAGTTTACATTGTTGTTCGTTGATTTAATAACACAGTTAGGATAGGTTGATGAATTCTCGGTTTTGTGCAGATTTGTTTCCTTTACACTGCGTTGCATCACTCTGTTATCTTCTTCTTCTTCTCAACCGCGCCTAAAGCCACCTACCCAACCTCTGTTCAGCTCGTTTGCCTTCCAACACTTCTACTGTTCATGTAGCTCTATATTTTTGGACTTTTCATTGCTTCCACCCTTCTATCCACCAACCAACTATACCCACTCTTTCCTCATATCATATCTCTGTCCCTGAGCCATCATAAGCTCCCTTTCCATCCTACCTACCTACCCATACAACTCCTCCACTCCTCCATCACCCAAAACACCAACCACAGAACATCCTGTAGAAGTTAGCAGACTTCTTGTAGAAATCCCGAGCTTCTTGTGACATCCTGTAGAAGCCTGCAAACTCGGTTGCCGAGCACCTGAACATTGTGGACTTCTATGGAATGATGTTTTGGATCCCCTGGAACCTTTCCTAGCCCTCCAGACCTTTCCCAAGCTTTCTTTCCCTTCGAAATACCCCTGCACAGTCAAACCCTAATAAGAAACAAAATCATAATAACTCCAACCACTTAAGCAAAAATACAAAAACAATGTTCTTTTCAATAGAAGTAGTTTAAATTCATGCATCTCATATCACTAGAAGTAATGGCATCATTTCTAGAAGTTTGCACTCCCACCATTGCATCATAGAGACTAAACTAGTCAGATTAGGGTTTACTAGGGTTTCCATGTCTTGTTGGCTTTCAGTTTATTATTGCAAAGTAGGTTAATTTCCTTTGAGATAGCCTTCGTCCATCATTTAGAAAGCTTCTTCTGAGAACATATAGAAGTTGGCTTGAGCCCTAGCGGACTTGTGCCAGCTGACCAAGTGACAGCTGCGACAAGAGCTAGTACTTGTGCATACAACACCGTCGCTTCCAAGTTTGTTACGAACTACCGGGTTGATAAAATTAGAGATAGGAAGCTCCAGGAGTTGTAGCATTATTGCTATAATACTGGAGCCCACCACCTACACAAATGTTGATTGTGCTATAAGTCTTGTTAATAGGAAGAGTACTTTGGGTGCACGTTTCTTCCTGGGTGAATGCTTGGTGTCATGGATCAACAAGAAATAGATCTTTATCTTTGTGTCTACTATTGAAGCAGAGTATATTGTTGTTGCTACCTGTTGTACACAGATTCTATAGTTGAAGAAAACCTTGAAAGATATAAAGGTATATTTGTATGATCCCATACCAATAATGTGTGACAACACAAGTGTCATCAACATCTCTAAAAATCCAGTCATACATTCAAAGACTTAGAATATTCCTATCAAGTATCATTTCTTGAGGGAATGGGTTGTTTCCAACATTGTCAAACTAGAATATGTAACAACTAAAGAGAAATTGGCAGATATTTTTACCAAGCCACTTACAAGGGAACCATTTGAGTATCTCGGGAATAAAATATGAGTTGAGACTCATCCTACGAAATGACTTCATTTTGGTATGTGGTGGAAGCTACTCAACATGTGGAACTCATGGAAGAGTAGGCTGCAATGGTTCAGGTGGAGTGCTTATGAATTATTCTTCACTAGTGATGTCAAAGGTGGAAAATATTGGCATTAGAGTAGAGCATGCTTACCCTGAGGGGGAGCTTATGGTGTTTCCATCAATTCTAAAGGGGCAGATTGTTGGAAATTTTATGGTGTATAGGTGGTTGCATAATCGTTGGCATTGATGTCACACAAGGGTCAACATGATGATTGGGTGTCTGGAAGGAACCCCATGGTTGTTGAGGTTCTTTGTAGAAAATCATCACAGTAGTAGACTTACTGAAGAAGCCATAAAATGATGATTACAGTGATGGGCCAAATGGAACTCCATGGTAGTTGGAGGATTCTTGTAGAGAATCATCATAGTAGTAGGTTTACTGAAGAAGCCAAAAAATGATCATCATGGTAGTTGGTTTTTAACTGGCCAAAGATTCAATGGGAAGAGGTGTTTTTAGTTACCTTCCACACAACTGAATGACTCAAAGTCTACATTGTACCCTAACCATTAAAAATTTCTTTGAATAAGCTTTCCAACGATATGTGAAATTCCAAAAATGGACTCCTAGGTCAAAATTCATGGCTTGCCAAAGTTTAGGGACATGAAGTCCTAAGAAGATCAGGATGTCTGTGTATTGGTATAATCGACAATATTAGCAATAATAGATTGGGATGCCTGCATATCGGCATAATCGGTGATATCGACAATCAGAGGTTGAAGGAAATCAGAACCCCAGAGATCAGAGTATCATAACTTCTTCAAGTGAGTAAAGCACATAAAGTTGTGACATTGGTAAGTGTTGATAAACCTTTAAAAGTGTTAAGTAATGCCAAAGGAGGATTAACAAAGGATTTCATTGTAAAACCAAAGGTTGGTGGGCCCTCTTCTCTCTCCTCTAACAGGACACATCACAGCATATGAATGGATATGATAACCTACAGTGGAAGCTGACATCAGCATGACATGATAGTACAACAGGACACATGGCAGACATATTTAACCATATTAGATGGTCTAATGGGCTAAACCCAGGTGACACGTGTCACCTCTAAGGAGTCACCACATGGTAGTGATGACATCATATCGAAACTCAGCAATCAGAGGATTGAAGATGTCAGAACTCTATAATAGTTCAAGTGTTGAAAAGCTCCTATATAGAGGGCTTCCGATATGGGCTGACACATGGTCATAAGATGTTAACGTACCAAGGGAAGAGAGTTGTTAACAAAGGGAGAAAGGTCCTCAGTAGATTCTAGAGGCTTAGCATCTTAATGCTAAGTGACAGGTCACACCTAGCAGTCCTATGATGAGAAGCATTGTGAGGGCTAAGCAAAAGGAGCTCAATAATCAGAGGATTAGAATATCGAAACTCTACACCGTTGTGAAGATTTCAATATGTAATTGTTGCGATATGGAATCGCTCTAATAAGGAAGTACAGGGATTTAAAGAATGTATGTGTTGGCAGCCGTGATATTGAATGAAGGAACAAAAGAGTTGGTAATTGAAAAAGGGCTAATTCTATGGAAGACTTTGCAACAAGAAACAGAGGACAACATTGGTAGTATAAATAAATTTGAGTGCTTGAAGGAAGAAATCGATTCCTTCGCGTGCACAAATGGTTGTGGTAAGTAAGAAAAGAGGGTCACCTATGAGGATGGTTAATATATGTAGAACGATAAATAAGCATGGGACTCTTGGAGGAGTGTACAGGTCATCTGAGAATTAAGTTTCTTAGTACAAGAGCTCTATGCAGGAAGACTACGAAGGAATATGAGGACCATCTCTACTTTGGGCGTTGTGACAAGAAACCATTCATAATACACAAGAATGGTAAGTGAATCCATGCCTAAGTACAAATTGGCAGGTTCAGGACAGCTTGGAGAGACTCCCTTATTTAGAGTACCTCAGTGGAAGAAAACCATCACTAGAAATGAAAAATATGGGGAAGTGAGCATATGTGTGAGAGAGGTGTTGTGAGAGAGTGCATCGAAGCAGAGAGTCTAAAGCACCTGATAAGTTATAGTGTAATACAACGACAAGAGAAATGTGAGGACTATGTGGAGAATTGCAACGGTAGTGCTAAGGACTAGTCAATGAAGAGACCTTAAAAGTGAATGGAGAGCACATAGGAAGTGTTGTTTTGAGCAGTGAGAGGAGATCTATTGCAAGTGAGCACAGAAGGGAGAGTTAGAAGTCAAATCTGCGAAAAAACATTGTTTTGTATTTTACTTATAAAATTGTATGCCTCTAGTTTCAATTTGAAAATTGTATGAAATAGTATAACAGTGGGAAGGGTATGTTGGTGCCTGAAAACTAAAGAGGTTGGTGCCTCTTGGAAAGTTGGTGCTTTCTAACCAAAGGGGGTCAGTGCCTCCTATGAGTGGGTTCTCACAAAAAAATATATGTAATTAAGTGGGTTCTTAATTCACATCTTAAACAAACAACAAATTGGTGTTTTTTTCCCTCTAGGTTTCTACGTGAAAAAAATGTGTCAAATGTGTGCTACTCATGTGATTTTTATTTGAATATGTGTGTCTGGAATATTGTTGGGTCATTGTATTTGTGAACTAATTTTGTCCCAAGTTAAAGAATATAAGAAGGGACTAAAAGCATAATAATAAAAATTAAAGAGTTTCTTAATTACTGGTTCACCCACCCCCCTCTCATGAATTCCTTATTTCAACACTATTGAAGAAGCACCTGCTCTATACAACAATTTCAGCAAAGGCTTTCTACTCTATACTTTTTATTTTGACACTTCTCTCACTATTGTGGTTATGTAAAAGGATTATTAGAACAACGAGTAACCAATATATTTCATGAGCTCTAGTCTTCAAGGGCATGAACTCAATTATCCTACCATTGATAAACAAGCTTACATAGTATACAAGGCGGTGAAGCACTTCCAACCCCATATTTTTAAAAATCATTGTATTATCTTTTTTCTGCACCTAATAGTTATATCATTGTTTGTTCAACAAGATTTGGGTGAAGAATGAACTGGATGACCGGTTTATATGGGTATGATTTAGAGCTCAAACTAGTTCATACAATCAAGGACCACTGTCTATGTTGACTAGCAACAAAAGTAGTAGATGCAAAAGAAGAAGAAGATCCCTCTAGATGTAGAGAAAACTCCCACTATTATCACAGACTCTTGGTACACATATGTGCACCAATACCTTGATCAAGGCATAGTTCCCACCCATTTATCCACACAACAGAAGAGGGCACTTGGAATCAATGAATTATCTTACCAGCTCGTGCATGGGGTGCTTTTTAGAAAGCACCATAATTGGGTATTTCTTAGGTGTTTGGAAGTGCACGATTTAGAGAAAGTATTGTGTGATCTCCATGATGGACCATCCAGGGGACATTTTACGAGCAACACAACTTTGCATAATATCATGTGGGCCAGTTTTTATTGACCTACATTATTCAAAGATGCTCACGCTTACACCCACAAGTGTCCGATCTATCAAAGGTGTGTCGGCCAAAACAAGAAGTCAATTTCCCTGTTACAGCCTATTGCAGTGGAAAAACCTTTTCAACGATGGGGCTTGGATTTTATTGGAGAAATATTTCCACATTTGTCAAAGAAACATCGCTATATTCTCACTTCCATTGATTACTTTACATGGTGGACACAAGTAGTTCCTCTTAAATAGGTGAATGATCAGGAGGTCATCAATTTCCTTCAGCATAATATCATTTCGAGGTTCGACATTCCTACTTTACTTGTTTTCGATAATGCAACATACTTTTAATCGCTAAAACTCTATGATTTTGCATTAGAAAATGGAATTGTACTGAAGCATTTAGCTAATTATTATCCGTAGGGGAATGGTCTTGCTGATTTCACAAATAAGAAAATCATACATATCATCAAAAGGACCATATGCTTTGAACAGAGGAACTGGCACTCCACTTTGGTAAATTCTTTATGGGCTGAACGAGTCATGCCAAATCCCTCTTTGAACACCTCCCCTTACTTCTTGGTGTATGGAAAAGAAGTCATCCACCCTCCTAAAATTTGCTTTCCTGCTCTCCAACTTTTGCAATAATCCCAAGGAAAGCCATGCTTATTAGTGCAACGTAGGATTGATGCCCTTCACAAGTTACAGGAAGAAAGACTGAAAGAAAAAGAAATATTTTGACTCCATCAAAACCATATCAAGAGGTGGTTTAACAAGAAGTCTACAGGGAAGAATAAATTTAGCGTGGGTGACTTAGTCTTGAAGTGGGACAAAGCCCACGAGGACAAAGGCAAACACACCAAGTTTCAATCCTTGTTGATAGAACCATTCACTATTCACGAAAAGCTTGGGCAACCCATGTATCATTTGTAATTGCTAGATGGGAAGATTGAATCTCTACCCCTTCAATGGCCAAGACTTAAAGAATTAGTTTCAATGATGATCTAGGGTTGTGTCCTACACTATGTACATAATCTTTTCTTGTTTGTTTGATTTTTCTTTTTTGTTTGTGTCATTGAGCCGAGAGGCTCATTCTACAGCCAAGTGTGAAGGCGGTGTGTAAGTATGTCTGTGCTCAACTTGGAGTTGATACGTGTCCCTCTTAAAATAAAAAATAAAAATAGAATATTCTCTAAATAGAAAAGAAATTTCAACTACAATTAGAAAAAAAGAATATATTATGCATGTTTAATTAGTTATCCATATGACCTAATATAAGTTCATGTAAAGCAGTTAGAAGTAAAAACAAATGTGAGTGAGATGCTTAAAATTTATAATTTTCAAAAATATTTTAACGCGCTATTTAAATAAATTATTTGAATATTTATGTTAACTAACTTATTTGAATATCAACTTCATATTTATATTTTCATATAGAAAAAAATGTTAAAAGGAAATATTTTAATGTTGTATAAAATATCCATTGTAGGTTATGAATAAAACATTTTAATATGAATTAATTTTGATGTATACTTAAAAATATATAACATTCAAGAATACAATTAAAATGACATTCTTTTTGCACTCGAAAATAAGTTTGCACATGAAGAAATTTGATCCCTCTAGGCTCATGTTAGATCTGTGCTTAAAATGGATCTATGCTGGTGTAAATAAATGGTGTGTCAACCTGTTTCCTGACTTCTTTATGTGTGGCTAAGTTAAAAGAGAGTCTTGTGACACTTCAACATTTGGCTAACTTTCTATCCGTCTTCCTTGTCTTGGTTTTATCTTTTGGTTGATGAAGTTCCGATGGAAAATACGATCTTTCTGTAAGGAGAGTTTTGGTTAAACCCTGAACTTGTGTCTATTAAGGAAAACTACATGCCCACACTCGATTTTTTATGTTTCGGTGTTGTCATGCCTATCCAATTAGTATACAAGGAGAAGAAGAAAAATCTAAATGAGAAAACCTAAATCAAAGGTCTCTCTATGCTTCTTTGAAGGAACAACTTCTTCTACTCTCACTAATTCGGGATCCCTCTTCCACCTATAAAATGAATAAATGCTAATGTAGATTCCTATGAAATAAATAAATAAAGGTGAAAGAAGAGAAAGGATTCCTGTGCAACGAAGTGAAGGAAGCAACTCCACTAGGCTACTTTCCAGGCTCGCTGGTACTGGAGCAATGTTTGTGCTCCTGTAGTGACTCTGCTAGGGTAATGTCTAGGTTTGCTGGCAACAAACCAACACCAGAGATGAAAAAAAACATACTATAAAAATCTTAGGCTTGCGAACTTCACTACCCTTCCCAACTGAAAATTTGTGATATCGTTGAATCTTATGATGTGTTCAACTTAGAAAGGTATAAAGGGGACCATATTTATTCATGGGGTAAGTGAGGATACCAAATTAATCTACACAATGAATCAAATCTCCCTGAAGAAGCAAGACCCTGTACAAAAGAGTTAACCAAGGGATATAAGCTGGAATTCTATTAGTGTGTTGCCAAGTGTTGTCGATGCTACAATGACCTCCAAAATTTTGACCTATGCTCAATTTTAGAGCCTTCCTTGGTCTTATACATTGTTGTCGCAATCATTGAAACTCATTCCATGTGTTTTATTTAGAAGTTTTTTGTCCGCTTTTCAAGATAGGCAAAATGTCGTGTTTACTCATGTTAGTCATCACATCATGTATATAAGCATGTTCTAGTGGTTTCAAGAGGTCATATTTGTGTAAATTATTTTTTCTAACCATATAAACATTTGTCGCACTCATTTCCAAAGTTTCAGGCACTGTCACATAAGTGTTTCCACGATCGTCGCAAAGTGTATCTTAAGTGTCACACTTGTCGTAAGTTTTCATAAAGTTGTCACATAGAGGGAAATTCATTGTTCATGTTTCATGTGTCATGGATGATCTATTTTGTTGTCTCATCAAGAATTCTAAGTGTCTGATCGTAGTCGAAGTCTTATCACTGTTCACATCAGTGTCACTAATCTCACACTTAGACATTTTCTGGAAAACTTCCTGGCCAAGAAAACTAGTTTCACTCAGCCTCTCTAAACTGGACATTGAATATTCGTAGTCCTCTAGATGTGACCTTTCCTCTTGTCACTAAGAAATGTGCAGTTCCTACCTCCTGAGATTGTTGTATTGAGCAATTTTAGTGCTTCAATATTGAACTTGGCTCCTAGAATTGTTCAATTCCTCCTCCCATCGTGGCCCTAATTGCGCATTGCATAGTCAATACCCTCAAGCTCATCCCCTGAGACCTTGATCTATGTAATTTTGTAGTTTCATAGTCTCCCTTGTCTCCCAGAACTGCACAATGTGCTCACCTAGTGCTCATCCCCTCAGCCTGTCACATTGACCTCCGAAATTGGGAAGTTTGTTCCCTTAGCCTAGCATGAACTACGCATTATGTAGTCTCAAGGCTCCCCCTTGACTTCTTTAACTACACAAATGCATAGTCATTGAGCCCCTTTCCTAGATTTCCATCCGGTTCCATCTCAATCAATGGATCAATATACCCAATATTAGACTAGGGGTTTTCGGATTGATGTTGTCTCATGATGAGTGAATTGAAAAAATAGATACCTTATCATGGCATGGTGATATGATGAATAAGGATATGAAGGATTGAAAAACGCTGAAATTCATTCTTGTAGTTGAGTATGCAAGTTGATCAATCAAGAGAAAGTAAAGGGACACCAATTTGCAATCACCGTTCAAGACTTGAGATCATTGAAGATTTCTTATCACCAAGCCATGTGAAGGTGGAAACAAAAACATTCTCAAGCAGACCTTCAACACACAGTAGCAATAGTGGCTTGAAATTGCCACATCATCGAGCAGTCTATGTCAGAAGTGTCATGTCATGAGTTGTCACATGCCACACCATTTTGGTTAATGATGTAAATTATGTTTCAAAAATGTATTGTAAAGTGGAAGTCGAAAAGACATGTGTGAAATATGAAGAGTCATGTAAAGTTGAAAAGTCTTAGGGAGTCAAACATTCATGAGGGTAGATCAAGATTCATAAGGAAGGTGAAGCATCACTTACTCATTCTTATATATACACCCTCATTGTAAGAGCAAAGGATTTTTCACCTTGGCTCATCACGCAAGGCAATAGAGAGATAATCTAGTTCTTTTGAGGAGCAAGGATTCACTCCATCTCTCCACTATTGGAGCTAGTGGTATTCATTTTATACACGTGTCTTGGAATTTTTACTTAATATAAGAAACCTTATGGTCCAACACGTTCTTCATGCATGGATTATGGATATTTGTAAGGCTATTTTGTGGATGTTTGTAATTCATGTTTACTTTCATCTATGCTAAAGTATTTGAACTATTTTGGTTATTTTGGTACTTATCATATTGAGAATGTGTTGTAATTTCTATTATTGGTTTTGCATCCTCGTGGAATATTCTACTCTATATTAGACAAATATTCTTTATTACATTGGTTGCAATGACCATTGCATTTATGTG
This sequence comes from Pinus tabuliformis, assembly GCA_031772625.1. Taxonomy (NCBI): domain Eukaryota; kingdom Viridiplantae; phylum Streptophyta; class Pinopsida; order Pinales; family Pinaceae; genus Pinus; species Pinus tabuliformis. Next base: position 1,823,117,639 of record CM062819.1, on the reverse strand, counting down.
GACTATTCCTCTTGATGTTGTACGTATCCTTCTTGTCCATGTGTGTCTCTACTAGGGTGGTACTACTACCTCTCTCTTAGAGGCTCACTTCTCCTACCCTCCGTGGTGAAAGAACTTTGACACACATATGATCAAACATGCACACCACTTGAATTTTCAAAGGTGCATTTTCACTCCTCTCCCTTGCTAACAACTAGATCCAAGGCATATCTTTAAGATAACTGACAGCCAATCCATATTCTGGATGGGGCTACTATCCCAAACAATGTGAGGTCTAATTGGGACGACATATCGGAGAGAACCCTTGAATGTTGGCGGGCCCAACACCGTTAATAGTACCAATAAAGCATTGTTGTACTTTTACAACAACATCATGACCACTTAAGAAATATTAAAGAAAATTAAAATTTGAAACCCAATAAGTGCAACATGCTTCTACTAGTTCAATAATAGAAAAATATTTCCAAAAAAATATTTAATGTGATAGGTTAAGGGGCTACATGATAAAAGATTAAATGTCAACCTTTTTAAAGAAGAGGCATTAAATTCCAATGAAAAACTAAGAATCACCCAAGAATATTTATACCAAAATATGAATAAGATTCAAGTTCATCATAATACTTCAAAAGCTTTTTCTCTTTCTATTTCCAATAAATTGTCGAAATATGGTAAAGTGTAAGGTGACTTTAAAAGGTTGACATCTTGGCAATAAAGACACAAATGAACACCTAACTATCTTCCCAGGATTTCTAAAACTGTCAAGTGGAAAATTCAAATGGCTATGGATAATTGGAAATAAAATCTTAACCATTCCTAGAGTTTCGTTGTTATGGATAAACAATGCCATGGACCTGATTATCCAGTTTAACATGCCTACTGCTCAATTTCTAGGAGAAGAAAATATAGTGGATTCATGTATATCTTATGTACACAATAAAAATAAATACACAAAAAATGTAATAAGAACGGTTGAGAGATTCACAACACAATCCTTCAGTCAATTACTAGTTCATTCACAAAGCCACATCGAAGTTGTTAAGAATGTTTCCTCCAAGTTACAAGGAGAAATAATTAATGTGGAAGGAAAATTTTATGATTCTGAGATCAATTTGGTTACTTCACCCTACATCTAATGTCACAAATCATGCTACACTTTCTTAATGGAGGAAATATGTGGACGATCTAAACAAAGCTAAATTAGTAGAATAGGAGGATATCTCTAAATTCATTTAAATGTATTTATTTCATTAGAAGAACATTTATTTTTCAAATTATTTCTTCAATAAAAGTAGGAAAATAAATTTGATTTATTTATTTTGAATATGTGTTATGAAACCAGCTTACAAAATAGAAGAAAACAGAGATCAACGCCTTCAAAATTAGCCTCTTTGAGGGGGAAACCTTCTTTACATTACGCAAATGAACAATTCTTGGATGATACAAATGAGAAAACCTCCTTTCTATATATAGGAGTCTAAGGGGTCACAATATAATCAAATCGACATAACAATAATAATATAAGGGCACAACAATAACAATAGTGGGCTTCCATGGGGCACAATAATAACAATATGGGGACAATAGGGGTACAACAATAACAATAAGGTCTACAACGAAAATAGTAATGGGGGAATCACTAGTATTATAGGGACCTAACATGCCCCTCTCCTTCAAAAAAGTTTTGTCCCCAATGCTTGAGTAGTTCTGGATGCTTCTGTATGTAATTCTCACCCTCCCATGTGGAATCTTCAGTGGGTAAGTTCTTCCACTTGATGACATAATCTGAAATTGATCGATTTTGTAGCTGTTGAGTTCTTGTTTTTGTGATTTCTTCGGGTTCCAATATGATTTTTCCTTCCTTGTCAAGCTTTGGAAATATTGTTTGAGCTAGAATTTTATCACCCATAACCTTCTTTAAGCATGAAACATGGAAAACTGGGTGCAATCAGGAAGCTGTAGGAAGCTCCAATTTGTATGCCATAGTACCAATATTTTGCAACACCTTGTACGGACCATAATAATTTTGTGATAATTAATTATAATTCTTAGCTTCCTCGAGGGGAATTTGTTTATATGGTTGTAGCCGTAGGAATACCCAGTCACCTACATCAAAACTTCTTTTGCTGTGATGTTGATCTGCATGTTGTTTCATTCTATCATGTGCCAAAGTGAGGTTATCCTTTAGGAGTTGGAGAACTTTTTTTTGATGCTCGATGTGATCTTACACTACTTGAAACTTAGAATTTTCTCTTAAATATGATGTGATGGACGGTGGATGATATCCATAAAGTGCCATAAATGAGGTCATTTTTGTTGCAATATGGAATGAAGTGTTATACCACCATTTGGTCAGATGAAACCATTTGACCCATTGTGTATGTTTATCATATACAAAGCAATGAAGATATCCTTCCAAACATTTGTTTACTATCTTAGTTTTCCCATCAGATTGAGGATGACAAGAGGAGCTATGAGCTAATTGAGTACCAAGACAAAAAAATAATTCAGTCCAAAAATTTCAAGTGAAAACGGGATCTATGTTGCTTACAATAATCTTTGGGTTTCCATGTAGCTTTTGAATTGTTTCCATAAATGCACTAGAAATTGTACTAGCTTTAAATGGATGTGATAATGCAGAAAAGTGTGCATACTTGGTAAGTCTTTGAACATCCCCCATGATGACACTCTTTCCTTCAGACTTGGGTAATCCTATGATAAAATCCATTGAAACCTCCTCCCAACGTTGGCTTGGAATGGATAAAGGTTGTAACAGACCTAGGGTCTTAATTGTTTCAACTTTATTTTGTTGGCAAACAATAAATTTCGCCACAAACTTTTGAATATCTGATTTAAGGAAATCCCAAAAAAAATCCTTCTTAATCATGTGGTAAATTTTTAAAAATATTGAGTGCCCTCCTAAATGAGAGGTGTGCAACTCCATAAGAATCTTTTGTTTGAGTTGGGAATTCTTACATAGGTATAAGAAATATTTGTACCATAACAAATCATTTTTCCAGCTAAATGTATCAGATGTACTGGGATCTTGTTGTAACTTTTAGATGAGTACCCACACTTCTTCGTCATTATTCCATTCATCCCTAGTTTCGTTTATCCAATCTGGTTGGATAATAGAAATGGTGCAAAGAAATGCTTCAACATCCTCAACCTTTCTTGAGAGTGCATCTGCCACAACATTTTGCTTCCCTTTTTTATAAATGATTTCAAATTCATAACCCAACATCTTTGTGACCCATGTGTGCTGCTCTTCTCAAGATAATCTTTGTTCTAAAAATTATTTAAGACTATCATGATCCTTTTTTGCCTTGAAGTGTCTTCCCATTAGGTAGGGTCGCCAGTTCTTAAGCACATGTAGTATTGCCAACATTTCCTTCTCATAAATATATTTGTGTAGATACTTTACTTTGATTGGACAACTTTCAAAAGCAATGGGTCTTTCTTCTTGCATTTTAATAACACCAATTCCATTTTTTGAGGTATCACATTCCACAATAAAGGTTTTTGTGAAGTCCAGCGTAGCTAAGACCGGTGCTTGGCACATTGCCTCTTTAAGATGTTCAAAGGCCTTCGTTGCTTTCGGAGTCCATGAAAATGCATCTTTCTTCAACAATTTTGTTAGAGGTGTTGTTATTTTCACATAATTCTTAACAAACTTGTGATAATACCTTGTCAACCCGAGAAATCCTCGCGGATGCTTTATGGATGTGGGGATTTTCCATTCCTTAATGGCTTTAATTTTGCTAGGGTCTACCTTCACACCTTCATGAGTTACAATATGACCCAGATATTCCACCTCTTGTACTCCAAAGACACATTTGGTGCTTTTTGCATATAATTGTTTCTCCTCCAATAGTTTGAGCACCCTATAACCATGTTGAAGATGATCCTTCCAAGACTTGTTGTAGGTTACTATATCATCAAAAAATACTAACACAAATTTTCTAGGGAAGGGTTTGAAAATGGATTTCATCAAACCTTGAAATGTAGAAGGTGCATTGGTAAGGCCAAAAGGCATGACCAAAAATTCATAATGAACCTCATGAGTTATAAATGTTGTTTTCAGAATGTCTTTAGTCTTCATTATGATTTGAAGATATCATGATTGAAGATCCAACTTGGTGAAGTAAATTCATCCATGCAATTCATCCAATAATTCATAAATGATAGGAATGAGAAATTTATTCTTAATAGTGAGCTTGTTGAGCTCCCTATAGTTTGGACACATGCGCCATGACCCATCCTTCTTGTCCACCAATGCTACTGGAGCAGAGAAAGAACTTTGATTAGGTTGAATTATACCATCCTCTAGCATTTCTGCAACCATACATTCATTTTCACTCTTTTGGGCATATGGAAATCTGTAATGCCTCATGTTTGGAGGAACACTTCTTGGAATCAAATGAATAGCATGATCATGATCGCAAATAGGTAGGATGCGTTTAGGAGTCTCAAATATGTTGGATTGATTGTCCAAGGATTTTTGGAGATCTGGAGAAATAGATGATTTCGATGTGGGAACCTCTAGTGAACATAATTGTGCAATTATGTCGCGTTGTTCTTTCTTTAGAAGATTTGTCATTCCATTAGAGTTAATTATCTTTCATGGTTTCCCTATGATAACCCTTAATTGAACTTCCTTTCCTTCTGAATAAAATTTCATGAAAATTTCTTGAAAATTAAAAGCTATTGTACCCAAGGATTGTAGCCATTAGACTCCTAGTACAACATCAACACCACCCATTGGAATGGAAAGAATTGGGTTATTCAATACATATTCGCCCATGGATAGTTTGATATTATGGCACTTTCCAGAGAAATTTATGGTTCCTCCACTTGCAACCATCACTTGACACTCTGGTGTTGGATATAGGAAGCAATTCAATTCCTTGGCTATCTTACAATGAATAAAATTATTCATACTTCCCGAATCAACCAACACTTTTTCTTCTTAATATGTCCTTCTATCTTGATAGTTTGAGGAGTGGTAATTTCGGCCAATGCATTACAAGATATGGTCATATTCATTTCTTCTTTCTCTAGGGTTTGTTCCTGGTGTATATCCTATTCTTTTGACGTTTCCTGTTTCTTTTCTTCCACCTCTTCACAATCTATCTAAAATAATTTCTTCTCAGCACACTTATGACCTTTAGTGTATTTTCTATCACAACTGTAACAAATCCCTTTTGCTATTTTTTCTTCCAATTGTTGTGGTGTCAAACTTGTAGGTTGTGGAAGGCTAGGGGAAACAACACTTCCATATTATAGCTGTGAGTGGTAGGCTTCCTTGTTGCCATAATTTTGCTTTCCATTTTTCTTGCCAACATGAATGCCTTCTCCAATGAATCAGGTTCCCAAAGGTGAACCTCATGTTGTATGTTATCCTTTAAAGTTGCTATGAACACATCAACCCTATACTCCTTTGGAATATCATTTACCCTTACATTCAATTTTTGGAAGTCCTTATTGTGCTCAAGCATTGAGCCCTTTTGTTTGAGATTTATCAATTGGCTAGAAAAAGTGTTGCTTTTTGTATCCTCATAATGTGCTATCATTTATTCCGTGAAAATTTCCCAAGTGAGAATTTTCTTACGACAACAAAGCCATCGATGCCATGCAAACTGAGTTGGTTCCAAATATAAAGTTCCAATGTGTACCTTTTGTGTGTTTTACACATTTTGGAGATCAAAATTGTAGGTTTTAACCCTGTACAAGAATTACCTGCAAACGAATTCTAAAACATAGAAAATAAACAATGCAAGAGCATAACACATAAAACACATGTACATAGAGGTTTTCCCCTAGATCCCAAAACCGAGACCACCAGCTTGATTTTTCATTATATTCCTTTCAATTTTGCAATACATATTTATACATGCTGAAGCATCCAATACCATGGACCAAAAACCATCGCATCCAAAACCATGTGCTAAAATCATGCACAAAACCATAGGTAGGCCTGCCCATAGAGTGGGGTTACCTGCAACGCTCAAACACCCTGTGAATCCCCCCGCTACGGAATCGGCGCAATGAATGGGGGGCTCCGCCACCCTTCTAATGCCCCCATGGGCTAGTCATGGAAAGAATATAACACAACCCACCATTCTCCCACTTGTTGTTTTCTTCCATAGGGGACCATAAGAGAGCTTAGTCATTTATCCAGCCCTGCAAAGCCCATTGTTTCTCTAACCCAAGAAAACTTATCAGAGCTCAAAGATTTTGTTAATATATCTGTAGTATTCTTCAAAGTGTCCACCTTTACCAGCAAAACCTTTTTGTATTCTATCATATCCCTCACAAGGTGATACTGAACATCAATGTGCTTTGTCCTTGAATGATATGCACATTTTTTGCCAAAAAAATTGCACTTTAGCTGTCACAGTCTATCCTTATAGCTCCCGGTACTAACCCCATACTTGAACACAATCTCTGCAACCAAACTGCTTCCTTGCTTGCATGAGTGTTTGCCATGTATTCTGCCTCTGTAGTTGATAGTGCCAATACAGATTATTTCTTACTCATCCAACTGACTACACCTCCAAATAGGTTAAACACATACCCACTTGTAGGTCTTCTCTGATCTAGATCTCCAGCCCAGTCTGCATCAACAAAGAAATGAATATCTAACACTTTTTCCAATCCTGGTCTTCCTTGGTAGCACAAACCATAATCACTAGTGCCACGAAATTACCTGAAAACCCTCTTCACTATTGTCCAGTGCTCCTTCCCTGGTTTTGACATAAACCTACTCAATACTCCCCGGTTTACTATCCTCCATATTAAACCTCTGCAATATTGTCTTGACATACTTCCTCTGGTTTAACTAGAGCTTCCTCTTTGTCTGATCTCTTTTAATTTCCATGCCCAAAATATAGTTTGCAACACCGAGATCTTTCATGTTGAATTTAGAGGACAAATGGGCCTTCAAATCCTAGATAATTTCTTTTTCATTTCCAACCAGCAACATATCATCCACATATAAGACTATATAAATAAAACTATCACCAATTAATTTAAAATACACATAATGATCTGCTTTGCTTTTGGTGAAGCCAAGTCCCCGTATAAATGTATCAAATTTCTGATACCACATTCTTGGTGACTGTTTTAATCCATATAGAGACTTCTTTAACTTGCTATTGGGTCCCTATAATACTAGTGATTACCCCATTAGTATTGTAGTTTCATCCCTTATTAATATTTTTGTGCCCCTATTATCCCCATATTGTTATTACTATGCCTCATAGAATCCCTCTATTGTTATTTTTGTGGCTTTATATTATAATTGTTAGGTCAGCTGGGTTATATTGTGACTCCTTAGACTCTTATATATAGAAAGGAGGTTTTGTCATTTGAATCATCCAAGAATTGTTCATTTATGTAATGTAAAGGAGGTTGCCCCTTCGAAGAGGCTGAATTCTAAGGAGTTGATCTATCTTTTCTTGCCCCAGTTTCATAACATTTGGTATCAAATCTTTGGATTCTAGGGTTTCGCTGCTCCAAATAGGTCATCGTGGCATTTTCGCTATAACTTTCTTTCTCTGATATTTCAGAAGATAAAAAAAACCCATTTGAGAAGATATCGCGCTGAACCTGGAATCCGAATTTCAGAGATTTTCGCTCTATATTTACAGAGATATGATCTGAGGAAGTTGGTATTTTTGCAGACTCCTGAATTACATTCCAAACAGGTGATCGTCATAAATTTCTCTCTGAGCATCGGATTGAAATTTAGTAATAAGGTATAGAAAGAGGACAGACTGTAGTTTCTTGTATATATTTTTCAGAGCCAAAGGTCGAAACAGTGACTCGTGGCACATCGTACAAGTTCGCTCTACTGAACTAGTCTATAATCAGGTCACTGTGGGAGATTTCGCATAACTCTGCCTTGGAGAATCCAATTTGGATCAGACTGGTGGCATTGGAAATTGGACACATAGGGCTAGTGCAAGTCCCAATTTAAAAATTGGATGATCTGAAAGTACAGAGATACATCAGAGGCAATATCGAGCTCCTACAAAGTGAAAAAAGGTGTGTAGATTCTTTTAAATTTTTGCTTAAGATTGGTTCAAAAATTTATTTTGAAGGAATTTAAAGGGCATAGTAAAGCATTACTATCGGTAACTGATGCCCCGAGGAAAGAAAATTCAAACACCTAGTAAGCAACTTGAAAGCTCTAGCATGACTCATGAAGAAGAGGAAGAAATGCTACATGATATATCAAAATTACAAGAACAAGTGCAACACATGTCACTCTCACAAAAGCTAACAGAAGCTAAGATAAATGGAATGGAATCTAAGATAAAGGGCATGGAAGCTAATATGGACAATTTGAAGATAGATTTGAATACAGATTTGAAGAGAGACATGGCAGATTTGAAGACAGACATGGCAGATTTGAAGACATACATGGCAGATTTGAAGATAGATTTGACAAATTTTATACAAGAAATACTTACTAATGATGAAAAGGTAGTAAAGGAAACTCATGATGTGAACAAAAGAAATGTTAATCATGATTTCTTAGACTCTAATGTGGGATCGAAGACCCACCATATTCCAAAAATCGATATGAGGAAGTTTGATGGCAAGGATCCCGCAACATGGATATTACAGATGGAGCAATTTTTCGATCTCAATAATGTGTAAAACACACAAAAGGTACGTATTGCAACTTTATATTTGGAACCAAATTAGTTTGTATGGTATCAATGGCTTTGCTCTCGTACACAAATTATCACTTGGGCAATTTTTACGGAAGAATTGACAGCACATTACGAGGATACAAAAAGCAACACTTTTTTTAGCCAATTGATAAGTCTCAAACAAAAGGGTTCAATAATGGAGCACATTGAGGAGTTCCAAAAATTGAACATAAGGGTAAAAAATATTCCAGATGAGCATAGGATTGATGTGTTCATAGGGACTTTAAAGGATAATATCCAACATGATGTTCGTCTTTGGGAACCTGATTCATTAGAGAAGGCGTTCAGGTTAGCAAGAAAAATGGAAAGAAAAATTATGGCAACCAGGAAGCATACCACTCACAACTATAAACATGGAAGTGTTGTTACCCCTAGTCTTCCACAACCTATAAGGTTGACACCACAACAATTGGAAGAAAAAAGAGCAAAAGGGCTTTGTTACAGTTGTGATAGCAAATACACTAAAGGTCATAAGTGTGCTGAGAAGAAATTATTCTACATAGATTGTGAAGAGGAAGAAGAAAAGGAGCAAGAAAGGTTAAAAGAAGAGGATATACTCTAGGAAAAAAGCCTAGATAAAGAAGAAATGAATCCGACCATATCTTGTAATGCATTGGCAGGAATTACCACTCCTCAAACCATCAATATAGAAGGACAAATCAAGAAGAAAAAGGTAATAGTGTTGATTGATTCAGGAAGTACCCACAATTTTATTCATTGTAAGGTAGCAAAAGAATTGAATTGCTTCTTATATCTAGCACTAGAGTGTCAAGTGATGGTTGCAAATGGAGGAACAATAAATTGCTCTGGAAAGTGCTATAATATCAAGCTATCGATAGGAGAATATGTATTGACTAGCCCAATGCTTTCCATTCCAATGGGAGGTGTTGATGTTGTACTAGGAGTCCAATCGCTACAATCGTTGGGTACAATAGCTTTTAATTTTCAAGAACTTTTCATGAAATTTTTTGTGGAAGGAAAGGAAGTTGAATTAAGGGGTATTGCAGGGAAATCGAGAAATATAATCAGCTCTAATGGTATGAAAAAGCTTCTAAAAAAGGAACAAAGGGGTGTAATTGCACAATTATGTTTGCTAGATGTTTCCACATTGGAATCATATATTTCTCCAGATCTCCAAAAAGTCTTGGACAATCATTCCAAGGTATTTGAGACTCCCAAAGGTCTCCCACCTATTCGTGATCATGATCATGCTATTCATCTGATTCCAGGAAGTGTTCCTCCAAACATCAGGCCGTACAAATATCCCTATGCCCAAAAGAATGAAATTGAACATATGGTTGCAAAAATGCTAGAGGCTGGTATAATTCAACCGAGTCAAAGTTATTTCTATGCTCTAGTAGTATTAGTGCAAAAGAAAAATGGATCATGGCGCATGTGTCTAGATTATAGGGAGCTCAACAAGCTCACTATTAAAGATAAGTTTCCCATTCCCGTCATTGATGAATTACTGGATGAATTGCATGGATCAATTTACTTCACCAAGTTGGATATTCATTCAAGATATCATCAAATCAGAATGAAGTTGGAAGACATTCCGAAAATAGCATTTAGAACTCATGAGGGTCATTATGAATTTTTGGTCATGCCTTTTGCCCTTACCAATGCACCTTCAACATTTCAAGGTTTGATGAATTCCATTTTCAAACAATTCCTTAGAAAATTTGTGTTAGTATTTTTTGATGATATACTAATCTATAGCAAGTCTTGGAAGAATCATGTTGAACATGTTGATAGGATGCTACAACTATTGGAGGAGAAACAATTATATGAAAAAAGATCCAAATGTTTCTTTGGAGTACAAGAGGTGGAATATTTTGGTCATATTGTATCTCATGAAGGAGTTAAGGTAGACCCTAGAAAAATTAAAGCCATTAAGTAATGGAAAATCCCCACATCCATAAAGCATCTGTGACGATTTCTCAGGTTGACAGGGTATTATCACAAGTTTGTTAAGAATTATGGGAGAATAGCAGCACCTCTAACAACATTATTGAAGAAAGATGCATTTTCATGGACTCCAGAAGCAACAAAGGCCTTCAAACATCTTAAAGAGGCAATGTGACAAGCACCGGTCTTAGCTACACCAGACTTCACAAAAACCTTTATTGTGGAATGTGATGCTTCAGGAAATGGAATTGGTGTTGTTTTAATGCAAGATGAAAGACCCATTGTTTTTTAAAGTCGTCCAATCAAGGGAAAGTTTTTACACAAAGCTATTTATGAGAAGGAAATGTTGGCAATACTCCATGCACTTAAGAAATGGCGACCCTACCTAATGGGAAGACAATTAAAGGTAAAAACGGATCATGATAGCCTTAAATACTTTTTAGAACAAAGATTATCCTTTGAAGAGCAACAAAAGTGGGTCACAAAGATGTTGGGTTATGACTTTGAAATCATCTACAAAAAAGGGAAGCAAAATATGGTGGTAGATGCACTCTCAAGAAAGGATGAGGATGTGGAAGCATTATTGTGCGCCATTTCTATTATCCAACCAGATTGGATAAATGAAGCAAGGGAGGAATGGAAGAATGAAGAAGAAGTGTGGGCACTTATTCGAAAGTTACAACAAGATTCCAGTACGTCTGATACATTTAGCTGGCAAAATGATACTTTATGGTACAAAGATCACTTATACCTTTGTAAGAATTCCCAACTAAAACAAAAGATTCTTATGGAATTCCACACTTCTCCCTTAGGAGGGCACTCAGGATTTTTAAAAACTTACCACAGGGTTAAGAAGGAATTTTTTTGGGATGGCCTTAAATTGGATATTCAAAAATTTGTGGCGGAATGTTCTGTTTGCCAACAAAATAAAGTTGAAACTATTAAGACACTGGGTCTATTACAACCTTTATCCATTCCAAGCCAACGTTGGGAGGAGGTTTCAATGGATTTTATCACAGGTTTACCCAAGTCTAAGGGAAAGAGTGTCATCATGGTGGTAGTTGACAGACTTACCAAGTATGCACACTTTTGTGCATTATCACATCCATTTAAAGCCAGTACAATTTCTAATGCATTCATGGAAACAATTCAAAAGCTACATGGAAACCCAAAGATTATTGTAAGTGATAGAGATCCCATTTTCACTGGAAATTTTTGGACATAATTATTTTCTTGTCTTGGTACTCAGTTAGCTCATAGCTCATCTTATCATCCTCAATCTGATGGGAAAACTGAGATAGTAAACAAATGTTTTAAAGGATATCTTTGTTGCTTTGTATCTGATAAACAGACACAATGGGTCAAGTGGTTGCCTCTGGCTAAATGGTGGTATAACACTTCCTTCCATAAAGCAACAAAAATGACCCCATTTATGGCACTTTATGGATATCAGCCACCATCCATCACATCATATTTAAGAGAAAATTCTAAGGCTCAAGCAGTGGAACATCACATCGAAAATCAACAACAAGTCCTCCAACTCTTAAAGGATAGCCTCATGTTGGCACATAATAGAATGAAACAGCAGGTAGATCAACATCACAGTGAAAGAAGTTTTGATGTAGGTGATTGGGTATTCCTATGGCTACAACCACATAAGCAAATGTACCTCAAGAAAGCTAAGAAGAATAATAGATTATCACCAAAGTATTATGGTCCATACAAGGTGTTGCAAAAGATTGGTACTATGGCCCATACAAATTGGAGCTTCCTGCGGCTTCTCGATTGTACCCAGTTTTCCATGTTTCATGTTTAAAGAAGGTTATAGTCGACAAGCTCCCAGTTCAAACAATATTTCCAGAACTTGACAAGGAAGGAAAAATTATATTGGAACCGGAAGTAGTCACAGAAACAAGAACTCGACAGCTACGAAATTGATCAATTTTGGAGTATCTCATCAAGTGGAAGAACTTATTCGCTAAAGATTCCACATGGGAGGATGAGAATTTTATACAGAAGCATCCGAACTACTCAAGCGCTGAGGACAACACTTTTTTGAAGGAGAAGGGCATGTTAGGTCCATATAATACTAGTGATTACCCCATTACTATTGTAGTTGTATCCCTTATTAATATTGTTGTGCCCCTATTATGCCTATATTGTTATTACTGTGCCCCATAGAATCCCTCTATTGTTATTTTTGTGACTTTATATTATTATTGTTAGGTCGGCTGGGTTATATTGTGACTCCTTAGACTCCTATATATAGAAAGGAGGTTTTGTCATTTGAATCATCCAAGAATTGTTCATTTATGTAATGTAAAGGAGGTTACCCCCTAGAAGAGACTGAATTCTAAGGCGTTGATCTATCTTTTCTATATTTTTGTGAGCTGGTTTCATAACACGCTCTTCTCAAAGCAGCCCTCCATGTCAAGGATTTGTGGGAAACCTACTGTGAGCAGAAGGATGGAAGTACGAACTCACTGTTTTCAGTTGTACCCACTTGGAATTCATTTTGCGATTCCACTAAGGAGCAGTACTACCCTGTCAAAAGCTAAGAGGATAAATACATAAAGTGGACCACGCTGCGCTAGGGAAGGGAGCAAGATGTGTCGAAGTTCACAAATATTTTTGATACCCTTCACACAAACTTGGGTATCAAGGATTCTAAGCTACATTTGTTACTCAAATACCACGACAACCTACACAAGTATATCCAGGATGATATGGAGTTCCTAAACATCTCCTTGCTCGGCACAACATATTGATACGCTGTCAAGATCAAGTAGAAGTTTAAACAAAAGAAGCAAGACTTTGGATCTATGAATCCAAAGAACAAAGGACAAAACCAAGGTGGGGTGACCCAAGACAACCCGTCGAAGCTACAAGAAAAAAACAACACTGTGAAGTCAAACAAGGACACAGGAAAGTGGTGTGAGTTCCATAAGGGCCCCACTCATAACACAAGTGATTGTTGGACCAAGCAATTGCTCGTGGCCGAGTCAAAGGCTTCAGAATTAGATGCATGTTCCAACCCTGAGTCAGAACCCAAAAAGGGGAATGACAAAGGGAAGCAAATCATTGATGTAGAGCCCGGCGCCATTGTTTCCACTACCAAGGTCCAGAAGATTGAACCTAAAGATATAGAAGAGGGGGAGCATCTTTTCCACTCACAAGTGTGGGTAAAGGGTTTGCCGTTGCAATTCATTGTTGACAGTGGGAGCAAAAAGAACCTCATTTCAGTAGAGGTTGTGAAGCGATTAATCTTACTGACTACACCATACCCGCAACTGTACAATATCGAATGGCTTCACGAAGGATGAGATATCCTAGTCCGCCAGTAGTGCTGCTTTCCCTACAGCATAGAGCCCTTCAAAGATGAGGTATTGTATGAAGTTGCACCTATTGATGTTTGTGATGTATTATTAGCCCAACCATACTTGTGGAAGTGACATGTTGTGTATGAGTCAAGGCCTCATATTGTTACTATTTCCTTGTGTAATACATTCTACAAGGTACCAGAGGTAGCCCCACCTACCGCCACTTCTTTGATCTCTACTAAGAAAGGTAGTAAGATCATCTCCCAGACTAGGAAATTTATTTTCTTCCTAGTTCACTCTCAATGTAAGGGGAAGATCATAGCCACATCCATGGTCCCCGGGAAGGGTTCCTCCACGCAGCCGAATCAGGTTGATACAGTCATAAAATAAGACAATGACATCTTCTCCTCACCCACAGGGGTACCATTGTAGTCTTAGGTCAAGCATTCATTTGATCTGACTTTCGAAGCACCTCTGCCCATTGGGCCGATCTATCACCACTCAATTCTAGAAAATTTCAAGTACAAGAAGCGAAATGATCAACATTAGGTACCAAACAATTTTCAAGTGGGTGATAAGGTCTGGTTGCATCTGCAGAAAGGATGCCTTAAAAGAGCCCATCAGAAGCTCAGACCACTTCGATATGGCCCTTCCACCATACCAAGGTTGTGGGAAAGAATGCTTTGGAGCACAACATTCCCCCATTCCTTCAATTGTATCGAGTGTTCAATGTGGACTGCCCTTGACCATGCATCCCACCCTTATTAAACACATCAGAGGTTGCATAATAGGTCACCAGGGACTAAGTTCAATAGAAGTTTCCTCATCTCATGGAGGAACTCAATGCAATGGAGACCATTGCTTCGTAAGAGGGGAGGAATTATCCAGGTGGATGTTGGTGGTCACCCACCTATCCCACTTGGAACCCCACAACTGTCTCCTTCAGTTTTTCAGTTTCCTTAATTATAGAACAATTTACTATTTTTGGCAGTTTTTCAGGTTCTGAACTTTCAGAGCCGTTTTGAGGCCCTAAACGACGTTTTTGAGGCCCTAATGGACCCCTGTTACTCATACCAAAGTTATATTCCTTGTATATATCTTTTTAACAAGGTATTGTGTGCATCAAACAGAGATTGTATGCCAAAGTTACGACCCCAGGAAGTTGATGTACCAATTTACACAAAACGAGGCTCATAGTTTGGCGCTTCGTATCCGAGGGTTAGTTTTTTGGATGTTTAGGGTTTTCCATTATTTCTCAACAATAAATAGGTCTTTGAGCCTCATTGTAAGATAGTTCAGAGGCATGTAGCTGCCACATCTCTCCTCAGAGATAAGCTACCATCACCCGAGCTAGTTTATTTCAATTTCTATTTGTAAGCATATTTCAGTACTTTACATTAATGAAACGAAGTGTTATTTCTGTTGCATCTCTGTATTTATAGTTATGTCTGTAATTTTTTGCGTTCATGTTTAAATATGGATCAGAGACATGGCTTAAAAGGATGAAACCTATAGAACCAGATTATTTTCTTGATATATAATTTTCATTTATAGGAAATTGAGGAAACCAAAATGAAAATGGTATTTTTCATTGGTATGTTGTTTTATTTTATTTTGGTCTATAACATAATGCATAAGTTAAATTTAGCATTAGATTTTGTATATAAATTATGGAATTGTCTGAAAGAAGCATTTTGTCCATTATTAATTTTTCATCATTTTTATTGTTTATATATATATATATATATATATATATATATATATATATATATATATATATATCTGTGTGTGTGCTTTAACCCTGTACAGAAATTACCTGCATACAAATTCTAAAACACAGAAAATAAACAATACGAGAGCATAACACATAAAACACATATACACAGAGATTTTCCCCTGGATCCCAAAACCGGGACTATCAGATTTATTTTTCATTATGTTTCTTTCAATTTTACAATACATATTTATACAGGCCAAAGCATCCAATACCATGGACCAAAAACCATCGCACCCAAAACCATGTGCAAAAACCATACACAAAACCATAGGTAGGTTTGCCAACCTAATATAGGGTCCAAAAAAATATTCCCCAAGGCACTATCCCGCACCCCATAGAGGGGGGCTACCTGCCCCCCTCTAACCCATAGGTTAACTAGGGGACCTAGTCGTGGAAAGAATATAACACAACCCAACATTCTACCACTTGTTGTTTTCTTTCAACAGGGGGCCACATGAGAGCTTAATCATTTATCTAGCCCTGCAATTCCCATTGTTTCTCTACACCAGGAGAACTTCTCAGAGCTCATAGATTTTGTCAATGCATCTGCATTATTCTTCAAAGTGTCCACCTTTACCAACAACACCTTTTTTTCTTCTATCATACCCCTCAAAAAGTGATACTGAACATCAATGTGCTTTGTATTTGAATGGTAAGCAGTGTTCTTTGCAAAGAAAATTTCACTTTTGTTTAACACAATTTATCCTTATAGCTCCATGTACTAGTTCGACACTTCAACACAATCTCCACAACCAAACTACTTCCTTGCTTGCATGAGTGGCTGCCATGTATTTTGCATCTGTAGTTGATAGTGCCACTACAAATTGTTTCTTACTCATCCAACTGACTGCACCTTCAAATAGGTTAAACACATACCCACTTGTAGATCTTCTCTGATCCAAATCTCCAACTCAATCTGCATCAACAAAGCCATGAATATCCAAAACTCTATCCAATCTTGGTCTTCCTTGGTAGCATAAACCATAATCACTAGTGCCATGCAAATACCTGAAAAGCCGCTTCACTGCGGCCCAATGTTCCTTCCCTGGTTTTGACATAAACCTGCTCAATACTCCCACTACATGTGCAATGTCTGGTCTAGTGAAGACCATCACATACATGAGGCTACTAACTGCACTTGCATATGGAACATGGGGCATGTCCTCTTCCTCTTCTAGTGTCTTGGGACACTGTTTAGCAGATAACTTTACACCTACAAGAATAGGAACCTTCATCGGTTTACTATCCTGCATATTAAACCTCTACAATATTGTCTCAACATACTTCCTCTGGTTTAACCGGAGCTTCCTCTTTGCCCTATCTCTTTTAATTTCCATGCCCAAAATATATTTTGCTACTCCAATATCTTTCATGTCGAATTTGGAGGACAATTGGGTCTTCAAATCCTGGATAATTTCTTTGTCATTTCCAACCAGCAACATGTCATCCATATACAAGACAAGATAAATAACATGATCACCAATTAATGTAAAATACACATAGTGATATGCTTTTCTTTTGGTGAAGCCAAGTCCCCGTATAAATGTATCATATTTCTGATACCACATTCTTGGTATTTTTTTAACCCATATAGAGACTTCTCTAACTTTCATACCAATTTTTTCTTACCCTTCACCGGAAAGCCTTCAGGTTGCTTCATGTAGATCTCCTCTTCTAGATCCCTATGAAGAAATGTTTTCTTCACATCCATCTGTTCTACCTCAGAATCAAAAGTAGCAGTAACAGATAAAAGTAATCTAATAGAAGCTACCTTGGCAACAGGAGAAAAAATATCACCAAAATCAATTCCCCGCACCCAGGAATAACCTTTTGCTACCAACCAAGCTTTGTATTTCTCCACCTTCCTTCTGCATTTGTCTTTTTCTTGAACATGCATTTGCTTCCAATGGGTTTCCTTCCAGCCGGAAACTCCATGAGATCCCAAGCCGCATTTTTTTGCAAAGATGCCATTTCATCAACCATGGCCTATTTCTAAAGTTTTCCATCCTCTTAATATACTGCTTCCTTCATAGTTATGGGATCATCATCAGTAATAGATAAAGAAAAACTTGAATAGAAAGTAGATGGACTATACCTTTCTGGCTTCTTATTTCTTGAACTGATCTTCTCACACCCGGAGTTTGTGGCTCTTCATCTTCTGATTCCTTTTTTGCTGTAGTGTCTGATTCTTCCTCAAGCTCAAACTCTATCTTCTCAGGTTACTTTGTTGGGACTTCATGTTTAATAACATCTTTCACCTCTCTGCACACCACATCTCGACTGTACACAACCTTCCTTATTACTGGGTTCCAAACCTCATAACCCTTTAAACCATCCTTGTACCCAATAAAGATGTACTTTTCAAATTTACTATCCAACTTTGTTTTTTTCTCCTTTGGAACATGTACATATGCATCACATCCAAATACCTTCAAATGTGAAAGAGTGGGATTCTTACTAGTCCCTACCTCTTGTGGAGTCTTATCCTCCAATGTCGATGAAGTGATCCGTTGACCAGGTAACATGTTGTCTACACTGCCTCTTCCCATAATTCTTCTCCTAACCCGACACCATTGAGCATGCTTCTTTCCCTTTGAACTTTCCATCAATGTCTTGTTCATTCTTTCTGCAGCTCCATTTTTCTTAGGTTTGTATGGAGTAGTCTTTTCTCATGCTATATCATACTTCATACAAAATTCTTCAAATTCCTTGCTGCAAAACTCTCCACTATTATCTGTCCTTGGCACTTTTATCTTCTTCTCTGTCTTGTTTCCCACCAGAGCCTTAAATTCTTTAAACCTGTCAAAGGCTTCAGATTTTTTCTTGAGGAAATAAATCCATGTATTCCTTGATAAGTCGTCTATAAATGATACATAGTACGTAGAATTACTTAGTGATGGAACCTTCATAGGTCCAAACACATCACTGTGCACAAGCTCTAATATCTGTTTTTCCCTCTTACCACCAGAGGGGAGACTCACCCGATTTTGCTTCCCATATACATAATTTTCACATAAATCAAAATCCATAGAGCTATTAGTCATATCTTATACCATACCTTTACCATGAAGTATTCGAAGGTCCTTCTCTCCAATATGTCCAAGCCTTTGATATCATAGCATGGTCTTTTCTCCAGAGACCACTAGATTTTCTACTCCACGTTGAGGAACCACAGAACTATTGCACACATCAACAACAATGTACCTTGCAACTTGTACAAAGTTCCAATCTGAACTCCCCGCATCAATACCAGTGCTCCCCAAACAATCTTGTAGATATCTTTCTCAAACACTATTTTTACACCTGCATCATCCAACTTTCTTACATATATAATATTTCTGGCCAATGCAGGAATATGCAGAACACCTGAAAGTGTTCTAACCCTTCCACCTGGAAAATTCAACTTTACTTTTTCATGACCAATGATTCTAGCTTCTTATCATCCCCCAAGAAGACATCACCACCATCATATTTCTCATTCTTGCAAAACCACTCTCTATGGGGAGTGAAGTGAAAGCATGCAACTGAGTCAATCGACCATGCCTCATGATATACATGTGTACTTGAAGAAGACAAGTACAGATCCCCACCTTCATCTGAGGTGGTTTCGCATCTGCGGAAGGAGCATCATCAGATCCGTTTTCTTTTCCAGGAACTTTAGATTTATAGTCCCTTTTGTAGTGCCCTTCCTTTCCGCATTTCCAACACACCACCTTTATAGGTTTCACTGGAGATTTGGATCTCCCACTCGATGACTTATTTTCATTTCTGTTCTGGGACCATCCTCATACAGACAAGTAATAACCATTCTGGATCTCCATATTTTTCCATCTCATCTCCTCCGCCAGTAAGGATGACACTATTTCGTCAAACCGTAAGGCAATTGCATTCAGGGAAAATTTTAGGGGCTAATATTTTCCCATGGGCTACTATACTTTTTCCAAAAAAAGATTCCCTAATTTCCATTTTTTTGTAAAATGATTTGCCCAAATTTTATAGAATGAAATTATTTTACCCTAAAAATTGCCAAAAAATTATATATAGACTATATAAAAATATTATAAATTTTATATTTTTACAAATATATCTCCAAACATTTTATAGATTTCATATTATGGACTAGTTGGATTCGCCAAGGTTTCTCAACTTTAAGATAAATTTCCATCCTTAAAATTTTCCTTGGAACTTGCATTGCTACCTATTTCAATAACCAGACTATCCCACGAATTTGGTAGAGAACACAACAAACTGATGCACTTATCTTCATCTGAAATTTTAATATCAATAAATAATAACTCACTTACCACAATATTAAATGCATTTAGATGCTCTATCATCGAGTCTCCATCTTTCATCCTCAAGTTATATAGCTATTTCTATAGGAACAATTTATTCACCAGAGAATTAGATTGGTACAAAGTCCCTAACTTGTCCCACAAAGCCTTCGCTATAGCTTCCCTTGATAAATTCAACAATACTGAATCTGAGACACATAATCATATTGTGCTCTTCGCCTTCCGATCCAACTTCATCCATTCTTCATCGGACGCTCTCGTTGGTCTAGTACCTGGATCTACCGGGATCCACTAATCTTCATCGATTAAATTTCTTGATCTTTATCTTTCCACTGCTTGCCATGTTCTTTCACCACCAGAATCGATCTCGCAGATCTCCCACTGAACAGGGTCTACCATAGGCAAGAGCGAAAACTCTCAACAATGAAGGAATCCCCTTGAATCCAAAACAACTTTGATACCAAATGTAGGTTTTAACCTCACACAAAAATTACCTGCATATGAATTCTAAAACACAACAAATAAACAATGTGAGAGTATAACACATAAAACACATATACACAGAGATTGTCCCCTAGATCCCAAAATCGGGACTACCAGATTGATTTTGTATTATGTTCCTTTCAATGTTACAATACACATTTATACATGTTGAAACATCCAATACCATGGAATTAAAACCATCGCACCCAAAACCATGTGAAAAAACCATGCACAAAACCATAGGTAGGTCCGCCCACCTAATATAGGGTCCAAAAAAAAATTCCCTGAGGCGCTGCCCCGAACCCCATAGAGGGGTACTATAACCTGCCCCACTCAAACCCCCTATGCCCCCCCCACTGTGCAATCGACACAACGAAGCGGGGGCTCCCCCCCTCTAACCCCCTGGTTAACTAGGGGAGCTAGTCATGGAAAGAATATAACATAACCTAGCAATAATTAGATCTTAAAGTGAGAAGGTTGAATGTGGGTTGTATTACGAGGGTTTTAACATATTTATTTTTGTTTTACCAGTTAGGTCTTGATTTGTTTTAGTATGGTCCAATTTTAAAATAATTCAATGAATCAAGAGTTATAGCCAAAATAAAAACACACACACACAGATATATATATATATATATATATATATATATATATATATATATATATATATATATATATATATTCACAAACATATTTAGTAATGCGTTAAGTTTCATTAACCATGAAAGATGTGTTCAACTTCATTGGCAATGAATGTGTAGAGCATATATAGAATCATTGTTTAAAATCAGGGAGTTGTGAAAACGAAAGTGTTATTGATTTATATTCACCAAACAAAGTGGTTTTTCAAACCAAAGTGGCCAGCTCATTCACCATGTAATTGGAAAAGGTGTTTCCGTAAATATTTTTGGAAATTAATAACATTCTTGCATTAACACACACAACTTATATCAATGTGCATGCATTGTAGAATGTGCACCCCTTATATAAGAAGCACATGTTTCATAATGTGCATGAGCCCTTTTTCCATCTTCTTCTTTGTCTCTCTATCTCTCCATTCCCCCCCCCACTATACTGCCTTTTACATTATTTTCCATCTACTTATCTACTTTTCTCTCTGTTATGTCTCTCTCCTATATCAAACTTTGTTCCCCTTCAATAAGCCCCCTCTGTTGTCCCTAACTTCTCCCCCCCACATCTTCTCTCTCTCTTTCCCTATAATTTTCTCACTCCCAAGTGTTTCCCTCCTCTCTCCCTTAGCCTCTCTTCCCCCCCTTCTTTTATTCCTTTCTTTATCTCTCTATCCCCATGTTTTCCTATTTCTATCTTGAGCAACCCCCCCTCTCTTTATATCAATATATATATATATATATATATATATATTCCTCACCCCATCTGTCTTCCTAACCCCCAACTCTCCCTTCATCCCATTCCCCATTTTTCATCCTTTTCACTCTGCTTATCCCTTTCTCTCTTTGTTCTTACATCTCCCTCCTATATCACTCTCTCCCTCTCCATTTCACTATTCCTCCCATTTTCTCTCTATGAACTTGACATGACTCCTTTTTATCTCTATGTCCCTTTCCTTATTTCGCCCCCCCTCTCTCTTTCTCTCTCTCTCTTCCTTCCCTTATCTCTCTCTCCCCTCTTTTATGTCTCCCTCATATATCCCATCCCCCACTCTATCTCTTATCTCTATTTCTCTTTCTCCCTCAAAGAATCCCCATTCTCAACCTATTTATATCTCTCCACTACCTTTATCGCTCTTTCTATCTCTCTCTCCCTTTCCCTATTTTGTTGTATCGCCTTCATTTCCCAAGATGTATTTCTCTATTGCCGTATTCTTATTCCTCCTCTCTCTCTCCTTATGTCTCCCTCTCTATGTCTCCCCCATATTTCCCTAATACCTTGTCTCCATCTGTCTCTTTCTTTTTTCCTCTCCCTTTTTTTGTCCCCCTTGTATGTCTCCCACATATATCCCTCTCTCTCTCTCTCCCCCACATTGTATGTCTCCCTTCTATATATATCCCACTTGTATGACTCCACCAACATCCCTTTCTCTTTCTCACCATGATATCTCTCTCATTCTCTCTCTCTCTCTCTCCATCTATTTTTCCCTTCATCTCACTTTCCCTCTATGTATCACTCCCTCCCTCCCTTACTCCTCTCCCTTATTTTTCTCCCTCTATTCCCCCCCTCCCCCTCCCTTTTTATCTTTCCTTATCTATTTCTCTCTCTCTCACATGTCTTCCCTATATATCCCTCTCTACCACCACTTCCCTAAGCCTCCTCTCTCTCTACCTCTTTCTCTCTTTCCTCTTGAATATTCCAACTCCCTTTCTCTCTCCCTCTCTCTCTCACTCTCTATATGTTTTTATTTTATATCCCTCTCTCCCTCTCTAACTTGATCCATATTTCTCCCTACTATCAACTCTCTTCCACTCTCTCTATCCTTCCCTAATATCTCTCTCTCTCTCTCTCGCTCTCTCTCTCTCTCTCCCTCCCTCTTTTATGTATCCCTCCTATATCCATCTCTTCCCTCATCCATATGTATCCCTTTAATTATTCTCTCATTTATCTCTCTTCCTTTTGCCCATCTATCTCTCTCACTCCCCACATCCATCTCCCTCCTCTCTATCCCTCTATTTATCTCTTCCTTTCTCTCTAGTGCCACATTATCAAGGTCAAACATGGGCAACCAACATCAGTTATTGTCAACCATGGTAAAAAATGGTCAAGTTAAACCATGGTTAAGGGAAATTGCATAGTTAACCAGTTTAACCATAGTTAATCATGGTAAACCAACGTAAATAAACTGAGGTTAACAATAACTAGCGCAACCACATTAGTAAATGTGGTTGATATACATTGATCAATGTCATTTTCATACATCGATTATAATGTAAAAGGTGCAAAATGTCATCGATTGATTTATATGAACCACATTAACTGATGTGGTTGCACTATTTAATCGCTAACCTGAGTGGGGTGGGTTCCATGACTATGGTTGACAATGTTTGAAGAGGGATGATGAGTTTTATTATCATTTATGAGGTTGATTGAGGTTGAAGAGGGTTAACTAGGGTTGATATTTTTTAGAGGTTGACGCTAGTCAACTGTTAATGTAACAATGTATTAATGTTATACCAATCCAAAATTGCTACATTAATGTTGACCATTGCTACATTATTACATTAATGTTGAAAGTGGTTGACCATTTCCAACAATTGTTAACAATGGGTGATGTTATATTAATGATAATAATAAATTTACAAAAATGTTACAAAAATGTTTTCATCAATGGGTGTGAGTTTGAAATTTGAGCGAGTCTCTCATGGGATGATCTCGTGACCCTACCAACATGGTGGGAATTAAAGGCTAGGGTATGCAACTCATCACTACCATGAGTATGCATTGCAATAACAAAAATGGATATTATCACCATGGTTGGTGGAAAGGAAAGGGCTATGAGTTCAACGAGGGGTGGAAGAGGTTGGTGCCTATGCAAGGATAAGGAGACATAACCATTTTTACTAGTGCTTCACTAGGATAAGCTTGGCCTGATGTTTTAAAACCAGGTGAAATTCATGGATGCTAGAAGAGTGAAGAACTTAGGTGGGGAGGGTGAACATTCAGTTGGGCATGCTAACTGGTGGGAGATGAAAACACACCTTGTTAGGGTGAACGATAAAATGACGCTATTTAACAAGTGAAATTGTGGGAATTTCTCCTCTTGGAAATTGTTTTCTTAGCCACTTTAGTGTAGGTTTCTCTGGTAATTCCTCTCTAGCTTACTAATTCTCCTTGTATCATTTCTATTTGTTTGTTTATTATCTATGGTATGTTGGGTTTTGGGTTTGGGTCACTGAAATCTAAGCTTAATTTATTTATTCTCTATTTCGTGGGCCTAATGATAGCAACTAGTTTGTATTTTTGGAATATTATGGATGGCTTCCCACTACAAGTGACTATTACTTATAATTACTATGTCAAAGGTATCTCAGGTTATAAAATATTGTTTTATCATCTAGATAATGTTTTTTAAAGGAAATTTTGGTTTTATTCTTGTTCGAGTCCAAATATTTATTTTTTTATGTAAAAGAAATGGGGGGTTATTATGGTATATGTCTTCTCTATGTTTGTTTATGGTTGTGTCATAGTGATCAAAGTACTACCTGTCTCAAGGGTGGAATATTTTTTCTTCCCTATGAGCCTAGTAGCGGTGGTTCACTCCTTCATCATAGTTGGTGTTAAATAGTATGGATGGGAAATTGGTCTACTATTAGTTAGTGTGTTGTGAGTGATTATTCTACATTTCTATGCATGATTCCTCATACTCACAAAAATGGAAGTTTCTGAGGGAATTTGAGGGGAAATCCTCCCTTCCGCACCACGTCTCGTAGGTAACATTTTCATAGCAGGAGAAGCCCCAATGACAATAATTAATAGGGTCAACATAGGGATTGTATGTTTGCGTAGGACATTGTTGAGGCCTACTTTAACTTTGTTCCTCCTTATACTTGATGAAAAATTTGGAACCTTGGAGCCATGGAGGGCACGAAAAGGAAATATTGTTTTGATTTTGAAGTTTTCGAGGAGTTATCCTTCTAGGTACCTGACCCTAGTATACTAAAGGTCAAAGGAAGAAATACCTCAATACAATTGCATTGCACTGGTAAATGAAGTCCCTATTGGGTATGGTCTTGAAGGATAAGTAAATGTAAAGGTAAAATGTGTTTGCTTCACCAGAGGGCATTGAAATAATGCTAAGAAATAAATATTTCTCTGTGGACATGCTTAATGCAAGGCTTGCCCTTGTAGAAGGGCATATTCAATGTGACTCAATCACACCTGATCCTCCTAGTTCAAGTTTAAAGGGCCTACCTTTTATATCCTCTTCAATTTCCTACTGGTCTACAAGTATGGTAGTGTATTTTATTCCCTTTTTACATTTTTTATTATCTAGATGCAACCATAATGTCTATTTTTTCTTTTCGAGTTTATTTGTAAGAGATATCTAGGGGATACTATCGGCCCCTTTAGTGACAGTGAGAATCACATAATATGAAAAGGAGGAATTCCACAACATGGTTGATCTATGTATATAGTTTTGAAGGCATTTTGAGGAAATAATGTTTTTTAATTTACAAAAGAAATATGTTACCAAATATTGACATTAATGGTTAAAGTGGGTTGATAGGGATGACTATGGTTAATAAAGTTGACAATTGTTAGTCAACACAGATCATGTTTGACCTTAATTGAACATGATTGATAAAGAGTATTGTGGATGACTGTGGATTAAGAGGGAAAATTATGGTTGACCTTTGTTTACCATGGTTGATCATTATTGACCCTTATAACACTCTTAAAAAAAATTACAATAGTGTTGACCATGATTGATCATTTTCAACCATGGCTAACCATGTTCGATGTTATATTAATGTTTAAAAAATGGTTAGATCAATGGTTGAAGTGGGTAGTGAGGTTGAACATGGTTGACAAGGTTGATGAGGTTAACCAAAGTTGAAGAGTGTTGACTATTGTTGAACATGATTAATTGAGTTTGACCATAGTCGACCATAAATCTACCATTGTTATGTAACATTAATCTAGCAATGTAACATTAATTCTGATAATTGTTAAACTATTACATTACTGTTACAAAATTATTTCATTGATGGTTATGAAGGGGGTATGAGATTGACTATTGTTGGTTATGGTTGGTCATTAATGTTTTGTGATTGATTATGTGGCTATGGTATGTTATGATTGGAGGAAAGTTTATGGTTGAGCCTGGTTGATTATACATGGTTATGGTTATTATTAGTTTACCATGGATGATCTTAGTTAACCATTATCAACCATGGTTGGCTATGATTACCATGGTTAAGTAGGGATGAAGAAGATATATTATGGTGGATAAGCATGACAATGTATGACAATGTCAAAAATGGTTGGGCATGCATGGGTATTATTTGAATATAGCGTCCATGGTTGAAAATGGTTACTCACGAATGAGCATAGTGACCATGGTTGACCATTGTTTAGCTAATTTTACCATGCTTGAAGATGGTCAAATAAGATATAACTTAATACCCATGTATGACCAGTGTCGAGCTTTTTCAACTATGGTTGAACTTGTTAGAAAAATGTTAACTATAGTCAAATATGGGTGACTATAGGGAACACGTTTGACCATGGTTGTCAACATTTAACTATAGATGACTATGGTTGACCATATGGGCTATGGTTGAACATGACTGCCCATGGTTAATTATGTTGGCTATGTTAACCATGACCAATTATCCTTTAAAAAATCATTGTTTACCATGTTGTTTGTGGATGTTTATGGTTGATAGTGAATGAAAATGTTGACCTCTTAAACCATGGTCAAACATGTTGGTCATTGACCAAGTAAAGTACATGATAATTGTTGGGGAAAATTAATTTCTTAATAAAAACAACTAATCACTTGAACATTAATTATCAACCCGATGAGCATCTTTTTATTTCAAGGCAATCGGAAAAATATATGCATAAAAAATACCAACAACTAACGTTGGTTCTATATGATTGTGTTCTATACTATCAAGCTTATTCAATAAGAAATAAAATGTAAGACTTGAATAATAAAACTAAAATTAAAAAGAAGAAAGCAAATGATAGGAAAAAAAATTATGCTAATGACACAACTTGAATCATTGATAAATTACACCACACATTGCCTAATTGGAAATTTAATCTATTGCACCCAACATAATTCAAATGATAATGTAGATTAGTAAATTAAATGAAATCTAGAAATTGGATGAAATAACAAATCTAGAAAATGCAGCAAACAACAAATTAGATAAAAGAAATGAAATCTACTTTAAATAATGACAATTGAAATTCAAATGAAAAAACACATAACTACACTAATTTACATGTTCAAGGCAACACCTCGTCCAAGGTAGTGGGCCCAACTTTCCAAGACTATGTTCTGCCTTGAGAAATAACTCAAACTAGATTACAAATAACAGATGTAGACATTAAAAAGTGATAATAATAATGACAAATTAGTAGCCTAACAATAACCATGGCGAACATGGTTGACTAGATAGTTGAGCTAGTTTAAACATGGTTGAACTTGTTGTCCATTTGACCATGGCGAGCATTTTTTCCCTTCATCGAGCTTATTTGACCATGGCGAGAATAGTTTCCCATCATTTATCTTATTTACCATGGCAAGCATGTTTTCCCATCATTGAGCTTATTTGACCATGGTTGACTATGGTAACATATGCTTTACAGTGAGTGAAAATGTTTTTCAACCTATAACTATAGATTATTATTGTTAATAACTTTTTTACAATGGTTGAACAAGGTTTTCCATATATAAAACAATCTATTTATGTGACATTAATCTAACAATGTACCATTAATGATGACAATTGTTACATTGTCACACTAATGTTGAGCATGGTTGACCATTATCAACCATGTTTGATCATGGTTGATGTGAAATAATGTTAATGTTATATTAATGTTACAAAAATGGTTACATTAATTTTGAATATTGTTGAAAAGGTTGACAATTGTTGATCGAGGCAACTCATGGTTGACCATGGATGGGCATGTTGATTATGGTTGACCATGTCCACCATGGTAGAACTTAGCTGTCCATGTTCTCTATGGCAAAATATGGTGGTCTATGATTGGCCATGGATCCCATGTTTGACCATGTTTCCCCATGGTTAACCTTGGTTGGGCTATGTTTCTCACGTTTCTATGTTGGGTGATGTTTGATTAATTAAAATGTTTGACAATATTTCTTACATCGTAATGTTGAATAAATTTTGTACCATTTTGACATCACAACATGTTTGTCACAATATGAGATTGGTTTGTTTGTCACATTATTTTACTTTTAATAATGTGACACTAAAATTTTTCATCATATTGTCCAAGAATTTATTTTCATAATAGATTCACACACTTTTTTTTTACAAACCACGTCACACTACTAGTTTTGTCATGCTAGGTTGTGAGAATGTTTGTCACATTGTCATAATGGATAAGTTACCAAAATTTCACATTGTTGGCTAAATTTATTCTTAATTTTGTAATGTCACATTGGTATATTGGATAAATGCAATATAATGCCAAATTGTGATAATGTTTGTCACATTGGGACATGACACAATGTTTTTCACATGTGACATTACATAATGTTTTGTACCATTTTGACATAACAACATATTTTTCACAATGTGAGGTTGGCTTGTTTCTCACAATAGTTCATTTGTCACAATGTGATGCTAGTTACTTTCATCACATCGTTGAAACCTTTATATTAATAATAGTTTCACAATTTCTTTTACACAACCCCAATATGTTGTTATTTTTGTAATGACATAGTGTAGGTTCATGACATTCTCTTTTCACAACTAGATTGTGATGCTAGTGGTGTAATGTAACATTGTGATAATGTGCAAGGTTCATCGAAATGAAATGTATATTATTTTTGTCTGTGACACTGGTGATGTTGATTTTTTTGTTGCTATGGCATGCTAGTGCTTTCCATCATGTTGTCCTAGCATTTATTTTCATAGTCGTTTGACAGCCACATTCAGATGTTAGTTTGGTATTGCGACATTTTGATGATGGTTTTTGTTCTTCGAAAGACAATGCCTATTTTTGTTTCTTGACCCAATGAGACATTGGATTTTTTCATCACATTGTCATGTCATTTAATATTACTTTGTGCTTAAAATCAATAATCTTTCACATATTTAACATCATAAATAATGTTAAATGTGTTCATCATACATGTTTTATATTAATGTTAATATTTAGTGCTAATATTGAGGAGGCATGATTAAAATATTTAGCATAATAAATAATGCTTAACAACTTTAATACTTTTATTTCATATTCTTTACCATCTTAATTATGTTAATACTTTTTTCATCATCATATGATGGTCAATATTTATTTTTTTCTTGGACATCCCTTAATTTTTACGAGGATAAAGGAATTTGGGAGTTTCTAACATTTATATGCTAATATTAATATTAACACAAAAGGATATTTTTTAAAATGAAATAAAGGATCAAAATGCATGATAGTTTGAAAAAATAAATCAAACATTAACACCTATTTATATCATTGTATTATATTTACAATTCTATATAACAATTTTAATGTTTGCATTAGTATTATATTAATATTAATATTAAAAATATATTAATATTTAAATGGAAAAGGTAATTTAATATAAAAAGGAATATTAATATATTAATACATAAATACAGATGAAAATGTGAATATTAATATTAATATTAACATTAACAATAATTTTAATATTAATCATGTTGAAAATAATCTAGGGTTGATTCAATATAGGGTTGGCCAAATTGAAAATTGTCAACTTCCTCAGGCAACCAAATAGAGATGGAACCTTCATTTATGAGAAAAGTAAGTCAGTATTTGTATAATGGCAATGGAATACACCATATGTATATGAATAAATAAATAACCCCACATATTTTTCAAAACATCCAACCAATATATAGTTTGCCCATATGTATAGTAATCATCATAATCCTCATTTAAATACAATCAACAAACTTTTTTTTTTATAGAAGATGTCATTCTTGGGGGATTATGCCACCATAAGGAAGTTTTCTCATCGTATAGACCATATCAATGCTACTACCGATATAAAAATGTGTTTGCATTTTTTGAAGATATGTTTCAAGAAAAACCAATCATATTTTTATTAACTAAATTTTTCTAACAGAGAAAAGAATTCCCACTCTGCAACAGAAAGACACCCAAGGTTTCTAAATGTATTTGGAAAAGAATTCACTACAAAATAAATCTTTGAATGGGTAAGGGTTGTAGGAATAGAGAATACAATCATTGATCTCCCTGAATTGTGCATCATGAATCAATAAAAGGAAAAAGAAAAAAAGATATGTGTCCTTCATCATTAAGGTAGCATCCCATAAACTAAATCATTAATTGTGAATTCGTGGAGATAGAAATCTGAACTTTTAATAGCACATTGATTACAACAACACAAGAAAAGAGGGTTTTGCAAAAACAAATTCCAACATTTATAAACAATTCAAGATCTTGTGAGACTAAATATGAAAGTCAAAGAAATACTAACTCAATAACGTAAAATGGAAAAACATCCAAAATGACTTGATCCATAAGTAAATGAAGGGATTTCTTGGAACCAAAATGAATATTTACCATTACATAATGAAGATGAAAAGTGTTAATAGAATTAAAATGGTAAAGAATATGAAACAACAACCATAGAGTTGTTAAACATTATCATATTGAACATGTTAGATGTGCTAATAATCACGTTATACATGCTAAAGATGTTAAATATGCCTCATGAATGTTAGCATTAAATATAATAATTAACAATAAACATCATAAACATGATGAACATTAACATTTAACATCATTTATTATGGTGAAGATTATAAACACTATTGATACTAAATAGAAAGTGATTTTAAATCTAATAAAGGTGTTTTTTTAAGAGAATTATGCAAAGCTTTGAAACAATATATCTAGCATTAGTGTTAATATTAATATTAGTATTAATAGTAACGCTAATATTGTTGAACACCTAATCCGCTAAAGGTTGGCATATAATATGAATAGTCGCCAGAGTCCAAGAGACCACTTGGTATATAAATACCAAAGGTCACAAGAATGTAATATAAATGTATATCATTATGAATAACAATGTATCTCATTCTTAACTTTATTTGGTTTCCCATTTACTCATGTATTTAACATGATATCTGATTAGCAGGCATAATCCTTCTCTACTCCAATTTGAGTCACTGTTTCTTGTGGCCTTTCTATGTGTGTCTGTCGCGAGATCTGGGTGTTGCCCAGACTCTTCCAAATCTGCATCGGTCAAAGTGCAGGATCTAAATTTGGCCCTCTTCCTATGAATTTTTATTTTCCCCTACCACTGTCATAGCTCTCGTTCCCTGCCATTTCAATCATTCCTAAGTACAAAGTCAAGCGTTGGAACATTTCTTAGAATTTTCCACATGTTCCATCATTCTTATTCCAATCAGTTTGTTAATATTGCCCAGACTTCCTTTTCTTGTGTTATTGGACTATTTTGAATCAAACATTATTATAATTGTGTTCCATATCAAAGTTATATGATTTTTATTTCCACATCTTGGTGTTCATGAACAAAACATTCAGTGTATTGAATCCACCTTATGGTTGTGCGCATGAACTTTATTTCCTAGATATAAGAAACAGACCATGACAAAGGTGTTTCCCCTATCTATTGTTGTTATGTAAGAGGAAGATAACCTTGAAAAGAAGTTTTCATTATACATTTAAATTATGGACGTGTCATACATTATATGTTGGGGTTGTACGCATTGTGTTTGTAACCTAGACATCAAAAAATATCCACAGGGGTAGAGGGAATTTATAGCCATAATAAAACTTTGAAAATCATCTCCAAAAATGAGGAACACCAAGCCCTAGTTTGCTAAGAACTTTAACAATAGAGTATATTCAAGTTGTATTGCGTGCCAAGAAGACACGAAGACTAAGAGAAAGTGTGATGTGTGAAAAACTGTTGACAACAATGTTTCTATGAAAAATGAAGGAGGTCCGATGAAGGATGGTTCTGGCTGAGAGCTCAGCAAAAATTATTCACCACCAGTCGGTGAGATTGTGCATAGTCACATTTATTTTCCTCAACATTTTCTTTTGACTAACCATTTTTGCTCTCAATTGCGAATTTTTAACAACACATTGCTTGGAGGATATGACTTCATAGAGTTTTGGTGTGGGGTTTGCAAACTATGTATATCATATCACATTACAAAATTGTATTGTACATAGAGTTACATCATGACACACTCCCTATTATAAATCGCCCTCAACACACCTACATAATCTCCACCACTTCCTCGAGATCGAGACTAGAGCAGGAATAGAAATCAAAGTCCCCATCAACAAGCTCTCCAACCCATTCGTACAATTCATAACCTTGCTAGATTGGATTCATCTACATCTTATTTAATCTTATTGTGGTTAATCGTGTCCTGAAATATAAATATATTGAAGTAATAACTTCATATATACAGTCGAAGGTAGAGTGAAGTACCATGTATTGTTGGATTTGGAGGATGATTGTAAGGAATAGCATCATAGATGGAGCTGGAAGTAGAAGAACATGATTTTCTCTCTAGCCTAGTCATATTTGTAACAACGCTTGTGAAATTTCCATGTAATAAAAGTTAATAAAGGAAAAATAATAATCACGGTTAATGGGACACTTTCCTATCTCCACCCACCTATTCAGGGCTTCCAAGATAAAACCATCTCCACTCCCAACCCTAGGGATTTACCTGAGACCACCTCACCCAGATCCAAAACGTTTCAGCAATCCAAAGTTCAACCAAGAATGAATCTCATCACACCATGGCTATCTGTAAGTGGTAAGGCAAGGATGAAACCACTGTCAAACTAGGAAAAACTCATGCCAATGAAATCAAATCAACCAAATGCAGAGATGCATATACCATGCATGCCAACACTAGCTAGGAAATCATACATGAAACTTGTTACTTGCAAGTATTCCCGTTGAAGCTGCTTGATCCAACTTTCCTTTCTTGATCATTCCTTTCTGTGGCTTTCCTTGTCCTTCCTTCACCTGATTTCTTGCCTTCTCCTCTTGGTGTTCTTCTCATCTCTGAAACTAATTCCAAAATTAAAATGACAAAAGGCCCCAAATGGATGATA
The DNA here is from genome assembly GCA_031772625.1 of Pinus tabuliformis. Taxonomy (NCBI): domain Eukaryota; kingdom Viridiplantae; phylum Streptophyta; class Pinopsida; order Pinales; family Pinaceae; genus Pinus; species Pinus tabuliformis. The sequence continues at coordinate 1,823,084,338 of CM062819.1, read as the reverse complement.
TGATTTCTTTTTATTATTGATGCCTCTAATTTCTTCATTTCTCTATTTTCTTCAATTTCCCCCTCACATACCACTTGTGACCTTTCACCTCCCTTTTCTCCTATTTTCCTTTATTTTCATAAAGTAGATGTCAATAATGTATTTTTCCCTTTTCAAAGCCTTTGCCAATGCCTTTTCCAATTTCCCTTAGCCATAATAAATAACAAGTGGTTCCCCCTAGGATGCTTTTCCCAACATTCAACTTGAAATATGTGTCCCATGACCTTGGTCTTATTTTTGCTTTATTAACTTTATTACATGAAACTTTAACCTGAGGATATTACAATGTAAAAATGGACATGATAGTTAATGGGAACAAGTTCCCCTATCGGTGTCAATACCTCAGTGCCTCTGGCATACTGCACCATGTGGAAATTGGCCTAGACATAAGATGTTAACATGAATTGTCGTGTTATTAACAAGGATAGGAACCTTGAGGTCTAGAACCTCGCACTTGGAAAATATATTGATATGAAAAGGGTTGATGCGATATATGCGTCCCCTAGTAGGAATGAACCCTAAAGCATGATAATGTGGCCTTCGACATGTAAAGGCGTGGTCCCTCTTGAGCTTTAATATGGTCCTTTGTATTTTAATATTTTTTTTTCAAATGGAAATTAACAAAGGATTTTAATGGGATCCTCATCACTTGAGTTGGCTTAAAAATTCAGATTGTGTTTTCAATAACTTGGCTTCGTAGCTCAAGAAGTGAAAAGGAGAAACTTACCATGAGAAAATTATTTTTTGAAAGAATAAACAAAATCTCAAAAGAAAAAGAAACAACCTCTCTCTCTCGTAAAATAAGTTGGGAACCCTCATCCTCCCTAGAGAAATGAATGCCTAATAAATGATGCCAATGTGCATATACAAATAAATAATTAAATAAAAGGATAAAGGATTGAGAAAATATTCCTACACAGAGAGGTGGTAGAAATGACTTCAGCGGGGTACTGAACAATATTTTTGGCAACAAAGAAACATTTGTGATTTCTTGAAGTGACTATGTCAGGGTAATGAATAGGCCTACTAGTAGCGGAGAAACATGAGAGACCTGCCTTGATTCCGAACAATCTTAGCTCATGCATTATTATATGGATCCCCTATTGTAGTCATTAGTGTTGTCTCTTAATTTATGATTTTTTTCAAGGTACACCAATTAAACTATGAAGGATCTGTCATATTTAATGAAGAGTTGTACACTAAAATCAGTGGGACTCATGAGTCTATAGCTATGCTTCTAAGGGTAAAGCTTCACTTTAATTAGAGGTCAAACAGAGATACATATGTCCTACCAATATATCACCAATTGTTGTAGCTGCAACAATAGCCCAAAAAAAAATCTTTTTCCAAATTTTGGAGACCCCCATTCTAAAATATTTATCATCCTTTCCCTAACGTCACTTAGGGTTTCTTTCCCTCCTAACCTATCTAGGGTTTTCCCTTAGTATTGGAAAGCATAAACTTGAAAACCTAAAACCTTCATACTAAATGTTTTCCTCACCAAGTTGTAAGCTACAACTGTAGTCTGAAGTTTCAATTTCACTAAATGCTAATCTTATGACCTGCAACCATTTATTTTAGTCACTAGTCAAATCCTTAACCCATAAAGGCACTCACAATGATAATTGGGCTTGTGATTTGAAACCCATTAAATAAATCTCTCCAAAAGGTCACAAAGTCATGTGACAGGCTCCTATTTACCACTCTCTCTAACCTGTTGTTGTGAGTTGTGACCCAAGGAAAATTTTAAGGATGGAAATTTATCTTAAAGTTTAGAAACCTTGGCGAATCCCACTAGTCCATAATATGAAATCTATAAAATGTTTGGAGATAATTTTGTAAAAAAATCAAATTTATAATATTTTTATATAGTCTATATACAATTTTTTGGCGATTTTTAAGGTAAAATAATTTCATTCTATAAAATTTGGGTGAATCATTTTTACAAAAAAAATGGAAATTAGTGAATTTTTTTTGGAAAAAATATAGAAAATTAGCCCATGGGCGAATATTAGCCCCTAAAATTTTCCCTTCCGTGACCTCACTCTGATGATCTTACCATGTGATCCCATTATTCAACCTTTGCCTTGGACTAGTCATACATGATAGAGATATCATAATAACCTAATTGGTGACTTCCTTCGCACGTGCCTCCCTCTCTTATAAACTCCCCCACTCCCTCATAACCTCTATTATTTGCCACGGATGCTCTTAGAGCTAAATGGTTTGAATCCTCTTCTTCGATTGCCAACAACGATTGCAACCTAAGGTATGTAACACTCACTAACTATAATCATTAATCTTATTGTGATAGACATGTGTCAAAACCATGTGCCCTATCCTTGCACATTCCCTATTCTCAACTCATGATTTCCTATGCTATGCCTTCACCCTCCCATCCTTTTCTCACTAATTCCTTCCTTTTGTGTCTCATGGTTTCATTGGTATACCCTAAAAACTAATGTATCACTTCAACCCTCCATTGATAACCCTTTTTGAATTTCAGTGACTCGATACTCCTAAACCCTCAAATTAAGGCATCAGTCAAACCCTAGTCTCGCTAGTAACTTAGTCGACTTACATGTATCATCATTTGAGCCTATCACTCATCCATATGGAGGTGATAGCCTTGATTGGGGATTTTAGGGTATATTATGGAGTTAGACATTCATAGTGCTCCCCATTCCTAACGCATGGCACTAAACCATGTTCCCATCTAGCCTAGTGCCCAAAAATTTCTTTACCATTGCTCGGGCACAAGCAACATCCATGGATGTCAAACCTTTAGTTAAAATAGGTCATGCCTTTAATATCCTATCGGTTTCCCAAAAATCTCATCCAGGGTTGTAGCCTATCCATAGTAACAAATGACAAACTATGTGAGGTCGTAGACCCATCTGATAGCAACACCAAACGACCTTGTGACTTGCGACTAGTCTACAAATCATAATAATTGATCTACTTATTCTTGTGGCCATTCCTTTCCAGTTCAACATGTGGCCTCCCTTGACCCCAAAACCATGATTAGGTTATCCTTAGGTCCTTAGTCACAAATTTTCTAAATTGCAACTAAGAATATTAATGGTATATGTGACCTAATATGCCATGCAACCTTACGACCTACTCTACACATGAATTGTGTGACCTTATTTACCTTTAAAATATGTGACCTGCACTATTAATTGAAACTGTGACCCCAACAAAACCCTTTACTCTTGCATCCTGAGGCCCCATAAATTGAAATTTTATTTTTTGATTTATTTGTGCTTATTATTATTCATGCTAACATCTACCCCCTTAGGGCCATATTTTTGAAATTACATGTGCCATTAATCTGGACTGCATTAGTATATCATCCTTCTCCACAGAGATGGCACCAACAGTGGTCAAGGGTTCTCGTAAAGGTTCTGTTAAGAGGTTTTCCATAGTTGAAAGTAATATTGAAGGGGTTGTAGACAACCCACCAACTCTACCCATATATGGAGATTCTACTTGCAATACTATTGATAGGACAAAAAAGCTTACCTAGTGGGATATTTACTCTAATTTTGCAAATAAGGATATCCTGCAAAGTCAAGAGGATTTCAAGGTATACATCAAGGTCACTTTTGATGAGGTCCAATGAAAAATTACGTAAGAAACATGCAAGTGCTATGCAAAGAATCGATCTAAACCTATATTAGTGGTCATGGAGAAGGAAATTGTCATAAACATCAATATAAACCCAAAAATGATTTCCTTAGATGGAACCTCTTCTGTGATAGCCACAGAGCTAAATGTAAATAGATTATGTACAAAAAAATTCAATCTAAATTTGAAGCTTGTTGCCTCTGAACAAAGAGTTGCACAGGTACAAAGTGAGAATGAGGCCTTGCTTGCATCATACTCTAAGGGTAAAGGCTTACAATCATCCATTTCATATTATGTATAGATACTAGATGAAGAAATGGACTTGGTTTACAATGAAATGATGACCCTACAACAAGTCATGGATCCATTTCCTAACATGCACAAGGAACCAAAAGAAAGGGTAATGATGATTAGAGTAGCCTCAACAATAGTGCAACATATATGTGAATGATCCAATCAATACCTTGATTTATCTAAAATGCTTCTTAGAAAAGATTTGATCACAATAGAAAATGACAATGTGGTTGTACGCAATAAGATGCAGTCACATGAAATTGGCTAGAGATATAGAAAAATTTATAACATCATATCGACCCTTAGTGAGCCCACTAGAGTGTCTGTTTGAATTTCAAAATATTCCTTTTATTGGCACACTCAGTGAAATAGGAGCAAAGGAGGAAGTAAGACAAGAGATTCAAGAATTTTTGGAGCCTATCCAACAAGGCTCCACAAAGGATGACCTAGAAGTTACAAAGGAGATGGTCACTTAGTATGTGGTTGAGCCTATAAGGCTATATACTAAGCTTGTGACTCTCTCAAATCAGATACATGGTAAGAAGCCTACCCTAGTACGAGATGAACTAGAGTGCTTACAAAGGCATGAGGACAAGCTACAACACCAGATTCTAACTCTTGTAGGAGATTACAAGTTATGGAAGGCATATTTGGTTCAAGGATTACAACGCGATGTCCTCGATTTTTCTATTACTAGACTAGTTTATTAGTATTCTGTGTTTTCTTAATACATATGTGAGTTGTATTTTATTGAGAATATATTAGTTCGCAGAATATGAAAAGGCATGTCGAGTATAGAGAGTCATTGAGAGTATTTGAAAAGTCAAAGAAGGTGACAGGTCACCTTATATTTTATAGGAATACCTTCATGGCTCAATGTAATGTACTATTGGTTTTGGACTAAGTTTGTGTACATTGTTTAAGAGCTAATAGAACTTTTGTTAACATAAGTGGTGATTTTGCACTTCCACTTATGGATGTCGTGGACTTTTCATGTGAGAATGTTACGAGTATTTCACCTTTTGACGCTCTTCAAGCATAAGGGTGAAATTGCTTCACGTGTTATCAATAATTGTAGGATTTCCATTGCGGTCATCATATGGTACGTGTTGAGTTTATTTTATGTGTATGTTGGTGAACTGTTTCATTGATTTAAGCACATGTTATGTATGAGATTGTACACCTTCACATGTTTTCATGAGGTTGTTGATTATAAACTTATTTATAATCAATGAACTAATTTTCATTCAATACATGGGTTTTATTTAAAGTTTTTCCGACATTGCTTCTCTTAGGACTCATGTCAATGCTACCTAGTTGTTGTTATATGCATAATATTCTGCATGTTTAATTTCCATATGTTGCTTAATTGAATTTGTTGAAGGTTTTATTTTTCTCTCTAATGAGTGTTGTTTGTTTCTTCCAAAGTGAACTATAAGCAATATGATGGTTTTCCTCCCTACATACAGAATGGTACTCCTAGACCAAACAGTGTAGAGTCTAGATGGGATTTTGCACTGGGGAGATCCCCTTCCTGTTAGTGGAACATTCTGCCCTATGAACAAATCAATACATAAATATACTAAAAATAACATAAAACCAAGCTATATTATAAAGAGATTAATCTAATTTAGAGACAAAATGACTTTTTTTGAGAGCACTTTCTTGTTAGTTTTAACAAAAATTTAGATTTTTTTTTTAAAAATGGAGTTTACGTTCTTTAAGCTATAGAATTCAAGTGCCCCACTGGTCAGGGTGCTAAATATATTTATGAATTCAAATTTAAGCTATAGAATTCAAGTGCCCCACTGGTTAGGGTGTTAAATATATTTATGAATTCAAAAATGTATTTTAAACAACAAAAAATCACAATCTTGCTTGAAAGTGTATCACTAGATTCCAATGAAAAAGGTTATTATTATAATAATAATTTATAATAATATAAATAATATGTATTAATTATAATCAACTTTATTAATTTTGGTCAACTAACTATTATGTAGAGTTTCTTCAACAGTAGCTAAGTATTGTCAACCATGGTTATCCATTATCAACTATGATCAACTTTCGATATAATTTTTAACTATAATAAAATAACATCAACCATAATTAATTAAGAGTGATTTACTAATTTACTAGTGATTTTTTGGAAGCATTTTTCGTCAATAATTTTAGCCAAAATCCAATGTTTAAATTGTTTAATTTGTAAACTTTAAATGGAAAAATTCCTTAACATATTTAAAAATACACTTTAAAGAACGAAAAAATCACTACATTTAACTAAAAATGAAATTAACCAATTTCTACTTAAAAAAATCCTATAATCATTAAACTACTTTCTTTATTAATGGGCTGTACTTATAAATCACAAATACCATATAACAACGGTGCACCCGCTGCAACTAATTAAACTACTCCCTTTATTAATGGGTTGTACTTATAAATCACAAATACCGTATAACAACCATACACCCACTGCACCCAATATGGACATGCGCAAAATAAAATATGTAGATCAATGTAGCAAATAATTTCACCATTTTCAATAACAGTCTAATGTAATAGTTAAATAATAATTGAAAAAATAAATGTTTATGTTTGTGTTGAGAGGTGTATTTTATGGCTGAGTAAATGTGTAAGTATGTTAGGGTCTCAAAAAATATGGTTATGTTTGTGTGTCACATACCCCGGTAACCTCGCATGTAAAAGTAGGGAGTTAGAATTTTTTTTTATACAATTACCACAAGTAATTAATCAATTCACAACTCCACAAATCATCATTACCGTAGATATACTATTCATTATTACATCAAGTAAATTGCCATCAAAGACAGTAAGTTTCATAACCATTGCATAACCTTTCGCCACCACTGTAATAACATAAACTGTCTCATGAATCCTTGCATCCATTTCTTGATATCCTTAAACATATTAGATAATCATGTTCTAAGACATTATAGTTGTCACATCAAATAAAGAACCATCATCATCAAGGACTCATCATTATCAATGGACACAAAAGGCAATCACACCATTTGAACACCAATTTACCCTGGAAACCCCGTAGGGTGAAAACCAGCAAACATTTAATCTTATTATTAAACGCTCGTGAGGGATTTCACCCCTCACTCAATGGCTTATAAGGGATTCCATCCCTTAACCATTGTTATAAAATCATTACAATAAGTTATCATTAAGTTATCACATAACTAGCTAAAAGCTAATACAATTTCCATGTAAATCTTTCACTTACATACCGCCACATACAATAATCCTTGTGGCATGATTGTTCTAACAATGTATGTTCCTGCAACTCGAACTCATCCGCATGAACCAATAATCCTTTTCCTGCCATAATGTTAAACATCACTTTCCTTTGGCACCATCATCTGCCATCGTTTCCTGTCAATGTAGTTGTCAACAAGCTTGGCAACAAGATTAGTTACAATATTATTCAAACAATAATCAACCTCTAAAGAGATCTTTTAATATCTACCCATGTGCATGAGCAAGCATGTCATAATAACAATCTTGGCAACAAGATTAGTTACAATATTATTCCATCAATAATCAACATCTAAAGAGATCTTTTAATATCTACTCATGTGCATGAGCAAGCATGTCATAATAACAATCTTGGCAACAAGATTAGTTACAATATTATTCCAACAATAATCAACATCTAAAGAGATCTTTTAATATCTACTCATGTGCATGAGCAAGCATGACATACTAGCTAACCAGTACATCTATTCAAGTAAATTCTTGTTCTACTTGTCACAAAGCTTATTCACACTAATGCATATTTCTCTCTAAGAGATCTAACCATTAGTTTTACAAGTCCATGCTTCCCTTTGAAACATATAACCCATTAGTTATGTTTAAATACAGGTAATAAACTATTGTTTCTGCGCCTTGGCACATGCGTTCCTTCACATAGTTATTTTTCAAGAAACTATTAAAGATACCCTATATTTATGGATAAACATCAAGAAACCATAAAAAGGTGAATCTAGCCTCTTATGCGCCAAAATCAAGAAGTCGTTCCTACTCATACATAAAGTCTTCATTTCATCACTTCTCTCATTACTTCTGTCATCTGCGTATTCTTTAGTTCAAAAATAATCCTTAACCCAAACCATTCAACACTAGCAACTAAAAATCCCGTAAACACGTGCTTTGTAATGGTTTGTTTACATTTCCTTTGGCTGGATTATTGAATTAGCCTTCACGTAAACATCAACCTTTGTGATTCTAGTTTTGACTTGGACCACCGTAAAATGTGGGTAGAATATATAATAAAACAATCCAGTCCTCGGCAAAATCAATAAGAAATGATACCGTGGATTAGGCATTCATTTTAAACATGCGTGAGCAGTCATTTTGTAACAGTTTATCTTAGTTTTGCTAACATGCAGATAACATGCATAGAGCACATACCTGAAGTATGCACTCTGTAACGAGATTTCCCAAACATAAAACGCTGCCTGCTGCAGTAATAATAGACATCCGAGGGATTGAAGGGCTGGAAATCTTGTACCAGCGGTTCATTTCAAAGTCAAAGGCGCATGAGAACTTACCGGTTTTGCAGAGGAAGAACCATGCAGGTCTCTTCTTGATCTTGATTTTCACCCATCCGGTAAAATCTCATGTGGCCCGTGGAAGGATGAAGCCGGAAAAACCTCAACCAAAGTCTCATCGAACCTCAAGGAGGTGCTCGCCGCGTTTCCGAGGATGTTAGTAGAGGAAAGCAACCTCCAGGATGCGTCCATGTTGCAGAAATCGGCATGGCACACAAGGGTAACAAACCCAACTCTGCTAACATGTATTCCCTTGTCACGCTTGACCTCTGCAACGACGCCCAACACAGCCGCAAGCAGCCCCAGGAATCCCACCACTAAGCTTATCACGATGCGCGAAATCTCCATCGCGGATTCTAATCTCTCAATGATCAAAAAAACAATGATACACCGCACAGAAACTCGATGTTTGGTCTCTTAAACTCTGGTTCTTGCTCCACCAAAGTTCAGAGATTGTCTCCCCTTCATATTCTCCCTTGCGGCCACGCTTCTCGTTCCGTTTTTCCATACCGAGAATCGGTTCTCCATACCAAGAATCAGTTCCGGATACTAAGAACCAGTTCCGAAACTACCTATTAACTCTTCATAACTGATTTGTAATTTTCTTTTATTTATTTTACCATGAGTTACGTGAGGGATATGACAGTGTGCAGAGGTTTATTTTACTGCCTAGTATGAACTCGATGTGTAACTATGTCAAGTAGGGAAAATTTTAAGAACCCCCTAAATTTATATATATAATAAATGGGCGAATCTCCATGGTATATAGGAAAAACGGAAGGCGATTTTATCAATAATATAATATGTATATATAACTTTTTGGCGAATCTCCCACCACAAATATTTTACTCAATTATAAAATCTTGTAAGATCTTGGTATTACCATGGGTCAATACCCTGGGTTATTATAAACCTGGAGCTTAAAAGTTACTGTTAGTAATCTATAAAAATTAATAAAATTAATAGTTGATTTTTATTTTAACCAAGCTAAAATGTTTAACATACATTAAATTACAACATCCATTTTTACTCTTGATCCACCCCCGAAGAGGGATCAAATGTTTTTTCACTCTATTCTAGTTTGCATATCACGATATTTGATAACTCTCGGCATATCACGATATTAGATACCTCTCGGGGGTTAGTAGATCCAGAGTAAAGATGGATCTATGCTGTTTAATTCCCCCATTTAAATAGGCTACATTCCAGGTGAATACCATGGGTCAATACCATGTGCCATTTTGGTGAATACCATGGTTCAATACCAGGTGCCATTTTGGTGAATACCATGGGTCAATACAATGTGCCATTTTTATTTTTATTAATACTAATATTAGGGTTAATAATGTTTTTTGCATGGTATTAATAACAATCTAGTCCATGGTATTTTTCCCATAGTATTTTGTCCATAGGTTTCACCTAAATATAACACATTTTTTGAGTGTTCCTAAATATAAGGTGACTTATGGAGTAAATATAAAAAAATGTTTTATTTGTTTACCATACCTCTCGTTTATTTATATTTTTATTAATTTACCATACCTCTTTTACAAATATGGTATTTGGCCCATAGATTCACTTAAATAAAACCTCTTTCTTGAGCCTTCATAAATAGAATGAGGGTTATGGACTAAATATAAAAAGAGGTTTTATTTATTTACCATACATCTAGTTTATTTATATTTTTATTTATTTACCATACCTTTTGAGTAAGTATAAAAAGACGTTTTATTTATTTACCATACCTCCACTTTACTTATATTTTTATTTGTTTACACCCTTGCATGTATATAAGGTGACTTATGGAGTAAATATAAAAAATGTTTTATTTATTTACCATACCTCTCATTTATTTATATTTTTATTAATTTACCATACCTCTTTTATAAATATGGTATTTGGCCCATAGGATTCACTTAAATAAAACCTATTCTTGAAAATGGGCGAATGGATTCACTTAATTAAAATCTATTCTTGAAAATGGGCGAATGGAAGGTTGTAACTCCTAATTTCAAGTGCTAAATTTACCTTTTTTACCCTCTCCTTTAAAATAAGGTGGGCTATTTGAGGTGATTTGTAAAAATGTACTATGATACAAAATATTCGACCACTAAAAATTTAAAACCCCTTAATTTCCCCAAAGGGCGAACATTTGCCCCTAAAATTTTCTAACTATGTATTTGAATAGATAATAAATTATCTCATGCATTTAATAGTTCCTTTATCATATACGCGAATTTGAATGGATCATAAATTTACCTTTAACATATTTTTTTTACCACATTAAAATTCTAAATTAGGTAAAATTTTAAATAGTTTTACTTTTTTAAAGCCAATGTCATTTCTTAAATTAAAGAGAAAATGTTAATTCAACACAAAGAATCTAAAATCTTACTCCAATTTTTTTTAATATTTCTTTTAACTAAACATTTGCAAAATGAATCTTTAAAAGGAAAAGTCATGTCCCACAGATATATGAAAATCTTTAAAGACATAAATATTCCCACATCAAAGTTGTAATAATTGAAAATATTTCTTTTAACTAAACATTTGCAAAATGAATCTTTAAAAGGAAAAGTCATGTCCCAGAGATATATGAAAATCTTTAAAGACATAAATATTCCAACATCAAAGTTGTAATAATTGAAAATATTAATTTGATGTAGGTTTTTTATAATTTTTGCTAGCATGCCATGTAAAAAGCATCATTAAATCTAATATTGATATTGTAATATTAGCAAAACCTAACCCAAGGGCGTTGAGGAGATTTAACCCTATGACCTCCCAATAAGGGGGTATTTAACAACAAGAACTCGACCAACTGAACTATCCCATGGGGTTTATAATATTATATCATATTTAATATTAATATTAATATTAATAAATTTAATAACTTTATGTTAATGTAATATTAAATTTAATGTGATATTCAATTTGTTATATTATAATATATATTAATTTATCATGATATATATTAAATCTACATATATATGGAGGGAAGAACAAAGACGAAGAAATAGATATATATGGAGAGAGATAGCGTGTCTGTTTCGGGGAGGTGAGAAGGTGAGATGAAGGTTGATATAGACACAGATGGAGGGGGGAGAGAGGGATGATTATTTCTTGTAAAAAATGCATTAATTTCATTGTAGATGATGATTTATAATCCTATTTGATTTCTTCTACTAGATGTATTGGTTTTAGTGTAAATGTTTATTTGTAATTATATTTGATTGTTTGCACTGGATGAATTGATTTCAGTGTAGATGTTTATTTATAATCCTATTTGATTGCTTTCTCTAGATGCATTGATTTCAGTGTAGATGATTATTTCTAATACTATTTTATTGATTGCACTAGATGCATTGATTTCAGTGTAGATCTTGATTTCTAATTATATTTGTTTTCTTGCACTATATGAATTGATTTTAGTGTAGATGTTGATTTCTAATCTTATTTTATTGCTTGCGTTAGACACATTAATTTTAGTGTATATGTTTTCTAACCTTATTTGATTGCTTACATCACATGGATTGGATGTTGTTAATCTTTAGAGTGTAAATTATTACAAATATTTTTCAGGATTTAATGGAGGGGAGACAAAGGGAAGAATATTTCTTGCACTAGATGCATTGATTTCAGTGTAGATGTTTATTTCTAATCCTATTTGATTGCTTCCTCTAGATGCATTTATTTTAGTGTAGATGTTGATTTATAATCCTATTTGATCACTTGCACTAGATGCATTTACTTCAATGTAGATTTAAATTTCTAATCCTATTTGATTTCAATGTAGATGTTGATTTCTAATCTCAAATCTCATTTGATTGATTGCATTAGATGCATTTATTTTAGTGTATATCTGATTTTCTAATATTATTTGATTTCTTGCATTAGATGCAATATATGTTGTTAATCTTTATATTTAATAAATACCTAAAAGGACACTATTAAGAATTAATTAGCTGTTAGAAATTGTGATACCTGGAATTAAAAGGAAATAGATGTGAATAATAAATCCTCTTGCAAAGTGTTTGCAAATTGATCCTTGACAAGATCGTCCCCCTTCTACATCGCCAAATAATTGCTAATATACAATTACATATATTCAAAATTACTTATAGATAATTGCAAAGAACAATGTATTTGTAATATTTATGAGAAGAAAAAATATGTTTATAAGCATTCAAAACAAATCAAAATATTCTTGAAGGAGATGTGATAATTGTTTGGAGAAACAAATAATGTAAAGATTTTATAATTCTAGCAACTCAGTAAAAAAACAAAATCATAAATGCAATATTTTTTGAATTTGCTTTATAGACTATAGATAAAGAATCATTAAAATATTCTTGAAGGAAAAAAATTATTTCGCAAAGTAAAATTATTTCAAATGTAATCTTGACAAAATAAATTATTATTAAAACCATTCTTCAAGATATATTTAGTAATACCTGGAGGGGAACTATTGAGAAATAATTAGTGGTCAGAAGTTAAGATACCTAAAATTAAATGAAATAAATGTAGAGTACCAATACTCTTGCAAACTATTGACAAGATTGTCTCCTTTCTTCATCACCATAGACAATTACATGCACATATAAAAATATAACACAACCACTGTAAATTCAAAAACATTATCATCCAAATCCAAACATATAAACACACAAACCACTCAAAGCATCCAAAACCATTCAAGGCAAGAAACACAAACCAAATTAAAGAAGAGAATGATATGGTCATGCAAAGTAAATAAAACATAATGTGAATTTTGATGTGAATCTCAAACATATACATAATAATGATAATCTAAAAATGCACATATACATAATAATGATAATCTAAAAATGCACATAATAATGAGGACATTGTTTCCCTTATGGAACCAACTTAGATCCATCTAATACTGAATCTATCATGTGTGGAGAGGGCGTGGAGAGGGATCACTAGAGATGCAAACCTTTCCTTAAATTGTACACTCCAAAAAAAAGATTTGCACCTGTAGGAATTTGATCCCTTTAAAAACATGATAAGTCTAGTGTTAAATAGATCTAAATTGGTTTAATGGATTCAAAACATTAATAACTTCTGCATGCAATATTTTTTTATTTTTTCTACTGATTGGTTTATCTAACCAGACCTAACCAACAGCAGTATAAGACAGTAATTTTCCGTAATTAGTAAGTTAACCACTCGAACTTGACCAATTTAAGTATCTTTTACATCCTACACAAAAATATGTTATTGAGCTGTAATTTAGAAATATCTTATATCACTGTCGAGCTGTAATATAGAAATATCTTATACCACTGTCGTGAACTCCATGGAATAATAACCTATATAATAATTTATTGCCATGCCGAAAACGAAATGTTTAACCTCATGTACAGAGTTTTGATTCGAATTGATACCATACCGGGCAAAAAGTTGCTGATACACAGTGTCGGTTAACTGATCAGTTCATAATGGAGAAACGAATAAAGGAGTTGAGAAATGCCATTATTTTATGCTTTCGTGAAATCGATGCATGGGAATGAAAGAACGGAGTAGCAGGTATGCGCTGGAAATGGCATATTAGGTGGTCGATTCCACTGCCTTCAACACTTGTTTGTCGGTTTCCTAACCAGACGAAAGCAACCTCGGTTCCACACGAAACTCACTTTGTAATGAATCTACACATCCACCTTCACATTTGGTTGTCTATATAAACCATCTCGACGCGTTTCACATCGCATCCATCAGTGTCTATCTGTCCTCGTGTTGCGAAACATGGCAGGAACTCATTACGGCTTCCTGCTCGCCGTTTTCACAGTCATATGCCTCCGGGCATATAACTGTGGCGCTACATACACTCCACCGTCTCCAGTTTCGGAATCCCCTCCCAAGCCCATGGTATTTCCTCCTCCGGTGCACAAATCTTCGGCCGCCCCCATTACATTCAATCCTCCAGTGCGTGAAGATTCTCCTCCCGCGCCCATATCATTTCCTCCTCTCCACAAATCTCCTCCTCAGCCAACAGTGCTTCCTCCACCACTTCACAAATATCCTCCTCCCGAACACATATTTCATCATCACGTGCACAAACATCACCATCATCATCATGAAGAAGTGCATAAATCTCCACCTAAGCCGATGGTATATCCTCCTCCTATGCACAAATCTCCACCCACGCACGTAGTGATTCCTCCTCCCAGGCCGATACAATATCCTCCTCCTGTGCACAAATCTCCGCTCACGCACGTAGTGATTCCTCCTCCCAAGCCGATAGAATATCCTCCTCCTATACACGAATCTCCACCCCCGCACGTAGTAATTCCTCCTCCCAAGCCGATAGTATATCCTTCCCCTGTTCACAAATTTCGTCCTCCGGAGTACAAATCTCCACCCAAGCCGATAGAATATCCTCCCCCAGTTCACAAATTTCCTCCCCCGGAGTACAAATCTCCACCCAAGCCGATAGAATATCCTCCCCCGGTTCACAAATTTCCTCCCCCGGAGTACAAATCTCCACCCAAGCCGATAGAATATCCTCCCCCGGTTCACAAATTTCCTCCCCCGGAGTACAAATCTCCACCCAAGCCGATAGAATATCCTCCCCCGGAGTACAAATCTCCACCGAAGCCGATCGAATATCCTCCCCCGGTTCACAAATTTCCTCCCCCGGAGTACAAATCTCCACCCAAGCCGATAGAATATCCTCCCCCAGAGTACAAATCTCCACCCAAGCCGATAGAATATCCTCCCCCGGTTCACAAATTTCCTCCCCCAGAGTACAAATCTCCACCCAAGCCGATAGAATATCCTCCCCCGGAGTACAAATCTCCACCCAAGCCGATAGAATATCCTCCCCCGGTTCACAAATTTCCTCCCCCGGAGTACAAATCTCCACCCAAGCCGATAGAATATCTTCCCCTGGTTCACAAATTTCCTCCCCCGGAGTACAAATCTCCATTCTTCGAGTCTCCTTACATTTACAAATCCCCTCCAAAACCGATACTAACGCCTCCTCCACTGCTTCACTCTCCTCCCATCTACAAATCCCCCCCTCATGACTACACATTTCCTCCTCCTCCTCATCCTGCTTACTAATAAAGGTACACTTGTCTACTGATGTCTTTCGTTGATCTCATTTATTATTTTTATTAAATTGAGTTTAATGATCGTCACTGTATCTAATTTCCTTGAATTGCAGGAACGATATTATAAAGCTGTTTTATGAATAATCGATATTGTACGATGGTACAATATGCATGCAATGGTTTATTTCGTCATCTGTATTGGTCGGGTTGGATCAATTAATGTTCCGTTTGAATTTATTAGTGTGTTTCAAGTCTTGAAGTCCGTCGCCTTTAGCAAATAAGTTGCAAGCAATCTCCAGTGTGTCATTTTAGTATCAAAGGATGGACCGAAACGCAGGGAGTTTAAAGGGAATGTAATGGTCGATTGCTGTTGATATCTTTCCTTTTGCATGATAAAATAAATTGGCATATCGAGACTGAAATAATTTGGAGCAATCTAATTGCTTTTCTCCTTTTCCTTTGCGGTGGTATTTTAAATTGGCACATGGAGACTGAAATAATTTGCGGCAGTCTGATCGTTTTTATCTCTTCTTTTCCTAAGTCAAATTTGTTTAAAATTTTGCAAAGATTTTTCTTTCAATTTTTAGTTTCAGTTGTGGAATTTGTAGAAATGAAGTGGCTGGGCAGAAGAAATCTCAGTCCTATATATCCATCCAAAAATATAATTTAAGAAACTAAAGTTCACCATCTTGCCCAAAATATATATTAACATTTTGAAATAAAACACCAAAAATATATATTATCAGATTTATAATAATAATAATAAAATATCTACTATCGAATTCCAAATAATATTCATCTGCCCAATGGCTCACACGCAACGCGAGGTGCAACTATTCAGTCTGTTTCCTTTAGGATAAAGTTGTCTGAGTTGATGAAAAAGAACTCCAACCATACTGTGGAAAGCTCTCTTATTTACTAATTAACAGAGTTATCACTTACAATATATATTAGGTTACTGGTAGCTGATGAAATTGTGTTATTAAAGCCAAATGGATAATTTCCTTTCATCGCGCCAATCTCTCTCACACAAAATGAACTGCAATCACTCTGTCTGTTTAGCTCGCAGGAATTATCTCTGAGTTATTGACTAATAGATTTATCACCTACAGTTTCTGGTGTCTCATCAAACCGTGTTATTAAAGTCGAATGGATGGCTCCTCCGAAAAGTTTACAAACAATGAAGTTTTATTTAATTCAGTCATGCACATTGTTGACACCAATCAGATTTAGGTGCCCTTCACAATGTTGGGTAGCAAATCCCAATAGAGCTCAGTAAACTCTTATGAAAAGAGGGAAACTAAGAAAAACCGCTTTCACTTTTACGTTTAACCCTCGCAAATCAAGTTCGAATTATTTATCGTTATGCATTTAGCATCAAATATTTTTAGTTTTATTAGTTTTATTAATGTTACATTTATTTGTTTTATAAAAGATGTGTTTGGAATTAGTTTTATTAATGTTATATTTATTTGTTTTATCACGTAAGTTTTATGAGAATTTAGTTTCTATTTGTTGTTTTATAAGGTAAGTTTATGAGAATTCAGTTTTTTCAATGTAAGTCTTATGGTGTGGCCTTGAAATCGCAACTACATATAAGCTTAATAAAATACAGGAAATAACTCATTGCAAAACAAAGTAAAAGCAAAAATTGTTGAGGTAAATTTACTCATGAATGTTTAAAACCACATCACAACATAACATATTTTTTATTATAATATAAAACATAGGAAAATACATTCACCTGATAAAATATATTTTTTATTATAATATAAAACATATGAAAATACATTTGCGTGATAAATGAAGGCTCTAGCTCGAAGTGAAAAAAACTCCGTAAAATTGGTTTTCACCCGCCAACTAATATTTCCTCTAGGATTTTCTCCTCACTACCTCACTGGCTCTCTAACTTCCCAACAATACAAATGACTTTTACATCCATATTTATCTCAACATAAAAATTTGACATGAATACATGACAGAGCAAATAATTAATAGGCAGCATGGGCGATTTTACATAGTAATTGGTTTTCTGAACTTGTAGATGTTGTGGACTATGGGTAATAGTTGCGGAGTGAATGCTTGCCCATACTTATTTACTAAACTTCATTAAATACCTTAACTTCTGTGATGTGTTGAGGAATGGTCCACGTTGTACTTCTTCTGTAACTTCTGTCCTTTCGTCTACAAAAAAAATCCCAACAGTGCAGTAGTTGACTGGGCAAACATGGTGTTTGTTAGTTTGTTTAAGACCATGGTTGGGATTGTTATTTCCAACACTCCCCCTTAATCACAACTGCCGCCATTGACAATTTCCAAACAATCTTTGAGATAAACAAAATTTTCACGTGCCAATGGCTTTGTGAAAATATCATCAAATTGTTCTTGTGACCTGCAGTGCTACAACACAATTTCATCATTGTTAATCAACTCTTTCATAAAAATATATTTAGCATCAATATGCTTGGTCCTCTTGTGAAAACCAGAATTCTTTGATAATGCAATTGCTAAGGTGTCGTCGCAAAAAATAGTTGTCGTTGCCCCTTGGTCATAACAAAGATCCCTCGACATCCTTCTCATCCAAACTACCTGATAGGCTGTTGCAGTTAGGGTGACATATTCAGCTTCTGCTGTTGATAGTGACACTATTGGCTGCTTCTTGGAAGCCCATGAAATGGCTTCGGAACCCAAATGAAAAACATATCCTAACATGCTCTTTCTATCATCGACACTTCTCGCCCAATCACTGTCAGTGTAACCAACCAGCCTAGAATCATCTGTTGCAGCATACTAAATACCAGACTCCTTTGTCCCATTTACATACCTTAGAATCCTTTTCACCACTTGGCAATGTGTTTCCTTAGGTGTCTCCATGAACCTCGACACCAAACTCACTGCATACATTATATCCCTCCTAATGGTGGTCAAATACATCCAACTACCTATCATACTTTTGTATAATGTCGGATTGACGTTGCTGCTGCAATCTTATTTGCTCAACTTCAATGCCATGAAATTTGGAGTTGGTGCGGGCTTTCTGTTCTTCATCTTAGACCTCTCCAAAATGTCTACTACATACTTTTCTTGAGAAATAAAAATGTCAATTTCTGATTGCTTCACTTTTGTGCCCAAAAATATCTTAACAACCCCAAGTTAGTCATTTCAAATTCATTCTTCATGACTTTCTTGAAATCAACCATGAGGAAATCATCACTGCTTGTAAAAATTAAAGCATCTACATATAAGATGACAATAAGATTCGTATCATCACTCTCTTTGATGTAGGGAGTAAGCTCACCATCACATTTGTCGAAACCATTCTCCAACAAGTAGGCATCTATCCTACTGCATCATTCATGTAGTGCTTGTTTTAGCCCATAAAGAGCTTTCCTCAACCGATATAGTTTGTCTTCTTAGCCTTCTACTTCATAACTAGGCGGTTGCACAACATACACTTCCTCTTTTAGCACTCCATTCAATAACATTGATTTTATGACCATTTGATACACTTTACATTTATGTAGTGTGGAGATCACCACAACTATACACGTCTCTATCCTCGCTACTCGCGCCAAGTCTCTGAATAATCTCTTCCATGCTACTACTTGTATCCTTTAACAACTAGCCTTTCTTTGTGCCTTTCAATCTTTCCCTTAATGTTGTTCTTGGTCTTATAGACCCACTTCACTCCAATGACTTGTTTTCCTTGCAGCAAGTCCACTATAGAATACCATGGGCCAATACCCACAAAAGAAAAATATAGAGGGAGAGGAGGGAAGAAAATTATAATACCATGGGCTACTACCATGGTTTATCAATACCATGGGCCATCTAGACTTTTGATTATTATGTTATGGATCTAGGCTTTTAATTGTTACAATACCATGGCTTATCAATACCACATGCCCAAAAACAATAACTTATTTCAAAATAAAAATATTTTAATTTAATTTAATTTTATAACATTTTTTAATTAAATCTAAGAGCAAAAAAGTTATAATTACTTTTGAGGTATATCTAAACCCTCCATCCTCATGACTACTAACAATATTTTCATAGAGATTAAATGGAAGTTTTAATAAATTAAAAAATGAGAATACTTTTATATATACATATGTGAAATTTATATAATATAAATAATATTATAATAACTAGGATAGATGAATCTTAACCAAGGATCCAAGCAAAGTGATTAACAATGATTTCAGTATTGATGTTGATTTCTAATCCTATTTGATTGTTTGCACTAGATGCATTGATTTTACTATAGATGTTAATTTCTAATTTGATGCAACAAGATGTATGATGTACATTAATTTCAAAGTAATTATATTAATATTGTGCATTGATTTCAGTGTAAGCACGTCTCTACCTCCTCCATCTATATCTCTATCTCCCATTGTCTCTCCTTCTTTATCTCTCTATCTGAGCCCCTAAACATACACACTCTCTCTCCATATCTCCCTTCCTTTCCCTTCCCTCTCTTCCTTTGCCCTCCCTCTCTCCCTCTTCCCCTTCTCTCTATCTCTAACATTTCTCTCTCCATATCTATATCTCTTCCCCCCTCCCTGTCTTTGCCTCTCTCTTCTTCCCTCTTCCCCCTCCCCCATCTATATCTCTATCTCCCCTTCTCTCCTTATCACCACCAAAACATACACACTCTCTCTCAGTGTAAGCACATAAAAATTATTCAACCATAAATACAATACTTGAATTTTCATCCTAAATAAAATGTTTGCTTCTTGAAACTATAAACTATTTATAATTGGTTACATTCTTATTATTCTCATTTTCCATCATTCCACATTGTTAATTACTTTTCTTTCAAGGTATGTTTTTTACTATAGTAGCTCGAGTGAAATATTTGAATAATCTATGATTCCAACTACTCGTTTCATATGATTGATATGAGAACATGGAAAAACCAATAGGTGTGACAATAGGAACAATAGAAGAAAATATGTGTAAAGTTACTTTAAAAGAAAAGAATTAATTAAAATAAATAAATGTGTCGGATAATATTAACAAACTCAAATAATAATAATAATAATAATAATGAAATTAATTAAAATAAATAAATGTGTGGGCTAATATTAACAAACTCAAAACAAAAAATTAAAAATAATTAATTAAAATAAATAAATGTGTTGGCTAATATTAACAAACTCAATTTTGAAAACAATATATATACAATTTTTAAAAAATATGAAAGAGATGTTGTCACTTTAAATTAAAAAAAAAAAAATGAAGGAGATGTCAGGTAATGTTACATTAAAAAAAAATACATGTGTCGGCTAATATTAACAAACTCAAAAAAATAAAATAAATAAATAAATGTTTCGGCTAATAAATGTTTGGTCATATCCTGTAATAATAATGAGGTAAATTTCCTAGCATTTAGGTTTTCCATTGTGTGATTCCTGTAGTAATAATAATCAAGTAAATTAATATTTCATTGCATTCAGGATTTTGGTTGTAGGAAGGTAAAGTCAATATAATGGAAGGTGCTCAATAAAATTAGTAAGAGTGAGGGGAAATATTGAGTAGAATGTAATATCTAACATGGATATTATTAACTTCTAAATAGGCTTTTTTACAATACCATGGGCCAATACCCACAAGAGAAAGATAGAGAGCAAGAAGAGGGAAGAAAATTATGATACCATGGGCTACTACCATGGTTTATCAATACCATGGGTCATCTAGACATTTGATTATTATGTTATGGATCTAGGCTTTTAATTGTTCCAATACCATGGGCCAATATCATGGCTTATCGATACCACATGCCAAAAAACAATAACTTATTTCAAAATAAAAATATTTTACAAATATTTTAATTTAATTTAATTTTATAACATTTTTTAATAAATCTAAGATGAAAGAGGTTATAATTAATTCTGAGGCATATCTAAACCCTCCATCTTCATGACTACTAACAATATTTTCGTAGAGATTAAATGGAGGTTTTAATAAGCTAAAAAATGAGAATAATTTATGTGAAATTTATATAATATAAATAATATTATAAAGAACTAGGATAGATGCATCTTAACCAAGGATCCAAGAAAAGTGATTAACAATGATTTCAGTCCAGATGTTGATTTCTAATCCTATTTCATCTTTTGCAGTAGATGCATTGAGTTTAGTGTAGATGTTAATTTCTTATTTGATGCAACAAGTTGTATGATATACATTAATTTCAAAGTAATTAGATTAATAGTGTGCATTGATTTCAGTGTAAGCACATGTCTACCTCCTCCATCTATATCTCTATCTCCCATTGTCTCTCCTTATTTATCTCTCTATCTCAGCCCCTAAACATACACACTCTCTCTCCATATCTATCTATCTCTCTCTCCTTCCCTTCCTTTCCCCTCCCTCTCTCTCTCTTCCCCTTCAGTCTATCTCTAACATCTCTCTCTCCATATCTATATCTCTTCCTCCCTCCCTGGCTTTGCCTCTCTCTTCTTCCCCCTCCCCCCTCCCCCATCTATATCTCTATCTCCCATTGTCTCTCATTCTCACCACCAAAACATACACACTCTCTCTTAATGTAAGCACATAAAAATTATTCAACCATAAATACAATACTGGAATTTTCATCCTAAATAAAATGTTTGCTTCTTGAAACTATAAACTATTTATAATTGGGTACATTCTTATTTCTCATTTTCCATCATTCAACATTGTTAATTACTTTGCATTCAAACATGGTAATAGAAAATAACTATCATTGAAAATTATTTGGGGTTTAACACTCCATAAGTCACAATGATTGAATTTCGAGAAAACTACTATTACTATTGGAGAGGAACATAGACAGGGTATGATATTGTTTACTACAGTAGCTTGAGTTAAATATTTGAATGGCCTATGATTCCAACTACTTGTTTCATATGATCGATATGAGAACATGGGAAAACTAATAGGTGTGACAATAGGAACAGTAGAAGAAAATAGTTTCAGATTTATTTCAATGAAGATTGTTTGTAATTCACTATATTCTTAGTATCGACAGTTTATATCTATCAAAATTGTTACATTGACACTTTGCACTCAAAATTTGTATTTCATCATTTTTCATCATTCAAGTTACTAGCAGTCTCTCTTATCTCAACAAACTAAGGTAACTAAGCAAATTTTAAATTAGTTTGACCAAATTAATCTTATACATATTTATCATATTTAAAATTAACGAAATAATTAGATGTTCAATATATTTTGTATTACCCCACACAATTGAAACCATCCTAGATCCATCTTAACACCAGATCTATAAAGCACCAAGATACTATTGAAAAAAAGAAATTAACTCTGACAAATATATAAATCACACATAAAAACCAGACACAAAATATTGGTGGAAAAAGGCTGAAGCCTCAGGTATTCTCACTCATTTTCATTACAAATAATTGAATATAGTGTTACAAATAAATAGATGAAAGACAATGTTCTCAAGATAGTGCGTGCTATCTTAGACACTTTTGGTTGAGATAATTTCTCCTTTGGTTGAGATAATTTCTCACCAGACACACACCAATATAGGAGTTACCTAAACTAACTCCTATCTTAGAGGAGCAACCCAAGAGTTAGGCACCAATTCCTAACTTGGAATATTTAATTTATTTATTTATTTTTGGATTTATTTCTTTTTTTATGAGAGAGGCTAACATTCCATCCTTCAATGATAAATCCAAAATAAGAATGAGGAACCATCTTCCAAGTTATCATGTTGATCCTAAAAAATATTGCCTAAAAAAACCACCAAATCTGGATGCTGAAGAAACTCCAATATGAAGAGACTGATTCAGTTGCATGACTAATTCATCTCTGAATGACGCTTGACAAATCCATCATGTGTCAAGCTGCAAAAGTATCCAACTGCCCTTTGCTTGAAAACAGCATCCGGTGTCCACTGACACAATTTGATGAATGCCCACTGGTGTATTTGTTGATGATGATCGCCCACTGGCTGAAGATGTTGAAAAACAACTCAATGTTGCTTTTTCTATGACGAAAGCTACTCACTACTGCTTTTGTTGTCGATCACCCACTGGCGAATTTGTTGATGGTTATTGCTGATGAAAAATGCTCACTGACTGATGAAGATGCCCACTAGCTGCTTCGCTGATGTTGTCGAGACTTTCAGTCTGGCAACCACTTGTCAATTTCATTGACATTTCCCCCCCTTTGTCAGCTTAAAGGAGAGACAATCTTCTCCAAAATATAGTTGAACTCCCCCCCTTCAGGTGTAGGAGAGTTTCACTATTGTACTCCCTTGTTCAACTACATGAGAGTACCATCATCGGTTCACTGCTGGCTGCACTATATATCAAAATTACATGCTGGAAGAAGCATGTGATATATCAAAATTACAAGAAATCCCTGTGAAGAAATGTTGTCTTCACATCCATCTATTCTACCTCAAAATCAAAAGCAGTAGAAACAAATAAAAGTAATCTAATAGAGGTTACCTTGGCAACAGGAGAAAAAATATCACCAAAATCAATTCCCGACACCTTGGAATAACCTTTTGCTACCAACCGAGCTTTGTATTTCTCCACCTTTCCTTCTACATTTGTCTTCTTCTTGAACACCCATTTGCTGTGAATGGGTTTCCTTCCAGTGGGCAACTCCACTAGATCCCAAGCCTCATTTTTGTGCAAAGATGTCATTTCATCAACCATAGCCTCTTTCCAAAGTTTTTTGTCATCTGAATGTACTGCTTACTTCACAGTTCTGGGATCATCATCAGTAATAGATGAGGAAAAATTTAAACAGAAGGCAGATGGACTATACCTTTCTGGTTGCCTTCTTTCTCAAATTGATCTTCTCACACCCAGAGTTATTGGCTCTTCATCTTCTGATTCCTCCTCTGCTATATAGTTTGATTCTTCCTCCTTTAGCTCAAACTCTATCTTCTTAGGTTCCTTTGGTTGGACTTCATGTTTAATAACATCTTTCACCTCTCTCAACACCACATATCGGTTGTACACAACCTTCCTTATTACTGGTTTCCAAAGCTTATAGCCCTTTAAACCATCCTTATACCCAATAAAGATGCATTTTTCATATTTACTATCCAACTTGGTTCGTTTCTCCTTTGGAACATTTACATATGCATCACATCCAAATACCCTCAAATGTGAAAAAGAGGGTTTCTTACCAGTCCAGACCTCTTGTGGAGTCTTATCCTCCAATGCTGATGAAGGTGATCTGTTGACTAGGTAACATGCTGTCTCCACCACCTCTGCCCAGAATTCCTGTCCTAACCTGGCACCACTGAGTATGCTTCTTGCCCTTTCCATCAATGTCTTGTTCATTCTTTCTACAACTCCATTTTTCTTAGGTGTATATGGAGTAGTCTTCTGTTGTGCTATATGAAACTTCTTACAGAATTCTTCAAATTTCTTACTGCAAAACTCTCCACCGTTATCTATCCTCAACACCTTCATCTTCTTCTTTGTCTGGTTTTCCACCAGAGCCCTAAATTCTTTAAACTTGTCAAAGACTTCAGATTTCTTCTTAAGGAAATATATCCATGTATTCCTTGAGAAGTCATCTATAAATGATACATAGTACACAGACTTACCCAGTGATGGAACTTTCATAGGTCCATACACATCACTGTGCATAAGTTCTAATATTTGTTTCACCCTCTTACCACCAGACGGGAAACTCACCCGATTCTGCTTCCCATATACACAATTTTCACAGAAATCATAATTCGAGAGCTATTACTCATACCTTCTATCATACCTTTACTATGAAGTATTTAAAGGCTCTTCTCTCCAATATTTCCAAGCCTTTGATGCCATAGCATGGTCTTCTCTCCAAAGACCACTATATTTTCTGCTCCACTTTCAAGAACCACAGAGTTGTTGCACCCATCAACAACAGTGCTACCTTGTAGCTTGTACAGAGTTCCAACTCGAACTCCCCACATCAATACCAGTGCTCCCCGAGCCATCTTGTAGGTATCCTTCTCGAAAATTATTTTTACACCTGCATCATCCAGCTTGCTTACAGAAATCAGATTTCCGGCTAATGCAGGAATATACAAAACACTCGGAAGTGTTCTAACCCTTCCACCTTGCAGCTTCAACTTTACTTTTCCATGACCAACGATTCTAGCCTTCCTGTCATTCCCTAAGAAGACATCACCACCATCATAATTCTCATACTCGCAGAACCACTCTCTATGGGGAGTGAAGTGAAAGGATGCACCTGAGTCAATCAACCATGCCTCATGATCTACATGTGTGCTTGAAGAAGCCAAGTACACATCCCCACCTTCATCTGAGGTGGTTTTCGCCTCTGCAGAAGGAGCATCATCAGGTCCCTTTCCTTTCTCGAGAGCTTTAGATTTACAGTCCCTTTTGTAGTGCCCTTCCTTTCCGCATCTCCAACACACACCATTACAAGTTTTGCTGGATATTTTGATCTCCTTCTAGATTTATATCTCCCACTCGATGACTTATTTTTGTTTCTGTTCTGGGACCATCCTCTTATAGATAAGGCATCACCATTCTGGCTCTCCATATTTTTCTATCTCATCTCATTCGTCAACAAGGATGAGACTATTTCAACAAACTATAAGGCAGTTGCATTGCTACCTATTTCGATAACCAGACTATCCCACGAATTTGGTAAAGGACACAACAAACTGATGCACTTATCTTCATCTGAAATTTTAATATCAACAGATAATAACTGACTTACCACAGTATTAAATGCATTCAGATGCTTTGTCACTTAGTCTCCATCTTTCATCTTCCAGCCATATAGCTTTTTCCGTAGGAACAGTTTATTCACTAAAGACTTAGATTGGTACAAAGTCCCTAACTTGTCCCACAAAGCCTTAGCTGTAGCTTCCCCTGATACATTCAGTAATATTGAATCTGAGACACATAATCATATTTTGATCTTTGCCTTCCGATCTAACTTCCTCCATTCTTCATCGGACACTCATGTTGGTTTAGTACCTGGATCTACTACGATCCACTGATCTTTGTCCACCAACAGAACCTCCATCTTAAGTTTCCACAACTCAAAACTCTAACCATTAAATTTCTTGATCTCTATCTTTCCACTGCTCACCATCTTCTGTCACCACTAGAATTGATCTCGCAGATCTCCCACTGAACAGGGTCTACCACAGCCCTGAGCGAAACCCCTTAGCAACAAAGGCGTCCCTTTGAAGCCAAAAACACCTCTGATACGAAATGTAGGTTTTAACCCCATACATAAATTACCTGCATACAAATTCTAAAATACAGAAAATAAACAATGTGAGAGCATAACACATAAAACACATATACACAGAGATTTTCCCCTGGATCCCAAAACCGGGACTACCAACTTAATTTTTCATTATATTCCTTTCAATGTTACAATACATATTTATACATGCCGAAGCATCCAATACCATGGACCAAAAACCATCACGTCCAAAACCATGGATGGAAAACCATCACGTCCAAAACCATGTACGAAAATCATGCACAAAACCATAGGTAGGTTCTCCCAACTTAATATAGGGTCCAAAAACAAAATTTTCCATTACCTGCACCCCTCAAACCCCCTGTGACTCCCCCCGCTATGTAATCGGTGCAACGAAAGGGGGGCTCAGCCCCCCTTCTAAACCCCCTCGTGGGCTAGTCATGGAAAGATTATAACACAACCCAACATAAATATTGCTCCATTTGTAGTATCCATGTTACAGGATCCTTGCCATCAAACCTCCTCATATCAATATTTGGAACATGACAGGTCTTCAATCCACCGTTAGAGTCTATGAAATCATGATTAACATTTCTTTTTTTCTCCTCATGATTTTCCTTTACTACCCTTTCGCCAGTATGAATTTCTTGTAGCAAATTTGTCAAATTTGTCTTTAAATCTTCCTTGTTGCCTTTAAGTTTTTCTTCTATACCATCCATCTTAGCTTCCATTCCTGTCTTCAAATTTTCTATGTTTCTTTTAAGTTTTTCTTCTATACCATCCATCTTAGCTTCCTCACCTTTCTTTAAACCATCCATCTTAGCTTCCACTCCTTTCTTTAAACCATCCATGTTAGCTTCCATGCCATCCATCTTAGCTTCCACACATTTTTTTAAACTATCCATCTTATCTTCTGTTACTTTTTGTAAGAGTGAATTTTGTTGCACTTGGTATCGTAATTTTGATATATCATGTTGCATTTCTTCGTCTTCTTCATGAGTCATGCTAGTTATTTCAAGTTTCTTACTAGGTATTTCCATTTTCTTTCTTCGGGGCATCAATTAATGATAATAATGCTTCACTATGCCCTTTTAATTCCTTCAAACTAAATTTTTAGACCAAACTTATGCAAAATTGTAAAAAAAACTACACACTTCTTTTCACTTTGTAGGAGCTCAATATTGAATTTGTTGTATCTATGTAATTTCGAATCTCCAAGGTCTAAAATTGCATCCTACGTAGCCCTCTTTGTCATCTTTCCAACCTTGCAAATCTGATCAAGATTAAATTCTCCAAGGAAGCTTTATGCCAAATCTCCCACGATGACCAGATTATAGACTGGTTCAGTAGCGAACTTGTACGAAGTGCCACCTGTCACTGTTTCAACCTTAGGACCTGAAACTGATACACAGAAAACTACATGTTGTCCTATTTCTGTAACATTTTACGAAATTTCAATATGATTTTCAGAGAGAAGGTTATGACGATTTTCCCTAGGTCACATGTTTGAGATATAATTCAGGAGCCTGCAAAATCCCTAAATTCATTGGATCATATCTCCAAAAATATGGCGAGAGAAGATCTAAAATTTAGACCTATGGTTTGGGGAGATTTTGGCTCAAATTTTTTTTTTTTAATCTTCTAAAACATCATAGAAAAAATTATAATGAAAATGCCACGATGACCTATTTGAAGCAGCAAAACCCTAGAATCCAAAGCTCTGATACCAAATGTTATGCAACCATCTCACAAAATAGAAGAAAAGAGAGATCAACGCCTTCAAAATTAGAGTCTTCGAGGGGGAAACCTCCTTCACATTACATAAATGAATAGTTCTTGGATGATACAAATGAAAAACCCTTCTTTCTATATATAGGATTCTAACGGGTCACAATATAATCAAAGATGCCATAACAACAATAATATAAGGGCACAACAATAACAATAGTGGGCTTCTATGGGGCACAATAATAAGAATATGGGGACAATAGGGGTACAACAATGAAAATAAGGGCTACAATGACAATAGTAATGGGGGAATCACTAGTATTAAATGGACCTAACAATATGTATTTAGGAAATCCACTTCTAAGAGTGAGGGATTCACAATTTTTGGAAATGAGTGTTTTGCATTGCTACCAAGACTTCATTTTTGGGAAATTAAGATCCCATTGGTGATTTGAATCTTCTATTATTGTAGAATTTTGGATGGTACTATTATTCATGCAATTGTTTCTAACCTATTTAGAAAAATCATAGTTATTTACTATTTCAACTTATTTTTTATGTGTACAAGATGATCTAATTTTTGCATTGTTGTTAATTATTAAATATGTTCCAATTTTGTTGATTCATATTTGAATTAGTGAGTGACCATTAATTTTTTCTATGTGGTTCATGGATCTCAAAGATCGGTGACTGCTACATCCATAGAATATTTGTACCAAGCAGATCCACCTAAAGGGATCACTTCTTGTTGGCTCAACCATAGGGCCTGACCCTGAGGGGGTCCAGTGAATTGAACTAGTGACCTCTCAATAGCAACAGTGATTTAACGAGAGTGACTCAACCAATTGGAATAACCCTCGGGGCTGGTGAATGACCATTATTGTGTGAATTCCATAGTGAACTATTTTTCATTTAACCACTTTTTTGGTTGACTTAATCACTATTGTTGATTTTCAAGATTGTTTGAAATAGATGAAATATTTCTCTTTTTAGATAGACATTCTTTGTAGTTCACAATAAATTAAATTATGCTATCGGGATAGGATAACATAAAAAAAAACTTATCTCATTCACTTTTTGCAAATAAATTAGAATTAAATTTATGGTTTAGAAATTCTTTCAAAAAGTCTTTGATCAAGGAGAAATCTTATTAGTGGAAACTAATTTCACATACTTGTGAGTATCACCATAGAAAATGAGTATAGGTCTTGTTTGAGACCTTGATTGGGTGGTTTCTCTTAGTGTTGACTAGGATATTTCTAGGCATCAAAATAATCCAAAGAAAATTTTTGATTATTTGCTTTAAATTTTGCAATATGCTAAGAGGGATCCACGTTAGTGAAGCCTAGAAAAATGGGATGGATTCCAATACTGATTCACACAATACCAGTCTCCCTACCATAGATATACTTTTTTTGTACCAAATTCAAACTCCTTTTTTTCTTCCTTTTTATAGGAGCCAGTGCTAGTCTAATATTTTATATCTAATTGTTTTTCAAGTGAAGCTTGGATATTTGAATATTGATCCCAATAGTGTGATAGACATGGCGAAGAGGTCTCCACCATATATTTCTTCTTATCTAATTATCTACATGAAAAAAATAGATGGTTTTTTCACAATTGATAATCATTCTTATAACTTTGGAAAATAGGTTCAATAATGTTTTTTAGGCACATATGTGGGATCTATTCCCCTCGGAGAAGACAAAAATGTCATCTATAGATAGTATGTGGAAAATAATGTAATTTTGAGATATAACAATTCATTTAAAATCTACTCTTGTTTTCACGTCAATGATTAATCTGTTGAGACCTTCTCAAATACGAAGAAAAAGTGGAGGAGAAAGAAGTTGAGCTAACGCAATTCACAACCCATCTGAGAAACGAGTGGTAGAATCCTAAATTAATTAAGTGCAGTCTTATGTAGAGACAACTTATATGATCAAAGGCCTTGTAGGGATCTACCTTATATACGATGGATTTTTTCTTTTTGGTATGGATTAAGCGAAGGTATTCTTGGAATGAATTAATAAATGGATCTAACATCTTTGAAGAAAACCAAATTATTCCAGGGAAATATGATAAGACAAGATAACTTTAAGGTGAAGGGAAATAATTTTGGAAATGATTTTGTAGATCTAATCACACACAGAGATTGGTCAAAAGACTCCAATTGAGTTACAAGAGTCCATCTTGGGATAAGGAAAATAAAGGTGGAGTTTAAAGGTGCAAGAATTTTCGACTTGGACCTAAATAATTCCACTACAAAGAGGAGGTCATCTACTATGAATTCATACATTCCAGATAGAACTCAATTGATAGTTTGTTAGGGCCTAGAATGTTTCCTTTTTGAAAGCCAATTAAAACCTTTGTAAGTTCCTCTTTTATGACCTCAACCATTAGAGAATATTTTCCTTCTTGGGACATGAATCTAAGAAAATGTTTATCCATAGTTAGTACTTGTTGAAAAGTGGGTCTATGTGAGAGAGAAAAAATGTCATTAAAGTATTTTAAACCTTTACAAGGGGTTGTAGAGGACCCATCATACTTCTTGATCTCCTAGAAAATATTAATATATTTTTGGTGATTTGCAATCCTATGAAAATATTTAATGTTTTCATCCCCCACTTGAAGTTGAATGGATCTACTCTTCATCTACCATTACTTAACCTCATTGAGAATTATTTCCCTCCATTTTTCCTCTAGACCCTTTGGAAGTTATTTTTGATCTAGTGAGGCATTCTCATAGAGGTCTTAATTGTAAATATCTTTCAATTTGGCCTCAATATCTACCAACAATTTGTTATCAAATTCCTTTTCTTCCTTTTCCCACATGGAAATACAATATTTTTACCTTTTTAAACATTGTTGGAATTTATTGGAAGAGGATTTTAGGGCAAAGGAGGAGAAGGAGATCAAGTTAGATTTTAGGGCTTCAAGAAGGGATGAATATATAGGCAAAGAAGGGTTCAGTTTGAAGCATCTAGGAGGCCAGGAGGGGAATGGTTCTATGATCATTAAAGTATGATTATGATCATAATCTCCACCCACCAATCAAATTTTTCCAATTCTAATGATTATGTCAAGGTCAATATAGAAAATGATAAAGTGATGTAGTCATTTCGCAATTCATGATGATCCTCTTTTCTTGTTTGTCCAAATGGTTAGAAGATTAGATGGTAGAATGTTGTAGAGGCCAAGATACTCTCCAATTTCAATGATAAAATAGATGAAAGATTCAATCATAGTAGAAGGGCTTCATTTCTTAGCATCTCCTGAAGAAATTCAAATTCCCACCCAAAATAACCATTCCCAAGTCCAAGAGGGTAATCTTGGAGAATGTCAACCATAAAACATGACAATAAAAAAAATGACCATATACATTGAGGCATAGAAATCAATTTTATAGTTCCTTGTAGTACAAGTATAATTTTATGGGCTAATATTCACAAGTGGTCTAATTTTCCATGATTTTCCCAAAACAAAGATTCACTAATTTCCATTTTTTCTAAAAATGATTTTCCTAAATTTTGTAGTACAAAAATATTTTACATTTGAAATCACCAAAATTTTACAGAGGCTATATAAAGTATCATTAGAGATTTGAATAATTTTACATT
Organism: Pinus tabuliformis; assembly: GCA_031772625.1. Taxonomy (NCBI): domain Eukaryota; kingdom Viridiplantae; phylum Streptophyta; class Pinopsida; order Pinales; family Pinaceae; genus Pinus; species Pinus tabuliformis. The sequence goes on along the minus strand of CM062819.1, from coordinate 1,823,052,142 downwards.
GATATCAATAAACATTTTTCAGTTTTCATATTACGGACTAGTGATATTCGCCAAGGTTTCTAAACTTTAAGATAAATTTCCACCCTTAAGATTATCCTTGATTGTTGCATTTAATTATGCAAGGATCTATTTCTCCACGATTTATTTCCCGGTTGAGATTACCATACATCAAAAGGAAATACTAATAGAGATATAATAATGTCCCAACCCAAATGATCAAATATGCATAAGGCAGTGGGTTCTATATACTAAAAGGAAATATGTGTGCACCTGGCCTCCTTGCAGGTTGGGGAAGGATTTTGGGTCTAATGCATATTCCCGTTCTCCACTGGAGTGATATACCTCATCCGCACCTAATATCGATCACTACACAAAACCAAAAATAAATGTAGACAACAAGTGACCTTCCTCAGAAGATCATTAGATCAAATATCATAGAAACAACTATAAATCATGTTGAATACAAATGGATATAGGGAAGGAACATACATTTCTATTAATCATATAAGGGAAAGTACATCAATGTATACCTTCCAGCAAAGTAGATCCTCTCCTCAATATTGTAGCATGGTTTCCTCTACCAATATAGCAAAGCTCTCGCGCTATAGTTTAGATACTCCCTCCTTCCCCCTTTCCTCTTGGTGAAATTATATAGGTTCATTATATCCTTTGGGAGAATGTATCTAGACACTGAGGGGTTTGATAAGCTAGGAAATTTCGACAATAATGGACCCCTGGCCAACTCATATGCAAGTGGGTCAATTTGATCTCCTTGGGAATGGAAAAATTTAGAAACCTTTTGCACAATTATGATATTTTTCTCAATTATCTTAATTATGAAATAATTATTATCTCATAATTATAATATTTTGGAAAATTAATTATGAGAAATAACTCAATCATGTAATTCCACCATTTTATCATGGGATAAATCTCAATTAAGTAAATTAAAAGGGGAAAGGGGATGCATTTTAGCGAAACAACTGAGGTAAGTCGATATTGGATTTGTATCACCATAATGGAGTGGAAAATAGGGTTATAACAGATACCCCCTAATGCATGAGATTATAAGGGAAACCGATGGCATAAATTCATTACAATAATACTCAAACCTCAAAATGGGAGGAAGGATCCAAGACCAAAAATCTTGATTGGTGGAACTCAAGTGTTGAAGTCTCAATTTTGCTAGTAACATCCCCGAGGTGGGCATACCCATGCTTGGTTATAAAGAAATACTGAACATGGCCACCAAAACATATACTACAAATCCATGACATGAAATTCTAGGACATGGCCACAAAGAAATATAAAGTGGATCCATATGATTCAACAAATAGAGCATACCCACCAGCAAATACAATGTGGATCTATGTCACAGTATACATCAGTAGGACCATGGAAACATGACAGACAAAGAAATGTCTCAAGACAGTCCTCAAAGTACATGAGTGATACATAACTCCAACGCAACCTGGGAAGGATGCCATATAAGAGTGAGATGTTCCTAAACAAATGTCTTCGACATAACCCCAATGGTACGAATATAAACCATGCGAGTAGATGAGTTAATGTTGAACATGGTAGAAATTGAATGATTACCAGCTAATTAGTTAAACTAGTAACATACGTGAGTGAATCCACCAATGAGGAAAATGGACCCCAAGGTACCAAGTATAGTTCACCAAGTGTGAAAAAATGAGCTGACGTTGAACACCAGTGAACTCGATCAATCAAGAGCCAATGATTTAAGCCCATTGTTGATCGCGAGGAAGCCTACCACTGAGGTCTTCAAGCTCCAAGGTACTACTTGTTCCTAGATCAACCTTCTAGATAATGAGCTGAAGTCGAGAGGAGAATATTTATTGAAGGAGGGACTTGATGTATCCCCCATCAATCGACATGGAACAAACCAGGATGGAGTGATGTATGGATGAAGTCATGAAGTGATGAAGTAAAACTGACATAAGAATGGCTGACTTAGAAAGGCCAATGGGGTAATGTGGATGGTTAGCACCCGTTGAGACTTCCCTTGAACACATAGTGACACGACACAAGAGTGACTTGACAACATGAATAATGAGCACCATGTGATATCATGCAATGATGCAATAGGCATCGAGGCATGCTCCATATGACTAGAAGAGTAACCATCTGGAGGAATAGACAAAATCACATTTATGGTATGGCTCCTAGGAAAGATAAAACCCAACTCTAAGATAATGAAGCAAACAGGTTCCATGTTTAAGGGCAACGCAAAGGTTTCTACCATTTCATGACTAATGGAAATAAATGTTCCCTCCCTTCTCTTTTTATAAGTTCTTTTTTTGTAAAGTTATCCCCCAAGCCTGAAAAGGAGATAAAAGTATGTAAGGATGAACCTCCTAGCTACAGTAGACTTGGGTATTCCTTTTCTATAACTAGTCTATCCTAGTCCAGAAAAGGGTTAAACTTATACTGGGTAGAAAACCCTTCAAGTGCTTTTACGAGTGCGAAGGAAACAAGTGCACTCAACAATCTTTTCGATTCTAAGGAGTGTAAAAATAGCTTAAAGGAAACTCCTCTTGGAGGAATAAGTCGCATAAAGGGTAGCAACTAGTTCTTACAATGATGGAACTGCTCATGACATACAGAGGACAACAGGTTGGCTAATAAGACCTCTTATCACAGTGCTTCCTCTAAGAAAGGGTAAAACACCAAGTGAAATTGGATGGTAGGCCAAGAAGATGAGGACTATGGAAGAGAGAAACCAAGCCTCAATATGGAAAAAAAGGCTGATAAAATTGGCAATGACAAGGAATAAAGAGTAGAATCCTCCTAGGGTATGCCCATAAATATGATGAAGAAGAGGACATGAGGCTCCAATTCTAGGTCATGGCAGGTCAGAAGGAGGGATTTCGTAAAGGAGTAAAAATGACTACATGGACACCAAGATGACAAAGAGGTGCTAAATGGGGTCTCCATGAGTAGGTAAGCTCTACTTCCAAGCTACGGTGGGCATAAAGGAGAATGGATAAGGCCACAACTTGACGGGGTCGGACCTAAAGCATAAAAATGGCATTGACTGTTAAAATGAAATAGTGAGAGTGAAAGTGACCTACCCCTATATGCCAGTAAAGGGAACATACCTCAGGCCCATTATTTGTCACAATAAAAATGCCATCCTATCCTATAAAAACTATCTAGAAAGGCTAGATGAATGGTTAAATCACATAATAAAATAATTAAACAAGGATACAGTAAAAACAAGACCATATATTTTTGGTTTTTTGAGTTTTATAATTTTTTTGGATTTTTGGCATAAATAAGGCATGACAAATACTCGCATCACACACCAAACTAAAAATGAGATAAAGGATCACACTCTTATGTACCATATGTACAAGCACAACACAGTCTAATAGGTCACGTCAAAGTGTGCTCACAACCAGGTACAAGCCAAGGATTTCTATATGTGAATCATGGAGGGTGAAGGTACAATATGGATCACTAATGTTGGGCCATTCCAAAGGAAGTCAAACTTCCCAATATGGAAAGGTTTACCATGCCAAGGACATTTTAACATAGTCATGCTCTCAAAATTAACTTGAGGACATAAAGGAGGTACAAGATGCTCATCAACAGCTGGTAAGGATAATTTGTTGGAAATTTCTGTAGTAGAATCCAAAGGCTTGACTTGGTCCAGGGGTGGCACTTCCAAGGAGGGAACAGGAGATGCCCCCTAGGTTGATGCAAGAATTTTTTTGTGAATATATATCTTTTCCAAGTTGGGAAGACTAGAGGCATAATCTCCCTAGGATTATCGATAAGTGAATCCATGACCTCCAAGAGGACTTGCTGAGAAGAATACTCATCATCAAGGGAGTCACGTGGAATAGGTGGAGTGATGGCCCATGTAGGTAAATGAACCTGGTCATATTCCATATTATGATGGATCTTTTTACCAGCGTCAAGAGGTACTGACGAGATTTACAAGGAGGAAATATCTTCCACTAAAGGTGGCAGAGGGTGCTCACTAGCTTGATCAACTTCCATAGGCTCAGACGACACCAACTAAGGATTAGGAGGTCTATGGGGTCCACAGGTGTCAAAAGAGATCATATGCATAGGAGCTTTAAAATAGGATGAAGGAATGTTGGGCAGTGGTAATTGAGGAAATACCCCAATAAGAGATGAGATTTTAAACAAGCCGATTCCAACACTCTGATACTGACCAGGATTATCTCCCACAAGTTGTACTAAATTCCCCATAGTGGAAATTTGGGTCGATGACACGCAATAGTCAAGTTGGTCAATAGTGACAATATTTCCTTCATGAGGATAGAAAAGGATAGGAAATACAGATGAGACAACTATGGTCATGGTATAGAATCAACATCGCCAAGGAGTAGGTTGTAATCTAAAGGAATGTCAATGAATTCAACATCGACATATACAATTTTTCCTCCTAACTCAATGGAAAACTTGGGAAGAAACCCCTTAGGTACAAAATTTTGTCTGTCAAAAGCTTGGAAAGTGGTGTTGGACGTGGCGAGCACCGGAGAGCCAAGAGCCTTCCATCATGATGATGACATGACACACATGGAAGAGTGTTAATCCACTAAAGTGTGATGAATATTCTTGTGGAAAAAATGCACAATGAACTGAAAATAAATCTAATGGGAAAGTCGAGGAGTAGCCTTGTCAGCATTAAATGTGATGAGCCTTGAGTGACACATATCGACTCCACCAATCACAAACAATAAGGGATTGTGATACTAAGGACATCTTTACAAAACCTCTAGGACAGATATGGAACAAGGACCATGGGAAAGCTCTTCAAAAATATTGTAATGTTGAGCGGCCTATGTAAAAATATTATCTATCATCTTATGAAGAACACCATTGGGGGGGCGATCGATAGGTTCCACAGGCTTATCCAAAGTGAGAGTTCTAGTGGAAATAGCTAGAGCTAGTGAGTCCTTAGAATAACTCGACTCAGGAACATCATAAGATTTGGCTCCCGTAGTCACATTCACATCTTCATGCACATAAATATGAATGAACTATTCCCCCTTGTGGAGGTGGAGGAGGTTGACAAACCCTCTATTTTTGAGGCTGCGTAGGGAATGGATGATTCAAAACAAGAGGTTGTTGAGTGGATGGTGGTGAAGGTAGCCTATGGACTTCATCCATCTGAGGTCACTCATGAGTGAGGTGGTCGCCTTGATAGATTTTGCAAGGGAATTTGATTTTACATTGACGTTCACTGGTGCCCCCTCCCTGATTCTGAGGGTTGGTTTGGGGTTCCTACATAGTTTGGTTCTTTTATTTATTCTTCTTGTTATTATTTTTACCACCAAATTGTTGGTTGTTCTTTAGTTGAGTGGACTTCATCATAAGAACACCATTGGACTACTAAGGAGACAATGCTTTAGCAGAGTTATATGCACTTGTTTGGGCTTGAGATGTAATGATTAAGTGCCCAAGTTGAGCAACAAGTTCATTCACAGAATTGGAAATAGACATAATCATGCCATCGACATGTGGGCCAGGAACATGTTTAGGAGGGTCAATGGAAGGCCTAAGGGCATTAGGAAACACTTAATATATCATACCCAACATTGATTAGATAAGATCCAACTGTTGGGTAGCTACAATGGCTTACTCCTCGGTAATGGCTCGAAACATAGACAAATCCTTGGAAATATGGGGTTGGACAGAGAGAATGAACCACTTACGTAAGACTTCATCAGGTAACTTGGTTCTCACTAACCTCTTGCGATGATGCCACTCATGAATGTGATCATAAATTAACATGGCATAATCTTGCTTGAAATTTGACAAAATATCAGAGTCGATATCATATCGAGTAGGGAATTGGAAGTGTGTCAAAAAGGTTTGAGCTAAGGAGGCAAAGTCATAGTAGGATGCAGTATCTAACTTGATATACCACTTTATTGCATCCCCAGTTAACATACATTGTAAAAAGAGAAGTTTAATATAATCATCCACCAAAGAATTAGAGGAATACCTTAAGTGATAGGTGGTAATGTGGGTGGATGGATTATCCCCAGGCTTCCCTTCAAACTTGGGAATATTGTATGGTAATTTAGTGGCCATGGGTGGCCAACAGGGATCATGAAGGATGGGGTCATTAGTCAACTTCACCAAATCTAGAAAATCAAGAGAAGATAAGAATGGATTATGGATTTGACTAAATGGATCATAGCCAGGAGAAGCCCCTGACCAACCTTGTAGTCCCCCCATATAAGGAGTAGAATGATGCACTTGTTGGTGAAGGAAAGGGTTTGTCTTGGCATAAGACTAATGCAGTCCAGAATAATTGGTAAATGGATGTTCCCCCCTGGGTATGTACCCCTAGAGAGAAAAGGAGCCCTAAGAGAATGGCTGCTCATGGGGTTGTACCTAGGAGTAAAAGAAGGACCACTCTACATAGTAGGACCAACATAAGGAGAATAACCTGTGTAATCCCAAGGATATCAACTTGAACCACTTGTGTATCTAGACACCTAGGGGTTTGAGAAGTTAGGAAAACTCTACAATAATGGACCCCTATCCAACTCATACACAAGTGGATCAAGTTGATCTCCTTGGGAATGGAAAACTCTAGAAACCATTTTCACAATTATGAGATTTTTCTCAATTATCTCAATTATGAAATAATTATTATCTCATAATTATAATATTTTGGAAAATTAATTATGAGAAATAACTCAATCATGTAATTCTACCCTTTTATCATGGGATAAATCTCACATAAGTAAAATAAAAGGTGAAAAGGGATGCATTTTATCCAAACAACTGAGGTAAGTTGATATTGGGTTTCTCTCACTATAATGGAGTGGAAAATAGGGTTATAACATTGATGGAGTAAATTTTAATTGAGAGACCTTATTAAAAATACCATGCCAAATATAAGTAGACCAATCTAAGGTCTGAACTAGAGATAATGTCCCTTGATCTTCTAGTTGCGTCTAGATTAAGAAAATCCTTGTGGGGAGAGATAGGTTTTGATAAAGAGATGGAATTTTCACCCTCTATCATAGATTCCTCAATGAAAAGAATGTTAGGGGAGTGAATGTACACAATTATTTTAATATCCAACTTTATTATGGCATTTTCTAAGCCACTACAATTTAAGGATAAAAGGTTCATTTGGGATAAAATATTTGGATTGGCTCTTAGGGAATTTTGCCAAATTGAAAGATATTTATGAGAAAGGTTTACGAAATATGATTTCAAAGTATGCCCAATTCTAAGCAATGAATATAAATTATTTTTTTCCCCTAATTGAATATTTATGGGTAGCACCAAGGGGAGAGCCCATACCTCCTCCTCAATATTGCAGGGTGAAATCTAAGGAGTCAGAGGAAAGGGAAAAAGTGGAATGGGATGAAGGGTGTAAATTGTACCTAGGGGAAAGAATAATGGGAAGGGGTGACATGCTAGAGGGTGAGAGGAGAGAAATAAAGGAAATAGGAATATAAGTGGGGATAAAGGGGGGAGTATACGAGGAGGAAAAAGGGGTAGATGAGATAGGGAGGGGGAGGTTTGATAATTTGATTAGGGTGGAATACTTTTGGAGGGTTGGCTGTCCTTTAAATATGAAATAGGATGTTTTGATCTTGTAACAATTTCTAGAGGAGGGTTAGTAGGTTCTAGGGTGATTTCTAATAGATCTCAAGCCTTGTCAAGCAAGCCAATGATGGAGGACTTACTTGAGTAGGAGTATCATTCACATCCTTTGGAAGCAAGGGAGAAAGGAAAACAACATTCAAAAAATCATTCCTACCCATCTCTTGATTAATTTTTTGATGGCTCAATCATTGTTTGCATATCCATGGGTGTGACATAATCCAAACTTATAAGGAACGCCCTTATTATATAAACTCTTTTGGTGTTTCAGAGACCCCAACATAGTAGAAATTGAGGTTGATAACTCTTTTATAAGGTTCAATCCAAATAGAGTGTAGGACATTCTCATGTATCATGTTTGTTGGTAGGAGTAGTCTACTTCCTAAAAAAAACCTAGGGTGTTTCCAGTTTCATTAATAAAATCCTCACTAGAAAATTAGACGGAGACTGGGGAGCCAAACCTAAATAGCCATAAGAGACTACTTATGGTATTTGACATCAATTTTCTAGGGTTCTAGTATAAATATTAAGGGCCCCAAAGGCACCTACCATCCATCAATATTTGGGCATCCTCTTCCAAGGTTATAAACCATTCCATCCAGTATTTAGGGGTTATTAGCCATTTTGAGGAATAACCAAGATAATGCAAAAAAAAAATTTGTGTCCACTTCTTAAGAATTTCCATTTACATTTGCCTACTAGCAAAACAACCAACTATTTACACCTTATCCATTATATGCATTTCATTTAGTTGCACATACTTACCAAGTACCAACGAGGGCTCTTCAACATTTATCTTGACGTATTTTTGGTTTTTTTTTGGGTGGGTTATTGATAGGTTGAGGTGAGATAAAGGTAGATCAAGGGGTGTGAGTTCCTTTGCTAAACATCTTCAGGGTGAGGAGGTTACACAAGAAACTAGAAGATGAGCTGAGAGTTATATGAAAATAGAGTAGGTCTTAGATAAAAGAGCTATGATGCACCAACGAGGGATCAAAGATCAAAACATCTTTCATATGGGGGGAGAAGGGGATTGTAATACCCCTCAGTGAAAAGTAAATATTTAATTTGTTTTTACTATGGTAACTTGGAAAACTATGGGCTATGTGGAAGGCCCAATAAGAAATTTTAATGTTTAAAGTTTATTCTAAAAAAATTATTAACAAGTTGGTTAAGGCATCCATGGAAATTACGGGAAAATTCGCTAAGTGAAAGTTTCATTTGCCACACAGTTAGAGATAGTTACTCCTATCCCTATAGATAAATCATCTTAGTTGGGGACAGAAGCTAGGAGGGCATGAGAGGAAAACTCCGAGGCATCCAAGAAGGGAGATGGAGAAAATAAATGATTCCTCAGACATGAAACTTTGAGGAAGGACAATGCATTGCCAGATAAGGTGTTCTTGAGCTACTCAGCTAGTGGAAATCCTAATTTAGACTTGGAGTTTGTGATTTCCTAAGTTGGAATGCTTGGTTCCAGAAGTCTTAGAAAAGACCTCTTGAAGTCTTTGTCATCTATTTTTTTGGGAGTGGAAACTAGCTCAGGGGGAGAATTGGTTGTAACTGCCATTTTTTATGGTTGGGAGTAGTGATCTTAACTCCTATGGATTTCCCTAGAAACCTAACCTAAACAGATAAGTATCTTAACTTGTTACTTCTAAAACTTGGAGAGTGTTCTTTAATTACAATGGTCTAAAGTATATACAAAGTTTATGTTTATGAGTTAAAAAATGAATTGCTAAATGGAATGTAATATTTCAATTGTAAAAGAGTATGATTTTTAACAAAATGGAAATGGAAATGTTGTGTGTATTCTGGAATGTGAAAAATTGTGACTAGCTTAAGCAAGCAGAGAAGAGAAAATAGATAAGTATATTGAAATTTACTATATCGCTATTACCATTATTAATGGTAGCGAAACACTGTGTTTTAAGGTGGAAATGTTTAGTGTATTGAACAAACAATAGACATGTTGTGGGAGTTTATAAACTATAACAAATATTGTAACATGTTCTCGCTAAGACTATTGTACAATGTTAACAAAAAAGAAGAGGCTGAAAACTATGTTTCTAGTTGTTTGAAATCCACATATGAAATTTTAGGTTGATAAAAGAGGAAATTGATACAAGTTTGGGTGAGGGTTTGGTTAGCTTCTAGGCCAAGCCAACAAAGTCAGTAGCCCAGGATTAGTCCAATCTCACTGATTTGATGATCTCTTGAACCAATCTGCTAAGAAAATCTTTTAAAAAAAAGAGTGTTTTAATACCCAGGAGTAATAGAATTATGTACTCGTATATGTTTCCTCATTCCTAGAAAACTAAATATTAATAGTCATAAAAATTTACAAGGTAAAATCAAACAACCTAGGTTCTCATAAAAGGACGAGGAAAAACTAGGAAGGGACTTTACTATCGAATGTAGAGAGTTAATTCTCAAAAACAGGTTCTGAAGTACAAAAGGCATTTCAAATTATCATTGGACTTAATAGCCATATGTAATACTTGTAAACATTGAACTTAGAAGAAACTTAACCCAAACGAATCAAAGTAATAACAAACAACACTAAACTATATGGCTTTAATCAAAACAAACTTCAAAGACGCACTATTGGTAACAACGATATATTCGCAAAAGTTCATTATCAAGAATGGCCTTAAACACTAAGTAACATCCAACAGCACAGTCCCATTATTAACAATATTAAAGCTTATAGTTGTAACAAAGTTCCCTAACTTCTAACCCATAAATATCAAGTGTCAACATTGGTACATGGCTTGACAAAGAAACAAATCTAGTCTAAAGAACAAAACACATAACTGACCTCAATTTCAAGAAAAATGGATGTAAGCCTTAAGATTGTAGATGAAAATGTATACATTGGATTTATGGTTATAGCATTGACATGTATATTTTTATCTTTTATTGTTGTCACTATCGATGTTGTCCATGTCATTTTCTAATGCTTTAATTGGTGAAAGGATTTCGACCATTCCCACCAACCACCCAAGATAATTCTATTTGACTCATGCATATATTGTAATCGCAAGCATCCTATATCCCTCCTAGACTTTGACAAGAGTCATCCTTAGGTATGCTCAAACAGCTTCCTTAGGTATATTAGTTTACCATATATTTTTCTTTATGTATTATAGAGTTATTGATTCCTTTTTATTACCTTTCCTAATTTCTATATACACTTCCTTTTGTGTAAATTCCTTTTTTTGTTAATAAATAAAATGCATTTATCATTGTGAGTGTTTCATAATGTTACTATAGCTTTCATCCCTTTATGACTGACCTCCCATACACTGATAAGATTGAAAAAAATTAACTTACCATCAATGATTTCCTTCATTATTATTTCAATAAGGTTCTCGGTTCACACCCAATATATGTGCACAGGAATAGTTTATACCATCAAGTAATTACTTTTCCAATATATCCAGTGTTACTATTAAATGTTACTTTGACATCAGTAACACCTTTAATCCCCTTTTCATACCTACCTCCTTTTGTTGACAAAATATTTATGAATACAGATCTTATAATTATGTATCGAAATAATTTTTTATACAAGTTGCAACTATAATCAAACAATCATCATATAAATACTCCCAACTTTTCACGACTATTTCACATGCGACACTTATACCCTCCTTTTCAAACTTATCTATAGTATAGCAAATGTCAGTTTACTAGTTTACTCTTGTACACATCTTCTGAATTGCCTATGTATCCACTTCCTCATCCTTCCAGATCATCAATCTCTCTCACTATAAAACAATGACCGAATATAGTTTGCTTAATTATCATGTGTTATTTAATAAATCCTCCAAACAATCATTCATTCTCATAAGTACCCAATACATCAGTTCTTGTAAGAAAGGGTGGCCTCTACAATAAGTCACTTAGTATTTTATGAACCAACGAAGGCTTATAAAAGAAATAGATATGTATATAAAAATTCCATAAAGTTGGAATGAGAATAATTAACTCAAATTGGGTGTTGACAAGTACCCTGAAGTAGAGTCTATGAGGCCACTAAAATTACATACAAATAAACCAATGTCACAAGGATTACCATGGTTTTATTTTATCCCTTTTTCATAAACAAATACACTAGGTGCAGAAGTTGTAAAACTATATTTAAATGAAAAACCAACAGAGGACTCTAGATGGGCATATTCTTCTTGCACCTAGAAAAAATTAAGAAAAAAGGGATTAGTTAAGAAAAAATTGGATAGATAACCCTTGAACTCCAAATGGAATAAGGAAGACTACAATTGAGTTATTACCTGCAAGAAAGTAAATACATTAATTAAGCTTATGTTAATATAAGGAAATACTAGCGAGAGGAATACTAATATTAAAAGAGAAGAACTCACTTGAGTATAATATCTTCCCAAGCTTCGGCGATGGTCCTAAAGGAAAGGAAACCAAGTGGAAAGATGCATAGCTAAGATTTATACGATCCTTAACAAAATACGTGAAGTAGGGGAACCTTTTCCAATATAGCTTACAGGAAGAACCTTTGTGCTGAGCCCAAGAAGGCCTCCAACGTTCATATGTGGCAGAAGTCATCTAGTAGCTCTTGGCCTATTATACAAATACAAGCTTAAAAATTGTACCAGGTAGAATGAGAATTTAATAAGTAATTTCATGTTAATAATAAAAACCCTATTATCAAATACATGTAAGAGTGAAGGAGGAATAGAAGAAAAGGGGTTTTGTTGCAATCCAATCAACTCATTTCCCTCTAAAGTTTCATAGTTTCTTTTTCGTTAGGAGGAACATGAAGAATGAGTTTAGGTAGTGCTATAATGGGTGGGTAGTTACCTTGTAACCACCTCTCCTATTCTTGATTGTTGGATGTACCCTATCGATGAGGAACTGTAGATCTATCTAGCACATAATCCAAGACTATCAAATCACCGGGTGTCAAGTCATTAGATAACTTCACAAAGGCTCGGGTATTCTCTCCACATGTGTAATATGTGAAACATCAAAATAAAATTATGAACCCACATATTGTCACCCTCACATAAATAAAATATTTTTAGGACCTCAAATTAATGTCTGATGGGTAGCATAATTGAAGGTGGATCAAAAAACTATGATAGAAAAATTCATTATAAGTCATTCCCTTGACTTGTTTTCAAAAACAAAAAATGGAGACATGTTACAAGTCGTATCATAACTGAAGGGTTCATCATTTTGGCTTGTTAAGGGAAAATAATAGCAAACAATGTTATGTTCCATAGAAAAGGAGGATTGAAAATATGATAACCCGTCTATAGAACAAAGATCCACACCTTTCCTTAAATCAAATATTGAAGATGTGGGTGGAGTTAACTGAAGAATCCTTGCCCATATCCACTATGTTTTGAAGAAATAGCCAATTAAGAGCTGGAAATGAAGAGTAAATCAAATATGTTTCTATGCTATAAATCCAAGATAAGAGAAGTGAAAAATTCTATTATGAGAACATTGAAGTAATTCCATTACATGATATAAGTCATCAAATACTAATTGACTTATTGTATAGGTTTCCCTTCCTTACAAGAACTGATTTATTGGGAACTTATGAGAATGAATGATTGTTTGGAGGATTTATTAAATAACACATGATAATTACGAAAACTATATTCGGTCAATGTTGTATAGTGAGAGATATTCATGATTTGGAATGATGAGGAAGTGGATGCATAGGCAATTCAGAAGATGTGTACAAAAGTAAACTAGTAAAGTGAAATTTCCTATACTATAGATAAGTTTGAAAAGGAAGGTATGGGTGTCGCATGTGAAATTGCTGTGAAAAGTTGAGAGTATTTGTATGATGATTGTTTGATTATAGTTGCGACTTGTATAAAAGATTATTTCAATCAGTATTCATAAATATTTTTTCAACAAAAGGATGTAGGTATGAAGAAGGGATTAAATGTATTACTGATGTCAAAGTAACATTTAATAGTAACACCAGATTTATTGGGAAACTAATTACTTGACGGTATAAACTATTCCCATGCACCTATATTGGGTGTGAACCAAGAACCTAATGGGAGGTCAGTCGTAAAGGGATGAAAGCTATAGTAACATTATGAAAGACTCGCAAGGATAAATGCATTTTATTTATTTAAAAAAAATAGGGAATTTACACAAAAGGAAGTGTATATAGAAATTAGGAAAGGTAATAAAAAGGAATCAATAACTCTGTGATACATAAAAAAAAATATATGGTAAATTAATATACCTGAGGAAGCCATTTGAGCATACCTAAGGATGACTCTTTTCAAATTCGAAGAGGGATATAGGATGCTTGTGATTACAACATATACATGAGTCAAATAGAATTATCTTGGGTTGTTGGCGGGAATGGTCGAAATCCTTTCACCAATTAAAGCATTGTCAAATGACATGGCCAACATCGATAGTGATGACAATAAAAGATAAAAATCTATATGTCAATGGTATAACCATAAATCCAATGTAATTAAAAAAACAATAGAAAGGCTGCTACAAGTTTCAAGGCTAACAAAAACAAATTGATAAAATAATTAGCACACTTTCTCAATGAAAAGCCTCATCATGAATGGGGCCATGGAATGAATGGTCACAATAGTAGAATAATTGGTGCAAACAACCAGCATAAAGGTTTGCAAGGGTCAAATAATTAAGAACTATTTCTTGGGTAAAAACCAACAAAATAATGGTAAGTTGTGATAAACTAACAAAATAACTTGTGAAGAAAGGTGATTATTCTTTGAAAGTTGAAGGTGGTGAGATAATAGTATCTTAGTTATTTCAAGGCATTAGATAAACATAGAAGCACTTAGGAGCAATGTTGTTGATTCTTAGAAAGGTATCAAGTTTACGTTGAGTTTAGTGAGTATAAAGTGAGCAAGATCAGAGTCATTTCCGAAAATATGGAAACTTACTAGGAAGGAATTCAGACAACTTTTCGATTCCTTGTATTTGTTGGACGCATGGGACTCAAAATTGTTATGAGTTACAAATTCATAATATTGAATCATGGAACGATCCATTAATTGGATTATTTATAACCACCTCGCCATTATAAAGGTTTGATCGATATTAAGATGTCAAGAGAATTTTCAATGTTAATGGTAAATTCAATATCTAAAGATTTGATCCGAGTTGGTACAATAGAAAAAACAAGGATAGATGCAAGCTAGATTCCATGAGAAATCTAGCATAATTGCATGAAATATATATATATATATAGATATATATATATATATATATATATATATATATATATATATATATATATATATATATATATATATATATATATATATATATATATATATATATATATATATAGATATATATAGATAGCCAAACAATACAAATGTAAATCACGGAGGAAAACTTTTGAATTGAGCGATGTAGGTCTAATAATTTTTCTTTAAAAAAAAGTTTTGAAACATGTTATCAGTTGAAATGGGTGACTAGGAACAAGCAGATACCTAATTAAAACAACCAAGAAAATGTGGCACATAATCTGAGGAAAATTTAAGTTGAAGTAAAGAGAATGTTGATAGCATTTTGGTAGAAGAATTACCTATATCTTCTGACATGGAAAGGGCAACATGCCACCAGTCAAGTCTACCACAAATAAGTACCTTAATGAATTCCAATATGGCTTCTATGGACACAAATAAATTTTGATTAAATAATTGATTAGAATGAACTTATGCTTACAAAGAATCAATATATCAAGGTAACCATACTAACACGACATGTTGAGGAAACTATCATATGTGGAAGGTGCTAGGGGGGGAAAGGATTCCTCAGATATCTTAATCAAAATTTTGCAGAATAGAAAAGGATGCAAACCTCATGAAGAGATTTAAGAGAAATTCACAGGTGAGGCATATCAGGAAAAATTACTGTTGTAAGATTTGGTGACGTCAATTAATTTCTATTTTTTATTGATTTTAAGTATTTCTTCAGTATGTGTTGTTGAGTTATTATAGTAATTTATTTTAATATTATCTTGTGTTTTAACCTCAATGGCACGAGGAAAGATTAGAAGGAAAGAATGAAACCAAGAAAACTAACTGAATTACAAAACCCTGATCAAGACTGTTACTGATAACTAATGTGAACTTGACCAGGTTCAATTAAGCAAGGGAAAAGACAACATATGTCGTAAAAATGGTAAGTGGTTGTGACATATTTGATATCATGAAATTACAATGGTGCTTAAAGGATGAATCACTCGCTGTGAGTCATCAAGAAGACAAGGTAAAGTATGATTACTGTAAAACCAATAATTATTCTCACTCATGAGATAAGATTGTTGTCTATTAACATTCTATAAGATCAAATATATTTAATTAAACCGCTAATGGAATGAAGTAAATAACATACTAATATTTTATTTATAAGAAAATAAGTATACTCATGGTGAGTGTGAAATAGTTAATATGCATACAAACATAAAAGAGAGAAACCTCATGTCTATATACAAAATTGTGTACAAGTTTTCATGAATCACCTGTAATGCAGGAAGGAAAAGGGGAAATATTGAAGGAATGTTGCAAAGTGAATTCCTCGCTTTTCACTAAAAGAAAAAGAAAAGTAGCATAACTAAGTGTACCTAAACAAGTAGACAACAATGTAGTCGTCTAAGGCATAGTAGGAAAAGGAAGCAATCCTAAACTTTACTCATGCATGACTAATACATATATAACATCTAGTTTCAAATCGAAGTATGGTAATGCTACCTGGTACAATAATACATTAGTTGCAATCTACCATAAAGATAAAAACAATGAATGGGATTGTAAATATTATTATGTTTATGTAAGTGGTGCAAATGGGATTGATACTTCCATGGACTGAAATTACAAAAGAACCGCATGGTGAGATTTTCATTGATTGGTATAGTTATTGAGGAAGTAAAATAATTTAATGTTACAGTTGATAAGATTACCAAGATGTTGTTAACTCTTATTGAGTGCAGTTTGTTAACCCTTGTTGGGCTATGATGTATGCTAATGACCCTTGCTAGGTACATAAATACTTATTAATGATACTTGTAATAAAAACTGGAATGAATATATATATATATATATATATATATATATATATATAGTTGTGTGTGTGTGTGTGTGTACACATATACATATACATATACATATGCATATACATATATATCCATATACATATACATTATATACATATATGCATGCTCTTAAGTAATGACTGAGGAAACTAATGACAACTATAATAACTATGCATGTAGGTAGCACTAGATGGAGAGTTCATGGTCAAACCTATGTATATTCTCAATTGGAGAAAAATTATGTTGCAGAAGTAAGCCATCACCTAGGTTAAAGAGAAATGAAGGCATTTTCATTGGGAAAGGCAACTTGGGAAGATGAAAATTTCATGCATGAAGCATATCCCAGCCTGTTATGAGGGGCTAAAGGAAAACACCAAGGATGATGTTTCGCTCAAGGGGGGGAAGATGTAATACCCCTTAGTGAAAAGTAAATATTTAATTTACTTTATCGTATTAACTTGGGAGACTATGGGCTATGTGGATGGACCAATGATAAATTGTAATGTTTAAAGTTTATTTCAAAAATGTTATTAACAAGTTGGTTAAGGTAGCCATTGAATTGGAAAATTCACTAAGTGAAAGTTTCATTTACCACACAGTTAGATACAATTACTCCCATCCCTAGAGATAAATCATCTCAGTTGAGAACATAAGATGGGAGGGTATGAGAGGAAAAACCTGAGCCATCTGAGAAGGAAGATGGAGAAAATAATTGATTCCTTAGACATGACGTTGTTTAGGAAAGACAGGATGTTGCGAGATAGGGTGTTCTTGATCTAGTCATCCAGTGGAAACCGTAATTCAGACTTGGAGTATATGATTTCCTAAGTTGGATTGGATCGATTCCAGAAGTCTTAGGAAATACATCTTGAAGTATATGACATCTACTATTCTAGGAGTGGAAAACTGGCTCAGGGGGGGAATTGGATGTAATTGTCATTCTTGATGGTTTGGAGGAGTAATATTTCCCCTGTGGATTTCCCTGGAAGCCTAACATAATTAGATAAGTATCTTAACTTGTTACTTTTAGAACACATAGATTCTTCTTTAATTACAATGGCCTAAAGTATCTGCAAAGTTTTTGTTTATGAGTTACAAAATGACTGGCTAAATGGAATGTAATAATTTGACGATAAAAGAATGTGAGTTTTAACAAACTGGAAATGGAAACATTGGTGTCTATTCTGGAATGTGAAAATTTGTGACTAGCTTGAGCATGCAAAGAAGATAAAACGTATAAGTATCTTGAAATTTATTATACCGTTATTACCATTCTTAAGGGTAGCAAAAAAATGTGTTTTAAGGTGGAAATGTTTAGTGAATTCAAAAAAAAAAAATGTTGTGGAAGCCTATAAACTGTAACAGGTTCTAGCTAAGACTATTTTACAATGTTAACAAAAATGAAGATACTGAAAACTATGTTTCTAGTTGAATGAAATACACATCTGAAATTTCAGGTTGATAAAAGAGGAAATTGATACAGGTCTGGGCAAGGGTTGGGTAAGCTCCTAAGCCAAGCCAACAAAGTCAAGAACCAAGATCAGGCCCATCTTGCGAGACTAATGATCTCTTGAACCAAATTGCTAAGAAAATATTTAAGAAAAAAAGCACGCTGATACCCAAGAGTAATAGAATTTCGTACTCATATATGTTTCATCTTTCCTTCAAAACAAAACTAAACATTAACAATCATAAAATCGTACAAGGTAAAATCAAACAACCTAGGTCCTCATAAAAAAAAGAGGAAAAACTAGGAAGGGAATTTGTTGTTGAATATAGAGTGCTAATTCTCGAATACAAGTTCTGAAGTACAAAAAACATTTCAAATTACCATTGGAATTAACGTCCATCTCTAAGAATTGTATGTATAAATTCCTTGCAAATTCAAACTTCTAATTGTAATTTACTAAAAAAATAGACTTGAATCTACTCTATTCATTAGTGGGAATAATTAAATGATCCTGAAATCATGAAGCATACAAGAGAAATAAATAAATCAACACATTACACAATTATTTCTTGGGGAAAGCCACAACTAAAAACCCCTGCTATCTGTATATTGCATTAGTTAGAAAATATGAGAATTTTACAGTGATTTACTCAAGCCTGAGAAACCTCCGCACTATCTCTATCTGTCTCACAGCGTCCTAGACAAGCCTAGGAAAATACATAACTAATTTCTCAGTTTCCCAAGTCCCTATTTTCTTGTGTTGTTTCCTTGGGAATTATACCCCTATTAATTAGGGAAATTCCTCAATTGGAATTGCACAATCCTCATAGGCCTTTCTCTGACTGCATCCACCACCTATACAATTCAGATGATTATACAACTGATAGTACATTGTCCCTAAACTCCAATCTCAACTAAGTAACTCTTGGATCTGACATGCATGAGTTATTTATGAGTGAATCATAGCTAACTGATTGCTCACTTGATGCAGCAACACACTACTACACCTCCCACTAGTTCCTCCAACAGTTGGAACTAGTTTAACTGAATTTAACTCAGTTAAACTGAATTAATTAATTACAACTCAAAATAAACTCAACCATAGCTCCCATAAGTTAGGAGACACTCTACATGGCTCAGGTTAGACCCTCAACTAGAATTAAATGAGCCAACTAAGTTAAATTAACTTAGTGAACTAATACAAGTTGTCATGTGAGGTGGACTTATACTTTTATTCCTAATTTAATTCAAGGACAAAATTAAATTAGGATTTTCTTGTTGCATTTTCAGCACTCCGTCTCAACAAGAAATGGATTATCTACTACCCTGATCCTACCTCTATGTAACTCGAATTTTCATCTTGACAATCCCTTTGTCAAAATATTTGCATCATGTTCATTTCTAGGAAAGTACTCTAGCAACATGATTCTCCCCTGCACACAATCTTGTAGATGGTGATATTGAATGTCGATATTCTTGGAACGATCATGAAAAACTGGGCTCTCAAATATTTTTATACAACTCTAGTTTTCATAGTAAATAAATGTAGTATCCATCTACTAACCAAATAATCGAACAAGGATCTTCCTCATCCAGATAGCCTCACAAGTCATTTGACTAGTAGCCATGTACTTTGCTTCTGTCAAAATGAGTGCAACTGATCTTTGCTTCCCATTGTATCACGAAACTGCTACTAACCCAATACTAAATATTCCCCTTGATGTGCTCTTCCTCTCGGATGGACTCCCTACCCAATCTGCATATGTGAAGCCTTGCAGCTTCACTCCCTTTGTCCATCTCTACCAAAGACCAAACTATGTGGTGCCTCTTAGGTATTTTAACACCTGTTTAGTTTCCTTCCAATAGTTTTTTATTGGATTAACCATTGATTGACTAAGTTGGTTAACTGCAAAACATATGTATGGTCATGTGTTCACCAAATACATAAGTTAACCCACAAACTACCTGTAAGTAGTAGCCTCAACTAATTCACCTGAAGTAGCATCTTCTTGTTAAAAATATGAAACTGAGTTAAAATTACACTTTTAATAGCCCATTTGATGGAGATAAATGATTTCATTGAATTACTCTTTGTGAGAGGACCAAAATCAACCTAAATATCACTCAATCAGATAAGGGAAATTGCACTTATGAAGAAAAATCCCACATGTGCACATTTCATAAGGTCGGCCCTAAAGCAAAGTGAACCACCTTGAAAGGATCTAAAGAAAGGTTCCCTCTACCTCATTTGGACACAATTATGAGACACTCTTCTATATTTTTTTTGGCTCACACGGGTCTAAGGATTGTCCACAGAATATCAGGTTTGCTCTAAGATGAGATTGGAGAGTCTAAAGCTCGCATCTCTAATTTAGGGTTTTGGTCCCCAGTCGCGGGAACATAACAGAAAGGATTCAAATGTAGTTGCATGCATAGAGGCTCATCCATATTGCTGGATCCTTCCACTTTCACTTACAACTCTCCATCCATTTGACTAGGGGTTTAGGGTTTTCATAGTCCAGATCTAACCCTAGTCGCTCGCATGCCAGGCTTAAGGGAGTGACTGGGAAAGCTATAATCACTCACATGACACCTCCTCCATGTGAATGATATATAAAATATGAAGTCTTAGTCTTTATAATATTTCTCTCAGTGACCGCAGGTTTCGGTAGTTGATTCCAGACAATGAGAGTTCATTACAATCTTCAAAATCAGAGTTTTGAGAATATATGTTGTTGGGTTCATTTCATGGATGTTGTAGTTGTTTTGTTGGTTAGTTTCATAGATGAAGATATGGATCATTGTAATCTCTTTTTTTGAATCATTTGATGACAATATAAGAATAATAATTTGCAAGGGTTTCCCCATAGTGGGTTTTTCCCTAGTCTCCGACCAATCCTGGTGTCTCTATGTGTGAATGCTTTCCTTCTATTTTTCCTTTATGATTCGCTGCAGTGATGATGATGATATTTTTATTTCTACATAGTTGCATATGTTATTGAATAATGATGTAAATATGAATAATGTTATGATGTTATGGGGTGAATGTAACGTGTTAATGAAGAATTTCAATTATCATAGCAAAGAACAATATATCCCTATGAAAAATTAACATGGTATCAGAGATGGGCTGAAGAAAAGTCATGGAGATCACCCCCATGGAGACACCTTTGATGCAAGCAAGAGAAGATGGAGGATACCTAAAATAATTCTAGGGTTTGAAGATAACCTTAGGAAATTTTTGTATGAGGGTTTGATGGATATTATGAGGTTATGGTTTGAGATAAACCCTGGTTTATGGCAAAGATTTGATGAAGCCCTAGATGTGTTAATCTCTATTAGATCTGGTTGTTGATAGAGTTGGTTGAAATAGTGTGGGCAACACAGTTATATGTACAGTGGAACGGGATGGCTCTTGAAGGTTTGTTTTAAGAGGGAGAGGATCACCTCTCATTGAAGATAAGTCTTTATTGACTTATGATGCTCCTTTATGTCTTTACTTTTGTTTGGACTTATAAATATGATTATTTTTTATCATTACTTATGTTTTTTATGTGTATATTTGAGTTTTTGGATGTTTTTGACCTCCTTGATGAGATGTAATAAGAGGATCCTTCTTGAGGATCATTTGAGATGCAAGAAATGAAGAGATAGAGTTGGAAAAGGGAAAAATTCACGTAATGAAAAGATAATTAAGTGCTAGATGTTGCCTATGTCAAATGAAAAGGTGCACAGGTATTTGAATACTACGAGGTATGCATGGTATATTGTTTCAATATTGAATGGCAAGGTAATCCCTAAGGTATGATGAAAAATTCTCCTTCTAAAATGGTTCATGCATGCATATGAAAGTGATTTGGATTCTTGGTTCTTATGATGAAATGGTGCACTTGATATT
The DNA here is from genome assembly GCA_031772625.1 of Pinus tabuliformis. Lineage (NCBI taxonomy): Eukaryota > Viridiplantae > Streptophyta > Pinopsida > Pinales > Pinaceae > Pinus > Pinus tabuliformis. Next base: position 1,823,030,065 of record CM062819.1, on the reverse strand, counting down.
GAACAAGTATCTTACATGATGAACTTCTTGATTCTATGAGGCTACTTAATGTTGATCTTTGATATAGTGAGATACTTGATGATTGGCTAAAAAATATTATTTTGGATATCTTGATCCCATGAAGAAGGCTATCTCCTTGATTCTAATATATCATAACTTGATGCTACTAATTTTATTTTTGAAAAGAAAGATATCCATGATAATAAAAGTATAACAATGAGATTGATATTCAAGATCTTTTGCTGACTAAGGTTATGCTTTGATGTGCTTAGTGATTATGGGATATGGTAAAATTGAATGCCCTAACTTAATGGATTGAGTTATGTGACAAAGAATTAATTGTGTGACCATGATTCTTAAACTATGATCCTATTAGCTACTTGACACTAACCCTTAATGACATATTGATGTCATGGTGAAGTAGCTGATGATAACTTAATATAACCATGATGAATATGTGAAATGGTCTGATTATATGATCTAACAGATTTGATGATGACTAAAGTGGATTCCCATTTAGAGGGAGAACCTCTCCATAAGGTCCCTTATCCTATTGTGATTTTAATTATTACTTTTGAAGTATGATTTATGGGCATGAATAGACAAATATTTGACATTGTTGATCTTCGGCAAAGGTCTGATTTGAGGTGAGATAGTTTTATCTCACTCTAAGCCTTAGTCACATGGAAGAAAGCCTACAGGTGCGACTATAGCCTCTCAGTCGCATGGAAATCAGGTCAAGGGTGTGACTATAGTCTCCCAACTATGCAGAGAAAGGCATATTGGTGCGACTATGTATGATGGACATAAAAATGAAGTTTTGTGCATGAAATTAGATGTTCTCTTGAAGGATATCAATCCTACAGATATGGAGTAGACAAGAAAAAGATCTATGAGAAGGGAAGTTTGAATGTTTACTATAATATGAATATGTAGACTAAACTTGTGTTTGCAAGTGACCGAGATATGCATATCAATATGTCATTATGATTTAACCACTGAAGTTTGTGCTACAAGAGTTTGACATGAATTGGTTGATTGATATAAATGAGAAGTGTGTGGATTTTTTACATAATGATTGATAATGACTTAGAACTTTGACTTAATGTTGAGATATGTTCTAGACTATAGATCTCACTATATTGAGATTTGACCTAATTATTTGACTTTTTGATTGATGATTTTCATTTATAAAAATGTTATATGATCATAGTGACTTCCAATGACTTATATGGGTATTGAAAATTGGTTTTGTATTGGCCTAATTTTTCTTAGAACATTGGTTGAAGTATTGACAATTGTGATTCAATGTGAATTAATCTCTTAATGAATGGATGGAATGTGCAGAACTTGTTCTTGGTGTATGCATTTACATCTAGTGACTTATATTATGAGCATACTGTTTGGAAATGACTACTTGTTGACATAGATAAATTCATAACTTGACATTTGGATGAAGTTTGGGTTGATATTACTTATGACAACTTGTTGGCAAGATAATAGATGAAGTCATGACTTGATGAGAACTCTACCTGTCACCTGGTCTAAGGAATTGAAATTGTGATATTATGATGATTTTGATATTGGTTTTGATCTGACATCTAAAATTTGATAAGATGACTTAGTTGATTTGACCATACCATATTGAACATATTGGTTTGGAAAAGTGTTATGGTTATAGAGAGAATTGTATGAAGCAAGCTCCCCGATCCAAATATGTCTACATTGAAAGTTATCTGGTGAAGCCAAGATGATGTGTTGATCCAAACCTCTACTTCAGAAGTGTTCAAAGGTATGATTTTGATTTTGGTTTTGGTTTTATATACTAATGGTATACTATTGATAGGTAATGAGCCTTTGATAATCTGAGCAAGAGGGAGATGGATTCTAAAGCTTGGAATGACAAATCATGGCATGATGAATTAATTTCTGAAGTTTGGAAAAGGTAATTGTTGGAAATAATACTGAGAGGGGGGGGGGGGGGGGGGGGTGAATTAGTATTATCAAATCAATAAAACTTTTTCATTTCCATACTTAGATACATATACGCTACTTCAGTTAATGGAACCCGCGTGTATATGCAACTGCGTCTAATCCAACTAGCATATATCCAGAATACTTATGATTCAGTTAATCCATTAAATGTTGATCTTTAGTTAGTGCATCAGAACTTCATTAACCATATGAACAATAAGCAGGTGCAGTAAAACAGAATAGATCATCACACGCAAGAAGCACACATGAACACCAAGATATAAGGTGGAAACCCAATTTGGGTGAAAACCACCTGCTGCAAGTCATATCTATCTTATTTTAATAAGAAACTTCATTTTACAATATTTTTGTACTGGTGTAGTCTTATACCAGTACACAGGCTTCTACCTGCAGAAGGCTACAACCTTCTCTCGTTCTCCAGACTCTCCTGGATGGGAGCTACAACCCCCTTAGCTCTTGTACTAGATGATCCATTTACTAGTACGTAGGTGCCTGCCTATTGAATGCTCCAATCTTCACTTGTTCTCTAGCTGCTATTGGACGGGAGCTACTACCCCCTTTTCTCTTGTACTAGCTGATGTACTAGTACGTAGGCGCTAGCCTACAATCTCCTTTCATCCTCCAGGGACCACATTTCATACATTTTCAGACTGGATACTCCTTAAGCACAACACTATAATATGTAGGCCACGTTTCATCCAATTTTCACACTGGACCCATAAATATCATTGAAGCACAAAACAATCAATACTAGCATCATCAATTTCTGAATCACTGAAACACTGAAACCCTGTCAACAACACAGTCACCAGAACACTGAGCAGAACACTGAACTTTGCAACAATATTCACAACCAACTGTATCATCAAAATCATGCATCAGAGTGCATACACTACTTGGAAGTGTTGAACTAGTGTGTATACGCAACTTCACCAAGGTGAACCAGCGTATATGTCATCAATTACTTACTTATAACTTGATGCACTTCCTGACTTCAGACATATCCAGATTCTTACTTATACAAGGATAATATGTGTGTTAACACCCAAATCTAGTCCATCAGATCACATTAATATGAGTCATTATGATCCTGATCCAATATTAGTTCTCATCCATCAATACTGAAGCTAAACACAATCAACCAAACAGGATATGCAGAATACTGACACCTTTAAACTGTCATCAGAACTCATCAACAACCAAAACCACCTGTAACTTCAAACATCATAGCTCAAATGGTATACGCTACTACAATGAACCAAACCCACGTACATACGCGCTTTCACCAAAGTCAACCCGCGTACATATCTATAAATATTCAATCATGACTTGCAGCGATTTCAAACTTAAGTTATACCCAGTTCAGATCATTACATGCGTCAGTATACAGATCTAGAATAAACATAATCAACCATATAAAGATATATCATTTCAAACCATTTGATCCCGATCTATCCTTAGATCTTGTTCTCCATCAACTGGTGAGATCCCTCCTTAGCTCAGATCAAGCAATGCATCATAAACCCATAACCTGCATACTGGATCTCATCCTTCATCAGATATTCAAGACTTTTTCAATACCCTTGCCTAATGATCTTCTTCTCCTTTTATAGTCTTAGGCCTTGCTCAATACCATGGTCCAAAACCATAACAAACCAATACCATGGACCCAATACTTGGGATCAACACATCTGACGAGATACTATGGTCCAAAACCATAGGTTCAAATACTAAGGACTAACTAGCACGACCAAAAGTAAGTTCTCCAACATATACGCGCTTTTCCTTGCATGAAAGTGCGTGTATATGCATACGCGCCTTTGTAACGTCTAACCCACGTGTATACGCGGCTCGGTCACGATGAACCTGCGTATATATATTTTCTCTTCATTCTTGTAGTCTGATCATCAAATCCTTGCCACTGACCTGCTGCACTATGATCTGTCATCTGTGAGATTTGCTATCAAGGACAACACTTGTCTCATAATGCCAATAATCTCCCCCTTTGGACTTTATGGCAAAGCTAACTTGTCACACTTAGAACTATCATCTGATTCCTTTGAGCTGTCCTGCATCCCATGCATTCAGTCACATCTGATATCTCTTCTGAAGATTCATCTAGTTATAACTAAGTGAGATGTTCTTCTATGAGTGGGTTGCCATCAAGTACAACACATGCATCATAATGCCAACAGTAATTTATAATGCAAAGCTATTGGAGAAGTATTGGTAAGTGGAAATGCAAATCCTTGAACATTTCAATTGAATTTCAAGACGTTTTGAAGAAATCTTGTTGAACTCAACTTGGAAACTAACAATTGATTAAAGCATTGATGTTATGTTTTGAACATCCATCCATATACGATGTGCATAGAACCTTACTCGATTCATGGTTGAGTTGCTTCATACACATTGAGTTTCCACCAAGAACCCTTCAAGATACTTGCATGGGATGATATTCCTATGATATGTGACTAATTAGGATGGAAATTTTTAAGGATGGAAATTTTAAGGATGGAAAATTTTAAGGATGGGAATTTTTCTTGAAGTTTAAAAACATTGGCAAATCTCACTGATCCCTAATATGCGAACTATAAAATGTTTATTGGTATATTTTTAAAATTATTCAAATTTATAATGATTTTATATATAGTCTCTATACAATGTTGCTGATTTTTAAGCTAAAATAATTTATATTCTAAAATTTGGGCGAATCATATTTTATAAAAATTGGAAATTGGCAAATCTTTTTTGTGGAAAAATCATGGAAAATTAGCCCACTAGGTGAATATTAGCCCCTAAAATTTTCCATGGTTGTATTAATGATTATTAGATCATTATTGATGAGACGTGAACATTTTGATGTTGCCTTAGTATGATATTTTCCATGATATTTTGGATGAGAGGTCCATAGCATGACCGAGGTTGAGTACGATGTTGCTAGCATCACTAGTTGTGAGGCAGGATGAAGAAGCTCCTTAGAAAGTTTTCTGAGCATGATATGGATATGACATGGATACATTATGATGACGAAGAGTGGGACATGATTGGAAGAGAATCCCATATACATTTGGGACCGAGATACTTTCATATATTGAGACATGTGTAGTTGTACAAGACAAGCTTAAGCTTATGGTTGGCACCTCCTTGAGAGGGCAGATATATATGGTATCCTTTTTCGATATATATATATATATATATATATATATATATATAATTGTTTATTTTATAACATGATATTTGATTTAATGTCTTATATGAATAGGAGATATCTATTATTGAGACAATATGATTACTAGATATGAGCACGATGATATGTCTCTTATCTATAGAGAGCAGGATTGATTGAGAAAACTAAGCCAATGCTTCCCCCCCTCTAAGCTCCCAGGGTGTGGAATTCAGATAAAGGGATCTTGGGGTTGAGGGAACTCTAGAAAATAGGGTATCAATCCTATTTGTTACCCATAGGGTTGGATTAAGAGCTAACTCTATCTTGTTCTTTGCAGAGTATACTCCAGTTGGCATCATACCCATAAGTTGGGCTTGTTGGTATTGTGCCTCCCTGTCTAGCCAATGGGTTAAGGAGGCTTGGAGGCATGTGACCCTTACCTCTTGGTAAGATGGGTATATTTTCCAAGCTCAGATTATGATGCAGATGTTCTACTACATGACTATTGAGGGTCATTGTTGGGAAGATCAGTAGGCAGTAGGATGGGTTGAGTAGTATCTCCCCTATATCACCTACTGCTTGATATAGGATCATAGTAGTAGCTCACCCATGATATTCCAGGTTGAGTAGTAGCCCCCTGATGTGGCTCTAAGTTGTGATTTTCTCCCTGATGATATTCTCTCCTAAGTTGATGCAAGTTATAGATCTGACTTCCCACCAATATTTCCAAGTAGTAGCCCACTAGTAGAAATTCCAAGTAGTAGTCCACTGATAAGGTTTCCAAGTAGAAGTCCAACGAATAGAGGATCGTAGCTTAGGCTCCCCTCTGATCACAAATTCTTCTTCTGGATTTGAGAATGTTCATCATATGAGTAGGGACAATCAAGAGATAAACATGAATGAGGAAGAGAAGAATTGAGATGATCAGTGATGATATGTGATGATGAGATACTTGAGATTGGATATGATTTGATGATAGGATACACATGACATGATGCGGGTGGAATTCTGTTGGGTCCCTATAATACTAGTGATTACCCCATTACTATTGTAGTTATACCCCTTATTAATATTGTTGTGCCCATATTGCCCCCATATTGTTATCACTGTGCCCCATAGAATCCCTCTATTGTTATTTTTGTGGCTTTATATTATTATTGTTAGGTCGGCTGGGTTATATTGTGACTCCTTAGACTCCTATATATAGAAAGGAGGTTTTGTCATTTGTATCATCCAAGAATTGTTCATTTATGTAATGTAAAGGAGGTTGCCCCCTTGAAGAGGCTGAATTCTAAGGCTTTGATCTATTTTTTCTTTCTTTTCTTGAGCTGGTTGCATAACATTTGGTATCAGAGCTTTGGATTCTAGGGTTTTGCTGCTCCAAACAGGTCATTGTGGAATTTTAGCTATAACTTTTTTTCTGCGACGTTTCAGAAGCTAAAAAAAAACCCATTTGAGAAGACATCGTGATAAATCTTGGGTCCAAATTTCAGAGCTTTTTGCACTATATTTGCAGAGATATGATCTGAGGAAGTTGGTCTTCTTGCAGACTCTTGAATTACATTCCAAACAGGTGACCTGGGAAAAATCATCATAACGTTTTCCCTGAGCATTGGATTGAAATTTCATAAGAAGGTGTAGAAAGAGGATGGACTATAGTTTCTTTTATATATTTTTCAGATCCAAATGACGAAACAATGACTCGTGGCACGTCGTACAAGTTCGCTCTACTAAACTAGTCTATAATCAGGTCACTGTGGGAAATTTCGCATAACTCTTCCTTGGAGAATCCAAATTGGATCTGACTAGTGGCATTGGAAAGAGGACACAGAGGGATACCACAGGTTGCAATTTCAGAACTGGATGATCTGAAATTACAGAGATACATCAGAGGCAATATCGAGCTCCTAAAAAGTGAAAAAAAAGGTGTGTAGATTCTTTTAAATTTTTTCTTAAGAGTGGTTTGAAAATTTATTTTGAAGGAATTCAAAGGGCTAGTAGAGCATTATTATCGGTAACTGATGCCCCGAGGAAAGAAAATGAAAACACCTAGTAAGGAACCTGAAATCTCTAGCATGACTCATGAAGAAGAAGAAGAAATGCTATATGATATATCAAAATTACAAGAACAAGTGCAATAAGTGTCACTTGCACAATAAGCAACAGAATCTAAGATGGATGATTTAAGGAAAGATGTAGAAGCTAAGATGGATGGTTTAAATAAAGGTGTAGAAGCTAAGAAGGAAGTTTGATGGCAAGGATCCCGCCACATGGATATTACAGATGGAGCAATTCTTCGATCTCAATAATGTGCAAAACACACAAAAGGTACGTATGGCAACTTTATATTTGGAACCAAATCAGTTTGTATGGTATCAATGGCTTTGCTCTCGTAAACAATTTATCACTTGGGCAATTTTTACGAAAGAATTGATAGCACATTATGAGGATACAAAAAGCAACACTTTTTTTAGCCAATTGATAAGTCTCAAACAAAAGGGTTCAATAATGGAGCACATTGAGGAGTTCCAAAAATTGAACATAAGGGTAAAAGATATTCCAGAGGAGCATAGGATTGATGTGTTCATAGGGTCTTTAAAGGATAATATCCAACATGATGTTCACCTTTGGGAACCTGATTCATTAGAGAAGGCATTCAGGTTAGCAAGAAAAATGGAAAGCAAAATTATGGCAACCAGGAAGCATACCACTCACAACTATAAAGACGGAAGTGTTGTTGCCCCTAGTCTTCCACAACCTATAAGGTTGACACCACAACAATTGGAAGAAAAAAGAGCAAAAGGGCTTTGTTACAGTTGTGATAGCAAATACACTAAAGGTCATAAGTGTGCTGAGAAGAAATTATTCTACATAGATTGTGAAGAGGAAGAAGAAAAGGAGCAAGAAAGGTCAAAAGAAGAGGATATACTCCAGGAACAAAGCCTAGATGAAGAACAAATAAATCCGACCATATCTTGTAATGCATTGGTGGGAATTACCACTCCTCAAACCATCAAGATAGAAGGACAAATCAAGAAGAAAAAGGTAATAGTGTTGATTGATTCAGGAAGCACCCACAATTTTATTCATTGTAAGGTAGCAAAAGAATTGAATTGCTTCCTATATCCAGCACCAGAGTGTCAAGTGATGATTGCAAATGGAGGAACAATAAATTGCTCTGGAAAGTGCCATAATATCAAGCTATCCATGGGAGAATATGTATTGACTAGCCCAATGCTTTCCATTCCAATGGGAGGTGCTGATGTTGTACTAGGAGTCCAATGGCTACAATCCTTGGGTACAATAGCTTTTAATTTTCAAGAACTTTTCATCAAATTTTCTACGAAAGGAAAGGAAGTTGAATTAAGGGGTATTGCAGGGAAACCAGGAAAGATAATCAGCTCTAATGGTATGACAAAGCTTCTAAAAAAGGAGCAAAGAGGTGTAATTGCACAATTATGTTCGCTAGATGTTTCCACATCGGAATCATCTATTTCTCCAGATCTCCAAAAAGTCCTGGACAATCATTCCAAGGTATTTGAGACTCCCAAAGGTCTCCCACCTATGCGTGATCATGATCATGCTATTCATCTGATTCCAGGAAGTGTTCCTCCAAACATCAGGCCGTACAGATATCCCTATGCCCAAAAGAGTGAAATTGAACGTATGGTTGCAGAAATGCTAGAGGCTGGTATAATTCAACCGAGTCAAAGTTCTTTCTCTGCTCCAGTAGTATTGGTGCACAAGAAGGATGGATCATGGCGCATGTGTCCGGATTATAGGGAGCTCAACAAGCTCACTATTAAAGATAAGTTCCCCATTCCTGTCATTGATGAATTACTGGATGAATTGCATGGATCAATTTACTTCACCAAGTTGGATCTTCGTTCAGGATATCATCAAATCAGAATGAAGATTGAAGACATTCCGAAAACAACATTTAGAACTCATGAGGGTCATTATGAATTTTTGGTCATGCCTTTTGGCCTTACCAATGCACCTTCAACATTTCAAGGTTTGATGAATTCAATTTTCAAACCATTCCTTAGAAAATTTGTGTTAGTATTTTTTGATGATATACTAATCTACAACAAGTCTTGGAAGGATCATGTTGAACATGTTGACAGGGTGCTACAACTATTGGAGGAGAAACAATTATATGCAAAAAGATCCAAATGTTTCTTTGGAGTCCAGGAGGTGGAATATCTGGGTCATATTGTATCTCATGAAGGAGTTAAGGTAGACCCTAGCAAAATTAAAGCCATTAAGGAATGGAAAATCCCCACATCCATAAAGCATCTGCGAGGATTTCTTGGGTTGACAGGGTATTATCGCAAGTTTGTTAAGAATTATGGGAGAATAGCAGCACCTCTAACAACATTATTGAAGAAAGATGCATTTTCATGGACTCCGGAAGCAACAAAGGCCTTTGAACATCTTAAAGAGGCAATGTGCCAAGCACCGGTCTTAGCTACACCGGACTTCACAAAAACCTTTATTGTGGAATGTGATGCTTCAGGAAATGGAATTGGTGCTGTTCTAATGCAAGATGAAAGACCCATTGCTTTTGAAAGTCGTCCAATCAAGGGAAAGTTTTTAAGCAAAGCTATTTATGAGAAGGAAATGTTGGCAATACTCCATGCACTTAAGAAATGGCGACCCTACCTAATGGGAAGACACTTCAAGGTAAAAACGGATCATGATAGCCTTAAATACTTTTTAGAACAAAGATTATCCTCTGAAGAGCAACAAAAGTGGGTCACAAAGATGTTGGGTTATGACTTTGAAATCATCTACAAAAAAGGGAAGCAAAATGTGGTGGCAGATGCACTCTCAAGAAAGGATGAGGATGTGGAAGCATTGTTGTGCGCCATTTCTATTATCCAACCAGATTGGATAAACGAAGCAAGGGAGGAATGGAAGAATGACGAAGAAGTGTGGGCACTTATTCGAAAGTTACAACAAGATTCCAGTACGTCTGATACATTTAGCTGGCAAAATGATTCGTTATGGTACAAAGATCGCTTATACCTCTGTAAGAATTCCCAGCTAAAACAAAAGATTCTTATGGAATTGCACACTTCTCCCTTAGGAGGGCACTCAGGATTTTTAAAAACTTACCACAGGGTTAAGAAGGAATTTTTTTGGGATGGCCTTAAATCAGATATTCAAAAGTTTGTGGCGGAATGTTTGGTTTGCCAACAAAATAAAGTTGAAACAATTAAGACACCGGGTCTATTACAACCTTTATCCATTCCAAGCCAACGTTGGGAGGAGGTTTCAATGGATTTTATCACAGGTTTACCCAAGTCTGAGGGAAAGAGTGTCATCATGGTGGTAGTTGACAGACTTACCAAGTATGCACACTTTTGTGCATTATCACATCCATTTAAAGCCAGTACAGTTTCTACTGCATTTATGGAAACAATTCAAAAGCTACATGGAAACCCAAAGATTATTGTAAGTGACAGAGATCCCATTTTCACTGGAAATTTTTGGACAGAATTATTTTCTTGTCTTGGTACTCAGTTAGCTCATAGCTCATCTTATCATCCTCAATCTGATGGGAAAACTGAGATAGTAAACAAATGTTTGGAAGGATATCTTCGTTGCTTTGTATCTGATAAACAGACACAATGGGTCAAATGGTTGCCTCTGGCTGAATGGTGGTATAACACTTCCTTCCATACAGCAACAAAAATGACCCCATTTATGGCACTTTATGGGTATCAACCACCATCCATCACATCATATTTAAGAGAAAATTCTAAGGTTCAGGCAGTGGAACATCACATCGAACATCAACAACAAGTCCTCCAACTCTTAAAGGATAACCTCGTGTTGGCACAAAATAGAATGAAACAACAGGCAGATCAACATCGCAGTGAAAGAAGTTTTGATGTAGGTGATTGGGTATTCCTACGGCTACAACCATATAAGAAAATGTCCCTCAAGCAAGCTAAGAAGGATAATAAATTATCACCAAAGTATTATGGTCCGTACAAGGTGTTGCAAAAGATTGGTACTATGGCATACAAATTGGAGCTTCCTGCAGCTTCTCGATTGCACCCAGTTTTCCATGTTTCATGTTTAAAGAAGGTTATAGGTGACAAGCTCCCAATTCAAACAATATTGCCAGAACTTGATGAGGAAGGAAAAATTATATTGGAACCGGAAGCAGTCACAGAAACAAGAACTCGACAGCTACGAAATCGATCAATTTCAGAGTATCTTATCAAGTGGAAGAACTTATCCGCTGAAGATTCCACATGGGAGGATGAGAATTTTATGCAGAAGTATCCAGAACTACTCAAGCGTTGAGGACAACACTTTTTTGAAGGAGAGGGGCATGTTGGGTCCCTATAATACTAGTGATTACCCCATTACTATTGTAGTTATACCCCTTATTAATATTGTTGTGCCCCTATTGCCCCCATATTGTTATTACTGTGCCCCATAGAATCCCTCTATTGTTATTTTTGTGGCTTTATATTATTATTGTTAGGTCGGCTGGTTATATTGTGACTCCTTAGACTCCTATATATAGAAAGGAGGTTTTGTCATTTGTATCATCCAAGAATTTTTCATTTATGTAATGTAAAGGAGGTTTCCCCTCAAAGAGGCTGAATTCTAAGGCGTTGATCTATCTTTTCTATCTTTTCTTGAGCTGGTTTCATAACAAATTATCCCTAGTTGAGAGGGAGTGTTAAAAATATGCAACTGTGGTCAAATTCCACTTTGGAAAACTCACATGATGGAGATAATTATTGCATTGAATTCCTCGTCTCGAGAGGACCAAAATTGACCTAAAGATCACTCAACTTGAATAAGGGAAAGTGTACTTATGAAGAAAAATCCCACATGTGCACATTTGATAAGGTCAATCCTAAAGAAAAGTGGACTACATTAAAAGGCTATAAATACAAGTGCCATCTACCTCATATGGACACAATCATGAGACACTCTTCTATACTTTTTTTGTCTTGCACAGGTCTAAGGCTCGTCTGCGAAGGATCATGTTCTCTTTGAGGTGAAATTGCAAGGTCTCAAGCTCGCATTTTTTATTTACGGTTTTCGGCCCTAGTCGTAGGCATAGAACATGAATAATTCAACTATAGTTGCATGCACAAAAGCTCATCTATGTGACTAGATCCTTCCATTCGCATGTACAACTCTCCATCCATGTGATTGGGGGTTTAGGGTTTCCATATTCTAGATCTGACCCCAGTTGCTCGCATGTCAGGCTTAAGGGAGTGACTTGGAAAGTTATAGTCACTCAGATGACAAATGCACTGTGCGACTAGGATCCAAAAGATAAAATCTTAATCTTCTGAAGATTTCACTCAATGATTGAAGGGTTCGAATGTTGACTGTAGATAGTGACAGTTCATTACAGTCTTCAAAATCAAAGTTTTGAGCATATACATTGTTGGATTCATTTCATGGATGTTGTAGTTGTTTTGCTAGTTAGTTTCATAGATTAAGATATGGATCATTGTATTATATTTTTCTTAATCATTTGATAACAATATAAAAATAATAACTTGCAACAATTTTCCCCATAGTGGGTTTTTCCTTGGTTTCTGACCAATCCTTGTGCCTTTATGTGTGAATGCTTTTCCTTTATGTTTCACTACATTGATGATGATGATATTGTTCTTTATACATAGTTGCATATTCTTCTGAATAATGATGTAAATCTGAATAATTTTATGATTTTATGTGGTGAATGCAATGTGTTAATGAAGAAATACAATTATCAAAGCAAAGAAGAATATATCCCTATGAAAAAGTAACACTTCCTCTTGTTCCTTCCTAGAGGAGTCTTCATGGGTTTGTTGCTCTCCATGTGGAACTTCTTCAATATCTCGTTGGCATACTTTCCATGAGATCCAAATAGTTCCCCATCTCCTTCCATACTTCTATAGCAAGGAATAATGCATGAGCTCCAGGTCCTTCATCTCGAATTCTCTTGCAAGAACCTCTTTGAAATATTTTACTAGCTTCTCATCACCTATTAGAATTGAATCATCAACATATAATACTATAATCAACAATTTACCTTTAACCACAATATGGTAAAGGTTTTCATCTGCTTCACTTTTAATGAAGCCCAACTTGGTGAAATAGTTGTCAATCTTGGTGTACCAAGAAAGGGGTGCTTGTTTCAATCCAACATTTATTGCTTGAGTCTGCACACATGTGACTCTCTCTTGAAGATCTCAAATCCTTCTGATTTCTCAATGTACACATATTCCATAATCACAATGTTGAGGAATTTTGTATTCACATCCATCTAATTTATCTTCCATCCCATATGTGCTGAAAGTGCTAGAATATATTTGATTGAAGAGTACCTTGCTACTAGAGAAAATTTCTCCTCGTAATCAATTCCCTCCACCTGACAGAACCCTCTAGCCACAATTATGGTCTTGTGTTTCTCCACACTCATTTCTGCTACTTTCTTTACCTTGTAAATCCATCTGGAAATCACCACTAACTTGTGTACTTCTTAAAAATTGTTTTTGATCATGGATTCATACTCCTCTACCATCGCATCAACCCATATTAGTTGATTCACTGCTTCCTCGAATGAGGATAGCCCAACTTGTACACTCTCGCTCATCAGAACCATGTATCCATTGTACCGATCTAGTGACCTCCTTTTCCTTTGCTGTGATGTGGGTGCTGCCACATTCTCTTGAGAATCATGTGTCAATTTTTCAACCTCTATAGTGATATTCCTTCCATCTCTTGAAGTCTCTGTAGGTTTTAACCCCATACAGAAATTACCTGCATATGAATTCTAAAACACAGAAAATAAACAATGTGAGAGCATAACACATAAAACACATATACATAGAGATTCTCCCCTGAATCCCATAACCCGGACTACCAACTTGATTTTTCATTATGTTCCTTTCAATGTTACAATACATAATTATACATGCTGAAGCATCCAATACCATGGACCGAAAACCATCGCGTCCAAAACCATGTGCAAAAAATCATGCACAAAACCATAGGTAGGTCTGCCCAACCTAATATAAGGTCCAAAAACCAAATTTTCCGGGGCACTGCCACAGACCCCATAGAGTGGGTTAAGCTGCACACCTCAAACCCCCTGTGACTCCCCTCGCTATGCAATCAACCCAATGAAGGGGGGGCTTCGCCCACCTTCTAACCCCCAGGTTAACTACATAGGCTAGTTGTGGAAAGAATATAACACAACCCAACATTCTAGCACTTGTTGTTTTCTTTCCACAGCGGGCCACAAGAGAGCTTAGTCGTTTATCTAGCCCTGCAATGCCCATTATTTCTCTACACCAAGAGAACTTCTCAGAACCCACATATTTTGTCAATGCATCTACAGTATTCTTCAAAGTGTCAACCTTTACTAGAAACACCTTTTTGTCTTCTATCATATCCCTCACAAAGTGATACTGAACATCAATGTGCTTTATCTTTTAATGATATGTAGGGTTCTTTACCAAGAAAACTTCACTTTGGCTGTCACAGTCTATCCTTATAGCTGCCTGTACTAACCCAATACTTGAACATAATCTCTGCAGCCAAACTACTTCCTTGCTTGCATGAGTGGCTGCCATTTATTCTGCCTCTGTAGTTGATAGTGCCACTACAGGTTGTTTCTTAATCATCCAACTAATTGCACCTCCAAATAGGTTAAACACATACCCACTTGTAGATCTTCTCTGATCCAAATCTCTAGCCAAGTCTGCATCAACAAAGCTATGAATATCCAACACTCTGTCCAATCCTGGTCTTTCTTTGTAGCACAAACCATAATCACTAGTGCCACACAAATACCTGAAAACCCGCTTCACTATTGTCCAGTGCTCCTTCCCTAATTTTGACATAAACTTGATCAATACTCCCACTACATGTACAATGTCTGGTCTAATACAAACCATCACATACATCAGGCTACTGACTGCACTTGCATATGGAACACGGGACATGTCCTCTTCCTCTTCTTGTGTCTTGGGACACTGTTCAGTAGATAACTTTACACCTATAGGAATAGGAACCTTTACCAGTTTACTATCCTGCATATTAAACCTCTGCAATATTGTCTCGACATAGTTCCTCTGATTTAACCAGGGCTTCCTTTTTGTCTGATCTCTTTTAATTTCCATGCCCAAAATATAGTTTGAAGCACCAATATCTTTCATGTCGAATTTGGAGGACAAATGGGTCTTCAAATCCTAGATAATTTCTTTGTCATTTTCATCCAGCAATATATCATCCACATACAAGACCAGAAAAATAACACGATCACTAATTAATTTAAAATATAGACAGTGATCTGCTTTGCTTATGGTGAAGCCAAGTCCCCATATAAATGTATCAAATTTCTGATACCACATCCTTGGTGACTGTTTTAACCCATACAGAGACTTTTTTAACTTGCATACCAGTTCTTTCTTACCCTTCACTGCAAAGCCTTCAGGTTGCTTCATGTAGATCTCCTCTTCCAAATCCCCGTGAAGAATTGTTGTCTTCACATCCATCTGTTCTACCTCAAAATCAAAAGCAACAACAACAGATATAAGTAATCTAATAGAATTTACCTTGGCAACAGGAGAAAAAATATCACCAAAATCAATTCCCGACACCCGGGAATAACCTTTACCTACCAACCGAGATTTGTATTTCTCAACCTTTCCTTCTACATTTGTCTTCTTCTTGAACACCCATTTGCCGCCAATGGTTTTCCTTCCAACCGGCAACTCCACCAGATCCCAAGCCTCATTTTTGTGCAAAGATGCCATTTAATCAACCATGGCCTCTTTCCAGAGTTTTCCATCCTCTGAACCTATTGCTTCCTTGACAGTTCTAGGATCATCATCAGTTATAGATAAAGCAAAATTTGAATAGAAAGTAGATGGACTATACCTTTATGGCTTCCTTCTTTCTCAAACTGATCTTCTCACACCCGGAGTTTGTGGCTCTTCATCTTCTGATTCCTCCTCTGCTGTAGAGTCTGATTCTTCCTCCTTTAGCTAAAACTCTATCTTCTTGGTTTCCTTTGGTTGGACTTCATGTTTAATAACATATTTTACCTCTTTGACCACCACATCTTGGTTGTACACAACCTTCCTTGTTACTGGGTTCCAAAGCTTATAACCCTTTAAACTATCCTTATACCCAATAAAGATGCACTTTTCAGATTTACTATCCAACTTGGTTCATTTCTCCTTTGGAACATGTACATATGCATCACAGCCAAATACCCTCAGATGTGAAAGAGAGGGTTTCTTACCAGTCCATACCTCTTGTGGAGTCTTATCCTCCAACACTGATGAAGGTGGTCTATTGAGCAGGTAACATGCTGTATCCACCTCCTCTACCCAGCATTCCTGTGCTAACCCAGCACCACTGAGCATGTTTCTTTCCCTTTCCATCAACGTCTTCTTTATTCTTTATGTAACTCCATTTTTCTCAGGTGTGTACGGATTAGTCTTCCGCCGTGCTATACCACACTTCTTACAGAATTCTTCAAATTCCTTACTGCAAAACTCTCCACCGTTATCTATCCTCAATGCCTTTATCTTCTTCTCTGTTTGGTTTTCCACTAGAGCCTTAAATTCTTTAAACCTGTCAAAGAATTTAGATTTCTTCTTAAGGAAATATATCCATGTATTCCTTGAGAAATCATCTATAAAGGATACATAGTACACAGACTTACCTAGTGATGAAACCTTCACAAGTCCAAACACATCACTGTGCACAAGCTCTAATATCTGTTTCACCCTCTTACCACCAGAGGGGAAACTCACCCAATTCTGCTTCCCATATACACAATTTTCACATAAATCAAAATCTAGAGAGCTATTACTCATACATTCTACCATAACTTTACCATGAAGTATTTGAAGGCCCTTCTCTCCAATATGTCCAAGCCTTTGATGCCACAGCATGGTCTTCTCTCCAAAGACCACTAGATTTTATGCTCCACTATCAGGAACCACAGAACTGTTGCACCCATCAACAACAGTGGTACCTTGCAGCTTGTACAGAGTTCCAATTCAAACTCCCTGAATCAATACTAGTGCCCCCCGAACCATCTTGTAGGTATCCTTCTTGAATGTTGTTTTTACACCTGCATCATCTAACTTACTTATAGAAATTAGATTTTTTGCTAAATTATGCAATAATATGCAGAACACCCGGAAGTGTTCTAACCCTTCCACCTTGCAACGACAACTTTACTTTTCCGCGACCAATGATTCTAGCTTTCCTATCATCCCCCAAGAAGACATCACCACCAGCATATTTGTTATACTCGAAGAACCACTCTCTATGGGGAGTGAAGTGAAAGGATGCACCTAAGTCAATCAACCATGCCTCGTGATCTACATGTGTACTTGAAGAAGCCAAGTACATATCCCCACCTTTATCTGAGGTAGTTTTTACCTCTGTAGAAGGAGCATCATCAGATCCCTTTCCTTTATCAAGAGCTTTAGATTTACAGTCCCTTTTGTGCTGCTCTTCCTTTCCGCATTTTTAGCACACCACCTTTACAAATTTTCCTAGAGATTTAGATCTCCCTCTTGATTTAGATCTCCCTCTCGATTTAGATCTCCCACTCAATGACTTATTTTTGTTTTTGTTCTCAGACCGTCGTTTTACAAACAAGGCATCACCATTCTGGCTCTCCATATTTTCCGTCTCATTTCCTCCTTTAGTAAGGATGAGACTATTTCATCAAACTGTAAGGCAGTTGCATTGCTACCTATTGCAATAACTAGACTATCCACGAATTTGTTAGAGAACATAACAAACTGATGTACTTAACTTTATCTGAAATTTTAATATCAACAAATGATAACTGACTTACCACAGTATTAAATGCGTTCAGATGCTCTGTCACCGAGTCTCCATCTTTCATCCTCAGGTTATACAGCTTTTTCTGTAGGAATAGTTTATTCACCAGAGACTTAGATTAGTATAAAGTCCCTAACTTGTCCCACAAAGCCTTCATCGTAGCTTCCTCTAATACATTCAATAATATTGAATCTGAGACACACAATTGTATTGTCCCTTTGCCTTCTGATCCAACTTCTTCCATTCTTCATCGAACACTCCCATTGGTTTAGTACCTAGATCTACTACAATCCACTGATCTTTATCCACCAAAAAATCCTCCATCTTGAGTTTCCATAACTCAAAACTTTGACCATTAAATTTCTCGATCCCTATCTTTCCACTACTCGCCATCTTCTTTCACCACCAGAATCGATCCTATAGATCTCCCACTGAACAGGGTCTACCACAGACCCAAGTGAAACCCCTCAGCAGCAAAGGCGTCCCCTTGAAGCCAAAATAGTTCTGATACCAAATGTAGGTTTTAACCCCATATAGGAACTACCTACATACAAATTCTAAAATACAGAAAATATACAATGCGAGAGCACAACACATAAAATAAATATACGCAGAGATTTTCCCCTGGATCCCAAAACTGGGACTACCAGATTGATTTTTCATTATGTTCCTTTCAATGTTACAATACATACTTATACATGTTGAAGCATCCAATACCATAGACTGAAAACCATCGCATCCAAAACCATGGACCAAAAACCATCGCATCCAAATTCATGTGCGAAAAACATGTACAAAACCATAGGTAGGTCCACCCAACCTAATATAGGGTCCAAAAGCAAAATTTTCTAGGGCACTACCCCGAACCCCATAGAGTGGGCTTACCTGCACTCGTCAAACCCCCTGTGACTCCCCCAGCTACAGAATCGGCACAACGAAGGGGGGACTTTGGCCCCCTTCTAACCCCCCAGTTAACTACGTGGGCTAGTGGTGGAAAGAATATAACACAACCCAACAGTCTCTACATGAGTGGGTTCTTCCACTCTCTTCTCCTTTGCATGTGGATGCTACACATCATCCTAAGGTTCTTCTTTTGGAGATAAAATCTCCTCACCTCCATGCAATTGAAGCTCCCTCTTAAGGGAACATCTCATGCCCTTCTCTTCATCGAACTTCAGATATCTACAAACCATTGTCATCCTGTGAGATGGAAGGTACACCCGATAATTATGAAGTGTATCAGTGTACCCCACAAATATTCCCAACTCATCTGTTGGTCTAGAATTTCCTTACATCCTTGTAACATGACAGTAAACTAATGAACCAAAGATCTTGAAGTGTGCCACATCTAGTTTTTTACCTAAAAAGGCTTCCTCTAGTGTATTCATCCCGCGAATCTGATGAGGACTCCTATTCTACATATATACAGTTGTTTTTCATGCTTCAGCCCACAAGTGCAATGGTAGGCCCTGATCATGTAACATCACCCATGCAACTCCCACAATACTTATGTTGTTCCTTTCAACCACCCCATTATGCTGTGGTTTATGACGTGTTATTAATTCTAATCGAATTCCTTCTCATGAATAGAAGTTCTTGAATTCATTAGACACATATTCTCCACTGTTATCACTCCTAAGATCCTTCACTTTCCTGCCAGTTTCTTTCTAACAAGTGCTTTATATTAAAAAAAAATAGAGAACATATGATTTTCTTCTGCATGAAGAAATTCTAACACTTACATGATAAATAATCTACAAATATTACAAAATAATTGTTCTTAGTTGTGGAGGTTGTCAAGAACGATCCACACACATATGAGTGAACTCTTTCAAGGATCACTTGCACTTGATTATCCTTATCATGAAAGGTGGCTTTGATTTACTCCTCAAATGTACACCCTTTGCATGTTTCTCTCTACTCTAGTGCACCCTTGGGAAGTACTATAGAAATCTGTTGCATGATCTTCAAAGCTCCATGGTGCAAGTGACCCAATATTCTATGCCACAATTCACCGATGTCTTAGCTCTACACCTTCTCTGCTTTTGTGCTCAAAGAAGCAAAATCTTTTACATCCAATTTATAGAGGTTCTTCACTCGAACCTTGATCTGATTCAATTGTCTTGAGGCTATGTGATGAAGGAAAGCCTTTCCTTTGCTAAATATGACATTGTAGCCATGGTCCTCCAACATAGAAACTAAAACCAAATTCTTCTTTAGACCCAAAACATAAATGGGATCTTTTAATGTGAGAGGAGAACCAATCTCCCTCTAAAAAGTAACGGTACCGATGTCGATCACTATACCTTCCATCATCTCCCATTTCAATGTGCATTTGAAGGTCCTTCTCCTCCAAGTCACTGAAGAATTCTTTATTTTCATTCATTTGGAATGAGGCTCCAATATCTAGATACCACACACTACCCATCACCAATGTCACCATGCAAGTGATGAGGGTGAAATTCAACTCAAATTTTGAAGCAAGAGCTTCACCTACTGCTCCTCCTGAGGGATTATTCATGGCCTTCTTATGTGAACACTTCGTGGCATAGTGTTTGAGCTCATGATAGTGAAAACATTTAATCTTTGACAAGTCCTTCTTCTTACCACCCAAAATCCCTTTCCCTTTATTCACCTTTAGAGCTAAGGTACAATTCTCCTCATAGTCATGCTTGTATGAGGATCCATCTCTAGTGTTTCATTGAATTTGTTCTTGCACCAATTCAGACCACAAATGCTCCCACTATGGTATCTTCTCCCTCCAATTTACCAAATCCTGGTAGTTGTGCCAGCGCTTGTGAAGCTCTAGA
Organism: Pinus tabuliformis; assembly: GCA_031772625.1. Taxonomy (NCBI): domain Eukaryota; kingdom Viridiplantae; phylum Streptophyta; class Pinopsida; order Pinales; family Pinaceae; genus Pinus; species Pinus tabuliformis. Next base: position 1,823,009,242 of record CM062819.1, on the reverse strand, counting down.
AGTGCTAAGTTGACCATATCATCTTCAAAAACTATAACACAAACACTTCCAAGTTCATCCCAACATTGGGTGAACTTGGTCAAGTACTTTGGTATTGTATCTCCCTTCTCCATATTGATTTTTCTGAGCTTGTCCTTTAGTGTTCACTTCCTGTGGTCACTGTTGTTTTGAAATAGCTAAGTCAAGGCCTTCCACATTTCATATGGAGCTTCCTTACCGTGGAGGTTCAAGACAATATGATCTCAAACTCCTTCTAGGATAATCATTCTTGCCTTTGTAACACATTTTCTCCACTCTGCCAGATCTTGAGCGTCAATTGTTGGAGGCTTAGGAATATCTTTCTCTATGGATTCCTTAAGCTCGTTATCTTCCAACATTGTATCCATCATGTCCTTCCAAACAATATAGTTCAAACTACCCTCCTGGGCATATTTGAGTCTCAATCTATAGAACGACATCCTGCTATCTTTGAAGTACAATACTGAAAATTCAATTTCACCTACAAAAGACAAACTTGTATTCTCCTCTCCTAGAGTGATTTCTTCTCTAATACAATGTAGAAATTATTCCAGATTCAAACTGAAAATTGGAATTTAGCAAAACGATAGACTTGAATATACTCATCAGTGGAAACAATTAAATGATCGCAAAATCACAAAGCATACAAGAGAAATAATTCAATCAACACATTACACAATGATTTCTTGGGGAAAACCACAGCTAAAAACCTCTGCTATTTGTATATTGCATTATTCAGAAAACATGAGAAGATTACAATGTTTTCATCAAGCCTGAGTAACCTTTGCACTATATCTATCTATCTCACAGATTCCTAAACAAGCCCAGGCCAATACTTAATCAATTTCTCACTTTCCCAAGTCCCTATTTCCTTGCGTTCTTTCATTAAGAATATGGCCCCTATTAATTAGAAAAATTCCTCAATTGGAATTGTGGAATCTACATAGGCCTTCCTCTGACACAGGGGATTCACTGACAAAGAAATACATATCACGTTCGTTCATATTTGGGCATAAAAAATGAGAACAATGTAAACTTTGAAACGAGAACTGATACTATTACCCGTTTCGTAGAGATAGCAAAAAAGTGACCTGATCTTGAAAAGGGGTGATGCAGAACACACATGTTTTTTTTAGAGCATAGTTTTTGACACTTTAATTTTTTTTAGGTACATTATGTTTTAGAATGGTAGTGATTTTCATGCTGATTTAAAAAAGTGGGTATTCTGCATTAAACCCTATTTTTAAAAGACCTATTTTTTGGCTTTAAATTTTCTAATGTATAAAATGTAAATAATTATTTTGTAAATTTGATAATTTTTGAAGTGGTCATTTTCTTCATATTTTTTTGTTTTTTATTTTAATTTTAATTTTTTTGTAGTGAGGTTTTTATTGTTTTTCATTTTTAAACTAGAAGGTTGATATTTTAAATTTTTGATATTCTACATATTTATACATATTTAATTAATTTTTCAATCCACATGAAATAATTGTTTCTAAAAAACAATATTTTTTAACAATGGACATAAAAATAACCATTTTTAACATAAATATAACTTAAAAACTACACGTTTTGATAATTTTTTGCTAGAATTGACATGTCAAAATCACAATTTTTATATGAAAATTTTAACTAAAAATGGTTAAATAATAGTTTTTTTTATTAATTTCATGTCAAAAAAATAATAATAATCACATTTTTTTTCAAAAAATAAATATTAACTTAAAAATCAATGCGAAAATCACATATTACAAATATTGAACGCCTAACAACCTTAATTGAGTGTTTATTCTTCTCATAAAATGTCAAAGTCAAAACATTGCAAAGCTTGATTTCCAAGCATAACTTAAATTTAATCAACAATGTCATGTAATCCAAACTCTTCGTCCTCTAGAGTTTCATAATTATCTTCTTCCACAATATTTTCTGCTTCCATTTGCTCATTTTCCTCTTCTAATGGATCTTTGATGTCTACGAATCTTCCAATGTATGTCTTTTCAAACATTCCATGTAATGGTGGTTGGGGTTCCTTTGCCTTTTTTGCCACACGTGATTCACTAAAGTCCCCTTTCTTCAACCCAATTTCTTGCATTGCATCTGGAAGAAATTGAAGAGCATTAATTCTTTGCTAAATGAAATTGCACTGTACTGGATCTTTTTCAATTGCAATGCAATTTCTTCCTTTTTGAAAGCAACATGCTAGTGTTGCACCTAATTATCAAGCAGAAAAGAAATAATGAACTAAATTAGTACAATGACATATTAATTAAAAAATAACATATTGAAATTCAATTCCATATAATAAAACTTAGCTGAACCAGAAAATAAATCCAGAACCCAATCTCCTTCATTTGAACATATGTCTATAAGATAGTTAATCAATAATTGTGTTTTTTGATAAATGTTAGCTATCTCTCCTTTTGCTTCTTTGTCTTCATATGTTAGTTTTCTCACAACATCATCATAAGTCAGTGTTTGGCTATGACACTTTCCATCTACCTAATTAAAAATCATAGACATATGGCTATCATCTTTTTCCCAACTATCAATTTGAATGAACTCATAATCATTTATAAATTGTTGATCTTCATTGTTAAGAAGATTTGACTTTTGCCTGTAAAATGAAATAGTAAAAGTTCAATTAACCTGTACATAATGAATTTTTCAAAATTAATAAAATATACATTTTAAACGTCTTACCATGTAAGCTGCATCCTTGAATTTGTTTTCCCCTTGAAGCTTGACAATATCATTGCCAATTGTGTGTCTAAATGAAATGTCACAAATCTCCATAATGGTGATGACGTGACTTCTACAAATCTCGCAAACACTTTACTAAGAGCTTGATAAGTATAAGGGTCACTATCATAGTCAATGTTTGAAATATTGAAACCATAGGGAATACCTGCAATGACTAGGGCATAATCCCTTTTAGGTATGAGTTTAGCAATGTCTTCACAGTCGCCTTGTATTACTTGATATTGAATAGTGTCTAGCCCATTCCAAATGAAATGATTAAGAATTGGATCAAGTTCAACATTCTTAATACGTTGCTTCCTCAAACTTTTGATCTTTATTTTTCAATAAAGGTTTTGAAACTATCTAGCACTCTATTATCATCCTTCCTTATCTTTTATAAAATAAACAAATATATGTGTAAGTTAAAAATTAAAAATAGTGCACAGATGAATAAAAATGAATGTATAAATCAAGATACCTTTTTAAATGCAAGATAAAAAACTTTTAATGTTGATGTACAACTTGGATTTGGATAGTTTCGTACAACATCATCCCAACTATCTTCATTCAATAATCTAACCATTTGTTCTTGAATTTTCATGTAAACTTTGTGACTGCATAGATAAAGTAACAAAAAGTTAGTATAATGACATGCATAACAAATACTACCAAGAACAACATGTTTTATTTAAAAGATAATTATAATCTAGAAATAAATAAAAATAATTCAACAAACTTACTTTTGAAATTTTTCAGACATTTTCTCCAATGATAATTCCCTTGACCTCACATGAGATAATATTGTTTTGACAATTTTTTCATCTTTCACTCCTTGCATCAACCCCCAAGGTTTGATAGTCATATCGTCTGGAAGCTGCTTCATTTCAGGAGCTGATTTACTATTGCTACATATCAATGGCTTAGACTTTTTGACCCTCTGGTTTTTAATGCCAATGTCTTCCCACATGCTAAAAGTCTCATCAATCAACTACCAAACATCTCCAGTTCTAAATGCCAATTAGAAAATATTATCAACACCTCTGAATAAATCACTATTTTTGTTGCCTTTTCCACCTTTTGAATTGGTTTTCTCTTCAATTTAATAGCCTATTTCCATACAACATACCTTTTGAAAATTTGCAGTAACATTTATCCTATCCCCACCACATTTTCTTGAAATTCACTATGAACAAATCTAACCCTTTGGATGAAAGTCATAGACATCCTATATTCATTATCTAAATTATGATCCCATGCCACTAAATTTGATTCTATATCTGATAAACCAGCATAAATGATACATTTCATTGTTTCAAAATGTGGCTTATTAAGATATTCCTCCATCAATTGTCTTTGAGCTTCTACATAATGGTTCTCCCCAAGCACATAATAATTGTATTCAAAACATTTTGACTTATCAAATGCTTCTTTGTTGGGAACTTGAAGTGGATCAACAAGAAGCACATAACTAACCATATGAGCATATGGATTGTACCTCATCAGTGTCTTCAATTTGTGAACATGCAAGTGATGTGGCTTTCTGACTTGATATTGACATTGTCCTTCACTTGCCTTATAGGTTTCTCTGACATTAAGCTAAAATGTACAACCATCTTCAATTAAGTTTCTCTTTGTCAAATTTTGTCTAATGGAATTTTGTTTTGTTTTGATAATGCCATCCTCTAAATCAGCTCCTGGTGTAATGATTTTTCTTATTTCTTTTGAAGTTTCACTAGGTTCTTGACTGCTGGTAATGACTACTTCAAAATCTTCAACTTTACTTTTCTTCGTCATAACATTCCCAACAGATTTACTCTTGGGCATTGTTACTTTCGGTCTTTTATGGATCTTCTCAATTCCAATGTCATATTCAATAATGGAAACATATGCTTCATTGTCAGTTTCAACTTTATCGTCCTCAAAAATAACTTGTTTACCCTTGCTAGATTTATCCACCAGAGGCCTTTTTTCTGATTCTTTGGATGTAGTTTTGTAGCATCATCAATTACTACATTTTGCTTGTTTTACATATCTTCTTCTGACACTGAGTAAAAACTGCTGACAACTTTCATGATATCATGCTCTATGAAATGAATGCCTCCCAACCTAATTAAACAACTTTCAACAAAATTCTGCCAAACAAAATATCATATGTCAATAAAAACAAAGTTAAAAAAATATAGCGAGACACTTTCAAGAACGCAACATACAAATATAAATAACAATACTTACGATGTCTTGTGTCATCTCATTTACGATTTGTTTACACAACTTTGTAGATACCTCTCTCTTGTCATACAATGAATGTGATAGTCGATATTTATTCCTTTCATGTGACTTGGGAGATTTTGTAAGTATGTAAACAACTTCAATGTCCGGTACCAAACACATATCTATAACTCTTCCCATCACCTCAAAAATTCCATTATCATTCGGTATATATATATATATATATATATATATATATATATATATATATATATATATATATATATATATATTAACATTTTTGCTTTCTCTTTCTTTCACATACCACATTCTTGATGGAAATTTCACTTCTTTTGAATTCTTCTAGTTTGAAATCATCTTCTTATCACTTGAGGCACTTGAAAGATTTATAGCCATGAGCTCAGGTGGAGTTCATTCACCAATGTTTCTTAAAGGTGCACCTTTAAAAGTCTTTGGTCCAGAAAGATTCACAAAAATCTTCTTTGATGCCATTTTCCTGAAAAATAGAAACACATAAATTAGTAAATAACAAAAACATATTAACTTAAATTAACAACGAAAATATATCATAAATTTTTTATTTGTGGGCGGGTGGGCGGGCGCGGGCGGGTCGGGTGGGCGAAGGCGGGTGGGTAGGTGGGCGGGGCAGGTCGGGTGAGGGCTGGCGGGCATGGGTGGGTGGGCGAGGGCGGGTCGGGTCGAGCGGGCAAGGGTGGGTGTGGGCGGGCATGGGCAGGCGGGCATGGCTGGGCGTGGGCAAGGTGGGAGGGCCAGGTGAGGGTGGGCGAGGGCGAAGCGAGTAGGGTAGGCGAGGGCGGGCAAGGCGCGTCGAGCAGGCTAGGGAAAGTGGGTGGGTGGGCGTGGTGGGCCGGGTGAGGGCGAGCAGGCGAGGGCGGGTGGGTGGGCAGGGCAGGTCGGGTGAGGGAGGCATTGAGAGCAGGCAGTCAAGGGTGGGTGGGTAGGGCAGGCAAAGACTGGTGGGTGGGCGGGGTGGGTCGAGTGAGGGTGGGTGGGTGCACAGCACGGGTCGGGTGAGGGCAGGTGGGCGAGGGCGGGTGGATGGCTGGGCAGGAGGGGCGAGCTACGCTGGCGCGGGAGGGTGGGCGGGCGAGCATGGGTTGGTTGGGTGAGGATGGGTGGGCAGGTAGGGGGCTGGGCGAGGACGCGGCGGGTCGGGCGGGTGAGGGCGGGTGGGTCGGCGGGGTGGACCTAGTGAGGGCAGGCGGGTGGGTTGGCAGGCGGCTGAGGGCGGGTGGGTGTGCATGGCAGGCCGGGCCGGGTGAGGGCGGGCGGGCGGGCGGGTGGGCAGACGAGCCGGGCCAGGCCGAGTGAGGGTGGGTGGGTGGGTGAGGATGGGTGGGCGGGGCGGGTGTGGGCAGGCGTGGGTGGGTGGGCAGGCGAGGTGGGGAGGCCAGGCGGGCGGGGTGGATAGGTGGGTAGCAAGGGTGGGGAGGGGGAGGCTGAGTGGGGAGGGCGAAGTGGGTGGGCGGACGGGGAGGGGGAGGGAGGGTGGAGTGGGTGGGCGGGCGCGGAGGGGGAGGGTGGAGTGGGTGGGCGGGTGGGGAAGGGGAGGGAGGGTGGAGTGGGTGGGCGGGCGAGGAGGGGTAGGGAGGGTGGAGTGGGCGAGTAGGGAAGGGGAGGCCAGGCAGGCGGATGGGAATCGTCCAACCCCCACAAGCAGGCGGGCGGGCCGCGCCGCCCACCCAGCTGGTGGCTTAGCGATTCTGGGAATCACCCAGCCACTCGCCGAGCCGGCGGGCGGGCCGCCGAGGTGGCGCGACTAGGGCTGGCGCCACCCCGACGGCCCGCTCGACCGCTCGACTGGTGGCTGGGCGATTCTAGGAATCGCCCAGCCACTAGCCAGGCGGGCGGGCTGTCGGGGTGTCGCGGCCTAGGCGTGGGCATGGGCGGTCACGGCGGGTGACGAGGAGGGTGAGGGGGTGGGGCAGGTGTGGGTGTGAGCGAAGGCGGGTGGGAAGGGCGAGGTGTGCAGAGCATGGCGTGGGTGGGGCGGGCATGTGCAAGGAGGGCGGGTGAGGGTGGGTGAGGGGGCGGGCATGGGCGGGGATGGGGGGGTCAAGCGTGGGCGGGGGTGGGGAGGACATGCTGGTGAGGGGGCGAGCATGGGTGCGGAGGGCAGGTGAGGGGGCAGGAATGGGTGGGTGAGGGGGTGGGGGAGGGTGGGTGGAAGGGTGAGCGAGGGAGGGCGGGTGAGGGGGACGCCGTGGGTGGGGAGGGCTGGTCAGGGGGGCGTGGGCGGCCGGTGTGGGGATGGCGGGTGGAAGGGTGGGGGTGCGCGGCGGTGTGAGGGCGATGTGTGAGGTGGCAGTGTGTGAGGGGCGGAAGGGGTGTGGCAATGTGTGAGGGGGCAGGAAGGGTGATGGGGTGTGTGAAGGGGCGAGATGGGTGGGGAGTCGGGTGGGTGTGTTGGGGGGGGGGGAGGTGGGTATGTGTGTGGGGAGAGGTGGGTGGGTGTGAGGGGTGATGGGGTAAGGGGGCAGGGGAGCAGGGTGTGGGTGGAGGAGGTGAGGGTGTGGGGGGGGTGCCGATAGGTGGTGTGGGGGCAAGTGGGGCTATGTTGCCCACCCCTGCAATGGGCAAGTGGGCTGCCGAGGTGGGCACCACAGCCCCACCCACCCCTACACCCCCTACCGCCCCACCTGTGCCCTCACACCCCGCTTGCCCGCCCGCCCTCCCCACCCACCCCGCAACACCATGGTGGCCCGCCCACGGCTATTGTGCAATTGAGTTTGTTCGGGCCCACCATGCTTGCGATGGACGTAATTGTTATTTTGGTTCAGAAAAATTATTAATTTAAAAAAAAAATTCTTGTTCATTAAACTAATTTAATATGAAAAGTTTCAAGGAAAAAAATTTAACTTACCTTTCAATTGCGAGAATTCCTCGTTGAATATGTTGTTGATAGCAATGTGGCTGCACCACCAACTCACAAGTCTTTCAACGAACTTCAGAAAACCTAGATGTGATGTGAGTAATAGTGATAATGAAATTTAGTATATATGTGAAATTACTGAGATGTTTTACCGTATGGTTAATGTGGGATAATTTGTTTTAAATTATTATAAAGTGAATATTTTAGAATTGTCTTACAACACATTGAATGTGGGATTAATTTATTTTAGAATATATTAGAAAAAAAAAAAATATTCAATTGTTTAGTAAATATTATATACTTTAACTATTAAAATAATTAATATAGAAGTTGTAGTTTACAATTTTAATTTTAATGATTTATTTCATAAAAAAATTAGTTTACATTTTTCAATAAATTGTAGAATAAAATAATGAAGGTAAATAAATCTAACAAACTTTTTGGAGGGAAAATTTCATTCTCTAAGCTATATAATATCTTTAGGAGACTCTCCATCTGTATCATTCAACATGTTCTATTTGAAAGGAATGGATTGTTCTGATAGTGAAGTTTCGATTTATACACCATCAACATGTTCATTGTGTAATAACTCTATTCATATTGATGAATATAGCAGGAATTCTTCCACTATGAATAGAAAGTCAATTCTTCTACTTAGTCCTGATTCTAAGGATTATGAGAGCAGCACTGATGAAAGAGGGGATGGAGAATTTCAAATAAATAAAAAGTCATAGATTCCACTTAGCCCTAATTCTAAGGACTATGAAAGCTGCAGTGATGATGATCTTGATGACAAATTTCAAAAGAATGGATTGTCACGCTGTCCACTTAAACCTAATTCTAAGGACTATGAGAGCAGCAGTGATGAAGAGCATGATGGTGAAGTTCAAAAGAATGGAGTGCCACGGTGTCCACTTAGTCCTAATTCTGAGGACTATGAGAGTAGCAGTTTTGAAGAGCATGATGGTGAAGTTCAAAAGAATGGAGTGTCATGGTGTCCATTTAGTCCTAATTCTAAGGACTATGAGAGCAGCAGTTTTCAAGAGCATGATGGCGAATTTCAAAAGAATGGAGTGTCACGGTGTCCACTTAGTCCTAATTCTAAGGACTATGAGAGTAGCAATGATGAAGAGCGTGATAACAAATTTCAAAAGAATGGAGTGTCAAAGTGTCCACTTAGTCCTAATTCTAAGGACTATGAGAGCAGTAGTGATGAAGAGCATGATGATGAATTTCAAAAGTATGGAGTGTCATGGTGTCCAACTAGTCCTAATTCTAAAGACTATGAGAGCAGCAGTGATGAAGAGCGAGATGATGAATTTCAAAAGATTGGAGTGTCACGGTGTCCACTTAGTCCTAATTCTAAGGACTACGAGAGCAACAGTTATGAAGAGCGTGATGACGAATTTCAAAAGAATGGAGTGTCATAGTGTCCTCTTAGTCCTAATTCTAAGGACTATGATAGCAGCAGTGACGAAGGACAGGATGATGCACTTAGTCCTAATTCTAATGAGTATAAAGGTAGCAGTGACAAAGGATAGGATGTAGCATCTTCAATAAGTAAATTGTCACATTTTTGACATAGTCCTAATTCTATGGACTATGAGAGTAGCATTGACAATGCACATGAGGAAGAATATCCATTAAACATCGAGTCAAATTTTCCATTCAGTCCGAATTCTAAGGACTATGACAATAGCATTGAAGAAGGGGAAGATGAAGAATATCCTCCAAATCAATATTTGAAAACCAGAGCTAATCATAGTGTGGATAACATTCCTCTTAATGATGATGAAAATCATTATACAAATGATGATCCAATGATGGAGATGTTGCCAAGAAATATTGTATCGAGGAGTAGGAGTAGACCTTTTTGTATCAACGCAAGTTGTTCTAGTTATACAAGGGGTAGAGCAGAATGTCTGACGAGAAGAAGTTCTATCAATGCTCTCATTTCAAGTGAATGTTGCCAAAAATATTGCTTGAAACATATGCATTTCAAACTTTCATTAGAAAGCAGGAAGATATATTTGTCAATGAATAAAAGCATGCAAAATTCATATTTTATTGGGTGCATGCAATCTACATTGTCAGGTTATAATTATCATATTAGGACTTTATTTATCTGTAGAAAAGCTTTCAAAATGTTTCATTCGATTGGGAATTTTCGTCTCTCGAGAATTCAAGAAAATTTGGAAAAGGATCCCACATTTTATTTAGAAGTACATCATAAAAGACAGTTTGGACCATTATCAAATACTGCAATGTCATGGATGAAAGATTTCTTTTCAAAGCATGGAGAGTGTATGCCAAATAGAGAGACAATACATATTCCAGATAATTTTTCAAGACGAGAAATCTACAACTTATACAAATAATATGCATAAGGTGCTGAGGGACATGGCCGATTTATTACATATCAATATTTTGTGAAGCTATGGATTAAAGAATTCAACAATGTCCATATTCCTAAGAAGACAAGGATGGGGATTTGCAGTGCATGTGCTTCTCTTAAATAAAAAAAGGGACAAATGTGAAGGTTCAGAAAGAGGTAAGCATTCATAACTTTAACTTTTAAAATTGTATAGTCATCAACTATGAAAACATATTTCTTAATGAATTTCTTTTATGTTGTGTAGATTTAATTGTCAAAGAACTTCAGGAGCATCGTGAACAACAAACAAACGAAAGGAAGAAGTTGTACAAGCATCAAAATAAAGAAGTGTTATGATAATCTGAATAAATATTTGGGTTTGAAAATTGATGGTATGGACCAGGAGAAAACACTTTTATGACATTTTGTTTGTACACCCAAAAATTTACAGGAGGAAAATTTTATTCAGTTTCACTTGGTCGGTTGTATGGTCTTCAATGGGAAAATGTTGCCAAGGGTGTACTTCACAGCTCCAAATATTCATAATGATGCAAATCTGACCATAACCATAATTCATGATGTGATTTCTCATTGGTCTAGTAATCTTCCTGAAGTTTTGTATCTACAATTGGACAACACTTGCCGTGAAAAAAAAAATCAGGTTGTTTTTGGATATCTAAACATGCTTGTTAAATTAAGAATTTTTCATAAGGTAAAGGTTGGTTTCCTTCTTGTTGGGCACACTCATGACCATATTGATCAAATGTTCAGTCGTTTTTCAGTCACATTGAGGAGGAAAAAAGTTGGGAGCTTGCAGTCACTAATTGAATGTATTAATAAATCATACATGCCATAGCCTACTTTTGATGTGTTGGAATAAACTATTGACATGCGAAGGTTTATTCTGGGATCATATGGTGAGGGGAAATGCATTGAACAACTTAATGAAATTAGCTTCCAACATCAATTTCGTATCAAAAAAATTGATGGGAAAACACTAATATGGGGCAAGAAGTATTCAACTACTGCAGAATGGGCACCATCATCGGGTTTTCAATTTTTGAAGTTCATTCCAGATCATCCAATATTTGCATCAAAAATATTGTTATTACAATCAGTTGGTGAAGTTCAGAATGCACGCAGACAAAATAGAGATATAAATTATTCTGATTGCCTCGAAGAAATTAAAAAATGTATTAGATATACATATGAGTACTTTGACATTGCTGATTCAGTTTGGTGGGAGTCATTTTTCAATAATCAAAGTGATATCATTTCAACAACAACAAACGAATATATACCTTTGAAAAATCCATTTATTTGGCCACAAAATGTGTCGAATGAACATGAGGAAATAAACATTGTTGAACAACAACAATCTCAAGGTATTATTAATTCTTCATAGGAAGAGGAAAGAGAGATGTATATTGGTTCCAGAAGATCTCGTGCACAATGTGAAGCCATGGAAGACCTTTGCAGGGGTTCAGTACAGGATATTAAGGAGGGTTGCATGATTGCAGTGCTAGCAGATGGAGATCCCAATGGCTATCCATTCTAGGTTGCTAAAGTTATAATGGTCTTTACAGAAAATGAGAATGTTACAAGTGTTGAAGTACATTGGTATACCATGAATACACACCCATTCAATGGTGTGTATAAGCCAGAGATGGTAGTTGACAAAAAAAATGGCGAAAAGAGAAAAAGAAAGGGTACAAATATAAATTGCCACCACACAGACATATTAAAATTGGAGGATGTTTACATACTTGTTTATGACTTCAATTTAACAAAGAGAGGAACTCTTCGCTTCAAGACGATAGAGATTCTAGAAAGGTTGTTACCAGAAGGAACAATGTTGAGATGGGAGTCTACTGAAACCAGTCGTAGATCTAGAATAATTTTGAAACCTGAAATGTTGGGCATGCATGTGGACACAGATGGGGCACTAGTTGATGAAAGAGAAGAATATGGAACATCTTCGTCAGCATCCAGTCACTCATATGAAGATGTGAATTCTAATGGTGTGCAAGAAAATATGAGTGATTTTGAATAATTGTTTAAGATAGTTTATATAACTGATGTATGCATCGTATCTTGAAATAAAATTAATGATTTCCATATGGTGTTAAATGAGAAGTTATGAGGCATTTTTATGTTGTTCGATTATATGTCTTAATTATGATAATTTTTATTGTTTAAATATCTACAATGCAATATTAAATTAGAGATATAATGTATGTTTTATTCAATATACAAATAATGACTTTTGAATTCATTTAGTGATGTAATTTGTTCATAATGTCATGGTTTTTTAATTTTATAGTTGAAAAAATTTCAATTTCTTTTGTATCTAGCATGTTATGGTTGAAAACATGTTGAATTTATACTTAGGAAAGAAAATTGATATTCTACCAAAAACATTAATGTGTTTTTTTCCTCATAAACAACTTTGTTTGGCACATAAAAATTTGGTTTTACTGTCATTTTTTAAAAAGTTTGAAAATTGACCCAAAAAAAAATCATTATTCCAGTATCATCACTTTCGTTTTGAAGCTATATTTTGCACAAAAATTTCGTAGTAAATTGCGCAGTCACTGCCATTTTTAAAACATATTCAAAATTGACCCCTAAAAAATAAAATCATCATTCCAGTATACACACTTTTCATTTTTAGCACTGTTTTTTATGTTTTTTTGGGGTTTTTTGGCCAGAGTTCCTGTTTTGAGTTTATAGTTCCTATTTCAAAGTTTACATTGTTCGAGGAAAAAATGAAATAATATATTGATCATACAATAGGGGGGTAAAGGGTTTTTATATGTTTGATAACAATATGTGTATTATCCCCAGATGCAGGTGTTTAAGGCGATGGGATGGGAGTTGGAGGCTGGCCACATGCTGATCCACGGGCATCACGTGGCACTCCATGCGAGCGGACGGCGAGATCATTCCCGGTTTAAAACGAAGGGACCAAGGACGACAGCAGTAAATGCCCGGAGAGTGCACTTGATCCAGAGCATCGTGCAGTAATGGCGGATGGGAATTCTAGGTGGGCAGGTGACGATGAAGAGCATAAATCCGGTTTGGAGCAGGGAATGTTGGTCGTGTTGCATTTGGCTGGCCTCTCTGCCGTTGAAGCGGTCCCTTCTCAGACGGTTGGGTCCATTACGGGGCTGGTTCTGGTAATCGACAGTCTGGTTCACTTGGCAGTTTGCAGGGAGTCTCATCCCAATATGGTGAGACCCAGACAGAGGTTGCTGAGCCGTCGTGGTTCTTCTAGAGGAGGGGGTTCGAGCAGACCTATGAGAGATGATAAGGGGCATTGCTGCCACTGTAATCTGGCAAGCTCCATTGGAGCCATTCCCCTGCACTCAGGCCAACATATGGATGCCGGGGCCTCTAGCTCGGCCTCCTTGCCAGCTTTTGGCTCCACTATTTTCAACTTCACCAGCTCTACGGCAAACCCGAGAATCAGTGCGCATGTTTCCATTCTATTCATCGAGAATCCTCCTGAGGTGGATGATCCCATAGAAGCTCGGGAGCAAGGGATGCAGGACTACCATGGGGAAGCAGAGCAGGCTCCGACAGCTGAGTTGGAGCAGGAAGAAAAGAGTCGGGCCACCGTCGAGGAAAAATCCAAGCATTCCCAGAATGCTCCTAACGCGACTACTGGGGAAGCGGAAGCGACCTCGCCTACTGAAGCTGTGCCGGATTACTACGGCTGGTACCCAATTGTGGAGGAGCAACCGGATGAGCCGAATGAATAATCACGCCGGCGCCCTTGCTCCTCCAGGTCGCTCCAGGTTCAGTTGCCGTCTCCTGGTTTGTTGTTGGTTCAGTCAATGTTTTTTTAGGATGTCAAAGCTATTGGTTTTTTGTGTTAATGATGAGAGCACTTACTGTTTCCCCTGCGCGGGACGACTTGAACAGTTCTTTTTGTCTAAGACCCCTGCGCGGGCTTCCGTCTATGGACAGTCTTGGAACTTCATGGAACCACCCTTGCGAGGGCTTGCTATGGGGAATTATGTCTGGGTCTTTGTCAGTCTTAGTTTTTGTCTATGTCTAGTGCCCTTTGAGGGCAAGAGCATACTGGTCTTACCTGTTGTAATTTTGCACTCTGTACATATTTAATAGATTAGCCTTGTTACCGAGAAAAAAAATAATATGTGTATTATAATGTATTGTTTATACAATATATTAGCCATGCAAAGGCCAAAAAAAGGTGGGATGGAGAAACAGAGGTTCAAGAATATTGTGGGAGTTTCGAGAGTGGGAAGGAGAAAGAAAAGAATATGGTAATATTAGGTCCATAGTAGCTTAATATTCAATCCTATGGCCCTAGTATTGACATGCAATTCATGGTAATGCTAAATTCTTAAAGTAAAATGACTCAGGATGTTTGAGAGTGGTTCTAACATCATTAGATTTCATATGGAAAAAGTAGAATTTTAGATCTCACTTAAAATCCAGCAAACTTATTAATTTTTCAAGATTTCAGGATTGGGGGGATTGCAATGTTTCCATTGGATTTTTTCATGTACTAGGGTATGGAACTTGTATTCAATCAAGAGAACCAAGCCCTTTATGTGCCTTAATTACACTGACATTGGTTGTTAAACTCTTGTATCATGACCCTAATAAAAATGTACTTGTCACTCAAATGAAATATTGACTTGACATGCTACGTTTTTTCTTTCTTATGTTAATGCTTAAAGGGTGATATTAGGAAAAGATCCCAAGGTAGGAAATGATTTTGATGATATGTAGGTATTTGTTGTAGCATGATTTCTTTAGATGTTATAGGCCATCCAAAGCCTATTTGTTGATGTATTTTTGGTTAAGAGATGGGTTGCACTAGATGTTATTTTGGTTATGTGCACACTTACATGATATATAAATGAGAACTTGTAATTGTGGACCTATGGTTGATGAAGATTATAACTACTAGATGAATGATGTTATATGGTTTAATCCATGTTCTTATGTTTTTTTTTTTATCATAAATTCATCATTCCACAAGATTTTTTAGACATATATGTATCAAAAAATATAAAAATTTATATTATATAAAATTCGCTCCTCGCTCATGCCTCCACTCCCACTTCCCGCTTCTACTCTTGCTTCCTGCTTCTGCTCCCACTCCCAAACAACCTTTCTCTAGAATAAGCATGCATCACATTACTAATACCTCTATGATCTATGTCTAATGTGTGCGTTAAGATTTTTTACCTATTTCTACGCTAGTGATCCTCCCAATGATGGGGCAGTAGAGAAGACAACAAATATAGTACCTTCACCCTTTCCTTACATTAGTGACGAATAGGTTGAATGAAAGTGAAGGAGACAGTGATACATACTATTGCTTGGCGGAGGGCACATGCATGCCATAGGAGATAGTAAAATAGAATATTGTTTGGAAGAGAGTGCATGTATGCTAAATGTCCCACCTTCAATTAATTCTAGTTTAGATGTTGTTTCAAATTTAGCAAATTTTTCAGTTTTGGATAGATTTTTTCTATTATAACAGCTTTTCTTTTGATATTTTTAGCATGCGTTATATATTCTTACTAAGAGGCTACATATCCTTAATCAATTAGAATACTTATGCATGATAAATTTCCATCTTAGGTAGAGGACTCAGATCTCAAGGAAGAGATGCATTATTGCATGCTCCAATTCATCTTTTGATGGAGACACTTGGCACTCTTACCATGCAACTATGGTGCACTAGGTGATCATGTTAGGGCTATGATTTGACAAAGTCCAACTAGATAGGATTTTTCATGTGTCCATATTCATTGTACTTTATCTCCTCTTCATATTATATAAGCAAGATGAAAGGTGTGCCATTGTGTTGGTTATCGAGGTTTTATTTTGAACTATTGTAGTGTATCTTTTTCAGTATTCAATAGAAGATAGATGTAATTGAGAGTTCAAATCTATGTATTTTCCATTCAAATTTTCCACAATATGTATTTCTAAATAAACCAACTTATATCTGCCTCTTATTTATTGAAACTTTCAAGTTTTCAACTACCTTGTATTTAAGTTATTCTTTCTAGGTGCATAATCTGCTTACTATTGTTAATGAAAATAAAGCGATATAAATATAAAGGGGCATAAAAAATGTTAATGAAAAAATGAATACCTACAATATCTAGTGAAAGTAGAGGCATTTTAAATTGGGAAGGTGTATTGGGATAGTATTGTTAGGGGGTTAAATAAAGTTATTTTTAGTGGTATTTTCCAATATGTAGTCAAATTAAGGGTATTATTTAGTATACCACGAACGCACGTGCTATGTTAGAGGTTCACTGAGTGAAGCCCCCATGTCCTCTGACTGCATCCACCACTTGTACAATTCAGATGATTATACAATTGATAGTAGATTGTTCCTAAACTCCAATATCAATTGGGTAACTCTCATATCTAACATGCATGAGTTATTTATGAGTGAATCATCAATTAACTAGTTGATCACTGTAGGAAACACCACACTAATAGACCTCCCACTAGTTCCTCCAATAGTTGGAACTAGTTTAACTGACTTTAACTCAGTTAAACTAAATTAATTAATTACAACTCAAAATAAACTCAACCAGGGCTCCTACAATGTAGGAGACACTCTACGTGACTCAAGTTAGACCCTTAACTCAAATTAACTGAGCCAACTAAGTCAAATTAACTTATTTAGCTAATACATATTGTCATGTGATGTGGAATTACAATTTTATTTCTAATTTAATTAAAGGAAAAAATCAAATTAGGATTTTCTTGTTGCAATTTCAACATTGTAAACATTGAACATAGAATACAATTAACACAAATGAATCAAATTAATAACAAAAAATAGTAAATTATGTGGCTTCAATCAAAGCGAACTTCAAATACGCACTATTGGTATCAACCATATATTCACAAAAGTTCATTATCAAGAATAGCCTTAAAAACCAAGTAACATCCACCAACATAGTCACATTATAAACAATAGTAAAGGTTATAGTAGAAACATAATTCCCTAACTTTTAACCCAGAAATATCAAGTGTCGACATTGTTACACAACTTGACAAGGAAAAATTTCCAATAGTAAAGAAAAACACATAACCGAGTTCAATTAAAAGAAAAATGGTTGTAAGAATTAAGATTGTAGATGACACAAAAAAAGATTGTATATATATGTGTACATGTACATAGGCTAGCTTACACTATTAAAATTATAGACAACCAATGAAGGCTTATAAAAGAAATAAATGTGTATATAAAACTTCCATAAAATTAGAATGAGAATAATTAACTCAAATTGGGTGTTAACAAGTGTCATGAAGCAGAGTGTGTCAGACCACTAAACTTACATACAAATAAACTAATGTCGAAAGGATTCCCATACTTGTATTTTATCCCTTCACAAACAAAGACCCTAGGTGCGGAAGTAGTAAAACTATCTTTAAATGAAAACCTAACAGGGGACCCTAGTTGGGCGTATTTCACTTGCACCTAGAAGACAACAGGAAAAAAAGGGAGTAGTTAAGAAAAACCTAGATAGATAAGCCTCAAACTCCAAATGGAATAAGGAAGACCACAACTGAGTTATTACCTGCAACAAAGTAAATTTTGTAGTTAAGGTTAGGTTAATATAAGGCAATAATGATGAGAGGAATATTGATATTAAGAGAGAAGAACTTGCTTGAGTATGATCTCTTCCCAAGTTCTGGTTGTGGTTCTAATGGAAAGGAACCCAAATGGAAAGATGCATATCTAAGAGCTATAGGATCCCTTACAAAATATGTGAAGTAAAGGAACCTTTTCCAAGCTACCTTACAAGAAGAACCTTTGTGCTGAACTCAAGAAGGCCTCCAAGGTTCATACGTGATAGAATTCATCAAGTAGCTCTTGGGTTACAATACAAATACAAGCTTAGAAATGTTACCATGAAGAACGATAATTTAATAAGTAATTTAATGTTAATAATAAAACCTTGTTACCAATGCTTGTAAGAGAGAAGAATGAATAGTAGAAAAGTGGTATGGCTGCAATCCAATTTGTTGGTTTTTCTGTAAATTTGCAAAGCTTCTTTTTCAATAGGAGGAACAAGAAGAATGAGTTCAGGTAGTGCCAGAATGGGAGGGTAGTTACCCTATAACCACCTCTCCCGTTCCTCATCATTGGTTGCACCCTATTGATAAGGAACCATAGATTTATATAGCATAGAGTCCAAGACTGTCAAATCACTAGGTGTTGATCCATTAAATGACTTCGGGAAGGTTCAGGTATGCTCTCCACATAGGCGATCTGTGAAACATAAAAAACAAGAAATTATGAACCCACATATTGTAACCCTCACATAAATAAAATATTTTTATTCCCTTAGATTAAGGTCTAATGTGTAGCATAATTGAAAGTGGATTGAACAACTATGATATAAAAATTCATTGTAACTCTTTCCCTTGACTTTTTTTCAAAAAATAAAATCTGGAGACATGTTAAAATAATAGGATGAGTTGGATAGTTAAAAAAGGAAAGTGAGGAGAGTTAGACATGACAAAATATAGGAAGAGTGTTGTGTTGTCTACAGTGTCAGTAATGATATATATTAGTGAGATGGTAGTCAAGGACTATACCTCCTTCCCATCCTTCTAAACCCCACATTTAGTATCCATTGGCATTGTTAGATATTTTATATATTTAGGGAATAAGATAAATTTAAAAATAGTATAAATCCTCTGATTTCAAATTGGAGAAGCTCAACTTTTACTAAATATATCATCAATAGAGTGTCACAAATACTCCCTATATTTAACCTTTGGGATATTTGGAAAGATATAATTAGACAAATATCTAAAAACATCTCATCCTCAAAAGGTTTTATGTGAAAAATTATATAAAAAGGAATAAAGAAAATACTACTTGCATACAATTACTTTGCTCAAGGATGGGTTTGCAATGAACAAGAATCTAACATTTTTTAGTCTCTAGGTATCTCCTCTTCTTCCCAAATCTTGTTAATTAATCCTCAACAACTTAGATGCTAAAGTGTAGACAAATTGAAATCCCTTCCTCCTAGTTTTATAGTGCTCAACTTTTATGGTGCCTCAAAGGAAAATCTAGGCCAGGTTAGTCTTGGTGGTGTCCTAAGGGATAACATGGGAGCCATATCTCAAGTCTACTGCATGTTCAATAGAAATTGAGAGTGATAGTATGCATTTTTTTCCTTGGAATATGGATTACAAGTAGTTATAAATAATAATTACAACAATGTCACCATAGAA
This sequence comes from Pinus tabuliformis, assembly GCA_031772625.1. Classification (NCBI taxonomy): domain Eukaryota; kingdom Viridiplantae; phylum Streptophyta; class Pinopsida; order Pinales; family Pinaceae; genus Pinus; species Pinus tabuliformis. The sequence continues at coordinate 1,822,989,725 of CM062819.1, read as the reverse complement.
GAAGACTCACAACATATTATAGGAATGGTTAGAAAACAACAAGATGGCTCTCCCTCTAATAAAGTTTTGAACTACTAGAGACTACAAGATGGCCTATCAAGAATTTGAAATCTCTTATTAGAATTTCGATCCCCTACAATGGATAACATGAGAAGAAAAAGTAACAAACTATATGAGAGGAGAAGAAATGAAGGTAGTAACTTCAACAAATTTCCCATGGTCTCCCAATGGAATGAGATAAATAGTGAGCCACTAAAAAATATAATTCCTTTTGCATTACTATGGAGGACCATACTCTCCAAAATAGGTGATTATTATGGTCAGATATAGTTCAATTATTAGAGTTGATTGAAAAGGAAGATGGAGTGGGGCATCACGTCCCTCTTTGTGCTTGCATTTATTGTGGTCTCATGAAAAAGAAGGATGTCAACTTGAAACCTTAATCTTGGTCTAGTGCATTAGATTGGTAGCCTCCCCATCATTGAATCATTATTGTGCAAAAGGTATTCCAGTCCAAAATGGTTTCATAGTAAGGGAATGGGTGTGAACATAATATTTGAAATTATTTTGTCATACTAGATAAGGAAACTACATGGCTTCTGGCTTATTGGTATTTAATGTATTTATTTTGGTTTCCACAAAGGGTTAAAAAGATCTAAAATTGACTAGGAAAATATCCTCTTCATATTCGGTTGCATACTTTTTTTATCTCGAATAGGCTAAGATTCTATGTGTTATTGGAAAAATCCCTCTTGCGAATAAGAGTGATCTCTCTAGACTCAATGACTAAATCTAGAACAAATAGGAAAATGAAAACTATCTTTCTCTAGTAAAGTTTGAACAGGACTTACTTATTTAACAAAATAGGTCTTCACTTCAATCCTTTTCCTGCTTGATTTCTTGCTCCACTTCGATCTCTGAAGATTGGAACTTGCAACAACAGAGACACACAAAAGGATCAAAGAATACTATGTATGAATAAGTTGAAACAAATAATAATCACAAGATCAAGGATATCTAATACAATGAATGCAAACAATAAGCAAATCATATGATAAAAACAATATATATTGTATTAACAATAAGAGGGAGAGATTACAATCCAGGCCTTGATGTCATAAGCCTCCACTCAATGGTATCCAATCCTTCCTTTGTAGAAAAACCTTCAATTTAATTTGACAACATAAGGGCATAAACCAAGTACTCAAAAAGTCAACCCATTCTCCTTTGATCTGCATTTTATTTATAGGAGAGGAGAGGAGGTTGGAGATTCATTTCCCATCGGATAATATCCACCAAAATGGGGGAATAGGTTCCAAAATGAGTGGGATTAGATCCATCAATCTTGGGATGCGACCCAGATAGGTAGGCGCTTGAGTCCATGTTGTTGGGATAACATTCCTCGACAAGGCTTTTATATTTCACTTTTTATTTTTACCCGTGTAGAAAGGGTGTCACACTTTTTAATGGAGATAGGTGTGACAATTCTCACAGATAATAATGAATGAAAATGCAGTGTCGTATTTTGTTAATATGTTACCTATGACAATACCTAAAATTAGGGATTTTTGATAATGTAATCCATGAGTCTTGTTATTCTCAGAATGTTTTCCTTCTATATTAATAAGGGATTATCAAAAAGCTTCATCAGATAGCAAGAGTTCTGGATTTGTAATCATTTTCCTAATGGTGAAAAAATTGTCTGTAACAAATTCCCCCTAAAACACAAAGTTATAAAACTCTATATGAGGAATGAAGTGCTTTATCATGTGAAAGTTTAGATCAAAGAACAATGGGTTGGACACCTAAAAGTAAACAATCAAGGGCTACAATACAATATAATCATGAAATCATATTTTAGGTAGGCATTCCCATACTTAGTATAGTATATCAATAACTCTAGACCTAAGTATGGAAATTTGAAAAAATCCATCTAAATAACTCAAATTCATGGCCACCAGACATACATCGTGGATCCATGCTTGGATAGACTCAATATGAACATATCCATCATCATTCAATGTGGATTTACGCATTAGTCATGAAAACTCCCCATAGCCTAGATGAATGAAACTAGATCCAGGTTCTTCATCAATACCACTTGATAGTATGAGTCTAACCATGTGAATGAATGTGTTTAAGTCGAACATGGTAAACACCATCTGATTACTGGTCAATGATGATAATTGTTAACAGATGAGAGAGGAACCATCAATAATGTCAATGGCCCTTAATATACGCTAGTGCAATCCATGAAGTGTGAATGAATGATCTGAAGTTGAACACTCATAGAATATTTGTTTGAATGCTAATGATGCGAATTTTTCATCGAAAGAGATGAGACCTACCATTGAGGCATGTAAGTTACAAGGCACTAAAGGGAGTTTCTAAGTTAACTTCCTAAATAAGGTGTTGAAGTCGATATGAAGTGACTCATCGCAGGAGGGCCTTAATGTATCCATCATAAATGACAACAAAAAAGGTATTAAAACTTTGAATAGAACAAACAAAGTATTTAGGACTGACTCAAGGATGGCCAACACGAAAGAGGGCTATAAGTACTGCAAAATATTTTAACTGAGGTTTAACTTCTCTTGAACATATTGGCGATACTATATGGAGTTGGCATCATTGACTTAATATGGGATCAAAAACTAGTATGAAGTCTTTCAATAAGGTGTGATCAACAAATAGGTAACTGGATTACTCAACCCAGTGAGACACAAAAGTGAGTGTGTCATGTTTAAGAGTGACTTAATGCTCAATACTGACTCTATACACTATTTTCCCAAATTTTCCCCACCATTTCTAGCAATTACCTCTTTATTTTAGTGCAAGCTTAAGGAGGATAGCATATTCTTTTAATATAAGCTCATCCTTCGGATAAGTCCTTCGAAATATTCTTAAGGAAACTTGAGAAGGAGTGGCTCGGTCTCATCATGATTGATGAGTCCTAAACTGTTTACATTGTACAAGTCTAGTGAAGGGGTAGCTCAACTTATTTTTCACATGTAGACAACTTGAAAAAAAAATTAAAAGGAAACTCTATAACATTCTTTCGTAAATTTAGCTCCGTGATTCTGAAAAAGTGTAAAATAATACAAGGGAGAACTCTTTTGACCATCATTGATCAAAGTATACATTTTTCGTAAATAGTCTATGTAACATGTAAAAGGGGTAAACTTATACCAAGTACATGTTTCTTCATATAATTTTATGACCAAGAAAGAAACAAGTTTACTCAGCGATCTTTTCATATTTCGAGAGTCTAAAAAGAGCTTAAGGAGGACTTCGAGGGTTCCTTTTTTGTTCAATTTTAGCAAGCCCGAAAAAGCGATAAAAGTATACTTAGTAACTTATTCTCATGTATTAATGAGCATGAGAAGGAACAAAGACTAAGCTCAAGATAAGTTTCATTTTTACACAAGCTTGAAACAAAGAAAAAATTATGCTTGAGATAGGTTTCATTTTTACACAAGCTTGAAATAGAGAAAAAATGTGCATGAGACAGGTTTCATTTTTACACAAGCTTGAAATAGATAAAAATTGTGCTTGAGATAGGTTTCGTTTGAAACTGAGAAAAAAATTGATTGAGATAGGTTTCATGCCCCCCATCATGGTCACAAATTTTGTTATTGGAAAAATCCATCTTGCAAACAAGAGTGATCTCCCTAGACTCAATGATCAAATCTAGAACAAATAGGACAATGCATACTTTAGTTTTGTTTTAATCAATCCTAATTGACCAAGATTGCATCATTTAATTTTCAATCCAAGGTAGGTCTTGTTGTTTCAATGGAGTTTGCACTATTTGGGCCGTTACACCACAACCAAGAATAAGAAAATGCAGAAAACAATAAAAGGTGTCGCTGAACCAAATTGCTAAATCAAACCATTCATGTAGACATAAAAACACTCTACAGAATTAATCACACTTCACAACTATCCAAGTAAAGGTGTGCCACATAGGAACTAACATCTACTCCATTTGGTTACTACCACTCTATTGATTAACTCAATGTAACAGCATAATATAAATGGAAACAACAACGAATGTAATCCACAATTTGTAAAACAAGAGCGAGAAGCCATAAATCAATTAGCTAAACTAGAATATACACTACCTCTATCACTACAATCCCTGCCAAAGAGGAGGGCCCTTCCTCCTCAGCAGGGCGCAAGAGTAACACAAAAGTACTTAACAAATCAGCTGAAGAGCAATAACAACATCACTCTCTGATTAATATTAAAAATAAACTCAAAATTATAGAAGCAGAGTAACAGTACTTTTCTATATGTCGTGTCCTTGTACATGAAAAATCAAGTTCCTTTATAGTTGCTACATCCCGAAATCAAAAATAGACCAGTCATGAGAATCTCACGATTCTCATGCTATTCAAAAATAAAAGTAGTTACAAGCTATTTCTAAATACAAATATATGGTAGTTAGGATTGCAACCGCTTGGGTCTGTTGCTTCCAAAATAAACAATCACTATTACCGACAACTATTGTGTGGAATAGTAGCCACGTTTTCTAGATTCATTGCAACAACATCGAGTGAATAACGGTTCAGGATGTCCTGGAATCACTGGCGAAAACACTTTTGGTGTAACAATGGACTCTTGTATCAACGCGTAGTGTAATAGCATCCTGTGACAACATCCAATGTGTAATAGCAACCTGTGACAACATCTAGGGTGTAACAAGGAACTGTTCTACCCTTCTCTATAGTTAATTCACACTGCTTGTCTACTTCATATCTTTGTTCTCATGAGTCATCACCCGAAAAGAAGAAGATCTTCCCAAAATACTTCTTCAATACTCTCCCAGTTAGCCACAAAAGGGAATAAGGCATCGTATTACTCAGTAAAATATGGTAAAGTAACATGACAATAGAATAGGTTATAAAGGTGAGAAAGCAGGGAAATTGATCATGTAAATTCATAGGCTTGGAGGACAGAAGGGTCAAAATTGGGGAAATAATGTGCATAAAATAGGTAAAAAACCACACCCAGCATCTCCCCCCGACTGAAGCAACTGCATGTTCCCATGCAGAATATCAACTCCTCCTAATGTACCCTCGATGCAAGTCTGTGAAATTGTAGGTGCCATTAGTGTCTTCACCTGGAGCTCTGTACCATTGAATGGCCATCAACTGTCTTGGCCAAGATTCCTCTTCATAGTCACATAGGTGGTATTCCAACTGATACTCCTCTACTGGCAACCAAATCAAAGGAACTTTGAATATGAGGCTAATCCAGAATGCCCCTGGTGTTTGCACAATTTGAGCATACTTAGACAACTATGTAACAGCAACCAAAAATTTCATGTAATCAAAAGGATCTCCTTCTTGTAACTCAATGCTACAAGCCTCAGTGCACTTGAGACATCCTGCTAGCGCTTGGCTTTTCATATTTTCATACAGGTTGAGGTAGATCCTCACGATCCTTTTCATATAGACAACCAACTGTCCTTTGATTCTTGGAGTGCTCAGGAATAGCTTAAACTCATGCCTGAGTTCATAAACCATCCCTAGTTTGGCTCTGACCCACAATGTTGTTCTCTCCTCATTAGCTTCTGCTGATTTCATGGCCAGATGCCACTCAATCTGATTCCTCATAAATGAAAGGAAGGCCCACAACTACAAATCTCCCATATAGGAGAAGACACTCGCTACCATCTTCGTGTTGACATATTCACACATGATATTATGCAAAAACAGCTCGCACAGCAAGCTCTGGTCATCAAAGTTACTGGAGTGAAAATCCTCTAGAAAACTACGAGTTGAAGAACCCAAATAGGACCTATTCTCAAAAGCTGCTTTTAATTGAAATAAATAATAACATCCCAAAGGAACACTGGATATGACAAGGATGGCCCCTGCATGCTAGCAGGTTTAGGGCAAGGTCACGAAGCTTAGTCTTATCATTCATCAGGTTCGAGACCTGTCGATTTAGCTGATACAACTGTTCATCCTTCTTATTTATAGCTTCCTTGTGCCTTTATGCTTCCCAATATCTTTCCCATTCTTCCTTTAGCCATTTGTCTCTAAGGGAATCCATCATCTTCTTGTGAACTTGGAGCTATATCACCCCCTTTTGTAGAGAGAGGGCCTACTGCTTCCATTTTTGCAGCTCTGGTAACAATAACATCTTCTTAGAACACCATCCTTCATCAAGACCCGATGTTCTCCCACATTCACTATCAATTGAAGGTGTAATAGCCTCGTAAGGGTGAAACTATTCTTCAGCTGTTGGTTCTTGTGTAACAACAGATTCATTAGTGGATTTTGGCATAGTTTCCTTATCTTTCTGGTCAACTTCCACATCCACTGTTGGTGCTTTTGTAACAACAGTGTTATCCACATACTTTTGTATCTCATTTTTCCCCGAGTAGGCTTCTATCTCCACCGTAGGTTCTCGTGTAATAACAGTGTCGACTGCAGGCTCATTGATGTTAGCTTCTCCTTCCTTCCCTTGGTTGAGTTCCTCCTCCACTATTGGTTCTGATGAAACAATAGTGTCAACCAATGGCTCCTATGTATCCATTACTCGATCAATTTTTGTGGATTATGTCATCTCGTTTGCTGGTTCTTGTGTAACAATAATGTCCTCAACGGGTTCTTATGTATCAGCTTCCCAAATTTCAGGTTGTGTTTCCCTCGAGGTTGTGTCTCCTACACAGACTTTAAATCCTATTGCCACTAGCTTCTCAGCACAAGCTATGCACACAGTGCTCGAAACATATCCCTTTCTGGCCCTGTCCACATCCTCAGCCAAAGTATCTAGCCGTGGGGCTCTTAGATCTGCCTTTTCCTCTACTAGTTGTTCCGTTAGCTATCTATTTTCTTTTTCTAGATTTTCAATTCTTAACAGCAAGGATTGGGTTTCGCTCTTACTAGGTGAAAAAGGTTTCTCTAGTTGAGCCTGCTCCTCGTCCTTCAGCTCTGCTGCTTCTTTGTTCTTCCTTAACATGGATGGGGACTTTGGGTGCCTGCTAACCCTTATCCTCTTCTTCGGCCACCTGTCACCAATTGGTTTTTCAACTGGCCTCTTACGAACCCTTACTGTTGAGGGTTAGGGCTGCTCCTTTTTCACCACTAGAGCCTCCTCAGTCATCCCAATTTGCCTCTTGCAGGTGGTCTTGGCCTTCTTCCTCATGAATTATTCACAATTCCTGCCCTGACGGCTCAAGGCATCTAGCACAATGAGCTTGATAAGGTCATGGTTGGTGACACATGCTTCTGGATACGTAGTTGTTTTCATAGCCGTGACCATATGCTTAATGTTTCCTAGCAAGAAGTAAGGAAGATTAATCAGCTGTTGATGCCAAAGGTGGTTCAGCAATGGAAAGTGGTAATTGAACACAATTATTTCCCTTCCCTCACAAGTAATGTACTTTATGAGGTAAAGGGAAACATCAGCCCATCACTGGGGGAGTGACAATCTATCAATTCCCCTCCCTTTCTTTACTAGTGACTCTTCTTCTTGGAGGAAATCCCCTTTTAGGGAGCGGTCATTGACCTTCTTGTTGAACCACCTCTTTCCTTCCATTGGTAATCCTGTCACTCTAGCAATCACTTCTTCCATGACCTCCAACTTCAACCCTCTGACCTCCTTCTGGTTTCTCTCCAAATTCTTTGCAAATTCCATGGAAACATCGTTGGCTGATCCCTCCAACCTTCTGAAGAATTCGAACCAGCCTGCGTCCTTGAAAATATGGCATGCTTCGAGGCAATCCTCCAAGGCTTCTATGGACCCTGGCTCATGTTGTATTGTTGCTCCACCCATTTATTACGTCGTAAGGCGTTTCCCTCTGAAATGAACTTCCCTAAAATCTACGTGTCATGCTTGTATGCCGTTAGATTATGTGTTAGACGATTAGAGAATTGTTAATCGTTGGATGAAAGGAAGGTTATCTGAAGGTTCTCTGGATATGGAGGGTCATTTGGTCGACCTCTCGTCTATTATCTGCTGCAAAGTATTCACCCTTCCCTGCTAGATCGGAGCGGGGTCATTTGGTCGACCTCTCGTCTATTATCTGCTGCAAAGTATTCTACATACCTCTGAAACGGGCTCCATCAAATCTCTGGGGGAAATTTCATCCATGGCTTTCCTGAATGTAGAAATGAGATGAATTCAATGAGAGAAAAGGATTCATTGATCCGGAGCTCCGCGCACACAGTATCATTCCACGGAACCGCTGTCATTCTTATCCATTTCGCGGAGGAAATTAGGGGAAACGGAACTGTAGAGGCATTTTCTGATTTGAACGGTCACGGTCCCTCGCCATTAGTGGCCATTATTTTTAATTTACGGGCAGCACTGCTTTAGCCTTTTTCCAAGCTCCAGACTGCCTTTTTTCAAGCTCCAGACTGTCGAAAATAGGCCATATCGTTAGGGACGTCGGAAAACCAAAATACAAACAGTGGTTCAACCTTTGAGTGTTTTCGTATTATATTTTTTTCGTCCTCTCGCAAAAATTGTGCTTGCCGGCGTTGAATGTGCGGTCGAAAATATAAGAACGCTTTGGAAATGTCAGAAACTGTAAAATATGCTTTCCGACCGGCTATGGGCTGGTCAATACCCTGATCATCTTCCTGTGAAGTTACCAGCATTTACAGGCCTTAATTTTTGCTTTAAAGTAAAATTAAAGTCCTCCTTTAACCTTTAATGATATTTACACCAGTGGTTTCGAAAACGGACAATACTGGGGTTTGGTAGCTTGAAAGCTCGAGGTGTGTTTTTAACCATTGCTTTTGTTTATTACTTTTTATTTATGTATGTAAAGAAGGAAGTTCTTCGCTCCTAAGCGTCTAATGTTAGATAGAACAGAAATAAATCACGTTTTTTCTTACCTTCAAGGCGTTGTATGCCGTTAACAGCGGGAATCTCACGCTGTTTGGTAGCTCAACAACACTTACAGAGCGTCGTTTTCACTGTTGAGGTAACATTTTCGGCACCGACAATCATTATTCTTTCACCTTTAAATTTACTACATTTATTAGTACTTCCGTTAAATCCTTGCATTTGGCTGCTCAGCGAAGCTTTCCGACCTTGGTTTTCACTTTAAAGTACAATTTTTAGGACTGGCAGTTTTCCCATTTTTCAGATTTAAGTCTCTTTGAATGTAGAAAGTATTTTCCTCTGTAAGCTTGAAATCTTCTGGGTGCATTCATTCATTTCAACTTTAATAGCTAACTTCTTTCCATTTAAATCACGCCTTCTTCTGCATTGATCTCTAGTAACTTTCTTGTTTTGTAGTTACTCTCTGAAACCCTTGGAAAATTTTATGGGATCTGAACTACTTTCTTGTAGTAGAAGTGGAACAATTGTGGGTCAAACTTGAGTAAACCTATTTACTTTATTTTAAGGAAACCGCGAGAGTTAATTGTAAAATTTGCGAAATATATGTAAGGACCATTGATGAAGTCCTTAGTAGAAAGAAACTATGAAATATAGAATAGCAGCAGGGGTTTTGGAACAGTTTGCGATGGAAAGGCTACTTGCAAAATACTCTTTATTGATTTTGGCTGGACTGCTTCTTGTTTTGAATCTCTCTTTAACACATGGCTTTACAGACAACCAAGATGGTAAGCTTTTAGTGATGTTTGTGGTAGCTTTGTTTCTGATATGTATATCTCTCTCAATTATTTGATTCTTGAGAGGAAATGTTCTACGATGACATCTTATGACTCATTATTTCATAAGGTTTGTTTAGTTTATACTAGAATAACCTTCAAAACTTTTTGTGTAGCAGACGGTCGAATATTAGAAATTGGAACATGTTTTTTAATGGTCGTAGGTTTGTTTGCTTTGCGGTATTTGCGATAAATGTTCTATATACAAACCTGGGATTACCTCCCCTTACAGGATGGGTTCAAAGTGCAGGTGATCCTTGCAGTGAGAATTGGTTGGGTGTTCAGTGCGTGGGGCCTAACATCACTGGAATGTATGTTCGATGCTAGATCCTATAGATGCAATATTACTCTGTTTTATTCAACTAGTAATTGGTCATATGTTTCTAGACTTTTTAACCTCTCATTCTTAAGTAAGGAGTTAGATTTTAGTGGTTCTTTATGCTTTTTATGGACTTTGTATTGAGATTGACACTGGATAATCATTGTTCTTCCTCGTTTAAATATTGGAGGACAGCTGGGTTATTTCATTGGTAAACTTCACAGCTTTAATAACTCTGTAAGTAGCAAGATGAAACATTCAAATTAGTTCAATGATTTACTGTGCAATCCTTTCCTTGAAACTAACAGGGAAGGAATGCCTATTAAAAAAAGCAGTAGATGAGATTGTACTAGATTGCAAAGTTGACAGCCGCTATTGTGACATAATGCAGGGATCTTACCAATAATCATATTGGGGATGTTGTTCCTTTTCAACTTCCACCTCACTTACAATGCCTGTAAGCTTGTAGGCAATTATTAGATGTTTTGGCAATGCTTCGGGAACATGCTGTGTAGACTTTGGGCAATAGGGAGTTCTTTTATTAGATTTTATAGTATATGATGATGCAATATACAATAAAAGGTGGCTAGTGCACAATAAGGCCAATGATTTTTGCAATTGGTAGGTTGCTTTCTGGTAATCAATTGATTGGAATCCTTCCATATACTTTATCAACTTTAACATTACTCTCTGATTTGTAAGTAATGGCAAATTGTATTTTGATTTTTTTCATCAAAAGTTGTAGAAATGCAATACAACTAATGCAAATACTTACAATCCTTGCAGGATTGTCAATAATAATCAATTAACGGGTGCAATTCCAGACATTTTTCTGGGTCTTACAGGTTTAGTTAATCTGTAAGTATTTTCATTTGATCTTTTGAGTGTTTCTTAACTTCCGTTTGAAAACTGTATCAGTTCATATTTTGTTATAATTAGTATGAGCTTTAGAATATTTTCAATTGATCTTTGCTTTTGCAGAGATTTCTCTTCTAACAATTTTAGTGGTCCACTCCCTGCCTCCATGAGCGATTTGACAAGTCTTTCTTCTCTGTAAGTTACATACATTTTTCTTGGCAGATACAGAGCTTAAATGACTAATAAGCTTTCTTTTACTTGAGTAGGGGCTGTTCTTGAAACATTCTGAAATATTTTAGGTTTGCTTGCAGGCATTTGCAGAATAATATGTTAAGTGGAACTGTTAATAATCTAGCAGATCTGCATTTGACAGACTTGTAATTCTCTTTTCAACTACTATATTTGTTCATTTCCAGAAATGCAATGCTCGAATTTTTTTAGTTGTGGTAAAATTTTTGGAAGGTGTAGATTAATTTACAGAAACTGATAAAAGATAGCACTCAAGAAGCATTTCTTTTGGATTGGTGGCAATGCCAATTTTATTCATAAAATGTTGTTACTGTATTTCAACAGAAATATAGAGAACAACCTTTTTACTGGATGGATGCCTCCAAAATTGTTGACAATTACAAACTTCAAGTAAGTATATGCAACATTTCGGATAACTCGTGCAAATTTCAAAAATGTTTTATCACCTTGCTTGTTATGCATCTTGATCTTTGTCATTTCTGGATTGTGGATAACCTGGGCACAAGGGTTCTTAACTTTCATCATCCCTATATTGACAGGTATGGTGGCAACCGGTTTGACACATCTCCTGCCCCTCCACCACCTTCTTCTATTTCTCCATCATCCCCAAGAAGCCCTGGGCATAATTCATCATCAGGAAAGAGTTCCCACGATGAAAGAAAAAGAAAATATTTAACTAGTGGGAGGATTGCTGGTATTGCAGTAGTAGGGCTGTTAACTGTCATTGTAGCTGTGCTTATTATTATGTTCTTTGTAACAAGTAAACATGAAAGGAATTCAGGTGTGGAAAATAAATATAAAGGCAGGGATAAATATAAAAATCAGGAGAAGATATTTTATAAAGATGTGGAACGGGCTCCCGTGCCGCCCTGACATACCTCTGAAATGGGCTTCATCAAATCTCTAGGGGAAATTTCATCCATGGCTTTCCTGAATGTAGAAATTTCAAATCCTGGTTGATCATTATATGCGGTATCTTTCAAGAATATTTGAGTTCATTTGCATAATGAATACATTATTCTTTGGCAAAGTCCGCTTGTATAATATATACATTATTCTTTGGTAAAGTCCTTTTAAATGAGCAATTTTTCTCTTCTTCCTTATTTATCTATCTAGGAGGAATTCTTCATTGAAATTTAGGCATATTTGCACATCATTCTCCTGATGAATTTTGGATTGTCTACCTGAAGATTGTTCTTCGTTTTACATTTTTTGTTCTTCGATTTATTCCCAACAGCATTTATGTTTTACGGACAAACTGAAACAGGAAGATTTTATTAACTCGTTTGATAGCTTTCTTCTACCATATTTTTCCCACTCAAGATCTCTGCAGTAATTTCTGTGCCTCTGTTATTTTTCAGAATTATATGTTCAAGTATGATAGTGTCCACGGACAGTGGAAGCATCACGAATTCAAGGTCAAAGACTCGAAAACTTTACTCTTTGGAGAAAAATCTGTTGTTGTATTCGATTTCAGGTAAAACACTTGTTTATGGAGATGAATGAGAGTTTCTTAGGTGAATTATTGCTTGAGCTTAGGCATGAACAAAGTGTAAGTGCTGACATTGTTTATTTGTTCCCATTTGTCCAACTGTTCACATTTTGGTTTGAAAACTGTAGAAATCCTGACGAAATACCATGGGGCGAGGTCGGCGCAGAGTATGTGGTTGAATCCACAGGTGTCTTCACCGACAAAGAGAAAACAACTGCTCACTTGAAGGTTTGAATATTACCATTCCACAATTCAATTATAATTGATTTTTTCCTTCAAAGTTTATTCGACATGCTACTAATTAAAAATACAATGTACCTAAAAGTTGATAAATGATATTTGAGGTGCAGGTAACTAAGGAGTTGTCACATGTAATACCGCTCCCTCCCTACATGAGCAAGGAGATTTGGCAATAGCATGTCCGCTTTGGCTCTTTCTCAATTTATAAAATTGACACTGTTGACTGATATCGGCATAACCAACCCTATTCTAAGTTGAAACTTCTTTCAAATTGAGCAGTCACCTCATGAAAGGTTACCTTAAAATTGCTCCATAGTTGTGACTATTCGAAATTGACGAGGTGATTAAAAAATAACATGTTTGTTTTCAGTTTCTTTGGAGAACAATCTATTCTATGATTTTTTTTTGTGGTGCATGCAAAAATATTTGAAAGGCTATTAACATATCTAATTTTGTAAATTTCAAACGGTATAAAGTGCAACAATGGAAATTACAATTTGAACTCCATATAATAATTTTTTTTTTGTTGATTTCTAATAGGCAGGTGCTAAAAAAGTTGTTATCTCAGCTCCAAGCAAGGATGCACCTATGTTTGTTGTTGGGGTTAATGAGCACCAATACAAATCTGATTTGAACATTGTTTCAAATGCAAGCTGTACTACTAACTGCTTGGCTCCCTTGGCTAAGGTTTGCAATGATATTTTTACTAAATTATCACAGTTTTCATTGTATAGGTGTCTTTATATGAGAAAAATTACATATTGCTGGGGAGGAACTATATGTTAAAAGAGAACAAAAACACTCTGTTTTCTCTGGCAGGTAATCAATGACAAGTTTGGCATTGTTGAAGGTCTCATGACAACTGTCCATTCCATCACAGGTACACTTACTATGAACTAGTATTATGCCCTTGAATTTTATTGATACAAGGCATTTGCAAGCTGCATTGACTTATGTTTCTGTATGTAAACAGCAACACAGAAGACAATTGATGGACCATCAAACAAGGACTGGCGAGGTGGCAGAGGAGCTGGTTTTAACATTATTCCTAGCAGTACAGGAGCAACAAAATTTTGTTAATATGAATCCCCACCAGCATCGCCTTTTATGTTCTCACAGCTACTAATTGTGATTGTATTTTTGAAGGCTGTTGGCAAGGTTCTACCAGCTCTCAATGGAAAGTTGACTGGAATGGCCTTCCGAGTACCCACACCAGATGTTTCAGTTGTTGATTTGACTATTAGACTTGAGAAGTCTGCCACTTATGACGAGATCAAGGCGGCCATTAAGTAGTCTCAGTTACCCCCTAAGAAGAGGAAGGGATGAGGATATATACAATCTCTATCAGGAATAAGTTTTGAGGTTGTGTATTTCATTTTAACTATATATGGTACATTTCATTTTATAGGGAGGAATCTGAGGGAAAATTGAAAGGAATTCTTGGTTACACAGAGGACGCTGTGGTAACCTTGTGCCATATAGAGACTTGACAACTAACAACCCAAAAAACTTCAAGAACTTGAAGAAGATATAGTATATTGGGTAAGATTTATTGTTTCCAATTCCAGAAGAGCAAAATCCTTTCTCACTCATGTCACAATTTTCACTCATACTTCTCTAAAGTTAAGAATTGCACTTATCAGCGGTCCAATGCATTCACAGGCTTAGGGATCGTTTCACTACCTTTGTTGAGCAGGGAATGATAATTTTGTATTGGGAGAAACATATAAAGAGCATTGCTCATTGAAGTTTTTTCAAGCTTTTGTCAGGATTATTGAATGTATTAGAACTAATTCAGAAGATGGAGGAACCAAAATACCTTTCTGTAGCTGATTGCTTTTTACTATAAAGGAAATTTGAGTTTCATCAACATTGAGTTCATTAGAGCTGTTATGATACTCAGCAATGGATGCGTGGCAGGTTATATTCCTTTCTGATGATTGGTTTGGTTTATTATTTGACATTTCCTCCATGTTATATTTGTCCTTTCCCATTGAAATATTTAACAAATCCCCATATCTATATTCTTCTTTAGTTCTTGTTGAATAGGGTCATTGTGAGTTTCTTCTATCTTTATTTTTGCAGTTAACGTGGACAAAATTTTTTGACCTTCTGGCAGGTGTTGGACACAAACATCACTTCTAGTGGCATCTGGAATGCCATAAAGTTCCTGACAATTTTCACGTGTTCTCACACTAATAGGAAGTCCGGAAAGAACATTTGTTTTAGTTGCTTGACCTTCATCATTATTCTCATCAGAATCTACTGAATCACTATAAGTAACTGGAAGAAGATCTAGACACTAATAGGAAGTCCAGAAAGAGCATCTGTTTTAGTTGCTTGACCTTCATCATTATTCTTATCACAATCTATCGAATCACCATAAGTAACTGGAAGAAGATCTAGAGTTGACATTTGAGACATTTCTGAAGAACTAAAGATAGACAATGAATTTGGCATTCTTGCAACATTTAAAGTTGACAAGTTTGGGGATTATTTCCAATTCTTTGGATTAGAATGCCGACAACCATTTTCTAAGAATTTTCTGTCCTTGGGCATGTTCCTGTTTAGTCCATAATTTATGTTTTAATTTGCTAAATATACAATGAAATATAAAACAAATAAGTAAGCCAAATCCCCTTCAATCAATGTTCTAAATAGGTGTGAGCATTGTGAGTAATCTGCCATGCTCCAGTGTTTATGTTATTGAAGAAACATAGAATGACTAAATGTTGAACCAAATGTTTTAGTTACTAGGCTTTTCTATCAGTTGAAATTCATGCAATTACAGTCTTTTGACACAGAGGCTTCCCTTCTGTATGGACCTGATCAAAGGCACTCTCCTTGGATGTGACATGCTTGAGATTAAAATTTTGAATTGAGTCAACTTCTGCCTTGCTTAACATGATAAAGCTTTCCACCCCCAAAGCTATGATATTTTTGTCCATTTTCTTCACCAAGTGTTTGCCTGTTGTGAACACAACCTCTACATGCAGATTGCTCTCTGTAGTTTGGTTAACAAAAAACAATTTTCTACTTAGACCAGGAATGTAAAAAAGTGTTTTTGAACATAAACTTTACCAGTTAGATGTAGTGTTAAAGACCACAACAAATGTTAAAGCAATTTGCAGTGGTGATTAAATATTTCTTACTTGCATTAATAGAGAACGATTTTCATGGGCGAATTTTTAAAGAACATATCATTCGCTTAGTGTTGATGCATTTAAAAGATCGTATTACAATTCTGTGAAATTTCCTTTATGTTTTCTCTTTTTTTTTTTTCTTTTTTTTTGTTTCAATTTCCAATTTTTAAAGTTGAAATGAGCTCTAACCTACAATGCTATGTATTGATAAACACGATAAGACCTTTATCTCTGACAAAGATTTTTCTAAATTAATAGATTGCTAACATTTGTTATTTATAATTTTCACAACAAATTCTGTGAGCATTCAAGTTGTTTGTAAAATTCAGAGATCAACGAGAAGAAGCAAGAATTGAAGCTTTGGTAAATCTCAAGACTTCCAAATCTTAAGCTGCAACCAAAAATCTTAAGGTATAAGGAGTGTGCCTATAAATATTGGTACACATTTAGGAATATTTCTATAATTCTGGTCATTTACAACATTTAGAAAAAGTGAATAGACATGTTGATATTTAGGTCATTGACCTGATGCACACACTATATGGATAATGGATTTCCGCACTTTATGCCTTACGACGTTTCCTTTACAACATCTGGTGCAAATGCTAGTTATAAAAATTTAGTGTTCTTTCACTTCCTTCTCCCTTCCTTTAGACGCTCTGGGGTAGTCAACCCACAACCTAGTTGTTTCAGCTAGCACTATTATCTTCCACTTCTCTAAGCACTCTGAATGGGGATTCAATGCTTCTAGCAGGGGTAGATGGTATGGTGGTATTCACTCATGATTCGTACTTCCACAGTAAATTTTCCTTATTAATGGTGAGTCATGGGAGGTCTCGTCGAAGGTACACTCCCCCTTTTTGGTATGATCAGGCATTAAGTAACAATAACTACGAGGTCATCATGCCTTAATTATAGGATTTTTTGAATAATCACAAATCATACGACAATCATGTCGCAATATGATTTGCTTCCCCCCGGCTTAAATGTGATAGTCATCCTCAACCATCAAAATTCATGTTAAGTTGCCATAATTACCAAATAAAGTGAATTCAATATTACCTTTTGATGACGTACCTGGGTGACGTGGGGAGAAGTCATGGGTGGCGCAATGCACGAACCAAGCTCCACCAGTCAGACACATGAATTTAATTCTGATGACAAGGATCATGATGATGCCTGTTATTTATTTCAAATAAAATATCTCATTATTTTTTAACAGTCGTCGGTTGTTACAGGTGTAATAGCCAAGACGACTAATATATATATTATTTTGATTTCTACCAAAAAATAAATAAGAAAAGATCATGTAACAACACTTATTGTAAGGTATGCCTTGAAATAATATATGATGTTACAGAGTGTGTAACATCTCCCACGAGGTGGTTTTCAATTGCTACAAAAAGTGTCTGCCTGTGCCTGGAAAAGGTTTTCACAACTAGATTGCTATTATTATTATTATTAATTTTTTTATTTTTTTGAAGAGTTGAATGTGTAACAACCACCAACCGTAGTTGATTTTTAGTTGTTACGCTTATTGGAAAAACTAGAATTTCTGTAGCAAACGGGGCTTTCCCCTGTTCCTGTAATTTGAAGATCCAAATTTATGATGATGTTGATGAATGAATCCCTTGAAGTATTTTTGTGATATAACCGAAGACAGTGCCCATTTGCAAGTAATGGTGTCCCCACACTGTCAATGGTCACCAAATTTATAGTCCCATTGTCAAAGAGTGCATCTACCTGATAGGGACCTAGCCATCTGGTGAAGAGCTTACCCTCGAAGTCTTTAAATCTTGATTCACATAAGAGAGCCCAATCTCCTTTCTGGAACTTCTTTTTATTGATGAATATGTTATGCCACTTAGCTCTCTGCTACTGGATAATATTTTCTTTCTAGATAGAAGCTAACCGTTTATCCTCCAATTCATTGAGTTGGTTCAATCTCTGCTTTTGTGCTGTAGCCAAATCCAAATTGACCTGCAATGTTGTTCTTAGTGTCTTTATTTCAAATTCAATGGGGAATAAAGGTTTTTTACCATACACAAGTTCATATGGTGAGAATCTAGTGGTATTCCTCCATGTAGTCCTATATGCCCACAACACTTATGGAAGTTTAGTAGCCCAATTTCTTTGGTGACTGGCCACAGTCTTAGTAAGGATCCCCTCAATGAATTTTTTAGTTCTTTCCACTTGGCCATTTGCTTGTGGATGATAAGGTGTTGTGATTCTATGATGGATTTTATATTTTTCAACCAACTCTTAGATCTTATGAGATGTGAACTAGGGCCCTCCATCTATGACTATCTCCCTGGGTATGCCAAATCGAACAAAGATGTCTTCAAACAAAAAGTCTGAGACAACCTGCTCCGTGGCTCTGGTTAGTCCCTTTGCCTCAACCCATTTTGTGACATAGTCAGTGCAAACCAAGATGTAAGATTTTTGTCTAGATGAGGGATTAATTAGTCCCACAAAATCTAGAGCCCACTTCTCAAAAGTTTCTAAGATGATTTGGGGTTGTAACGACATCTCATCTGATTGCAGTGGTTGGCCCATCCTTTCACAACTATCACAACACTTCACAAAATTCTTGGCATCCTGAAATATTATTGGCCAATAATACCATGTTGAAAGGACTTTGTATCCTATCTGTTTGTCTGCGAAGTGCCCTCCACAAGGTTCTTCGTGACAGGCTTTAAGGATTTCAAAGACCTCATCTTCTCTAACACAATGTCTGATCTAGAAATCTGGTCGAGTGTGATAGATGTTCCCATCTATCCAGGTATATGTAGAATTTTGTTGAATGATCTTTCTTTTCTCCTTGGAGGAAAAATACTATGGAAACTTCCCTGCAGCAAGATAATTGGCTATATCTACATACCAAGGTGAGTAAGTAGAAATAGCAAAAAGATATTCATCTGGGAAAGAATCCTCAGTAGGAATGCAATTGTCATCAATAGTTAACCTAGAAAGAAAATCAGCCACTACATTATCTTTTCCAGGTTTATCGACAATTGTGATATCAAATTCTTGTAACAGTAATAACCAGCATGTAATCCTAACATTGGTAATTGGCTTATTCATTAGAAAATGAATGGCAGAGTCGTCAGTGTGTAAAAATACTTGGTACTCGGTGATATAATGTCGTAATTTATTGATGGCATGCACGACTGCTAAGAACAACTTCTCGGTCGTTGTGTAGTTGAGCTCAGTCGGGGTTAGATTTTTGCTTATGTAGTAAATAGCATAAGGTTTCTTATCCTCTAGTTGGCCCAAAACAACACCTACAGCAATATTAGATGCATCTGTAGCTATGTGAAATGACAGTTCCCAATTAGGTCCTTGCAAGACCAAAACTGCTGATACACAACATTTCAGCTTTAAAAAGGCCTGCTCACACTTCCCTGTCCACAAAAAATAAACATCCTTCATGAGCAAGGAAAATAATGGTGATGCAATTTTTGAAATTTTTTCTATAAATCTCCTATAATACCCTACATGCCCCAAAAAACTACGTACCTCTTTTTGCGTTTTGGGGGTTTGGATTTTCAAGATAACCTCTATTTTTGCAGGGTCTACCTTGATTCCTTCAACAAAAATGTAGTGTCCAAGCATGATCCCTTCAGTCATCATCATGTGACATTTTTCAGTGCTCAAAATAACATTAGTCTATACACACCATTCCAACACTTTTTCTATATTGACTAATGTTGTTTCAAAAGCATCTCCATAAGGTGTAAGATCATCCATGAAGATTTCCAAGCAGTCATTCAAAAAACCAGAAAATATTCCTAGTATTGCCCTTTGAAAGGTTGTTGATGCATTACAGAGTCCAAAAGGAAGTGCTCTGTATGCGTAGGCTCCCTAAGGACAAGTAAATATCATTTTATCATGATCTTTCGGGCAATCTGTATCTAATTGTAGCCACTAAATCCGTCCAAAAATGAAAAGAACTTCTTTTCGGAGAGGGTATCAAGGACATGATTTATAGATGGTAAGGGAAAGTGGTCCTTCTGAATGGCCTTATTGAGTTCTCTGTAATCAAAACAGACTCTCCACTTACCATTATTTTTAGGAATGATGAGAAGCAGTGACACCCACTGACTGTCAGATATTGGATAAATAAAATTGGCACTCAGGAGTTTTTGTAATTCTTCCTTCACAGCCTCCTTTAGTGCAGGGTTCATGTGGTGCTATGGTTGTCTGGCTGGTTTGTAGCCACCCCTCAAATAAATATGGTGAGTGAATAGGTTAGGGTGGATCCCTTTCATATCCATATAGTCCCATGCAAATTTCCTTTTGTATTTCTGTAACAGTTGTAACAACAATTGGTTTTGCTCAGCAGTCAAGTTGGGGATAATATTCAAAAAATTTCTAGATTATATCTCAATTGGACTGCTGTCAATACTCGGAGTGGTTCTCATTTGTTCAAAATCTATATCTTTTACCTCTTCTTCCTCATTCATATTCTTAACAAAAGTGATAGAAAGTGAATTACTAATCAAACCATTGATGTCATCATCTTCTATCTCATCCTTGAAATATTGGGCTTTCCCAAGAGTGAGGAGTGGTAAAAGAAGATCTGACTCATGCTCAAACTCATCCCACCAATGGTTGTATACATCCATATTTGGTTTTGGGTAGTAAAGGCTAAGGTTCTTTTTTGCCTGGCCATCCGAGATCACCATAAATCCCAATCTGCAGCCTATAAATGCATCCACAGTGGCCAGCCAAGGTCTCCCTAGGATCAAAGGATGTCCCCTCAAATTGGAATTGGGCTGTAAGATAAGAAAGTTAGCAGGATACCTCGAGGAAGCTATTGTAATCACAATATCCTCCAACACCCCCTCGGGTTTGACATGGGTCCTATCTGCTAATTCAAGTATAGTAGGAGTATGTCTAAGTCCTTGTAGCCTGAGAGTGGTAAAGAGGTCCTTTGTCATTACATTAATGGTAGCCTCGAGATTGATCAATGTGTTGGAAATGGGCTAATCGTTAATGTAGACGGTGACGGTAGGATTTCCTGGATCATTATACTTAGTTAGTAGAGGCTGAGCAAACATTAATTTGGATAATTTCCCCATCACATGTATGGTGGTAGGGTCTTTAGGCTTCCTCTCAGATTTCTTGATGCACAAATCTCTCACTGTTTTAGCATAAATAGGTACTTCCTTAAGGGCTTGTAGCAAAGGAATTCGTACATGAAAATTTTGCAACTCCTGAAGGAAATCAGATTCAGGTTGTGAAGTCATCCCAGGTTCAACCAATCTCTGAGGATACAGAGGATCCTGAGTTACAACAGTTGAATCAATTGTTACAGGTGTATCAGCCTTTCCCGAGTCAGCTGTTACAGCAGTAACAATCCTTGGCAAGTTGGTTGTTACAGATGTAACAACTTCCTCTATATCGGTTGTTGTAGGCATAGTAGCCATCTCAGAACCTCCAACATCTCTTCCGGATGGTTCACATTCCTCCTCCATAATGATAGGGGAGTGACTTGGTTTAATTACCTTACCTAATCGCAATTGTATTTCATTAAGTCCCACAAGGGTAATAAGGTAGGTTTGGAAGGCAGTCAAAACCTCTATGCCCTGAGCTAATTTATTGTTTGGGTTTGGGTTAGGTTGCATAGGCAGTAGGGTCGCACAGGTGGTGGAGGAGTAAGAGTTTGGAAAGGAGGTAACTGTAGTTGTTGTTGAATGGGTAATCCAAGAAAAGATGAATTCTGGGCATTTCCTCTCCAATTATGGTTCCAAGGATATGATTGAGGTTGAGGATATTGGACAGAGGGAGATGGAGACCACTGGTTCTAGGGTGAAAGAAAATTTGCTGAAGGAGGAGTGGGATATTGCCACAGATATTGTTGAGTATTATATGCATTGTTCCACGAATTGAAAGAGGAAAAATCTTGAGACATACTTGGAGGTCATGGTTACCAAGGTCCCCTTGGTGCTATGAAACAAGAGGACTGCACTTCCTCGCATGACTCTCTGAGTATTTCCTTTAGTCTAGGAAGCTCTAGACTTTTCCCTATTGAATGTTCCATATCGAAAATATTGCACAAGATGATGTTGTTCAATTCACATTCCCTCAAAGGATGTTTCTTCCGGCAATTTGAACAGAACACAGCCAGAGGTGTGTCAACTTATGTTTGTGTCTTCTTGACCTGTGTTGTCATTATCTAGGCAGAGAGAGTATTGAGGATATCGATCTTGAAATTTTCAAACAAATTCTCGATTTTTACTCTGGTTACTCCCCCTCTTGTAGATTTTTGTATCCAGGCAAAGGCATCTCGAATTGTGCTCCTCCCCTTATGCGATCCTCTAGAGCATCTTAGACAAATCTTTACATTTCAGTGAATGGTTCTTGTGATATACCCCCCTTCCCTAATAGGTTCAGGGTATTAAGGCAGTCATCCCTCATTCCTCTAATAAATATAGTCTTCAAGATCTCCTAGTCTAGATTGCTATGTTTAGACCTATGCAGATTATAGTGGAACCTCTCCACGTAGTCTTCTAGGCTTTCATCCACCTTCTGTGTCATTCTAAAGATCTCCTCCCTTAAGTCCTTGGTTCTACAATAGTCTTGGTACTTTGATAAGAATGTCTCCTTCGTGTCATTCCATGTTCGAATAGAAATGGAACCCATTCCCATGAACCATCTCAAAGCTTACCCTTTTAAAGTAGCAGGAAATAATTTTAATTTTTGTGCATCTGAGGTATAATCATAAATTATACATAAGACATCAAACTCAAATAAAAAGGTGTCTGTATCTTCCACAGTCATCCACTGGAAGGATGGTAAGGATGATAGAGGAATATTTTTCATAGAAGCTTCACCTCTGATATCCCCGATCGAGATCTTAAAGGTGGTGATAGTAGCATTTGTTTTAACATTATTGTAATTGATGTCCCCCATGACTAATCCTTCTAACCCTCATTGTAGACGTCCTTCAAACTGTTCTTGTGATGGTCTCATAGATGTGATTAGTGGCTCAGATGTTCTTGGGGCTGGTTGTTTTACTGCACTACCTGTATCTGGGTATTGATAAACCAATAAGTGTTCTTCCGTCCAGGTGTTCGATGTTCCCCCTCAGTTTCCCCTTGCCCCTCGATCCTCAAATTCTAGCTACTAGCTCCCCCCACCTACCCTTGAATCAGATTCTTGGTCTTGGGGGTATGGGTGCTAGCTTTAGAATGATATCGTCCCAAGATAGAGGAATCAGAGGCTTCTGCTTTTTCTATGGGAGTAACAGCTTTTTGCGGCCTTGTTTTCCTTGCATCCCTTTGAGAGCTGGACTGTTATTTTTCTACCTTAAATATTAGTTCCTATATTAATGTTTTCCTTGCCAAATCTACACTCTTCCTTTCCTTTTTACAACCCAATTTTCCTGTGACTAGTTAGAGTGCGGGTAGTTTTAGTATCTCTATAATTTCTATAGTTGCACACATCGACCCTATGTGTATTAAATCACACCCTAAGTGCCTTAGCCTTTGACAATGGTGATCCCGTCGAGGTATGTTAGAGCAATGCGCAGTTTCTTACCTCTCATCTTACAACCCAGCGACTGAAGAGCTGAAAGCACGCTAAACAAAACACCAAAATTCCCTAAGTGCCCTAGTGATCACAATGGTGAGTCTGCCCAAGTATGTTAGAGAAATGTGCAGGTTCTTACCTCTCGTCTTACTATCCAACAAGTGTGGACTAGGAACACTCTACATCAAACAAACAACTTGGCTGACTATATCATCAATTGCCATCCTCAGCAATGGCGCCAAAATGTAGTGTTGTTTTAATCAATCCTAATTGATCGAGACTACAACATTTAATTGTCAACCCAGGGTAGGTCTTGTTGTTTCAATGGAGTTCACATTGTCTGTGCCAATACACGAGAGCCAAGAATAAGAAAATGTAGAAAATAGTAAAAGGTGTCACTGAACCAAATTGTTGAATCAAACCATTCATGTAGATATACAAACACTCTACAGAATTAATCGCACTTCGCAATTATCCAAGTAAAGGTGCCCCACATAGGAACTAATATCTACTTGATGAGCCCCAAATTTGGTAACATTTTGGGCTCATTTGGCCTAACTACCTATTGATGCCCCGAAATTCGTTGCAACAACATCAGGGAAACCACCCGGTCCGGAACTTAGTGCAGCTCCTTTTCCGTTTGGAATAGTGGCTCTGACTGGGGATAATGGGACCAGTTTCCCAAAGATTATAAGTAAACGGGATGGATGAATGATTTACGATTTAAGGTGATAATAAATAAATAACTAAACTACAAAAGAAATATAATAACTATAAGCTAATCCCGGGACTTATCGATTCATTTGAATACAGCGTTTGATAATTTAGGCTTACTGGCAGGCATATAGATGACACTAACAATAAGCATAAATGTTTAAATCATTTAAGATTGCTCTGCATAAGTAGTTATGCAGAGCGATAATAGCGAATTACTGTACTCAGTCATTTATATCATTGTTACGCGCATGATTAAAAGAGATAACAAATCACAAAACATTCAATAGTGATATGAAATGCAGACTTGCTGTTATATTTCATACATGTAATCAACAATAGCAAAAGTAATAACACAGCAATTCATATAATAGAAAAGAGAACAGATACAGATAATAGTACCATGCAAGCTGTTTGATCAATCCAATATATTAATCGCTATGTCGCGGTTCTTCCTTCAGACCAGAAAGCATTCCAAGCAAACGACAATAGTGCACAATTTACTTAAAACAGCCTTCCAAGTAAAATTAAGAACCAGTGGTCGAGTTTCAAAAAGAATATAGACTGAAGCACAATAGTGCAAACTTCAGCCTTTAAGTCTTTTACAAAATTTTACGACCCTCTCCAAAACAATGAAAGGGTCTATAAATACTATGCTAATCTAAAATATCTAAATATCTAAAACTGAAAAACAACTAAATCGGCATTAACAAATATCATTTTGTATTTTGGTGATTCGGCAGTCGGCGGCAATGTTTCAGTCAGAGGTCTCTTTGCCTTTACTCCTTTGCTGACATATCGCCAGCATTGGCTCTACTTCTGGTGGAGTATTGAGGCGTGAAGTCAGCTGTGCATCATATGTGGCATCTCGAATATCGGCAATCAGGTATCGGAGAGCATCTGTTAGACAATTAAGAGCCGACCTTTGAGAATGTGGTTTAATCAGGAAAAGCCAGTATGCATCGGCGGTCAAGGTATTTACTCCAGTAATTAACCGCCCTTGTTTCTCCAGATCAGGGTAATTCCTGAGCTCCAGCATATTTGCCGTTGTTATGTTTCCAGGTGTGCATTGTGAAATCATGTTTGCCAGATACAATGTATCATTGACTAGATTGATCATGTTACTGGCAATCATTTTGCATCTGGAGGCTGCTCTTTCTGCTTTCATCATCTGTGTGTTCCATTCCATGAAGAGTATGTCCTTGTATGTTACACAGATTCGGGAGAAATTTGCGGCTTGCCCTTCTGGAGTGTCTTGCCATTCAATATACTCTGTTATATCGTCTTCAGCCTGATCCAACTTACTTCTGGCTTTCTCGATTTGTTCACACACTGCTGTAGATGTTTCACACAGTGATTCAGCTTCAACAAGTTGTTGGCATAAGATCCTGATTTGAGATATCAGTGCGCTGTTTATTCGAGTTGCCTCTGCTTTGAAATCATTGATACTCTTGGCGCTCTTAATACCTTCAAGCTGAGCTGATAGCTGAATTATTTGCTCGTCTTTAGCTTGTATCATCAGCTCATTCGATGCCTTAAACTGGGATAATGCCTCTGACAATTCTTTTGCTTTCTGAATGTCACTTTGGTCTATCCTCAGTTGTTCAATTTGCTGGGTTAACAAATGATTCTCTTGTTGTTGGGCCAGCAATTGTTCCTCTGCCTGTGCTGCCTTATTCCTTGCCTCTATCACTTCTGCTTGTAATGCGTATATCTCATGCTCTTTAGTCTTCAAAAGAAGACTTACTTCGGATGCTTTGTCAATAGTTGCCGCTGAATAAGCTCCCGCAAATTGCGATAGCTTTGTCAGATCTTCAGAGGGATCCAATTCTCCCTTCCAGACCACATTGCCCGTGATTGTTTGCTCAGGCAAAATAGAAGGTTGATCAAGCCTTCGCCTTTTCCTCGAGCGCCTTACAACGGCTCTATGCTTTGGGCTGTAGAAAATGTCTAGAGGAGGAATTTCCTCCACCTGAAGATCAATTTGATTGGATGGGTCTTGAGTGATTACCTCTACATTCTGTACCATGGGTGAGCCGCTGGTTCCCTCTAGAACCGGAGAAGAAGTAGTATTGGGAGTCTTAGAGGCGTCTGAGTCTTTGGAGGCTTCCTTACCACTTATGATGGAATCGAATTGGTTCCATTCTTTAATTAATTCAGGATCAGTAGAGATTTGCTCACTTTGTTCTGTCTGAGCTTTACTTTGTTCTTTCTCCTGTTCAATCCTCTGCTGTTCCTCCAATGCCTTCCGCTGTTGCTCCTCCTGTGCTCTTTGCTGCTGTTCCTCCAATTCCCTTTTCTGCCTATCTTCCAGTTCTTTCTTTGCTTTCTCTTCTTCTTCTCTTTTCCTCTGTTCTTCTAACTCCTTTTGCTTTCTTTGCTCTTGTTCAATTTGTGCTTTTTGCTGCCTTTCTATCTGCTCTCTTCTTTGCTTCTCTGCTTGCAGCTTGTTTTGCCTTTCCTCCTGTTGTCTATCATATTCTTTAGTTGTAACAGGAGATAGGTGTATTTGCTGCTGACCAGACTCGCTTGAGGAAGATGTTGGGGTTGTGGATAATAAATCTAGAGGCAAAGTTTGCAACCTTTGCTTTCTAAGTTTATTAAATTCAGTTAACTCCACATCTTCATATCTCAGTGAAGTGAGTTGTTTGACTTGGCTTATTGAATCGGCACTCATGAACAGGTCGTCAAACTGGTCTTCTTGATGAACAACCTTTGACAGCTTGGCCTGTTCCAAGGCAATGAAAGCAGTCTTTTTTGGATCATAAAGTCTGTTTGGAATAGAAGCCAGGGATATCAATTGGAGTTTTGCTGCTTCCTTTTCTGCATGTTTATAATTCAGCAGCGTATAAACTCCAATTCTTAAAGGAAAAGAGGGCCATCCTCTCTTCTTCTCCTCCTTGAGAGTTTGTGTGACACTCTCAGACATAATTTGGTAGGAGATTTCCCGGGCTAACAGTTTATCTGGGACGTACAGGGGGAGGACATGTGGCCTAGCCTTGCTTCCAAAAGCTCTAATATAGGTAAAATGCTCTTCGCCGAACCAATGGGCTATGGCTGGGAGATCAAAAGAAGCTTCATAGGAAATTCTAGGGATAGGTCTGTCAAAAATAGAATAGTGAACGGGAACCATAAAACCATTGCAAATTTGATACAGATGGTCTTTGTGGGAGGGTTTCCACAATTTCCGATGGTACAAGTGAATGGGTGTTGGGTCATGGGTTGTCCATCTCCAACCAAGGACAGGAAACTCAGAATTAAAACAAAGGGTATCCATAATGTAAGCAGAGTAATAGAAGGGTGGGATTTTTCTCTCAGTGACTCTGGTTTTGGCCCTAAACTCACGAATAGCTATGACCAATTTATCAGACAAAATAGTGGCCCAATCCATGATTATACTATTGACGGCCGCTTCCATTAAAGGAACCATATCAATATGAATATTTGCAGAGTCATGAAATCCCCACAATCTACACATCATAATCCCGGCGTAGCAATAAGGTGAAGCCAAAGAAGCATTGGAGTACTTACCCGACATATCATGCTTGTGTTTAGTTGGATTCTGCCTCCACTCTCGGAGAGGTTCGGATGGCGATTCATTCTCCTTCGCGAATTTTTCCAAAAAGGCTCTATTATAGACTAGCTCGGGTTGAGGCAAATGATACATCCGTCTCAAGTCATCAGGCTTGAAGGAACCGAAAATCCTTCCATCCTTAGTATGGAAGGTTCTATCAGTGAGAGTAATTTCTTCAATTTCCCAACGTACCACATCAGTATAAGGCAAGACTTGTTCTCTGGCTGCTATTCTGTGCAGAAAGGAGTCAGCCAAATCTTTAAGAGTTGCCTCAGACTTTCTTAGTTCATCCACACTAGCCTCCGTTACTGTCTTTTCTGGTTGTTCTGCTTCTAGCAAATTGTATGTACCTTGCCATGTAGTACCAGGAAGACCAGTGCATGTAGTATCTGAGATTAAGCCTTTCTTTGAAACCATAGCAGCTTGGCCTGAGACAGGTGTCGGAGTAGAACCTGCCACCTTTTTGAACTTCTTTCCCATCATATTCAGACTTCTCTCGGTTGAATTCTAC
This sequence comes from Pinus tabuliformis, assembly GCA_031772625.1. NCBI lineage: Eukaryota > Viridiplantae > Streptophyta > Pinopsida > Pinales > Pinaceae > Pinus > Pinus tabuliformis. Next base: position 1,822,961,448 of record CM062819.1, on the reverse strand, counting down.
ACAAATGCAAGAGAAATCGTAACAAAGAAATAACAATGACGATCCATAACGGGATAGATATATAACTTGAAGCGTGGTGAGATTAATTCTAAAAGTGGTTGCGGATCTAATGATTTGAGAGGGCACCGCAGATGAAATGATGGTGATTTTATAGCCTGCAGCTCCATAAATGACCATTACTTAAGTTATTAAACCGAATGACCCCTTAAAGCGTGCAATAGATTTCTTCAAAGGTATAATCGTAATTGCTCGTTAATTCGAAGGGGCAAAGCTTTAAATACGCATGCATTACCTTATCCCTTTACTTAACGGCATTTTGAAATTTGTTCTTTTGTCAAATCGGATTTAAATATAACTTTAATGCTTTGAAATAATCACCCTTTTTTTTTTTTAGGAGTTCTGGTCATCATTAAGCGTCATCACATCGCATCGGGAGTGTGAGTGACATTATCATTTGGGAGAGATCTTGGCGAATTCCGATTGCGACATTGTATCATATTAGCGCGCGAACATAATCCCTAAATACATATCAATTGATTTACCGACTACCGATAGCGATATCACATCGCATCGGGAAAAAGATCTGAACGTCTTATGAAGATGTATGGGATTCTGCCGACTACCGATAGCGATATCGCATCGGGGAAAAGATGTGTGCTTTTTCTGTGTGTGCATTGGTTATCGCCGATGGCCGATAGCGATATCGCATCGGAAAGAACCAAGGTAGCAAATGGTCTTGCGATTGCTTTTTCGGACTTAACCAAAAATTGCTTATTATTTGTTCAAAAAGGCTTTTGTTAACAAATTCATTTGATTATCATACCTTTTTCGAACAAATTCATTAATGCCAATTAAAATTTTTAAAAGGGACCCATTTCATATGTTAATTGTTTGTGATAAAAATGTTATGAAATGGGGGGTTGTTGTAGGGCACAACAATTGGCGATTCGCTGGTAGAACCAGTTATCTCTGGACTAATAAATATACTTACACCTTTTCAAATAGAATCTTTATAAAGAAAGGAAACTTCTAATATAACTAGATGTCTATTGATTCTGAATAAAACAGGTTTCTTCATTTGACTTCCTCTTTTTATAAACACACTTTGAGTTTTGAAACAAGTCCTTATTGGTTCATAAAAGTAAAATAGAAAATTTCTCCATATCAGCTTTTTAAAATAAACTCCTCTGTCACAGGTAGAGCCTCTACTGCCAGCAAATGTTCATAGTCTCGGCAGGGTTACCTTTTAACCATGTCATTGTCCATTGTTCCATTCACTTAAGAGTGTGACTAAACAGAATGAATTCAAAAGATATTTTTGTATTTTTTGAATTTCACTTTCTTCTTTGCTTAAGATAAAAGCCATTGTCCTGGTTTGGTGGCCAGATAACGACAATGCCATTCACGGGTAGTAATCAAACTGAACAAGCTGGCTCGTGATGAGACCCCTTGTCTTGAAATTTCAAGCCATTACCCTGTTTGGTATGCAGTTTTGGTAATGTCAGTTAAATTATTTTCCTATGAACATGGTAAGCAGGCTTGTAATAAGACCTCTTATCTTTGATCTTTTATATTTTAGAATTACACTCTGAGAAATCATAAACTTTTAGTGAATGGGATGAACAACTATCTTCTTAAGAGTAAACAGATGACAGGTTTAAGAGTTAAAGATGCTGAAGATGGATTAGCCCCTCTTTTAATATAGATAACCTTTGGAGACTTATTTTGAAAACTCAAGATGACTCATAGAACTTCGTTCAGAGTGAAGTTTACAAAAGTTAGACTGTGATGTTCAGAATAAAAAGATGTCTAATTTCCTAGAAATGATCTTTCTTGGTTTAAGACGCTATTATCCAAAAGTAAATATTAATAGTGTAGTGGCGAGACAACTTTTAATTACAGCGAAAGGTCAATGGAAGATGTCCCACGTCCTTATTTCTACAAATCCTCCAAACTATATAAAAACTATCAAACTACATAGAGAAGGGGTTACCTCCTCAATTAAAGAATTTCTTCAAGATCAGACCATTGACAGGGAGAGAATCCCTCACCCCTGATAGATTTTGCAGTATAAAAGTGGAATGGCCTACTTTTTCACAGATCTGAAATGGTCCGAGCCACATTTTTTGAAATTTGGAATGTTTACCTTTGTCTTCATGGGCTTTGTCCCATTTCAGGACTAGATCTCCGACTTGGAATTGTTTAGGACTAGATGAGGCCAAATCAAAAGCTGCTTTAATGACTTGCTGATGTTTAGCGTGTGTAACCTTGGCTTTTTCCCTTTCTTCTTCAAGTTTAAGAATTTGATCATATCTAAACTGGATAGAGGAAGAAGGAGTTTCGTCAATAAATTGCACTAGGGCTAGAGATGGAAAAAGAAGATTGGTTGGTACGATTGCTTCTTTTCCGTAGACAAGATTAAACGGAGAGGTCCCTATGGAAGCTTTCTGTGTTATCCTATCAGCCCATAATGCAAATACCAAGGATTTATGCCAATTCTTATGATTCTCTTCGATTGTTCACTTAATGATTTTGATTAGGTTTTTATTAGTTGATTCTGCTAGGCCATTACCCTGAGGATAGTAATTAGCAGAATACTTTAATTTAAATCCCCTTTTGATAGCGAAATCAATCATTGCATTACCTGAGAAGTAAGAAGCATTATCAAAGACGAGAGCGTTTGGAACACCAAACCTGGTAATGATGAACTGATCTATAAATTCAATAATCGCCTCAGAGTTTGTTGTTTTTAACGGAACTGCTTCTACCCACTTTGTAAAGTAATCAGTTGCTGTAAGAATATATTTGTGCTGCTTGGAAGAAGAAGGATGAATTTCTCCAATGATGTCCAATCCCCATTGTTCAAAAGGCTGTTCAATGTTGATTGGTTGCAAAGGGAAAGCTAGTTTTTGTTGTCTTCCACTGGCAGTTTGGCATTTGATGCATTTCCTTACATATTCGTGAGCGTCCTTAAACAAAGTAGGCCAATAGTATCCAGCATGAATGATTTTATGAGCTGTTGTATCAGCTCCGAAATGTCCTCCTGCTGGTCCGTCGTGTAGCTCCTGCAAAACCTTTTGAGCTTCAGGTTTCTCAAGGCATCTTAATAGGACAGAATCATAGTTTCTTCTGAAGAGCACATTGCCAATAATTGAAAAATTCTTAGCTTTCAATCTAATGGCTCTTTTGTTTTTGTAGGACAAATTGGTAGGTGCATAACCATTCTTTAAATAGAAGATCAGATCTGCATATTGAGATTCGGAATCAGGAATACTTAGCTGATTAACTTCTTGGGTTTGCTCTGTATCACTTGATTCCGGAATGTTTGATGCTCCTGCTAATATCCTGCAAAAACCTTGACCTTTAACAAACTTTGCTGGCTTTATTTCTAGATCATATTCTTGGAGAGCTGCGACCCAATTTTCCCTCTTTTCTCCCAATTCCTTTTGGATTAATAGTTGCCTAACTGCTGAGAAAGGAACTATCACTTTAGTATGGGTTTTTAAAAGAAAGGGTCGATAATGTTTGACTGCTTTAAAGACAGCAAAAGCTTGTTTCTCAATATCGGAATAGTTTAATTCGGCGCCTTGAAAGTTTGAACTGAAGAACGAGATGGGCGCTTCCAAATTGTCATCATTCAACTGGGTGAGCACTGTTGCGTAAGATAAGTCGGATGCAATGGTATATAATATAAAATGATTAGAAAGATTTGGAGTATTCAGAGCTGGGACATTGATTATTGATTGCTTAATACCATTAAAAGCTTGCTTTTCCTCTATTCCCCATCTGAAGGTTGAATTCTTTTTAATCATCGTTTGTAGTGGTAGTACAATCTGTGAAAAATCTGGAACGAATCGTTTAACGAAATTAATCTGCCCTAGAAACGACTGCATCGATTTTTTGTTGTGCGGAAAAGGAATTTCAGAAATTTCCTTAATTCGATCAGGATCTACATAAATGCCATCTTTAGATACAATAAACCCTAGAAGCTTACCCTGGTTGAGAGCAAAGAAAGACTTTTTCGGGTTGAGAGAGATACCATATGTTTTGCATCGTTGAAAAATCTGTTTTAAATCATGCAAGTGGTTATATCTCTTTTTAGAATACACAGTAATATCATCGAGGTAGACGACTACTGTCCGATTAATTAACCCTCTAAAGGCTGTATCCATGGCTCTTTGGAATGTCGCTCCTGCATTTATGAGTCCAAAAGGCATCTTTTGATATGCATAAGTTCCCCATTTTGTCCTGAATGTAGTCTTTAGTTGGTCATCAGGATGGACCAACACTTGATTATATCCTGAGAAACCGTCGAGAAAGGACATTAATTCAGATCCTGCTACCGATTGGAGGATTTGTTCCATGGTAGGCAGTGGGAAATTATCTTTCAAGCTTGCCTTATTCAAGTTTCTGAAATCAATACAGATTCGAATGTCGCCGTTTTTCTTCCTGACTGGGACCATATTGGAGACCCAGTTTGAGTGTCGGACAGGGAAGATAATCTTAGCTTTTAGGAGCTTATTGAGTTCCGACTTTATTTGGCTCTCCAAATTCGGGTGTATTTTTCTTAACTTCTGCTGGATAGGTTTTTGATCGGGAAGCATAGGAATAGTATGTTGTATGATAGATGTATCATATGTCTTGAGGTCGTCATACTTCCAAGCAAAAACTTGCTTGTTTTTCCTTAAGAGTTTGATGAATGCTTCCTTTTCTTCTATAGAAAGTCCTAGTCCTAAGTTGATATTTTGAGGAGCTTGATCTGTTCCCAAATTGATTGATTCAAACCTAAGAGTAGAGCTTTGGAGTTTTGCATTAATTACAGGTTTGAACCTATCTTTAATGTCATAAAGGTCTTCGAGCTTTACTACAGGCTTAGGAATCTGGTTATCTTGAGATGTTTCTTTCATTTGAGAATCATGGTCATGCTCTTCAATGATTTGATTATCATAAGACTTTTCAGAGGTTAAGAATTGCAAGATGTCCTCGTCATGGTTGAAAACCCTCCAGTTAGTGATGTTATCGGGAACTGAAGGTCTAAAAATTAATTCTATAGAAAATCTATCAAGGCTATAGTATTCGGAAGGGAGGAGTTTGGAAGCTACGTTGGCTAGTAAATCAGCTGCCGAGTTTTGTGATCTTGGAATTGAAGAAATGTTGAATGCTGAGAAATGCAAAGTAAGATCTTGCACTAGCGATTGATAATGCTTAAGGTGGCTTGAAAGGCAATGAATTGTATTTCGTACCTATTTAACAATGATCTCACTATCACCGAATACTTTTATATATTGGACTTTAAGGTCAATTGCCTTATATAGTCCCTGCACTAGAGCTTTGTATTCTGCCGTGTTATTGGTGCATTCAAATTCTAATCGACAGGATAGCATTGTTTTTTCGCCTTGCAGACTAACCAAGATGCAACCTGCTCCTGATCCCTCACTGGACTTAGAGCCATCAAAATACAAAGACCAAAATAAAGGAGAATCAACAAAAATATTTACATCTTTTTTATTTTCATTGAAGCATTTGGATAAATTGGTTTGTGAAAAATTTTCTACTTGAGATGTACAATGGTTAACTAAAAAAGGGGAAGATTGGGCAACAAAGTTGCCAAAGAATGATTCTGAGGAATAATTTCCCAAAATGTTGTTGTTGAAGGCCACAGGCTGGTTTTCTTGTTCGAAATCGGTTACTGTGTCAGTCATGTGTTTCTCACGGTCGATCCTTATTTGATTTGGCTTACCCTTATAGGGGAGCCACATATGTGACCAATCCGTGGAAATGTATCCATGCAGTTTCTCAGACCAATCTCTGCTCAAAATTAAACCATAGAATTCAGGTATGTCATCAATCAAAATATCTATTCTCTGTACTATTCTGGGATCAGCAGACAACCTGATAGTCACGGAATTAATTTCTCCTATAACCTGTACTTTGGTTCTGTCTAACTGTACAATATGAATTGCGGACCTCTGGGGTTCTATGTTCAGTTTAGAACAAACTGAAGCTGGCATAATATTAGATGAAGCCCCTGAATCAATTAAACAGTTATGCAGATTTTGATTATAGATTTCATAGGTGAGCAAGAAAGGTGGGGTATGAGAATTGGATCTATCTCCGATCAGAACCGAATCGGTAGCTTCGACCATATCTGGAGGGGGTTGTCCTGAATCATTAGCAGCTTTTGAACTGGGAAGAGGAGAAGAGGGGACAGCGTTAAATTCTCTTAGGAGCAATTTCTGCTGATGTTTTAACTTACTTAGTTCAAACATGGTTATGTTTGCCTTAGTCTTTTTCATATCATCAACAATATTATACTCCATGGAGTCAGATACCACTAGTGTCTTGGATGTTGAAGGAGAGTTAGAAATTGGAGGCTGGTTTTGAGGGGCTGCTACCGGAGACTTCTTTGGAAGAACTTTTTCTTTTGGTGTGGCAGCACCTGCACTCCTCTTTTTTGTAGTTGTTTGAGTAGGTTCAGAAGCGATTTTACTTCTTGTAGTAACAGGAAAAGCTTCTTCTTGATTCTCGGTGTCAGAATTTGGGAGTATGAAATCCCACATGCCGTGACACTCAACTACTTCTTCTTCATCATCCGTTTGAGAGGTTGATTCCTCTTCTTCTTCTTCTTCCTGTTCAGAGTCTGCATTAGATATAACATTGGGTGGCTTTGTTTCAGTTTTCTTGAAAGTTCTAAATGGTCTTTTGTTCGAAGTTTCGGCCACCTGTTTTTTAATTTCAACCATTTCATTAGACAATGTTTTAAGGACCTTTTGTAAACCTTCCATGTCGTATGGGTCCTTTGGGGTCTTTTTCTTAGAATCTTCTTTAAATGAAACTTTTTTGGATTTTCTATCCTCCAAGGCAGCTTTCTTCTCTAGAGCATTAATATGCTTTTCAACTGCAAGTGCTTCCTTCATGTTTTCAGCTAAGGTAGGTTTGCCAGCCCTGTCAACAAAAATAGCTATATTGGAAGGGAGGGCAGTAATGTACCATTCGTTCCTAATTTGTTCACTTGGTTTCAAAGCGGTGGGGATTTTATTTAGGAGTTTGTTGAATCGAGCATTAAACTCCTTTATTGGTTCCCTATGCTCTATTCTCAAATTGGAGAGGTCGTTTATTAAAGTCGCCAGAGACCTGTCATCTCCATATTTGGTAAGGAACTGCTCTTGGCATGTGGTCCAGCTGGTAATAGAACCAGAAGGTAAAGAGAAGTACCAGGATCCTGCCGATCCTTGCAGGGTATAAGGGAAAAGTCTGACAACAACATCTTGTTCTGTCACTCCTTTTAAGTTAACTGCTAACATGAAATTGTTAATATGTTCTTCGGCTTGTGTTCCGTTATCTGGATTAAATTTAGGCAACCATTTTTCGGGAGCATCAGGTAGATCATGTAATGGTCCGGGCATATTGACTGCACCTGGCGTAGTCCATGGATCTGCCATTATGCTGGCGATAATAGTTGTTACTACTATTGGTATTCCAGATGACTGAGGAGAAGAAGTTGTTGGAGAGAGAGTAGCTTGAGATGCTGTAGTACTTATTCCCTGATGAACAACAATGTTTAACGGAGGAGTGGATGGTTGACTTCGCAGAGGAGGAATTGAGATGGAAGATATGGAAGAAAGATCTTCACTATCAGATACTTCAGTAATCTTCTTAGCCTTTTTCCTTTTCGGTAAAGGGAACTCAGTAGGTTCGATACCGAGTTTTTCACTCTGAAGTCTGGTAAGTGGATGGGATAAGTTTAACTGCGAGGTCACACTGCTTTGTGATACTTCAGATTTCTGAGGTGAAATCGAGAAGCTCTGAAGTTTATGGATAAGAGACTGAACTTCAGGGGATTCAAGACTTAAATGTTCTGAAATATGATGGGTATGAGCAGTGGTGGTTGATTCCTCTTTTTCTCGATTGTGTGCCGGAGAACCAGCATGTGATTGAGAAGGGGAAGAGGATTTGGAGGGAGAATTACTCTTAGAATGGTTTGCAGATTTGGACCTACTTTCCATTCACAGTCGATGGCCCTCCTTCTAGCGCCAAAAATGTTGATGCCCCGAAATTCGTTGCAACAACATCGGGGAAACCACCCGGTCCGGAACTTAGTGCAGCTCCTTTTCCGTTTGGAATAGTGGCTCCGACTGGGGATAATGGGACCAGTTTCCCAAAGATTATAAGTAAACGAGATGGATGAATGATTTACGATGTAAGGTGATAATAAATAAATAACTAAACTACAAAAGAAATATAATAACTATAAGCTAATCCCGGGACTTATCGATTCATTTGAATACAGCGTTTGATAATTTAGGCTTACTGGCAGGCATATAGATGACACTAACAATAAGCATAAATGTTTAAATCATTTAAGATTGCTCTGCATAAGTAGTTATGCAGAGCGATAATAGCGAATTACTGTACTCAGTCATTTATATCATTGTTACGCGCATGATTAAAAGAGATAAAAAATCACAAAACATTCAATAGTGATATGAAATGCAGACTTGCTGTTATATTGCATACATGTAATCAACAATAGCAAAAGTAATAACACAGCAATTCATATAATAGAAAAGAGAACAGATACAGATAATAGTACCATGCAAGCTGTTTGATCAATCCAATATATTAATCGCTATGTCGCGGTTCTTCCTTCAGACCAGAAAGCATTCCAAGCAAACGACAATAGTGCACAATTTACTTAAAACAGCCTTCCAAGTAAAATTAAGAACCAGTGGTCGAGTTTCAAAAAGAATATAGACTGAAGCACAATAGTGCAAACTTCAGCCTTTAAGTCTTTTACAAAATTTTACGACCCTCTCCAAAACAATGAAAGGGTCTATAAATACTATGCTAATCTAAAATATCTAAATATCTAAAACTGAAAAACAACTAAATCGGCATTAACAAATATCATTTTGTATTTTGGTGATTCGGCAGTCGGCGACGATGTTTCAGTCAGAGGTCTCTTTGCCTTTACTCCTTTGCTGACATATCGCCAGCATTGGCTCTACTTCTGGTGGAGTATTGAGGCGTGAAGTCAGCTGTGCATCATATGTGGCATCTCGAATATCGGCAATCAGGTATCGGAGAGCATCTGTTAGACAATTAAGAGCCGACCTTTGAGAATGTGGTTTAATCAGGAAAAGCCAGTATGCATCGGCGGTCAAGGTATTTACTCCAGTAATTAACCGCCCTTGTTTCTCCAGATCAGGGTAATTCCTGAGCTCCAGCATATTTGCCGTTGTTATGTTTCCAGGTGTGCATTGTGAAATCATGTTTGCCAGATACAATGTATCATTGACTAGATTGATCATGTTACTGGCAATCATTTTGCATCTGGAGGCTGCTCTTTCTGCTTTCATCATCTGTGTGTTCCATTCCATGAAGAGTATGTCCTTGTATGTTACACAGATTCGGGAGAAATTTGCGGCTTGCCCTTCTGGAGTGTCTTGCCATTCAATATACTCTGTTATATCGTCTTCAGCCTGATCCAACTTACTTCTGGCTTTCTCGATTTGTTCACACACTGCTGTAGATGTTTCACACAGTGATTCAGCTTCAACAAGTTGTTGGCATAAGATCCTGATTTGAGATATCAGTGCGCTGTTTATTCGAGTTGCCTCTGCTTTGAAATCATTGATACTCTTGGCGCTCTTAATACCTTCAAGCTGAGCTGATAGCTGAATTATTTGCTCGTCTTTAGCTTGTATCATCAGCTCATTCGATGCCTTAAACTGGGATAATGCCTCTGACAATTCTTTTGCTTTTTGAATGTCACTTTGGTCTATCCTCAGTTGTTCAATTTGCTGGGTTAACAAATGATTCTCTTGTTGTTGGGCCAGCAATTGTTCCTCTGCCTGTGCTGCCTTATTCCTTACCTCTATCACTTCTGCTTGTAATGCGTATATCTCATGCTCTTTAGTCTTCAAAAGAAGACTTACTTCGGATGCTTTGTCAATAGTTGCCGCTGAATAAGCTCCCGCAAATTGCGATAGCTTTGTCAGATCTTCAGAGGGATCCAATTCTCCCTTCCAGACCACATTGCCCGTGATTGTTTGCTCAGGCAAAATAGAAGGTTGATCAAGCCTTCGCCTTTTCCTCGAGCGCCTTACAATGGCTCTATGCTTTGGGCTATAGAAAATGTCTAGAGGAGGAATTTCCTCCACCTGAAGATAAATTTGATCGGATGGGTCTTGAGTGATTACCTCTACATTCTGTACCATGGGTGAGCCGCTGGTTCCCTCTAGAACCGGAGAAGTAGTATTGGGAGTCTTAGAGGCGTCTGAGTCTTTGGAGGCTTCCTTACCACTTATGATGGAATCGAATTGGTTCCATTCTTTAATTAATTCAGGATCAGTAGAGATTTTCTCACTTTGTTCTGTCTGAGCTTTACTTTGTTCTTTCTCCCGTTCAATCCTCTGCTGTTCCTCCAATGCCTTCCGCTGTTGCTCCTCCTGTGCTCTTTGCTGCTGTTCCTCCAATTCCCTTTTCTGCCTATCTTCCAGTTCTTTCTTTGCTTTCTCTTCTTCTTCTCTTTTCCTCTGTTCTTCTAACTCCTTTTGCTTTCTTTGCTCTTGTTCAATTTGTGCTTTTTGCTGCCTTTCTATCTGCTCTCTTCTTTGCTTCTCTGCTTGCAGCTTGTTTTGCCTTTCCTCCTGTTGTCTATCATATTCTTTAGTTGTAACAGGAGATAGGTGTATTTTCTGCTGACCAGACTAGCTTGAGGAAGATGTTGGGGTTGTGGATAATAAATCTAGAGGCAAAGTTTGCAACCTTTGCTTTCTAAGTTTATTAAATTCAGTTAACTCCACATCTTCATATCTCAGTGAAGCGAGTTGTCTGACTTGGCTTATTGAATCGGCACTCATGAACAGGTCGTCAAACTGGTCTTCTTGATGAACAACCTTTGACAGCTTGGCCTGTTCCAAGGCAATGAAAGCAGTCTTTTTTGGATCATAAAGTCTGTTTGGAATAGAAGCCAGGGATATCAATTGGAGTTTTGCTGCTTCCTTTTCTGCATGTTTATAATTCAGCAGCGTATAAACTCCAATTCTTAAAGGAAAAGAGGGCCATCCTCTCTTCTTCTCCTCCTTGAGAGTTTGTGTGACACTCTCAGACATAATCTGGTAGGAGATTTCCCGGGCTAATAGTTTATCTGGGACGTACAGGGGGAGGACATGTGGCCTAGCCTTGCTTCCAAAAACTCTAATATAGGTAAAATGCTCTTCGCCGAACCAATGGGCTACGGCTGGGAGATCAAAAGAAGCTTCATAGGAAATTCTAGGGATAGGTCTGTCAAAAATAGAATAGTGAAAGGGAACCATAAAACCATTGCAAATTTGATACAGATGGTCTTTGTGGGAGGGTTTCCACAATTTTCGATGGTACAAGTGAATGGGTGTTGGGTCATGGGTTGTCCATCTCCAACCAAGGACAGGAAACTCAGAATTAAAACAAAGGGTATCCATAATGTAAGCAGAGTAATAGAAGGGTGGGATTTTTCTCTCAGTGACTCTGGTTTTGGCCCTAAACTCACGAATAGCTATGACCAATTTATCAGACAAAATAGTGGCCCAATCCATGATTATACTATTGACGGCCGCTTCCATTAAAGGAACCATATCAATATGAATATTTGCAGAGTCATGAAATCCCCACAATCTACACATCATAATCCCGGCGTAGCAATAAGGTGAAGCCAAAGAAGCATTGGAGTACTTACCCGACATATCATGCTTGTGTTTAGTTGGATTCTGCCTCCACTCTCGGAGAGGTTCGGATGGTGATTCATTCTCCTTCGCGAATTTTTCCAAAAAGGCTCTATTATAGACTAGCTCGGGTTGAGGCAAATGATACATCCGTCTCAAGTCATCAGGCTTGAAGGAACCGAAAATCCTTCCATCCTTAGTATGGAAGGTTCTATCAGTGAGAGTAATTTCTTCAATTGCCCAACGTACCACATCAGTATAAGGCAAGACTTGTTCTCTGGCTGCTATTCTGTGCAGAAAGGAGTCAGCCAAATCTTTAAGAGTTGCCTCAGACTTTCTTAGTTCATCCACACTAGCCTCCGTTACTGTCTTTTCTGGTTGTTCTGCTTCTAGCAAATTGTATGTACCTTGCCATGTAGTACCAGGAAGACCAGTGCATGTAGTATCTGAGATTAAGCCTTTCTTTGAAACCATAGCAGCTTGGCCTGAGACAGGTGTCGGAGTAGAACCTGCCACCTTTTTGAACTTCTTTCCCATCATATTCAGACTTCTCTCGGTTGAATTCTACACAAATGCAAGAGAAATCGTAACAAAGAAATAACAATGACGATCCATAACGGGATAGATATATAACTTGAAGCGTGGTGAGATTAATTCTAAAAGTGGCTGCGGATCTAATGATTTGAGAGGGCACCACAGATGCAATGATGGTGATTTTACAGCCTGCAGCTCCATAAATGACCATTACTTAAGTTATTAAACCGAATGACCCCTTAAAGCGTGCAATAGATTTCTTCAAAGGTCTAATCGTAATTGCTCGTTAATTCGAAGGGGCAAAGCTTTAAATACGCATGCATTACCTTATCCCTTTACTTAACGGCATTTTGAAATTTGTGCTTTTGTCAAATCGGATTTAAATATAACTTTAATGCTTTGAAATAATGACCCTTTTTTTTTTTAGGAGTTCTGGTCATCATTAAGCGTCATCACATCGCATCGGGAGTGTGAGTGACATTATCATTTGGGAGAGATCTTGGCGAATGCCGATTGCGACATTGTATCATATTAGCGCGCGAACATAATCCCTAAATGCATATCAATTGATTTACCGACTACCGATAGCGATATCACATCGCATCGGGAAAAAGATCTGAACGTCTTATGAAGATGTATGGGATTCTGCCGACTACCGATAGCGATATCGCATCGGGGAAAAGATGTGTGCTTTTTCTGTGTGTGCATTGGCTATCGCCGATGGCCGATAGCGATATCGCATCGGAAAGAACCAAGGTAGCAAACGGTCTTGCGATTGCTTTTTCGGACTTAACCAAAAATTGCTTATTATTTGTTCAAAAAGGCTTTTGTTAACAAATTCATTTGATTATCATACCTTTTTCGAACAAATTCATTAATGCCAATTAAATTTTTTAAAAGGGACCCATTTCATATGTTAATTGTTTGTGATAAAAATGTTATGAAATGGGGGGTTGTTGTAGGGCACAACACTACCCTTGCTCAATCCTTCATTTTTCATAACTTATGCATCATTTTTTAGTATGTTTATGTCATTTGTACGAATCAGGGCAGTCACTATTCCTAGGTGGCTAACACGTGCTCATTTTAGGTTTTTTGACACATGTTGGAGCAAAACCGAGCAGATAAGGGCTAGGAGACAGCCAAGATGGGGTTGAGGATTCGTAGGAAGGTTGTCCACGGCATTAAATAACCTTCCTCAGGATCTTCACCCCCAACTCCGAGCTCCAAAAGCCACCACAACCGGATCTAGAAGGTAGCCAAACAGATTTTGTGGAAGCAATTGTTCACTCCCAGTTTGGTCCGCCAAGTCCCATAGATTTAGGAGGCTAGCTTGGGGCCTCATGATGTATAAATGATAAGGCTTCAGCCTTCGAAAAGGACTTTTGAAAAACTGTTGCACATTCTGCACTATGAGATGCCAGCTCTGTTTTTGCTCTTTTGTAGCCATCATTGGCAGACCTTTTGACTTATGATTATTATTTTTTAATGAGAAGCAGTCAGATTTGATCTCAGCTCTGAGTTTCTAAAGGAGCCATAGCTCTCAGGGTTGGGCCCAACCTGAGAGCCTAGGGCCTCCTTCTTTTGTATTGATATCTTTCCTTTCATCAATATGGTTTTCTTTACATGCATTTGAAACACAGTTCGTTGAGTTATATTTCGTGGTGTGGTTAAGTAGGTCATTGTTAGAAGATAGAGTTGCTTCAGATGTCTAGAATAGAGTAAAGAGATTAGAATTGATAAGAGTTCCAGAAAAGGGTTGCCTGCACTCTCATTTCACCTCTTTCTAGGGGCTGGAATTGCAGACAGTGCTACCCAACAAAAACACTAGTTTGCGTACTCATGCAATCTTTGGTGCAATATTTTCATTTGTAAAAGTTATCCATGCACTCAGACCTCTTGGAATGTTTCTTTGCTTCAGTACCATACATGGTTCTCTTTAGAGATAACGTTGTTGTTCATTGGTTTCATTAACAGTTAGGATAGATTAGTAATATTTTGATTATGTGCAGGACGTGGATGATTTGGTTTAGTTTCCACTATGCAGTGCAACTCCATCACTCTCTCGTCCATCTAAGCTTCGTCCAGGCCAACTGCTCATCTCCAAATTAGACCCCTCGTCTCACAACTTCTCTACTGCCCACGTCATCCTACCTTTTTGGCCTTCCATTCCCTCTGCCCTCTTTAAGACAAACTAGCTTTCCACACACTCTCATCACCTCATCCCTCTGTCACTAAGTCATTACAAACCCCTCTCCTACCTCCCTATCCATCCATGTAGCCTCTTCCACTCACCCATCATCCAAAATCCAATCGCAGAACATCCTGTAGGAATTGCTGAACATCCTGTAGAAATTCTGAAACATCCTGTAGAAATTCTGAAACATCCTGTAGAACCCCTGCAGACTTCCTGTAGAAGCTCATAAACGCGGTTTCTTGGCAGCCAAACTTTGTGAAACTCTTTGGAAGGATGTTAGGGACTCCTTAGACCCTCTCTGAACCTTCTTGACCTCTTCCAAGTATTTCTCCTCTATGATCCGCCTCTGCACAGTAGGAAGCCAGTTAAAAGCACATGCATGATAATTATACATAACTTATTCCAAAATACAAAAAGATGTTTTCTTCAGGTAGAAGTAGTCTAGACACATGCATCTTACCTTCATAGAAGTAATGGAATCTCTTTCAGTAGTTTGCATTCCCATCTTTGCATCAGTAGGACTAGCTGGTAGAATTAGGGTTTGCTAGGGTTTGCGTTTCTTGTTGGCTTTCAGTTTCCTTCCACAAGTAGATTAGATTCCTTTGAGTTAGCTTTCATCCATCAGTTAAAAAGCTTCTTTTAAGAGCTCATAGAAGTTGGCTTAAACCCCTAGTGGACTTGTGCCAGCTGACCAAGTGACAGCTGCGACAAGAGCTAGTACTTGTGCATATAGCACCATCGCTTCCAAGTTTGTTACGAACTACCGGGTTGATAAAATTAAAGAAGGAAGCTCCAGGAGTTGTAGCATTATTGCTACAATACTGGAGCCCACCATCCTTTTTGGCGCCGTTGCCGGGGAAGCGTCAGAGTATTGGTGATTGTTGCTTTTCTTCTATTTTCGTACTCTCGCCTTCTGGTAAGTAGTTTATTTTATTTCCATTCTGCAATTTCCTTTTTGCAAAAGTAGCATAGACATTTCCTGCTTTCATAGATTAACATTTCAATTCCGCAATTTCTTTTCTGCAAGCGTAGATTAGCATTTCAATTCCGCAAGCGTAGCCTAGCATTTCAATTCCGCAATTTCATTTGAGCAAAATAGATTAGTTCTTTCATGTTTTCATTTCAATTCCGCATTTCCATTTCAGCAAGATAGTTAGTTGCAGTTCAATCTGTTTTAAGTTTTGCAGGTACCAGAAAAAAGAACAAAAGCAATCAAAAGTCTTTCCATTTCATGCCTCGTAGAAATCGAGATAAAATAGGAAAATTCTTACCTAACACCCCCACCACGTCACTGAGTCACCCTTCTCTCTTCTTTGGTGACAGTGATCCAGAAGAACCTATAGGCGAACCTCCTGAGATATACGAAGATCCTATAACAGAAGAAGAGTTAGAGAACACTCCATCTGAAGCTATGGCTGACAATAGGGGAGAAGATGAGAGAATTGAAGGTGCCTTCCCCATCCGAGAGACCAATGGAGACATGAAAATGAAGAACATAAGCCCCTCTGCTTTACCTCACTTCCATGGACTGAATACTGAAGACCCTGATACCTTCCTGTTTGAGTTTTCCGTCCTTTGTCGAACCTATGACTATACCGAAGATGAGAAAAAACTGAAACTCTTCCCCTCTACCCTTAAGGATGCAGCATTACGCTGGTTCATGGGCTTACCTGGGAACAGTATCACCACTTGGGCCCAGATGCAACAAGCTTTCAATACCAAATACCGAGACTACTGTAGGTCCAAGGAAGCCAAGGGAGAAATCTTTCGGATGACCATGGGGAATGATGAGTCCTTAGAAGATTACGAGGAAAGGTTCCAACTTAGCTATAAACGCGCTAGGTGCACACATGACCCTGAATCTCTCAAGTGGGTCCTGCTCCGAGGAGTCCCTGAAGACCTCTTAGATACCCTTCACATGCTAGCTGGAGGAGATATTTACCAACTACCTTATGAGGATATAAATACTGTGTTTAGAAACCACTCTAGGGCAGCCCAGAAAAGAGGTAGAGGAAACCTCCTCTCAGCTGGTATTCCTTTCTCCAAACATGAGTTTGCAAATCAATTAGAGGACCTCAAGAGTGAGGTGAGACAGACCATTGCCATGCAACTTGATACATCCCGAATCCAGCAGAAGAAGGAGGAAGCTGAGAGGGTTTTGGCTATCTTGTGCCCTAGGTGTACAAGGAAACACCCTAAGAACGAGTGCCCATTACATTCGGTTGAGGTATGTTTTGTTTGTGAGGAGACCACCCCACAAACCAATGTCCAACCTTACCTGGGCTTAAAGCCATATACCAAGGGACAGAAGCGCCCACTGAACCTCTCTATTTCCTCAACCAAAGGAGGCCACATGGACCTAGACCTTACCAACAAGGGATGCAAGGGACAACCCAAGCTTATTATAGCCCCAACCAATCTGCTCCTATGCCTTCTTGGGGTCCCCCTGCTCATCCTTCCTGGTCTGTGCCTCCTCCATGGTCTTACCCGCCTCAGTACCATACTCAGCCCACTACTCATTCGTTTCACTCACATGCCCAGCCATAGCCTCAGTGGAATGCACCTCAACCGGGGTGGAGGCCCCAGTGCAATACTCCTCCTGCCATTTTGCCTCCACCACCAGCTCAACCACAACCATTACCTCCTGCTCCTCCAAGGCAACCCCAAATGCCTGCTCAACCGAACCCGAACCCCAACAACCGACAGGCCCAACAGGTATATACTAGGGAAACATCATGCCCTACCTATGCTGTGGAGATCCAAGAGATCAACCTGCGATCTAGAAAGACTCTTCCGGATCGCCAACCTCCTCCCCTAGAGGATGAGGAAGATAAACAGGAAAGTGAACCAAAAGCCATTCCACCCTTTCCTGAGAGACTAATGGCCACCACACAACCCAACGCAGAGGAGGATGAGCTTCTGGGAGAACTCAAACAGTTGTGTGTGAGAATACCACTTCTCCAAGCCATCAAAGACGTACCGATATACAACAAACTGGTTATGGAAAAGTGTTTCAGACACCCAGGCAGGCGAAAAAGAGACGCTTCAACCATCAATGTCATAGGACAACTGTCTGATCTTATGTTAGGGCAAGTAATCTACCCAAAGTATTTGGATCCTGGGAGTTCTGTAGTTGATGTCCACATCAATGACACCATCATACCACACGCATTGATTGATCTAGGGGCTGCCATTAATGTGATGACCAGAGATACCATGCTCAAACTCAACCTTCAGGGTTCCTTGAGAAAGACCTCGACAATCCTGCAACTAGCAGATCGCTCCACCGTGTCTCCTGAAGGGATTGTAGAGGATGTCTTGGTCTCTGTTGACTCTTGGGAGTACCTTGCAGACTTCTTGGTTCTGCAACCAAAGGCAAAGCTTACAGGATACCCCTTTATTTTTGGAAGGCCTTGGTTAGCCACTGCAGATGCTTACATAAGCTACCGTGCAGGAAACATGACCATCAAAAATGGTCCTATGTCCAAGCAGCTAGTCCTGTACCCTCCTGCCCAACCCTTATTAGAGCATGACTTACCACTTTGGTTGGAGGAAGGAGAAGAGGATGAGGTGTACTCAGCACCCTTGTGCACCCTAGACACCACTAGGGGAGGCCCCCCAACCGAGGATGATTTGATTGAGACCTTGATTCAGAATCCACCTCCCAGTGCATCGTCCTTAGAGGAATTGGTGGAGGATGCCCAAGCCAACACCTTAGTGGACCTTTGTGTGACCAACCCAGTCGCTCCCAGAGTCAAAAATGTGGAGTTCGGCCCCGAGAGAAGGTTAAAGATCAGCTCTTCCATATTTCCTTCCCAGGAAAAGGAGCTGTGTAGTCTGTTGGCCAATCATCTAGATGCTTTTGCTTGGAGCTATAAGGAGATGAAAGGAGTCCATCCTTCGGTCTGTACCCATCACATCTACATCAAAGAAGATTGTAAACCGGTTAGGCAACCCCAAAGGAGAATGAATCCAGCCCTTAAGGACATCGTCAAGGAAGAATTGCAAAAACTGTTGGATGCCGGATTCATTTACCCCATCTCGGATAGCGAATGGGTGTCCCCTCTGGTGTTGGTTCCCAAGAAAAACGGGAAGTGGAGAATCTGTGTGGACTACCGAGAACTGAACAAAGCCACCAAGAAAGACCACTTTCCTCTACCCTTCATAGATCAAGTGTTGGATGGACTGGCAGGAAAGAAGTTTTTCTCTTTCCTAGATGGGTTTAGCGGGTATAACCAGATCCAAATTAGCCCGGAAGACCAAGATAAGACCACATTCACTTGTCCTTGGGGTACCTTTTCTTACCGAGTTCTTCCCTTTGGACTATGCAATGCTCCTGCCACCTTCCAGAGAGCCGTCTTGAGCATATTTTCTGAGCTGGTCCATGATTCGGTGGAAATCTATATGGATGACTTCACTCCTTATGGGTCCAACTTCTAGGAAGCATTGTCCAATCTGAGAAAAGTCCTAACCAAGTGCATTGAGATGAACCTGTCCCTTAGTCCTGAAAAGTGTGAATTCTTGATGACTGAAGGGACCGTGCTAGGCCATACCATTTCTCGCCAAGGGTTACAGGTGGATCCTAACAAAATTGCTCTCATCAAGAAGGTTCCACCTCCTCAGAAGGTAAGAGATGTTCGAAGTTTCTTAGGTTTAGCAGGGTATTATAGGAGATTCATTAAAGACTTCAGTAAGCTAGCCTTGCCATTGTTTGGCCTCTTGGCAAAAGATGTTGAGTTTAATTGCACTGACGATTTTCAGAAGGTTCTGAATGAATTAAAGGATAAGTTGGTGTCTGCCCCAATCTTGAGAGGTCCAAATTGGGCCCTACCTTTCCACATCCACACTGATGCTTCGAACAAAGCCATAGGGGCAGCCTTAGGACAGGTTGAACAAAAACTTCCATACGCCATATACTTTGTCAGCAAAAACTTATCCAAGGCAGAACTGAATTATATCATAACTGAGAAAGAATTCTTGGCCGTGGTCCATGCACTGAACAAGTTCCGACATTATATCACTGGCTATCAAACATTTGTACATACGAATCATGCTGCAATTAGATATTTAATGAATAAACCAGATGTAAATGCTCGTATTATTAGATGGTTACTTTTGTTGCAGCAGTTTGATTTGACTATCGTTGACAAACCAGGTAAAGAAAATGTTGTTGCTGACTTTTTGTCTAGATTGGATTTACCTGCAGGTGAGGATGGAACAGTGGATGACCAGATGTCAGATGAACATCTGTTTGCTATCTCAGTACTCTCTCCATGGTTTGCTGATATAGCAAACTACCTTGTCTCAGCACAGTTCCCTCTGCACCTATCCTCAAGAGAGAAGAGCAGGATTGTAAGGAAGAGTGCCTCATTCACTTGGATTGGGGGCAACCTGTTCAAGCTTGGCCCCAATCAGATCTTAAGGCGTTGTGTAAGGGAGGAGGAAGTCTTTGATATCCTCCTAACCTGTCATGACGAGCCTTGTGGAGGACATTTTGCAGCAAAAAGGACTGCCTTCAAAATCCTATAGGCAGGCTACTATTGGCCCACGCTTCATCAAGATGTCAGAAGGTATATCAGCCAATGTGACCGATGCCAAAGGATGGCGAAACCGACTCCAAGGGACGAAATGCCTCTCCAACCTCAAGTGACTCTTGAGCCATTTGAGAAGTGGGGTATGGATTTTTTGGGTCCAATCAATCCTCCTTCGAGGCAAAGGTCCTACATCATTGTGTGCATAGACTACCTGACAAAGTGGGTAGAAACCAAGGCAATCAAAGCAGCGACAGAAGAAAAGGTGGCCAAGTTCTTAAGAGAAAACATCTTCTACAAATTTGGCTACCCAAGAGAGCTAGTCACCGATCAAGGAAGCCAGTTCACCTCCAACTTAATTGAAGACCTACTCGCTCATCACAAAATCAAGCATAGGACTTCCACCCCCTATCATCCTCAAGAAAATGGCAAGGTGGAAGTCACCAATAGAGCATTGGAAGGGATCTTGACTAAGGTGGTGAGCAACAGTAGAAAGATTGGGCAGATCGCCTGGTTGAGGCCACGTGGGCTTACAACACCACCTAGAAGACCACAACCGGCTTCACACCTTATGAGCTAGTCTATGGGAAGAGAGCTTTGCTGTCAATTCAGTTCGAGTACAACACCTTGAGGATGGCAGCTCAGCTGGACCTGGATCTCAGCCATGCCCAACAAGAAAGCTTATTGCAGCTGAATGGATTGGACGAGCACTGAATGCAGGCCCTTCTCCACTCAGAAGTGGTTCAACTTCAGAGGAAGGTATGGCATGACCAACACCTCAATGACAAGCAATTTCAGCCGGGAGATTGGGTGATTTTGTACGATTCCAGGCATAAGGATTTCAAGGGGAAGCTGAGAACCAGATGGTTGGGACCATATGCAGTGGAAAAATGTAATGATAATGGGTCTGTTCTTATTCGGACCATTGATGAGGAGGCCATCCCCATGCTCATCAATGGGCATCGACTAAAGATCTACAGAAAACCTCTGTCAAGGCAAGAATTCATCAAAACTGTGGAAAAATTAGTGCTGGTAATAGAGAAGGGTTCTGCCTCTGTTTTGGGCATACCCTGAACATCTCAAAAAAAAAAATGTATATAATAAAAATCCTTGGGTGAAAACCTTTCTGAGGCTCCCAAGGCAGATGGTAGGGGTGAAAACCTCATTGAGGCGTCCCTGCTATCTTTCTGAAAATGTTTGAAAAGGACCCTTGGGTGAAAACCTCTCTGAGGCGCTCAAGGAAGATGGTAAGGGTGAAAACTCACGGAGGCACCCCTGCTGTCTTTCAAAAAAAAAAAAAAAAAAGGAAAAAAAAAAAAAACGAACAAAGAAACAGGGAAAACAAGTTCAAGATTTGACAATTCATGCAGGTTGCAGGTATTCCATGCAGGAAAAGAGGTCCCTCAACTCAAGGACAAGGGTCCCTACTATGCTACCAGGTGACCTCACCAGCACTCCCTCCAGAAACACTCATCTCTTCCAAGGTCTGGGCATGATTTGATCACAGTTTAGCCTTCTACAGGAAGCTACAGGACTTTCTACAGGAAGTTCTGTATTTCTACAAGAAACTTCTTGTAGAATCTTTGGACGGCCCAGGACCGACTGTGTGGGAAGATCTGAAGCCCGAGGTCCGACGCGGAGGCATGCAAGCCAATGTTTTTCTCCATCACCCACTGCTGTCGCCTCCTTCTACCAGTCCTGTTGCCATGCAATGGAAATACCTACACAGTCAAATCAGAACGTTGGATTCTCAGAGGAAGCAATTCTCAAATGGAATAAAGGATGCAGAGGCCCCATGTGCCACATATCAAAGCCATCCGAGGACCCTGCGACCGTGACCGTGATGCCACCGTCTCCACTGTTTTGGCATGCACCCGAGGAGGAGAAACTGCTACAGGATATCCTACAGGAGTCCCGTAGCAGTTCATCCAGCTAGAGCGTACACCATGAAGGCACCTGCAACACATGGAGCGGGAACATGCACCATCCGCAGCCAGGTAATAAGTTTCATAACCAGCAGCAGTCGGCAAGGAGGAACCCCTGTGCCTGTGCATGAAGCAACAGCAAGCGGATCCGTCACCCTCGTCCTGAAGCCTGAAAATAACGTCGCGGTCGCACAGGTAAGTGCCTCACCCTTTTTCGTCAAATTACATGAACAATGCTCTAAAATGTGTGCGAGTGTGAAAATGAATGGGTTGAGCCAGTCGGGTAGCCATTCAACTGGCTACCACGACCAGTCTGATGGTCTCGTCAGATTCAGAAAGTGTTGGTCGTGTTAAGCAAGATAGGAAATGGACACGTGGGAAGCGTCCGGTCAGGGAGAAGTGGCGATCTAACAGAAATGGCAGTGGTAGATATGCAGGGAATGATGCAGCGGTCAGGCAGACTTACAGTGGAATGATAATAGGTGATGTCGTCCAATGGTCCGGCAGGGATAGCTCACCCCCGCGCCACGAGTTCCGCAAGGATTCAAATCCACCGGCTAGATCGTGTATGGCACTCCACTCATTAATCATCAACCGCTTTGCAGTCGAGTAAGCGTCTGAAATTCCCTGAAGCCTATTACTCCGAGTCCTCGGCTTGTTCAAACGTCTGGTGGTTGCACAGAAGGCCCAGAACCACTGACGCGCCCTCCAGAACCCGTGCGCGACTTCTAAAGGAAGCTGCGCTACAAGAAGCTCACCGCTACGGAGGAAATCAATCTATTCATGTCAAAGGTGGTGAATTGGAAGAGGTAAGACTGAACCTGGTCCTCCCATGCAATTGGTTTGAAGGGTGGAGAAGTCGACGTCCTAAAAAAGTAGAACTACAGTCTGCACATAAATTTGCAAGCGTCGTCTTCCTCCTGCATGAGAATTGTCGTCGTAGTATATGCGGGGTTTTCTACAGGATTTGGTTTGTAATTGAGCCCCTGTCAAGGCTCACCTATAGATAGCTGAGAATTCACGAACTGTGTGCTTGACAGAGGCATAATTCTGCACTCTGTCTAAGGAAATCCCAAAGGCTCATCTTTTGATACGGGCCAGCCAACTCCGGCTAACACAACAAGCTTTCACCATGCCGGGTGGGTTCATTAGGAGAGAACCAACAGACTCAAAGAAGCTACGAGAAAACCCTGAGGTGGTAGACCTATTTTCTCGTGCACGATGGATGTCGTTCTGCGACAAGCTTCAAGGTTACGATGACGTGGTGGTAGAGGAATTCCTACGAGCTTTGAAGCCAAAATCAAAAACGCTGGCCGTTGTCAATTTCAGGGGTTTGAATCTCAGACTCACCCCACAGTTCATCAGCAGAGTCACTGATCTCCCAATGGGGGTACCGTGGGATAAGGAGGAGAGAAAACTAGGCCAGAAGGCTAAAAATGAGTTCTTTCTGTCGAAGGAGCAATTCTCAGAGGATAAGAACGGGGTTCGCAGAGCTAGCCTATAACCGCTCTGGAGTGAGGTCAGCCTCCAAATTATGAAATATATCACGTGCGAAGGACGATTCAGCATCGTATATGGGTACCATTTCCGGCTGCTCACAGAACTTAGGCACCAAATGGACCTACCTTCAGAAAACAAGCTAAGTATTCCTTACTTCCTCCTGCAATCCATGACTGAATGTGCCACCAAATTACGAGAGGGCACGCCAGACCAGGTAGCCCATCATGGGCTCATTAAGCTCCTCGTGGAGGATGCACTCCACACATACACCGTCCCTCTCTCGTGGCAAGCCTTTCGAAATTTGACTAAGGATGGCGACATCAAAATGTTGGCCGAGGAGCTCACCTCCTCCAGCAGCGAGGAGAAGGAACCAATACAAACAGAGAAGAAAGGAAAAGGCCACGAAACCATGGCCAAAGCACCAAAGAAAGAACAAAAGGGGAAACAAGAGAAACACCAGGTTGCCGAAACAGAGGATGACAAACCCACATTGACACCCAGGGAGAAAAGGTTACAGAGTAGGGTGGAAAGGACTGAACAAGTCCACGTCAGTCAAGGCACCTCGAAAGTAGCCTTAGCAAAGTCAAAAGACAAAGCACCCTCAGCCAAACAGGCTAAAACGGTGCCACCTGTTTCTACAGGAAAATCAAAAACGGCTTCTACAGGAAGCCCGAAATTAGCCGCTACAGGGCTTTCTACAGGAAGTCATGAGAAAGGAAAACAGAAGGAGAAGACAGCCGAAATCCTTGCAAGGGAGGCAGCAGCCGTGCTGGCCACCCTTAGTACCCCTCCCAAGCTGAAGGAAAAATGAAAGAGGGAGATCCCTCTGTATTTCAAAGCCAGGAGAAGTGTGAGAATCAAAACAGGCAGGCCCCAACCTCCATCCAGCAGCCCAATTACCATAGAAGACACCCCTACCTCACCAAGGGAGAGGTTCCCCTCAAAAATATCAGTCACTTATGAGCGGGGGAGCCCTAAGACAACTGCTTGGAAGGAGAGAATGGACAGGTTGGCTTCAAAAACCCCGCTACAGGATGCTGAGGCTGTTCTACAGGAAACATTGGCCAGGCTCAAGGAGACCGAAAGAATGGAGGGAGAGGCAGCCACATCACCACTGAGGGAAGACGGAGTAGAGCCACCGAGGGAAGAAGAGGTAGAGCATATTCCGGAACCTAGTCCCCAGCCAAGCTTGAGCTCGTATTATAACTTTTTGGAGGCTGGAAAAATTATTCCACAGAAATTCACAGTGCCGCTTTTCTTTGCATTGGAGGAAGAAAGAGTGAGAACCCACACGTGGATGAAGATAGATAAATCAAAAGGAGTGGCAGATATAGGCCCCTTGGAGGAACAACTCAAGGAGGCACGAAGAGAATTAGCTATGGCCAAACACGTGGGAAATTGCCAGCGGGTATTCCTACAGGAAGAGAATGAGAAACTCAAACTGCAGCTACAGGAACTGAGGAAAGAAAGGGGCACATCATCAGGGGACACTACAGCAGAACCTCAAGGCAAAGAAGGACTTCAATTTGGTCTTGGGGAGCTAACCTCGCATCTATAGGAAAGGGAACTGCAAGCACAAATCGAGATACAAGCTCTCAAACAGTAGTTGCAGCAAAAAGAGGCACAACTGGCCTGCATGGCCAGTTGGGCCATGGATGCTCTACAATGTAGAAAACCGGCCAAATCTTATGGCCTATACCTACGGGACCAGTGGCTGCAATTCCAAATTAATGCATTGGCACAGAGGGGTATAACCCAAACCTAAGACCCCCAGCAGTTCACGGAGTTATGCAATAGCAGTTCATCAGAGGACAAGGCCAAACTATCGGAGTTCTATCTCCATAATTTGGCCCTTCGTAATGTGACTGCATGGGATCCCAACACAGTCGTAGGAGATATGCAGTTGATGGCATTTGCCTCATGGTTGAACCATGAAGAAAAGAGAGCAGCAGAGGTCGAAGAGGTCATGAACCAAGAGTTACATGAGCCACTGTTGATTAGAGCAGAGCCAGGGGATCCCACTACATTGATATCGGCCCACCAACACTTAGCCACCAACCCTCAAGCTTTATTGAAATACATGGATCAGCAGGCTTAGGATATAGCACATTTCGAGGATATGGAGCGACTTTTAGGGGACAACTGTGTTCATGCTTGCACCCGCCGATGGAACACATTGTCCCACAGCCTCAAAATCAGGGAATATCACACTCCAACTCGAATGAGGGAAGCTCTAGTACAGGTGCCCCTCTACAAGAAGTCCATACAGAACCTCCAAGCCAACTGGATTGGCCTCAAGCTAAGCCCACCTTTACTTTTAGGATTGATGGAAGGCAGCACAGAAAAAGAAGAGCATAAGCAGTGGGAAGAGGTGGAAAGGAAGGCTGGGTTCCATGCCAGTGAGGAGGATACTACTTCAGAAGCCTGGGATGTGAGAGTGGCGGTGAAAGCAATGAAGGACGAGGAGCTGGATTAGTTGCTCAGGGATGAGCAATCATTTTAGCTAGGGGGTGATGATGAGCCCCAAATTTGGTAACGTTTTGGGCTCATTTGGCCTAACTACCCTTGCTCAATCCTTCATTTTTCATAACTTATGCATCATTTTTTAGTATGTTTATGTCATTTGTATGAATAAGGGCAGTCACTATTCCTAGGTGGCTAACATGTGCTCATTTCAGGTTTTTTGACACATGTTGGAGCAAAACCGAGCATATAAGGGCTAGGAGACAGCCAAGATGGGGTTGAGGATTCGTAGGAAGGTTGTCCACGGCATTAAATAGCCTTCCTCGGGATCTTCACCCCCAACTCCGAGCTCCAAAAGCCACCACAACCGGATCTAGAAGGCAGCCAAACAGATTTTGTGGAAGCAACTGTTCACTCCCAGTTTGGTCAGCCAAGTCCCATAGATTTAGGAGGCCAGCTTGGGGCCTCGTGATGTATAAATGATAAGGCTTCAGCATTCGAAAAGGACTCTTGAAAAAATGTTGCACATTCTGCACTACGAGCTGCCAGCTCTGTTTTTTCTCTTTTGTAGCCATCATTGGCAGACCTTTTGACTTATGATTATTATTTTTTAATGAGAAGCAGTCAGATTTGATCTCAGCTCTGAGTTTCTAAAGGAGCCATAGCTCTCGGGGTTGGGCCCAACATGAGAGCCTAGGGCCTCCTTCTTTTGTATTGATATCTTTCCTTTCAGCAATATGGTTTTCTTTACATGCATTTGAAACGCAGTTCGTTGAGTTAGATTTCGTGGTGTGGTTAAGTAGGTCATTGTTAGAAGATATAGTTACTTCAAATGTCTAGAATGGAGTAAAGAGATTAGAAATGATAAGAGTTCCAGAAAAGGGTTGCCTGCACTCTCATTTTCACCTCTTTCTAGGGGCTGGAATTGCAGACAGTGCTACCCAACAAAAACACTAGTTTGCGTACTCATGCAATCTTTGGTGCAATATTTTCATTTGTAAAGTTATCCATGCGGTCAGACCTCTTGGAATGTTTCTTTGCTTCAGTACCATACATGGTTCTCTTTAGAGATAACGTTGTTGTTCATTGGTTTCATTAACAGTTAGGATAGATTAGTAATATTTTGATTATGTGCAGGACGTGGATGATTTGGTTCAGTTTCCACTGTGCAGTGCAACTCCATCACTCTCTCGTCCATCTAAGCTTCGTCCAGGCCAACTGCTCATCTCCAAATTAGACCCCTCGTCTCACAACTTCTCTATTGCCCACGTCATCCTACCTTTTTGGCCTTCCATTCCCTCTGCCCTCTTTAAGACAAACTAGCTTTCCACACCCTCTCATCACCTCATCCCTCTGTCACTAAGTCATTACAAACCCCTCTCCTACCTCCCTATCCATCCATGCAGCCTCTTCCACTCACCCATCATCCAAAATCCAATCACAGAACATCCTGTAGGAATTGCTAAACATCCTGTAGAAATTCTGAAACATCCTGTAGAACCCCTGCAGACTTCCTGTAGAAGCTCATAAACGAGGTTTCTTGGCAGCCAAACTTTGTGAAACTCTCTGGAAGGATGTTAGGGACTCCTTAGACCCTCTCTAAACCTTCCCGACCTCTTCCAAGCATTTCTCCTCCATGATCCGCCTCTGCACGGTAGGAAGCCAGTTAAAAGCACATGCATGATAATTATACATAACTTATTCAAAAATACAAAAAGATGTTTTCTTCAGGTAGAAGTAGTCTAGACACATGCATCTTACCTTCATAGAAGTAATGGCATCTCTTTTAGTAGTTTGCATTCCCATCCTTTCATCAGTAGGACTAGCTGGTAGAATTAGGGTTTGCTAGGGTTTGCGTTTCTTGTTGGATTTCAGTTTCCTTCCACAAGTAGATTAGCTTCCTTTGAGTTAGCTTTCATCCATCAGTTAAAAAGCTTCTTCTAAGAGCTCATAGAAGTTGGCTTAAGCCCCTAGCGGACTTGTGCCAGCTGACCAAGTGACAGCTGCGGCAAGAGCTAGTGCTTGTGCATATAGCACCGTCGCTTCCAAGTTTGTTACGAACTACCGGGTTGATAAAATTAAAGAAGGAAGCTCTAGGAGTTGTAGCATTATTGCTACAATACTGGAGCCCACCACTACTCCAGTTGGTTACTACCACTCTATTGATTAACTCAGTGTAACAACATAATATAAATGGAAACAACAGTGAATGTAATCCATGATTTGTATAGCAACAGTGAGAAACCATAAATCAATTAGCTAAACTAGAATATATACCACCTTTATCACTGCAATCCCTACCAAAGAGGAGGGCCCTTCCTCCTCTGCAAGGCACAAGAGTAACACAAAATTAATTAACGAATCAGCTGAAGAGTAGTAACAACATCATTGTGTTGATTAATATTAAAAATAAACTCAGAATTACAGAAACAGAGTAACAGTTCTTTTCTATATGAAACAAGAGGACTGCACTTCCTCGCTTGACTCTCTGAGTATTTCCTTTAGTCTAGGAAGCTCCAGACTTTTCCCTATTGAATGTTCCATATCACAAATATTGCACAAGATGAGGTTGTTCAATTCACATTCCCTCAAAGGATGTTTCTTCCGGCAATTTGAACAAAAACAGCCAGAGGTGTGTCAACTTATGTTTGTGTCTTCTTGACCTGTGTTGTCATTATCTAGGCAAAGAGAGTATTGAGGATATCGATCTTGAAATTTTCAAACAAATTCTCGATTTCTACTCTCGTTACTCCCCCTCTTGTAGATTTTTGTATCCAGGCAAAGGCATCTCGAATTGCGCTCCTCCCCTTACGCGATCCTCTAGAGCATCTTAGACAAATATTTACAATTCAGTGAATGGTTCTTGTGATATATCCCCCTTCCCTAATAGGTTCAGGGTATCAAGGCAGTCATCCCTCATTCCTCTAATAAATATAGTCTTCAAGATCTCCTAGTCTAGATCGCTATGTTTAGACCTCTGCAGATTATAGTGGAACCTCTCCACGTAGTCTTCTAGGCTTTCATCCACCTTCTGTGTCATTCTAAAGATCTCCTCCCTTAAGTCCTTGGTTCTGCAATAGTCTTGGTACTTTGATAAGAATGTCTCCTTCGTGTCATTCCATGTTCGAATAGAAATGGAACCCATTCCCATGAACCATCTCAAAGCTTACCCTTTTAAAGTAGCAGGAAATAATTTTAATTTTTGTGCATCTGAGGTATAATCATAAATTATACATAAGACATCAAACTCAAATAAAAAGGTGTCTGTATCTTCCACATTCATCCACTGGAAGGATGGTAAGGATGATAGAGGAATATTTTTCATAGGAGCTTCACCTCTGATATCCCCAATTGGGATCTCAAAGGTGGTGATAGTAGCATTTGTTTTAACATTATTGTAATTGATGTCCCCCATGACTAATCCTTCTAACCCTCATTGTAGATGTCCTTCAAACTGTTCTTGTGATGGTCTCATAGATGTGATTAGTGGCTCAGATGTTATTGGGGTTGGTTGTTTTACTGCAATACCTGTATCTGAGTTTTGATAAACCAATAAGTGTTCTTCCGTCCAGGTGTTCGATGTTCCCCCGCAGTTTCCCCTTGCCCCTCGGTCCTCAAATTCTAGCTGCTAGCTCCCCCCACCTACCCTTGAATCAGATTCTTGGTCTTGGGGGTATGGGTGCTAGCTTTAGAATGATATCATCCCAAGATAGAGGAATCAGAGGTTTCTGCTTTTTCTATGGGAGTAACAGCTTTCTGCGGCCTTGTTTTCCTTGCATCCCTTTAAGAGCTGGACTGTTATTTTTCTACCTTAAAGATTAGTTCCTGGATTAATGTTTTCCTTCCCAAATCTACACTCTTCCTTTCCTTTTTACAACCCGATTTTCCTGTGACTAGTTAGAGTGTGGGTAGTTTTAGTATCTCTATAATTTCTATAGTTGCACACATGGACCCTATGTGTATTAACTCACACCCTAAGTGCCTCAGCCTTTGACAGTGGTGATACCGTCGAGGTATGTTAGAGCAATGCGCAGTTTCTTACCTCTCATCTTACCACCCAGTGACTGAAGAGCTGAAAGCACGCTAAACAAAACATCAAAATTCCCTAAGTGCCCTAGTGATCACAATGGTGAGCCTACCCAAGTATGTTAGAGCGATGTGCAGGTTCTTACCTCTCGTCTTACTACCCAACAAGTGTGGACTAGGAACACTCTACATCAAACAAACAACTTGGCTGACTATATCATCAACTGCCATCCTCAGCAATGGCGCCAAAATGTAGTGTTGTTTTAATCAATCCTAATTGATCGAGACTGCAACATTTAATTGTCAACCCAGGGTAGGTCTTGTTGTTTCAATGGAGTTCACACTGTCTGTGCCAATACACCACAGCCAAGAATAAGAAAATGCAGAAAATAGTAAAAGGTGTCACTGAACCAAATTGTTGAATCAAACCATTCATGTAGATATAAAAACACTCTACAGAATTAATCACACTTCGCAATTATCCAAGTAAAGGCGCGCCACATAGGAACTAATATCTACTCCAGCTGGTTACTACCACTATATTGATTAACTCAGTGTAACAACATAATATAAATGGAAACAACAACGAATGTAATCCATGATTTGTATAGCAACAACGAGAAACCATAAATCAATTAGCTAAACTAGAATATATACCACCTTTATCACTGTAATCCCTACCAAAGAGGAGGGCCCTTCCTCCTCTGCAAGGCACAAGCGTAACACAAAATTAATTAACGAATCAGCTGAAGAGTAGTAACAACATCATTGTGTTGATTAATATTAAAAATAAACTCAGAATTACAGAAACAGAGTAACAGTGCTTTTCTATATGTTGTTTCCTTGTACATTAAAAAATGAGTTCCTTTATAGTTACTACATCAAGAAATTAGAAACAGATCAGTCATGAAAATCTCATGATTCTCATGCTAATAAAAAATAAAAGTAGTTACAACCTATTTCTAAATACAAATATACGGTAGTTAGGATTGCACCCGCTTGGGTCTGTTGCTTCAAAAATAAACAATTCCTACTGTCGACAGCTGTTATTTGGAATAGTACCCACATTTACAAGCTTCAGCACTACAACATCGAGTGAATAATGGTTTGAGATGTCATGAAATTGTTGGCGACAACACTTTTGGTGTAATGACAGACTCTTGTATCAGGGCATAGTGTAACAGCCTCCTATAACAACATCCAGTGTGTAACAACAACATGTGACAACATCCAAGGTGTAACAACGAATTGTTCTACCCTTCTCTGCAATTAATCTGTGCTGCCTGTCTACTTCATAGCTTTGTTCTCGTGAGCCATCACTTGAAAAGAAGAAGATCTTCCCAAAATACTTCTTCAATACTCTCCCAGTTAGCCACAAAAAGGAATAAAGAATCGTATTACTCAGTAAAATATGGCAAAGTAACATGATAATAGAATAGGTTATAAAGTTGAGAAAATAGGGAAATTGGTCATGTAAAATCATAGGCCTAGAGGACAGAAGGGTCAAAACTAGGGAAAGAATGTGCAGAAAATAGGTAAAAAACCACACCCAACACATCCTATCTTTATCTAGTAAAGTTTGAACGTGACTTACTTGTTTAATGGAATAGGTCTTCACTTCAATCCTTTTCATACTTAATTTCTTGCTCCAATTCGATCTTTGAAGACTTGAACCTACAAAAACATAGACAAAAAAAAATATCAAAGCATACTATGGATGAATAAGTTCAAACAAATAGTAATCATAAGATCAAGGAACTCTAATACAATGAATGCAAACAATAAGCAAATCATGTGAGAAAAAAAATATATAATGTATTAAAAAATAAGAGGGACATATTATAACCCATGCCTTGATGTCATAAGCCTCCAATAAAAGATATCCAATCCTTCCTTTGCAGATAAGAATTCAATCTCAAGTTGACAGCATAAGGGCATAAACAAAGTACTCAAAAAGTCAACCCCTTCTCATTTCATCTGCAATGTATTTATAGGATAGGAGAGGAAGTTGGACATCCATTTTCCATGGGATGAGAGCCACAAAAATGGGGGAATACGTTCCATAATGATTGGGATTAGATTCATCAATCTTGGGATGAGGCCCAGATAGGCAAGGACTCAAGTCCATGTTGTTGGGATAAGATTCCTCAACAAGGCTTCTAAATTTCACTTTTTATTTTTATCCATGCAGAAGGGTGTCACACTTTTTAATGGAAACAAGTGAGACAGTGCTCGTAGGTAATAATGATTGAACATGCAGTGTCGTGGTTTATTAACACGTTACCTATGACAATGTCTAAAATTATGGCTTTTTGATAATGTAATTCAGTATTGTTGTTACTCTCATAATGGTTTTTCTTCTGGCTTTGTAGGGGATTATCAAAAAGGTTCGTCAGATAGTGAGAGATCTAGATTTGTTGTCATTTTCCTAATGGTGAGGAAATGACATGTAACACCATGTCTACCCAAGCATAATGAATAAATCTCTAACTTGTGTTTTAAAAGCACTAGACATTGTGTCATTAGGATATTTCGCTACAATTTTAAGTATGACGAAGCAAGTTCTTGGTCATATTTTTGTAATTTTTTTTTTGTTTCTTGGCTCAGATCCAATCTTCATGTCTATTTATGGTGGTTTTTTCCTCTTGTTGTAGCAGCTACAACCACCCTCCAAAATTTTTCCTTAGCTTCATTTTGGAGTCTCCCTACCAACCTTCATAGCAGCATGTCTTGCTTCATCAAGTACACAAGATCCAATGATTTTCTTGTAGAAAGACAGCCTGACGATCAAACCTTGATTCATTAACCTCATAGGTTGTTCATCTAGACTTGGTCTAGAAGTAGGTTGAGCAGCTCCTTCAAGAATTTGCGCAAATCTAGAGTGCAACTAGCCTTCCCTCCAAAAATTACACAATCCTAACTGGAAGCCAGCAGGGCCCCAGAATTGTGCAATCCTACTGAGCAAGCTTCAACCAGAAAATTGTGCAATCCGTCCTAGTTGGGATACTCAGGTAAGAATTTGTGCAAATCTAGGCAGTAGTCAGCTACTCTACACATAAATTGCTCAAATTCTGAGCAGCCAGCCCAGCTCCTAGCCAGAAATGCACATTTTCTCCCAGCAGTTGAGCAACCTCTTACATGTGCAGCTGAGTTGAATAGTTCCCTCTGGGACCAAGAAAAACACATTTGCATGCATCGGTTTCTTCTCCCAAAGCAGCATGCAAAGGCATCCCTTGTTTCAGTGATCTATTTTTGGCAGTTGGAGGTGACATGCAACGATCATTTAAAAAACCTCCCACCAAGTGTCGCTTTTCCTAGATTTGTGGCATGCACATCATAACCTCGATTTTATCAAAACTCGTCAACCAGATGCTACAAAGCTCATTCCTCACATCAACCTTCCAGCTTTGACATCCCACATTGCATCTAGGAGCTTTCGGCACATTCAGCTCAGTTGTTTTGGGGTAAGCCTGATTTCCATGTCTTGTGTTGCATTTCTTGTGCTTTTTGTGTTTCGCTTCATATGAACACTATCAACTTGATTTGAGTGAGCGCTTGCTGTCATTTTGATACATACTAGCTTGTACTAGCATTGTTTCAGCTTTCATTAACATCTCACTTTTGTCACATGCATGAAACTGTTTTTCACGAACAGTCGTCGATTCGACGACTCGCCTCACACACATGCATGTTGTTCCATTCTCTGAATCTGTCATTCACCATTTACATGCATGATCATTCACTTATGCTTACACTCAGTATCACCATGCATTCTCTTTCACATTCACGTTCAATTTCCCATCAGCGAGTCTGCGCAGCTTTGGCCCAGACTCTGCCTCACCAAGACAGCATTGTGCAATCCTGGGAGGGAAGGCTCTATCTTCCTCTCCAGAAATATGCATTTCTACATAGGAGTTGTTCTCCAAGCTTGCTTTGTGCAAATCTAAGGGACAGTGACTGCTGGCCTAGAAAATTATGTAATGCATGTAATATCCCTCCCCTTAATAATAAATAATAAATAATAATATAATAATAAATAATAAATAATAAAAATAATTAATAAATAATAATAATAAATAATAATAAATAAATCACTTAATAATAAATAATAAATCATAAATGTTAAATAATAAATGTTATTAAAAATATATACAAAGAAAATAAATAAAAATAATAAAAATAAAAATAGTAATAACCATACTAAAACTCTAAATAAGAATAAATAAATAAAAACAAGGTTTTGGGGACGACTCTCCACACAACCGTAGGCTCAATTGTGCAAGGATTTGCTACAACTGGCCACCCCCGAGCCCTCAATCAACGTACTACTGCCAGTGACTCCTAAGTCTTAGAACTCCATTCTCCCAAGAGAATGCAAGATAGAATCTCGGAATGATGGAATGCAAGAATGCCTCTCATCTTCCTCACCTTCTATTAAATAGAACAATATTGGAAGGGGAACCACATGCACACACTCCAAGTGTCTGCATGCAACTTTCTTTTGATTTTTAGCTTTCTTGTTTTATTTCTTTACTTTTCTTTTGATTTTTAGCTTTTCTTGTTTTATTTCTATTTATTCTTATTTAGAGTTTTAGTATGGTTATTACTATTTTTATTTTTATTATTTTTATTTATTTTCTTTGTATATATTTTTAATATCATTTATTATTTAACATTTATGATTTATTATTTATTATTATTTATTATTTCTATTATTAATTATTTTTATTATTGATTATTTATTATTATATTATTATTTATTATTCTTATTATTTATTATTTATTATTAAGGGGAGGGATATTACAATGCAATCACTGAGCCTGCAACTAGTGCCAACAGAGATTGTGCATTGCACAATTCTAGCAGTCAACATCCATACTAGACTATGCATTGCATAGTTCCAGTATTCAGTCAGCCTCCCACCAGCCCATACTATGCCTTGTATAGTCTTGGCAATCAGTCTCCCAACCTCCTGGAAGAAATTGCACAACCTTCATGATCAGTCACATAGGTATGTTGCAATTCATTTCTCATGTTCATTTTGGTTTTCAACTGACAGATTGATTTCAGACATGAGTGTTGCCATGTCTCTAGGTATTGCAGGTGTTCATCTGCCTCTCAACAGTACAGGTACAATGGTTTCCAAGAGAGCAGAGTTGAAGACACCGTCCAGAGCACACTTGGGGATGCAGTCGATCAAGTATCTATGAGCTTGCCTACTCACGAAGACATCAAGTTGTTCATAGATAAGGACATCAAGATATGACAATAGAAGCATCACAGTGAGCAACATCATGAATACTAGCTGAAGGTAGCATGCCAGATGAAATGAATGCAAGAGGAATTTTGTTGACAACACGGAGCTGGAACAAAGTTGCAAGCTTAAGCAGATTCACTTATGATGAAAGAAACTTTGGAGACTCGGGCTATGAGGTCACAACGCGATCGCGCGAAGGTAGAGAAAGGAACAAAGAAGGATTTTCATGTGCTAAAGCAGCAACTCAAGGAAGAACATGAGCTGCACAGACAAGAGAATGAGTTGCAACAGGAATAGGAACAATAGGAGGTGCAACATGCACTCATGGATGAAACTGCAACCATATACGTTATTGATTCATCCCAACAGTTGGCACAGAGCAGACATGGTGAGCAGTGTTGTTGATCACATGCAAGGAATTCAGCATCATGCATGTCATTTTGCACACACATGCAATCCAACACATTTAGTACACTCACCAAGGCAAAGACAAGAAGCAAGTCCGACTTGATTAGAACATGTAGTTGACAATTGATTCGCATGACCACCAGCACACACTAGAATATTAGCATGAACATTATGCATCAGTGTGTTTCCAGTTTAGCAGCACCAAAGAAGACCATGTGCATGTTAGAAGACCTAGATGCAATGGAGGCAAGAGTTCGCTTCAGCAAGATGTCACCATGGAGTGCATGCACACCTCATAGATGACCAAGCTTGGCATCATCTCACCACCTTCACCATCACAAGCATTTCAAAGAGTTGGTCTCACCACAATGGACTGAGTGCCAGTGGTGTCTTGCATGGCTTGCTCAAGCCATTTTGTCTCACATGGGTAAATGTGCATTATAATGTAATGGCTTGTCAAGTGTAAGTCAAGTGTCGATAGTTGGATGTAACAGTCATAGAGTAGATGAAGAGTCATAAGGGTTGATGAACTATCACAAAGGGGAATGTCAAGGGACACCCCACCCTTTACAATAAATAGTCCCTCATAATTCATTGTATAAGCTTTTGGTCAGCCAAGCTTCCGATAAGACTATCTTGGAGAGAGCTTGGACAGTATTGTAACGAGCCTTAGCTTCTACACTGCACAGAGCTAGTACATCTCTTTGGAGGAACAGGGGGTTGTGGCTGTAACATTCCATTATTGGAACTAGTGGTTGGACATGGATGTATTGTATGACTGGAACCTACACTTCTCAATATAACAGAGGCAACACATTTCATGCATATGTTGTATTGTATTCTATGCTATCTAGATTAATCTAAATGATATATGTATTGTTTGCTTACGCATGCATGTATGGACTACTTTGTATAAGTATGTATGAATCTTTCTGAAATGTGATGTTGGTTTAACCATCACCTTGGATTACTCACTAACTTTCTCTCCAGCTTGTGATGCATCTTTGCTCGTGTGTTCCCTTCCAAGCTGAGTACTATTACAGGTTTCCAAGGGATGCACTCATCTCAACCCCTATGTGTTAGAACCTCTCATGCATCCTCCTTGACTCACTGCAGCTGTCACACCCTTGCTATCAACATAGTTATCTTACTTGCCTCTGTGTGAAATCACAGTCAAGGCATTACCGTACGACCCACAGTCAACACTCCTACACCAAATGGTCTGAGGTCTAATTGGGACTTCTTACCGGGGAGATTTCCTGACATGTTAGCGGGTCCAGCATCGTTAACATTTTTGGCACTAAAAGGAGGTCCAGATGACAAGATGTGTCCTCTCATCTATTTTTTAACCTTTCAATATCTTTTATGGATTCTTGCACCCTTTTCCCTCTACGATGTTTTTCGAATCATGAATATGTCACCATCATAAGGGAGTTTTTCGGTCACTTGTCCACTTACATGTATGATAGTCAAGGCGAAGTGGCCTGGCCTGAGCACTTACATGACTTTCTTTCCATGCTTTGTGAGGACTATGGGAGTTCTGAAGAACATGCCAACTTTTTTCTTGCATACACACTTCGCAAATCTCCACTTCGATGGCTGTGCAGCCTACCGGCTAACAGAATGCACTCACTTGAGCACTTTTGTGATCTCATTGAAGACACTTTCTATCATTTTGATCCAAACCATATTGACCAAAAAATATTACAACAATGGAAGGCTCCGCATGAATTGATTATGGATTTTTGGCAACGCTTCCGTGACTTGCAATTTCAAGCTTCGAGGAGCCAAATGAAATTTCTCTATCTTTGGGACCGATTTGAGTATTGTATTAAGAAATTTGCTCGTCCCAAGAAGAAGTTTGAAATCAAGCCTCACTCAACATTATTCAGTGATGGAGTTACATAATGTCAGACAGATGTGGTCATTGTCACAAGTGGTTGTCCACCATCCCATCATCAAACAGCTCCACCGTGGCCAAGTGATGTTGAGGATTATGCTCACACACTTGTTTAGCTTTCACATCCTCCCAACATCACTTCGATTAATTTTTGCATAGATTTGGTTGTGATTCCATCGAGTTCCCATATGCATTATGTTCCACAACCTCTGTCTTCGCACTTGGTTGTTCCTCCAGATGATATTGTCATGTGTTCTTCCATTTCGGACTTTACACTTGTTGTGAATGAGGAAAAATCCATTGACGGAGTTGGTGTTGCACAACCAACATGCATTGTCATTCATGAAGAGTATGAGTGGGAGCTTGAACATCAACACTTGACGAAGGATGACTTCCTTCCGTTCGAGCCTCCTCTGTTCTTTCCTAACATATTTGGTGAACCTGCCATCCATGATTTCACATGTATATCTCCATCCACGGATGCACCCATTGTTGATCACTCGCAGAACACACTGGATGTTGGTCCATCATTCGACAACGGAGCAGACAATTTATTCATTGAAAATCCACTTATTCTTTCATCTGCCTTTTCCGAAAACACGGAGGATGAATTTGTCTACTTTTCATCTACCCCTCTGTTTGATTCATCTGATCATGAGGATGCCGATGAAATTATTTATTTTTCTAATTGTGGAAATCGTGATCCATTTGTTTCCATTTTTGATCATGATCATGACTCTATCACAGTTGATATTTCAAAGCTACCAGTCTATGATGATCTATCTGATGATGAAGTTGGAACACCCAAGACTATCGAGGCACTTCAGCCCAATCTAATGGTTATGTCAGGCCCTCACTCTCTTGGGGATAGTCTCACTTTTGATCAAGAAGTTGTTCAATCACCCAAGGCTCCTCATCGCTCATCTGTATGCATTGAAGATCAATCTCACACACAAATCATGCTTCCTCCACTCGAGGTACATGATCCTATCGCTCATGAATTCATGGAATCTTACATTGCAAACACATGTTCATGACGCGAGTTGTCTTTGTTTCTTTCGTTTTCTTGCATGTCATGGTCAAGAGTGTGCTTATGCTTCAAAGTTGCACGTGGTGTCACACAACATTGTGATAAGTCCATGGACTACTTGTCATACACTTGCACTCACTTATGTCCTATGGGCACTTTGAAACACGAAGTGTGGTTGTCTTCATTGTTATATATTTCTTGCTTGCTGGTTCACACAACTCGGTTTCTTGCGGACCAAGCCTTCACCAACATGGGTCAACCAATGCATGGTGGCTGGATTGGAAATATGACTTCACGTGATCAGGCCCATGCCCCATTAGTTTAGGAGTAGGATTAGTGTTTTCTTTCAGTTAGTTTGCTTGCATGCTTATTTTCTTACTTTCTTTGTTTGTTTGTGTGTTTTCTTGCTTGTTTGCTTACTCGCTTTGCTTTCACTTTTTCTTCTTTTCTTTCTTTGCTTTGTTGTTTGTTAGTTGGCTTGTTTTGTTCATAGGATAGTTTCGTATGAAACCATGTATGAATCTTGAAACAAGATGGGTAAATTACAAGAGGCCTTGTACAATTATCACTACTTGGTTTTCTATCATCCTGCCTCTATATGAAGAGCTTGTTACTTCTAGTCCATGATACATCGAAGGAAAATACGTATTGTTCAAAGTGAACCTTGGTGAAAACACAACGCTTGTGCGCTAACTAGTAGCACCTACCCTAGTCGGTTTTTTTTGTGTTAACCCTTGTCAGCTTAGTCAATTAGAGTAAGGTGAGGGGGAAAACCTTAATAGGCACATCAAAGATATAATAAACTACTTCTTTGTTGGAACAACCTCTTTTTCTCTCAATAATTTGGGATCCCTCTTCCACCTCTTAAAAGAATAAGTGCTATGCACAATTACGAAAATGAAAAATTGGGAAAGTAAAAAAAGAAAATTGAAAAAGTGAAAAATGAATAAGTCGAAAGAAGAGAAACGATTCTTGCGCAAAGAGGTGATGCAAGTAAATCCGTTGGAGTACTGACCAGGTTTGCTGGTAGTGGAGCTATGATTGTGTTCCTATGTGTCTCTGCCAGGGTACTATCCAGGCCTACTGGCAGCGGAGCAACACTAGAGATGAAACTAAGACTCTAACGACTATACTGCTTATGCAACAATATACCCCTCAACCCCAATCGAAACAACTGGGTTTCCTTGGCTTGGAATGTATGTCAATCGACCAAGAGATAGGCAGATGCTACATCTTACAAGCAAGCTAGTATGAAACCAACACAAGTTGAGAATTGAACAATACTTCTGAAGGTGTTAGAATTTCTTTTCACGAACAAGGTCCATTCAGAGAAATGGAGTTCTACCAGTGTGTTGCCAAGTTTTGTAGAGACTACAACCACCCTCCAAAATTTTTCCTTAGCTTCATTTTGGAGCCTCCCTACTAACCTTCACAACAACATGTCTTACTTCATCAAGTACACAAGATCCAGTGATTTTCTTGCAGAAAGACAACCTGTCGATCAAACCTTGATGCATTCCCCTCACAGGTTGTTCATCCAGACTTGGTCCAGTAGTAGGCCGAGAAGCTCCTTCAAGAATTTGCACAAATTTGGAGGGAAACCAGCCTTCCCTCCAAAAACTGTGCAATCCTGATTGGTAGCCTATTGGGCCCCATAATTGCGCAATCCTGCTGAGCAAGATTCACCCAGAAAATTGTGATATCCTTCCAAGCTAGGCTGCTCAGCCTAGAATTTGTGCAAACCTAGGCAATAGTCAGCTACTCTGCCGAGAAATTGTACAAATCATCTGAGCAGACAGCCCAACTCCTAGCCAGAAATGCACATTTTCTCCTAGTAGTTGAGCAGCCTCTTACATGCGCGGCTGAGTTTTCATTAACATCTCACTGTTGTCGCATGCATTAAACTGTTTGTCATGAACGGTCATCGATTCGGTGACACGCCTCACCTACATGCATGTTGTTCCATTCTCTGAATATGTCATTCATCATTTGCATGCACGATCATTTACTTACGCTTACACTCAATATCGCCATGCATTCTCTTTCATATTCACGTTCAGTTGCCCGTCAGCGAGTCTGGGCAACCTTGGCCCGAACTTTGCCTCACCAAGACAAAATTGTGTAATCTTGGGAGGGAAATCTCTGTCTTCCTCTCCAGAAATGTGCATTTCTTCCCAAGAGATCTTCTTCGGGCTTGCTTTACACAAATCTGATGGACAATGACTGCTGGCCCAGAAAATTGCGTAATGTTGTCACTGAGCCTACAACCATTGCTAGCTGAGATTGCACATTGTGCAATTCTAGCAATCAGTAGCCAAACTATACTGTACATTACACAGTTCCAGCAGTCAGTCAGCTTCCTAGCAACCCAAACTATGTCTTACAAAGTCTTGGAAGTCAGTCTCCTGACCTCCTGATGGAAATTGCACAACCTTCATGATCAGTCACATAGGTATGTTGCAAGTCATTTCTCATGTTCATTTTGGTTTTCAACTGACAGATTGCTTCCCATGATTGTTTCCATGTCTCTAGGTATCGCAAGTTTTCATTTGCCTCTCAAAAGTACAAGTACAGTGGTCTCCAAGAGAAGAATCGAAAACACTCTCCAGAGCACACTTGGGGATGTAGTTGATCAAGTGTCTATGAGGTTGCCTACTCATGAAGAGAACAAGTTTTTCGTAGATAAGGACATCAAGATATGATGACAACAACATCACAACAAGCAGCATCATGAACAGTAGCTGAAGGCAACATATCAGATACAACGAATGCAAGAGGAAGGTTGTTGACAACACGGAGGTGGAACAAGGTTGCAAGTTCAATCAAATCCATTGATGATAAAAGCAACTTTGGAGACTTAGGCTGTGAGGTGATGGCACGATCTCATGAAGATAGAGAATGGAATAAAGAAGGAGTTGCATGTGCTGAAGCAGCAACTCAAGGAAGAACATGAGCTGCACAAACAAGTGAATGAGTTGCAGTAGGAACAGGAATAGCAGGGGGAGCAACATGCACTCAAGGATGAAATTGTGCCTATACAAGTTATAGATCCATCCCAGTAGCTGGCACGGAGTAGACATGGTGAGCAGTGTTGTTGATCACATGCAAGGGATTCAGAAGCATGATTGTCATTGTGTGCATGCATGCGATCCAACCCATTTAACACACTCACCAAGTTGAAGACATGAAGCAAGTTTGACTGGAACTAAGCATGTAGTTGACAGTTGATATGCATGACCACCAGCACACACTAGAAGATCAACACGAACATTATGCATCAATTTGTTGTCAGTTCGGCCGCACCCAAGAAGACCATGCGCATGTTAGTAGACGAATTGGATGGAGGAGCCATACCAATGCACCCATATGCAACAGAGGCAAGAGTTTGCTTCAGCACGATGTCACCATGGAGTGCATGCACACCATCACGGATGACCAAGCTTGGCATCAACTCACCACCTTCAGCATCACAAGCATGTCAAAGAGTTGGTCTCACCACAACGGACTGAGTCTCAGTGATTTCTTGCATGGCTTGCTCAAGCCATCTTGTCTCATATGGGTACATGTGCATTGTAATGTAACATCTTGTCAAGTGTAAGTCAAGTTTCAACAATTGGATGTAACAATCATAGAGGAAATGAAGAGTCATGAGGGTAGATGAACTATCACAAAGGGGAATTTCAAGGGTCACCCCACCCTTTTCTATAAATAGTCCCTCATAACTAATTGTATAGGCTTTTGGTCAGCCAAGCTTTCGATAAGACTATCTTGGAGGGAGCTTGGATAGTATTGTAATGAGCCTTAGCTTCTCCACTATGCATAGCTAGTACATCTCCTTGGAGGAGCAGGCAGTTGTGGTTGTAATATTCCACTATTGGAACTAGTGTCTGGACATGGATGTATTATATGATTGGAACATAAACTTCTCAATATACTAGAGCCAACATGTCTCATGCATATGTTGTATTGTATTTTATGATATCTGGTTTAATCTAAATGATACATGTATTTTTTTCTTACGCATGCATGTATGGACTATTATGTATAAGTATGTATGAATCTTTTTGAAATGTGCTATTGGTTTAACAATCACTTTGGATTGCTCGCTAACTTATTCTCCAGCTTGTGATGCATCTTCACTTGTGTATTCCCTTCCAAGTCAAGTACTATTACAGGTTTCCAAGGGGTACACTCATCTCAACCCCCATGTGTCAGAACCTCCCATGCACCTTCCTTGAGTCACTGTAGCTGTCACACCCTTGCTACCAACAAAGTTATCTTACTTACCTCTGTGCGAAA
This sequence comes from Pinus tabuliformis, assembly GCA_031772625.1. Taxonomy (NCBI): domain Eukaryota; kingdom Viridiplantae; phylum Streptophyta; class Pinopsida; order Pinales; family Pinaceae; genus Pinus; species Pinus tabuliformis. The sequence continues at coordinate 1,822,918,672 of CM062819.1, read as the reverse complement.
TCACGGTCAAGGCATTACCGTACGACCCACTGTTGGGACTCCTACACCAAATGGTTTGAGGTCTAATTGGGACTTCTTACTGGGGAGATCCCCTAACATGTTGGTGAGTCCAGCACTGTCAACACCTCTTTAAATTACCCTCCTTCCCTAGGCATTTATTTTTAGTGTTCCTATTTATTTTTTAAGCTGATGTTTCATCATGATTTTACTAAGGTTGAATGTACTTTTAGTGGCCATTTCTTGTTGTGTGATTTTATTTCTTTATGTTGTTACAAAGCATATGTTTCCCTCAAGTTTCTTGTAAGTATTATCTTCATTTCCATAATTAGAGTGGGTTCTATGTTGGTTCCATTTCAAGTGGCCCCTTCCTAACCCTCTATTTATGCATACTTGGTCAACTAGGCTCTCCATATCTCTCTCAATTCTCCTCTTTACTTTGTTCTTATCTCTTAGCCTTTCTAAGATGGTTTGTTGTGTTATGCAATTTCTGTGCTTCTTGCTTTATTGATCACGTGAGTCTAGTCTCTTTCCTTTTCAAGAATGGCGTACCCTACTTACTTAGGAGAAAAAGGTGCAATTAGGGAAACCAACCAACCTTCCAACTCCAAAGTGTATTTATTTGCAGAGTGTTTAGCTATAATTTATGTGCAATCTAACCCTCCTGAATTTGAAGAGAGATAGAGGATGCATAATCAGAAACTATATTAGAGAGTCAATTTATAATAGATGTCAAGGTTGGAGGAGGGTGGGGGGGGGTTCTTGATATAGGAAATAGTAGAACCCAACAATCCAAACACATGCAAATAGTTGACATGCATTAACAATATAGGATGATAATGGATAAAATATTGAGTGCTCTAAGATCCAACAAGATATTTTATAGTGTGTAGATGAAATGTAGAATAAAAAAGAAAACAAATCGACATGGTGTTGGTTTTGGCTATAAAGATCACAGATTTAGATTTATCTACTTAGAAAAAGGATGAAGTAGTCCTTTACACAATTAAGGTGGATTCATCATCCAACTATATGTAATTTCTTTTCATCTCCCGATGACTATTCACATTCCTAATTTATTTATTTACATAAAATTCCCCCATCATGAAGATTAGGTGTCAACATTCCCCCCCTTAATCTGAAGGGATGTTGGTGAGTCCAAGCATCATTCTGAATCGTTCAAGCTTTTCCCTTCCAAGTGCTTTGGTGAAGATGTCTGCAATTTGCTCATTTGTGGAACAATGACGGAGATGGATTGTTTTGGCCTCAACATGATGTCGAATTAGATGATATTTAGTATTGATATGCTTCGTTCGATCATGGAACTTTGGGTTCTTGGCCAACTTTATTGCAGAGGTGTTGTCAATCATGAGTGGAGTTGATTGTACTTGTTTTACCTGCAAATCTTCAAGAATTTTCCTGAGCCACACAATTTCTTTCGTTGCTTCATATGCTGCTACGTATTCTACTTCTGTTGTGGAATCCGTTGGAACTGATTGTTTGCGTGATCTCTAGGAGACAGCTCCTGATCCAAGACTCATAGCATATCCTGAAGTAGATACCCTAGTTTCTTTGTCTCCATCGAAGTCTGAATCAGAGTATCCAATCAAGCTGAAGTCGTCCACCTGTGTATACTTGATTCCAAGGTCTTGAGCTCCCTTCAAGTACCTTAGAACTCTTTTTGCAGCATACCAATGTCCCTCACAAGGCTTTTGCATAAACCTGGAGAGGATTCCAACAGCAAATGAAATGTCTAGTCTGGTAGTAGTGAGGTAGATGAGACTTCCTACAAGCTGTCTATACTTTGTTGCATCCTCAAATTCCTTTCCTTCAATAGATGTGAGCTTTAAGTTTTGTTCCATTGGAGCAGTAAGAGGATTGCACTCTGTCATGCCAAACCTGTTCAACAAATCTCTAATGTATTTCTTTTGATAAAGAAATATGGACTTTGGATGTTGGGTTACTTCAATGCCAAGATAGTAATGAACATAGCCCAAATCAGTCATTTCAAAACTTTTCCCCAATTCCTTCTTTATGGATGCAATGTAGCTTTTATTGTTCCCTGTCATTAAAAGATCATCTACATATACCACAAGATATACAACTATTTTGCCAACTTTCTTGACAAATAAAGTTGCATCATCAAGATCAAAATGATTGAAGTTGAGTTTCAGAAGATGCTCAGTTAGTTTTTCATACCAAGCTCGTGATGCTTGTTTGAGGCCATACAAGGACTTCACAAGTTTGCATACTTTATGTTCATGTCTTTTCACAGCAAGTCCTTCAAGTTGGGACATAAAAACATTCTCTTTTAGATCTCCATTCAAGAAGGCAGTTTTTACATCCATTTGATGGACTTTCCAACCGTTCTGAGCTGCTAGTGCAAAGAGTGTCCGGATGGTGGCCCATTTTGTTGTGGGGGCAAAAGTTTCCTCATAATCGACCCCTTCCTTCTGTGAAAAACCTTTTGCCACAAGCCTAGCTTTGTGCTTGTCAAGTGAGCCATCAGCTTTGTACTTGTTCTTGTAGACCCGCTTGCAGCCAATTGGTTTGGTTCCAAATGGAGGATCAACCAGCTTCCAAGTGCCGTTCTTTATGAGGGCATCATACTCCTTTTGCATCGCTTCTTTCCATTCATCATGAGAAGCAGCATCTTTGAAGGAAGTTGGTTCAAAATCTGTAGACAAGTTCAATTCACAATCATAAGAAACATCCATATCAGTCATCTACATCACCTCCATTTTGTCAGTTTGAATTTCTAGTTCCTGTTTTTCCAATGTCATTAGGATGAACACTTTCAAGTGTCTTTGTCAGCCACTTTGGGGGACCTTTCTGAGATGGTCCAGGCTGCTCTGTTGATTGAGTTGGGACTGAATCAAGATTGAGTCTCCCAATTCTATCAAGTACATCACTTAAAGCATCATCCATTGTTGGAGTTTCATTCGGGGGAGAGTGTTCTTCAGAAGAAGATTCCACATGTTGATCTAGTATAGGAATCCCCCCTTCAAGATGTGGAATCTGATTATCAAATTCTTGAAATGATTTCGTTTTTGTGAATCTATCCAAGCAATCAAGTTGCCTCTCAACAACATTGTCAGATTTGGATGATTCAAGAAAAATTACATCTCTGGATACAACGAACTTTTTATTTACTTCATCATAGAGGGCCGAGGCGGTATGCTTTGGAGGTGTTTGAATACCCCAGGAAGATACACTTACGAATTCTAGCACCAAGTTTGTTTCTATGTACCTTTGGTATCAAAGCATAACAGGTGGAACCAAAGATAGATGTTTTACCGAAGGAACATGTCCATACCATAATTCATAAGGAGTCTTGTTTCTTATAGCATTAGATGTACATCTATTCTTTATATATGCAGCACATAGAACAGCATCAGCCCAAAACATTATCTTTACATTTTTGAAGAAAAGCATGGATCATACCATATTCAAGATTGTTCTATTCATTCTTTCAGCTACACCATTCTGTTGGGGATTATAAGGCACAATTGTTTGATGTTTGATCCCATGTTGGCGAAGATAGTTTTCAAATTCATTTGATGTATATTCTTTTCCATTATCAGTGCGAATAGACCCAATATGAGATTGTGCATCATTTTCAATCCATTTATGAAAATTCTTGAATGTTTGAAAGGCATCATATTTGTTTTTCAATAAATAAACCCAACACATTCTGGTGTAATCATCAATAAATGTCATGATATATTTATTTCCATTTGCAGAAGGAACATGCATTGGGCCACATAAATCTGAATGAATGAGTTCAAGCTTCCTATGTGCTCTTGAATGTGAATCATGAAAAGACTGTTTTCTATGCTTTCCTAGAATGCAAGCATCACATTGCTTATGTTTCCTAGGAATTGTAGGCAAACCAGCAACACCATTTTTCTTCAATAAGCGGAGACTGTCATAGTTTAAATGTCCAAATCTAGCATGCCATAATAAACTTGATGGAAGTGTACCTTCTTCATGATGAGAAATATATGAGAAATGTTGTGCATGAGCAAAGGTTCCTTGCAGTTTGAGAAGCCTTTCTTCTTCTATTCCCCTCATGACAAGTGAGTGGTCAGAAGCTTTTCTTACCTCAAGCTTGCCATCAAACATATGAATGGAGTGACCTTGCTGGCGGATGTGGACCAAGGACAACAAGTTTCTCTTGAGCTGTGGGAGATATAAAACATGATCTAGAAGAAAGTCTGGAAGACCAGGCAGTTTAAGCCTGATTGTGCCAAGCCCTCATGGCTTGATTTTTGACTAATCTGCAAAGTATACTGCTCCATCAACATTATCAGTGAAATCTTCAAAAAAATCTTTTCTATGAGTCATGTGACAGGTTGCTCCTGAATCAAGCAACCAATCATTTTTCGAAGAAGAAAGTGAAGCATTAAACAAATCTTCATTTACTCCAATGTTACATTGTGCCTCAATATAGTGAGCGGATTCAGGTGCTTTACCTTTGTCTGTATCATCAGTTTTACCTTTCTGTTGGTTTCTTTTCTGCTCAATTTTGTCCCATGGTAGCTTGCATGTAGAGGCATCATGTGATCCATTTATTTTGCAATGAATGCAATGTAAGTTTGTCTTTTCTTCTTGAGAATGTCTGCCCCCCCTGCCTCTGAAATATCTTTCTCTTCCCCTTCGTCCACCTCTTCCTCTTGTAGAATCTTGAGCAGGATGCTTTTCTTTATGAGCAAGGCACACAGTCTCTTCAGAAGATTCAGGGGCTGTCTTCTTTCCAAAGGCTTTTTCTCTTTCAGCAAACTTTTTCACAAGAGAGTCAAAGGTTATATCTTTAAGATTTCCATTTGCTTGTAAAGACTCAAGATAATTGGAGTAAGTAGGATAGAGTGCCTTGAGAAAAGCAATAAGAGGGATATCTAGCTCAACCTTAGTGGATTTGATATCATGCATTATAGACTTTACTTCAGATGCAAGAGCAAGAGGATCATTATTTTTCAGTTCAAGAGTGAAGAGTTTAATCATGAGCTGAACAACTTCAAGTGCAGAATGTGAGTCATAGAGTTCTTTCAGCTTTTGTAAAGCTTCAAAGGCAGTTAAATATGATGAAATATGGCGACTCACCTTTTCATTTACAGATTTTGCGATTAATGCATAGGCTTTGCTGTTCTTGTTTTCCCAAATGACGAGCTCTTTGTTTGAGGTAGGTTGTACTGGGTCATTGTCTCCTTCTCCGACACACACTCCTTTCCACAACTCATTGAAGATGAGGGTGTGTTTTATCATCTGGGACCATTCAGGATAGTTCTCCTTGCCAGTGAGAACTATTCCTACCATAGAGATGATTGAATGCATTCTGTAAAAAAATACTTCTGCTGATAGAAAAAATACTTCTGCTGATATACAATGAAATTGTATTCAAAAGGGAAAAAAGATTTCAAATACTTTATGCACTATATTTTCTTCAAATCCCTTCAATTTTTATAAAATAATCCTCATATAATATATCCAACATATTCCATTCTACAAACTCAGTTCATATTCCATTCAACGCATTCAAATGGAAACCATTCAATATATACATACGCTATACCATTCGCTGGACCATTCAACAGATTCAAATGCAGTTCATAAGCAGTGTATATCACTCAATAAAGCGGTGTATATCACTCAATAAAGCCGCAATTCAAATACCATTTCAACCGCACAGTTCAATACCATACAATGTTTCAAATACCATATAAACAACGTTAATATTCCAGATTAAAAGAGCCGTGGAATAGTGAGTAAACCCACATCGTTAATACGTATTCAACGCAGTTCAATATATACATTCAACGCAGTTAAACAGGAAAAACTGGACAGCGTTAAAACCACTGGATTATTAGACAGTGCATACCACGAGACAGCACATTCAAACGTCCCACTCGTATATCCTAGAATCATATGAAATGAGCAACTTGTAGAGAGAAGGAACGTTGTGTTAAAAATGGCTTGAACGCTGTGTTAAAATCCATTCAACGCAGTTTAATGGGACAGTTCAATATACCATTCCTCAACGTTATATCATTCAGCAATGCAGATACCACAGTCGTTTTAACTGATGTGTTATTTGTTAGAAAAATTGGACAGCGTTAAAACAATACAGGTATCTCATTCGAATACCATTCAACAACGCATACAGGAGCTGGTGGCGTATCTCTGCAGTGGCACCGTCAGGTCTCAGTATGGACAGATGTGTAGTGTAGCAGAGGCAGATTTCAGAACAGAAGGGAATAAAGCAGAGGCAGAGGCAGAGGCCATGACAGAGGAGTTACAAGGAGCATAATAGCTAAAACAAGGAGCTGGCTCTGATACCATGTCAGGCCAGGTAGTAACTCCACAAAACACACAACCGATTTGTCTATTATTCCATAGGTAGGTCATTGTTATATACAATAAGGAGTGATTGTTCAGTTCATCTCCCGATGACTATTCACATTCCTAATTTATTTATTTACATAAAATTCCCCCAATCATGAAGATTAGGTGTCAACAATAATGAAAAACTTAAAACAATCATGTAGTATCTTTCCTCTATTATTGCTAGTCAATTTGCTTGCTCTCATCACTTGGATCCTTAGTTAAGATAGATCTATGCTAATTTTTAATAATATTATTATATTATATAAATTCCACATCTTTAATTATAAAAGCATTCTCATTTTTTATTTTATTAAAGCCTTGATTTAATTTCTATAGGAATCTTTTTTGCAATTGGGGTTTAGATATATCTCAAAAGTAATGATAACCTTTTTCCTTTTAGATTTAATTAAAAAAGTGTTATAAAATTAGATATTTATAAAATATTTTCATTGTTATATAAGTTATGTTTTTTTGGGCATGTGGTATTAATAAGCAATAATATTGGCCCCTAGTATTGTAACAAAACCTATTTACATGTTAATAATATTTATGGTAAAGTGGCGATGAATATCCATGGTTAAGAATCGTGACATTTTGTTATAAAACATTTTGATTGTGAAATGAGTTATGGTTTTTGGGCATGTGGTATTGAGACACCATGGTATTGGCCTATGGTATTGTAAAAATCCTATTCACAAGTTAATAAAAAAATGAAAATATAACAAATTGGCTTTGAATTTAACTTTTTATTATTAATTAAACCAACATTTAAATGTTTAGAGACATTGAGCTTTATATTATAATACTTTTAACATTTTATTTATTACCTTTAACTTTTTGTTTATTACTTTTTTAATTGAACCCACGTATAAATATTAAATGTTTAAATTAAAAGTCAAACATTTGCACTACGCAATGTCAAACAAACAATAAAGTTTATAAACATATTTTTTATTCTTACTTAAAAACTTGCAAATTTGGAGTTTTCTACTTTTAAAAAGGTGAAATGGTCGCTGACAAAATTCAAGAAAATACACCATTCAGCTAGATGTAATTTCTTTTCATTTTTCTTACATATAAAGGTAAAATGGTCACTCACAAAATTCATGCAAATACACCATCCAACTAGATGTAATTTCTTATCATTTTTTTTACATGTAATGGTGGTAGCATTGTTGTAATCACAGGTGATGTAGCTGTAATTTGTTTTCATTTTTTACATATAAAGGTGACATAGTCGCTGACAAAATTCATGCAAATAGATGTAATTTCTTTTCATTTTTGTTACATATAATGGTGGCAGCATTGCTGCAATCACAGGTGATGTAGTTCCTAAGTTTTCTAGCAAAGTTAAATCTTTTATTGCCTCTATAGTTTTGTTAGAGCGATTAAATAGCTTATGTAAACAAGTGTTATGCCAATATGCTAATTATATACTTTCCATTAGTAGGCCAATAAACGAATAAAAAATTGTATGTTGTTATAGGCCAATAAATAAAACAATGATTGGATGTATGTCGAATCTACTATGTTTCAAGAGCATGTAGATCCACAGTAGATCACAACGAGCAACATCATGAACAACAGCTGAAGGTAGCATACCAGATGCAACGAATGCAAGAGGAAGGTTGTTGACAACATAGAGGTGGAACAAAGTTGCAAGCTCAAGCAGATCCACTTATGCTGAAAGAAACTTTGGAGACTCAAGATATGAGGTGATGACACGATTGTACGAAGACAGAGAATGGAACAAAGAAGGAGTTGCATGCGCTAAAGCAACAACTCAAGGAAGAAAATGAGCTATACAAACAAGAGAATGAGTTGCAGCAGGAACAAGAACAGGGAGCGCAACATGCACTCACGGATGAAACTACACCCGTACAAGTTATAGATCCATCCCAACAGCTAACACAGAGTAGACATGGTGAGTAGTGTTGTTGATCGCATGAAAGGGATTCAGTAGCATGCATTTCATTTTGCACACGCATGTGATCCAACACATTTAGCACACTCACCAAGGCGAAGACAAGAAGCAAGTCCGATTGGAGTTGAGCATGTAGTTGACAATTGATGAACATGACCACTAGCACACACTGGAAGATTAGCACGAACATTATGCATCAATGTGTTTCCGGTTCGGCCTCACCCAAGAAGACCATGGGCATGTTAGCAGACGAGTTGGATGGAGGAGCCATACCAATGCACCTAGATGCAACATAGGCAAGAGTTCGCTTCAGCAAGATGTCACCATGGAGTGCATGCAGGACATCACAGATGACCAAGCTCACCACAATGGACTAAGTGCCAGTGATGTCTTACATGGCTTTCTCAAGCCATTTTGTCTCACACGGGTACATGTGCTTTGTAATGTAACGTATTGTCAAGTGTAAGTCAAGTGTCGATAGTTGGATGTAACAGTCATAGAGTAGATGAAGAGTCACGAGGGTAGATGAACTGTCACAAAGGGGAATGTCAAGGGTCACCCCACCCTTTGCTATAAATAGTCGCTCATAACTCACTGTATATGCTTTTCGTCAGCCAAGCTTCTAATAAGACTATTTTGGAGAGAGCTTGGAAAATATTGTAATGAGCCTTAGCTTCTCCACTATGCAGAGCTAGTACATCTCTTTGGAGAAACAGGCTATTGGGGTTGTAACATTCCATTATTGGAACTAGTGGTTGGACATGGATGTATTGTATGACTGGAACTTACACTTCTCAATATAACAGAGCCAACACGTTTCATGCATATGTTGTATTGTATTCTATGCTATCTGGATTACTCTAAATGATATATGTATTGTTTGCTTACACATGCATGTATGGATTGCTCTGTATAAGTATGTATGAATCTTTCTGAAATGTGTTGTTGGTTTAACCATCACTTTGGATTGCTCGCTAACTTTCTCTCCAACTTGTGATGCATCTTCACTCATGTGTTCCCTTCCAAGCTGAGTACTATTATAAGTTTCCAAGGGGTGCACTCATCTCAACCCCCATGTGTTAGAACCTCTCATGCACCATCATTGACTCACTGCAGTTGTCACATCCTTGCTACCAACATAGTTAACTTACTTGCCTTTGTGCGAAATCATGGTCAAGGCATTACTGTACGACCCACAAATGGGACTCCTACACCAAATGGTTTGAGGTATAATTGGGACTTCTCACCGGGGAAATCCCTTGACATGTTGGTGGGTCCAGCACCGTCAACATTTCTGGCACTAGAAGGAGGTCCAAATGACAATATGTGTCCTCTCATCTAGTTTTGAACCTTTGCATATCTTTCATGGATTCTTGCACTCTTCTCCCTCCAAAGTTTTTCGAATCATGAAGATGTCACCATCATGAGGGAGTTTTTTGATCACTTTTCCACTTACACGTATGATGGTGAAGGTGAAGTGACCTGGCCTGAGTACTTACATGACTTTCTTTCCCTGCTTCATGAGGAAGATGGGTGTTTTGACGAACAGGATAGCTTGTTGCTTGCATACACACTTCATTTATCTCCACTTTGATGGTTGTGCAGCCTGTCGGCTGACAACATGCACTCACTTAAGCACTTCTGTGATCTCATTGAAGACACTTTCTATCATTTTCATCCAGACCATCTTGACCAAAAACTATTACAACAACGGAAGGCTCCACATGAATCAATTATGGTTTTTTGGCAGTGCTTCCATGACTTGTAGTTTCAAGCTCCGAGGAGCCAAATGAAATTTCTCTATCTTTGGGATCGATTCGAGTATTGTGTTAACAAATCTGCTCATCCCAAGAACAAGTTTGAAATCAAGCCTCGCTCAACATTCTTCAATGATGGAGTTGTGTAATATCACATGGATGTTGTCACTGTCACGAGTGACTGTCCCCATCCCCTCATCAAACAGATCCACCACTACCAAGTGATGTTGAGGATCATGCTCACATACTTGTTTAGCTTTCGCATCCTCCCAGCATCACTTCACTTAATTTTCATGCATATTTGGTTGTGATTCCATCAAGTTCGCATATGCATTATGTTCCACAACCTCTGTCTTTGCACTCGGTTGTTCCTTCAGATGATATTCTCATGTGTTCTTTCATTCTGGACTCTACACTTGTTGTGAATGGGGAACAAGCCATTGGCAGAGTTGGTGTCGAACAACCAACATGCATTGTCATTCATGAAGAGTATGAGTGGGAGCCTGAGCATCAACATTTGGTGAAGGATGACTTCCTTCCATTTGAGCCTCCTCTGTTATTTCCTGGCATCTTTGGTGAATCTTCCATCCATGATTTCACATGTGTATCTCCATCCACAAATGCACCCATTATTGATCACTTGCAGAACACACCAAATGTTGGTCCATCATTCGACAATGGAGAGGACAAGTTATTCATTGAAAATCCACTTGTTCTTTCATATTCCTTTTCCAGAAACACAGAGGATGAATTTGTTTGCTTTTAATCTACCCCTTTGTTTGATTCATCTGATCATGGGGATGTTGATGAAATTATTGATTTTTCTAATCGTGGTGATTGTGATCCATTTGTTTCCATATTTGATCATGATCATGACTCTATCATAGTTGATCTTTCAAAGCCACCGGTCTATGATGATCTATCTGATGAAGAAGTTGAAACACCCAAAACTGTCAAGACACTTCAGCCCAAGCTGATGGTTATATCAGGCCCTCACTCTCTTGGGGATAATCTCACTTCCAATCAGGAAGTTGTTCAATAACCCAAGGCTCCTCATCACTCATTTGTATGCATTGAAGATCAATCTCACATACAAATCATGCTTCCTCCACTTGAACTACACTATCATATCGCTCATGAATTGGAGGAATCCTACATTGCAAGCACACGTCACGACACAAGTTGTCTCTGTTTCTTTCATTTTCTTGCATGTCATAGTCAAGAGTGTTCTTATGCTTTAAAGTTGCAGGCTGTGTCACACAACACTGTGATAATTTCACGGACTGCTTGTCATACACTTGCACTCACTTATGTCCTGTGGGCACTTTGAAACATGAATTGTGGTTGTGTTCATTGTTAAATATTTCTTGCTTGTTGGTTTGCACAACTTGGTTGCTCGGAGACCAAGCCTTCACCAACATGGGTTAACCAATGCATCAGTGGCTACATTGGAAATATCACTTCACGTGATCAGGTCCATGCACCGTTAGTTTAGGAGTAGGAGTATTGCTTGCTTTTAGTCAGTTTGTTTGCATGCTTGTTTGCTTACTTTCTTTGTTTGTTTGTGTGTATTCTTTCTTGTTTTCTTACTCGCTTTTCTTTCACTTTTTCTTCTTCTCTTGCTTTTATTTGTTGTTTGTTAGTTTGCTTGTTTCATTCGTAGGATAGTTTTGCATGAAACCATGTATGACTCTTGAAAAAAGATGGGTAAAGTACAAGAGGCCTTGTATAGCTATCACTACTTGGTTATCTGTCATCCTACCTCTTTATGAAGAAATTGTTACTTTTAGTCCATGATATGTCGCAGGAAAATAAATATTGTTAGAAGTGAACCTTAGTGAAAACACAATTCTTGCGTGCTAACTAGTATCACCTACTCTTGTTGGTTGCTTTTGGGTTAACCCTTGTCGACTCAGTCAAGTACAATAAGGTGAGGGGGGGAACCTTAATAGGCACGTCAGAGATATAATAAACTACTTCTCTGTTGGAACAACCTCTTCTTCTCTCAATAAGTCAAGATCCCTCTTCTGCCTCTTAAATGAATAAGTGCTATGCACAGTTACGAAAATGAAAAATTGAAAAATGAATAAGTCGAAAGAAGAGAAAGGATTCCTATGGAGAGAGGTGATGCAAGTAACTCCATCAGGGTACTGACCAAGCTCGTTGGTAGCAGATCCATGCTTGTGTTTCTATGTGACTCCACTGGGGTACTGTCCAAGCCTGCTGGCAGCAGAGCAACACTAGAGATGAAACTAAGACTCTAATAACTATACTACTTATGCACCAATATACCCCTCAACCCCAATCGAAACAACTGTGTTGCCTTGGCTTGGAATGTGTGTCAATCGACCAAGAGCTAGGCAGATGCTACATCTTATAATCAATCAAGTGTGAAACCAAGACAAGCTGAGAACTGAACAATACTTCCGAAAGTGTTAGACTTGTTTTTCATGAACAAGGTCCATTCAGAGAGTTAGAGTTCTACTAGTGTGTCGCCAAGTGTTATAGTGGCTATAACCACCCTCCAAAATTTTTCGTTAGCTTCATTTTAGAGCCTCCCTACCAACCTTCATAGCAGCATGTCTTGCTTCATCAAGTACACAAGCTCCAGTGGTTTTCTTGCAGAAATACAGCTTGTCAATCAAACCTTGATGCATTCCCCTCATAGGTTGTTCATCCGGACTTGGTCAAGCAGCAAGTCAAGCATCTCCTTCAATAATTTGTGCAAATCTGGAGGGAGAGTGGCCTTTCCTTTAGAAATTGCGCAATCCTGACTGGCAGCCTACTAGGCCCCACAATTGCGCAATCCTGCTAAGCAAGCTTCATGCAGAAAATTGCGCAATGCTTCCTAGTTGGGATGCTCAGCCCAGAATTTGCACAAATCTAGGCAGTAATTAGCTACTTTGCCCATAAATTACACAAATCTTCTGAGAAGCCAGCCCAACTCCTAGCCAGAAATGCGAATTTTCCCCTAGCAGTTGAGCAACCTCTTGCATGTGCAGCTGAGTTGACCTGTTCCCTTAGGGACCAAGCAAAACAGACTTGCATGCATGGGTTTCTTCTCCCAAGGCATCATGCAAAGGCATCCCTTGTTTCAGGGATCTATTTTTGGCAGTTGGAGGTTACATGCAAGGAACATTTCAAAAACCTCCTACCAATTGTCGCTTTCCCTAATTTGTGGCATGCATGTCAAAACATCGATTTTATCAAAACTCATTAACCAGACAATGCAAATCTCATCCCTCACATAAACCTTGCAACTCTAACATCCCACATCGCATCTGGGAGTTGTCGGCATGTTCAGCTTGGTTGTTTTGGGGTAAGCCCACTTTACATGTCTTGTGTTGCATTTTTGGAGCTTTTTGTGTTTCACTTTGTATGAACATTGTCTTCTTGATTTTAGGGAGTGCTTGCTATCATTTTAATACATACTAGCTTGTACTACCATCATTTCACTTTTCATTAACATCTCACTGCTGTCACACACATCAAACTGTTTTTCATGAATAGTCGTTGATTCAGCGACTTGCCTCACCCACATTCGTGTTGTTTCATTCTCTGGATTTGTCATTCACCATTTACATGCACAATCATTAACTTATGCTTACACTCAGCATCGCCATGCATTCACTTTCACATTTGCATTCAGTTTCCCGTCGGCTAGTCTGGGTAGCCTTAGCCCAGACTCTGCCTCACCAAGACATCATTGCGCAATCCTAGGAGAGAAGGATCTGTCTTCCTCTCTAGAAATGCACATTTCTACCTAGGAGTTGTTCTCGAGGCTTGCTTTGCGCAAGTCTGATTGACAGTGATTACTAGCCCAGAAAATTGTGTAATGCAGTCACTGAGTCTGCAACCATAGCCAGTTGAGATTGCACGTTGCGTAATTCCAGCATTCAGTAGCTAGACTTGACTATGCATTGCACAGTTCTAGCAGTCACTCAACTTCCTAGCAGGCCATACTGTGCCTTGCACAGTCTTGGCAGTCATTCTCCCGACCTCCCGGCATAAATTATGCAACCTTCATGATCATTCACACATGTATGTTGCAAGTCATTTCTCATGTTCATTTTTCTTTTCAACTGACAGATTGCTTGCCATGAGTGTTGCCATGTCTCCAGGTATCACAAGTGTTCATCTGCCTCTTAGAAGTATAGGTAAAATGGTTTCCAAGAGAGCAGAGTCGAAGACACCATCCACAACACACTTGGGGATGCAGTGGATCAAGAGTCTATGAGATTTCCTACTCACGAAGACATCAAGTTGCTCGTATAAAAGGACATCAAGATATGATGGCAGAAGCATCATAGTGAGTAGCATCATGAACAGTAGTTGAAGGGAGCATACTAGATGCAACGAATGCAAGAGGAAGGTTTTTGACAACACGGAGGTGGAACAAAGTTGTAAGCTCAAGCAGATCTATTGATGATGAAAGCAACTTTGGAGACATAGGCTATGAGGTGACAGCGCGATTACACGAAGACATAAAATGGAATAAAAAAGGAGTTGGATGTGTTGAAGCAACAACTCAAGGAAGAACATGAGTTGCACAGACAAGTGAATGAGTTGCAGCAGGAACAGGAATGGCAGGGGGCACAACATGGACTCATGGATGAAACTGTGTCTGTATAGGTTATAGATCCATCCCAACAGCTGGCACGGAGCAGACATGGTGAGCAGTGTTGTTGATCGCATGCAAAGGATTCAACATCATGCATGCCATTGTGCGCACGCATGCGATCCAACCCATTTAGCACACTCACCAAGGTGAATACAAGAAGCAAATCCGACTAGTGCTAAGCATGTAGTTGAAAGTTGATGCGCATGACCACTAGGACAGATTGGAAGATCATCATGAACATTATGCATAAATGTGCTATCAGTTTGGCCGCACCCAAGAATACCATGTGCATGTTATCAAACGAGTTAGATGGAGGAGCCATACTAGTGCACCCGGATGCTACAAACGCAAGAGTTCACTTCAGTAAGATGTCACCATGGAGTGCATGCACACCATTATGGATGACCAATCTTGGCATTAGCTCACCACCTTCACCATCACAAGCATGTCAAGTTGGTCTCACCACAATGGACCAAGTGTCAATGATGTCTTGCATGGCTTGCTCAAGCCATCTTGTCTCACATGGGTACATGTGCATTGTAATGTAACATCTTGTCAAGTGTAAGTCAAGTGTCGATAGTTGGATGTAACAATCATAGAGTAGATGAAGAGTCATGAGGGTAGATGAAATGTCACAAAGTAGAATTTCAAGGGTCACCCCACCCTTTGCTATAAATAGTCCTTCATAACTCATTGTATAGCTTTTGGTCAGCCAAGCTTCCGATAATACTATCTTGGAGAGAGCTTGGACAATATTGTAACGATCCTTAGCCTCTCCACTGTGTAGAGCTAGCACATCTCTTTGGAGGAGAAGGCTGTTGTGGTTGTAATGTTCCACTATTGGAACTACTGGTTGGACATGGATGTATTGTATGACTAGAAATTACACTTGTTAATATAACAGAGCCAGCAAGTTTCATGCATATGTTGTACTGTATTTTATGCTATCTAGTTTACTATAAATGATATATGTATTGCTTTCTTGCGCATTCATGTATGGACTATTCTATATAAGTATGTATGAATCTTTTTGAAATTTGTTGTTGGTTTAGCCATCACTTTGGATTGCTCGCTAACTTACTCTCCAGCTTGTGATGCATGTTCGCTCGTGTGTTCCCTTCCAAGCCGAGTACTATTATAGGTTTCCAAGGGGCACACTCATCTCAACCCCCATGTGTTAGGACCTCTCATGCACCCTCCTTGACTCACTGTAGCTTTCACACCCTTGCTACCAACAGAGTTATCTTACTTGCCTCTATGTGAAATAACGGTCAAGGCATTACCGTACGACCCACTGCTAGGACTCCTACACCAAACGGTCTGAGGTCTAATTGGGACTTCTTACCAAGGAGATCCCCTGACATGTTGGCGGGTCCAACACCATCAACACCTATTAATATTACCCTCCTTCCCTAGGCATGTATTTTTAGTGTTCTTATTTATGTTTTAAGCTGATGTTTCATCATGATTTTACTAAGGTTGAATATACTTTTAGTGGCCATTTCTTGTTGTGTGATTTTATTTCTTTATGTTGTTACAAAGCATATGTTTCGCTCGAGTTTCTTGTCAGTAGTATCTTCATTTCCATAATTAGAGTGGGTTCTATGTTGGTTCCATTTCAAGTGGCCCCTTCCTAACCCTCTGTTTATGAATACTTGGTCACCTAGGCTCTCCATATCTCTCTTAATTCTGCTCTTTACTTTGTTCTTATCTCCTAGTCTTTCTAAGATGGTTTTTTGTGTTATGCACTTTCTGTGCTTCTCCCTTTATTGATCACATGAGTCTAGTCTCTTTCCTTGTCAAGAATGATATTCCCTGCTTACTTAGGAGGGAAAGGTGGGATTAGGGGAACCAACCAACCTTCCAACTCCATAATGTATTTATTTGCGGAGTGTTTACCTATAATTTATGTGCAATCTACCCCTCCTGAATTTGAAGAGAGATAGAGGATGCATAATGAGAAACTATATTAGAGTGCCAATAAATAATAGATGTCAAGGTTGGAGGAGGGTGGGGCGATTCTTGATATAGGAAATAGTAGAACCCAACAGTCCAAATACATGCAAATAGTTGACATGTATTGGCATTCGAAGATGATAATGGATAAAATATTGAGTTCTCTAAGATCCAACAATATATTTTATAGTGCATAGATGAAATGTAGAATAAACAAGAAAACTCATCGACATGATTTTGGTTTGGCTATAACGATCGTATATTTAGATTTCTCTACTTAGAAAAAGGACGAAGTAGTCCTTTACAAAATTAAGGTGGATTCATCATCCAACTATATGTAATTTCTTTTCATCTTTATTATATATAATGGTCGTAGGATAATTACAATCATAGGTGATGTAGGTGCTCAGTTTTCTAACAAAGCTTCAAATTGTTTCATCTTTGATTATTTGTATTTATGTGGAAAATACTTATGATACTATGCTAATGGTCATTCCTAATAGTAAGACAATAAGAAAAGCCACAATTGTATGTTTTTTAAGGTTATTAAACAAATCAAATATTGTACATTTATTGAATATATTACAATATAAAATTCCCCCAACTTGACAAACAAAAAATAAAAACCATAATTAATTTAATATATAATCTAACCAATCTAGATCCATCTTAACTCCAGATCTATCAAGTGTCAAGAGGTATCAAATCTCTCGTGGTGAAAACCTCTTTTTTAGTGCAAAACTTGAGGAAAGATTTGCACCTCGAGAAATTTGATCTCTCTCAGTGGTTGATAGATCCCATGTTAAGATGGATCTAGGTTGGCTATATAATACTAAATATAATCTATATTTGTATCTATGTGTCTCTTTCTTATTCCCTCTCTCTATCTCACCCCCAAAACATACACATTGTCTCTCCATATCTATCTATGTCTCCCTCCCTCGCTCTCCCTTTCTCTCTCTTCCCCTTCTCTCCCTGTCTCTCTCATCTCCTCATCTTTCTTCCCTCCTCTCCTCTCTCCCTCACTCTCTCCATATCTCTCCCTTGTCACTCCCTCTCTCTCTTCACCTCTATCTCTCTATGTCTTTGTTCTTTCCCCCCTCTCTCTCCCCCTGCAACTCCATCTCTCTCTCTCTCCCTCTCTCTCTCTCTCTTTTTCCCCTCCTATCTCTCATCCTTCCTCTCTCTCCGTCTCTCTCCTACCTCCCTCTCTCCTTCTCTCTCTCCCCTCCTCTCTCTCTTGCTTCCTCTCTCTCTCTCCCATCTCTCTCTTGCTTCCTCTCTCTGCCCCATCTCTCTCTCTCCTCCTCTCTCTCTCTCTCTCATTGCTCTCCAACTTTGTCATTCTCTGTCTTAAATTCGATTAGATGATATTGTGTTTAAGAAAGTATATAAATTAAAAAAACTCAATTGGTTTTAAAATATTAAACTTGCATTTTGGATCAATCATGTCAAAGAAAATACAATAATGAAAAACTTAAAACAATGATGTAGTATCTTTCCTCTATTATTGCTAGTCAATTTGCTTGCTGTCATCACTTGGATCCTTAGTTAAGATAGATCTATGCTTATTCTTAATAATAATATTATATTATATAATTTTCACATCTTTATTTATAAAAGCATTCTCATTTTTAATTTTATTAAAGCGTTGATTTAATTTCTATAGGTATCTTTTTAGCAATTGGGGTTTAGATATATCTCAAAAGTAATGATAACCTTTTTCCTTTTAGATTTAATTAAAAAAATGTTATAAAATTAAATATTTATAAAATATTTTGATTGTTATATAAGTTATGTTTTTTTGGCATGTGGTATTAATAAGCAATAGTATTGGCCCATTGTATTTTAACAAAACCTATTTACATGTTAATAATATTCATGGTAAAGTGGCAATGAATATCCATGGTTAAGAATCGTGTCATTTTGTTATAAAATATTTTGATTGTGAAATAAGTTATGTTTTTTGGGCATGTGGTATTGATAAGCCATGGCATTGACCTATGGTATTGTAAAAAGTCTATTCACAAGTTAATAACAAAATCAAAATACAACAAATTGACTCTAAAATTAACTTTTTATTATTAATTGAGCCAACATTTAAATGTTTACAGACATTAGACTTTATATTATTATACTTTTAACATTTTATTTATTACTTTTAACTTTTTTTTATTACCTTTTTTTAATTGAACCACAAATATTTAAGTTAAATATCAAACATTTACACTGCACAATGTCAAACAAATAATAAAATTCATAAACATTTTTTATTCTTACTTAAAAACAAATTTGGAGTTTTCTACTTCTGAAAAGGTGAAATGGTCGTTGACAAAATTCAGGAAAATACACCATTCAGCTAGATGTAATTTCTTTTCATTTTTGTTACATATAAAGGTGAAACGGTAGCTGCCAAAATTCATGCAAATACACCATCCAACTAGATGTAATTTCTTTTCATTTTTGTTACATATAATGGTGGCAGCATTGCTGCAATCACAGGTGATGTAGCTGTAATTTGTTTTCATTTTTGTTACATATAAAGGTGACATGGTCGCTGACAAAATTCATGCAAATACACCATCCAACTAGATGTAATTTCTTTTCATTTTTGTTACATATAATGGTGGCAGCATTGCTGCCATCAGTGATGTAGTTCCTAAGTTTTCTAGCAAAGTTAAATCTTTTATTATCTCTAAAGTTTTGCTACAGCGATTAAATAGTTTATGTAAACAAAGGTTATGCCAGTATGCTAAATTGCTAATTATATACTTTCCCATTAGTAGGCCAATAAGCAATAAAATATTGTATGCTTTTGTAGGCCATCAAACAAAACAACGATTGGATGTATGCCGAATTCTGTGTTTCGAGAGCATGTAGATTCAGGGGATAAAAGAGGAGAAGAGACCATTTAAAAAGAGATATATATGTAGGCGTGCTCTACAAGAGGAGAAGAGACCATGTAAAAAGAGATGTTGAAAAACCTTGATGAAGCGGCCATTAGAGGAGCTTGCAGAGTACTGGAACAAGATTAGAACATTGACAGAATGATTGCAGCTGGTTACTAAAAAAGGATTGTGACGAGCCTGGGTGTCCACTACTTCAGTGCTGCTGTAAGTTTCGGGGTCAACTTTTTCTTTACCTGTGTTTTTAGTGTCGAGGTTTTTATTTTTCTCATGTTCTATCTCATGGTTCTGTTATTGGTGGATCTGGGTACTTTACTCTGGCTCTGATCGTCTTCATTATCTGTCTTTACCTCTGGATGGTGGGAGTTCTGGCCACCATAATCTTTCTTTTCAGATTTGGATTGGAGTACTGGACTGCTACACTACCCAATCCCTGAGTTAATTCATATTATATTTTTGTTCCTTTGTGCGCTTTATATTCTCTTCCTGATATTCGTACAACATTTGTGGACGTCCCGGAGAAGACCACATGTTCGTCTAGAAACGTAGTGTGATTTTGTCAGAGGATGATATTGACTCTGGGGTGCAACCAGATCAAACAAAAATCCTCTTTCTTTCGAAGAAATGGCTTGAATCCTTTATTGTCTCGGGTCCATTCAAATATTTACGTTTTAGATGTTGTAATAGATGGTGGCGATGTTTGGGATGTTGGTGTTGGTGTTCTTGTTGTAATCAGACTCTATCGTTTTGTGCAGACACTTTTAATGATTTCAAAGGCTCGTGAACGTCTTGCATAGATCTGTTGCCATGTATCTGATCATTTGGTCTATATTTTGGCTCTAGATAGCTGATATTGGGGTGGAAATTACATTTCACTCTCTGGTTCTTCTGCGCACTGCTCGCTAGTATGAGAATTTTGTTTGTTGTTGCATGGTGTTTCTTGGGTGGAAACTTTCTACAGTGGACCCTTTCCAGCGATATTTTCACTGTGAGGTTTTAGTTTCTCCGGTGTTCAGTTCACTACATTTATCTCTGGTTCAAACGTTTGGATTGTGTATTTGCATGATAGACTCCACTCTACCTTGGGGTAGTTGGGGCATGGGATTTTATGGGGATACTTCCTTTTATATGCGGAGACATCAATTCTAATGATACATTTTCTTTCCACTGGGAGGAGTTCGGTTATATTTTATATAATTGGCCCGTGTAGGTTGGATTCTTAATCAGGGTGGATCCTTGGAGAGGTGTGCCGGAGCATTTCTATATATCTCCCACCTACTTTCTGACATATTTTTTTTTCTCCACCTGGGCTCTCCTTTGGAAAGTGGCGACGCACTCTCATGTCTGCACCTTCCGTGGGCATTTCCTCATTTATTTTGTAGTCTATAATACGACTTTTTGGAGAGGGACGATGCAATATTAACATATTGATAGATATTTTCGAGACCTATGACACGTAGCTCTATTTCAAATTTCAAATTTCACTTTTGAGCACCCTTCTATTTCAAATTTGAAATCTTAGTTTTACACCAGGAAAAACACTACATGAATTTCCATTCCCTGGAGGTTGGCTGACTAGTGTATTTCTTCCATGGCTGCTTCATAACCAACTGCTTCTTTGTTTTTGGTGCGGGCAATTTTTGTAAATGTGTTAGAAAACCTGCACAGATGAATCTAGCTAGTAAAGGTTGAACACACAGCTTTGCAGAGCAAAAACACTAAAAAAAATCGAAAGAAGAAAAGAATGATTCATTAGAAAATAGGTTACAATGCTCATGATATAGCATTACTGGGTGAAGATCCCAAGGTAATGCACCATAGTGGTGATCAATGAGAAGACTCAACACCTACAACAAGTTCCGGAGATAACTAGCCAGTTGTGGAGTGAAAGAAGGAGCAAATCATGGAGTAAATTATGCAAAAGAACTAACCAGTTGCGGAGTTAAAGAAGGAGCAGATCAAAGAGTAAATCATGCAAAAGGGATCTTGCATGTAGTCCCATGCTCTAACTAAGAGTCCACATGTAGGTGTGTAGTAGTTCCAACACCCCCCCTGAACACCACTATGGGGAAAAATAGAAAATGGGCCCTGGAAACTGAAGCCAAAGGTCACCCAAAATACAGTGCAACTTGTACTAAAATGGAGGAAAGGGGGAAAACCTCATGGGAAAAACCCCCCCTCAAAATACAATGTAATCAAAAGAAAAGAGGAAGAAAAGACAGTTGCTAAGCAACTGTGTCCTTCACTCCAAGACGATCGCGCAGAGAGTGAAATTTCTGCTCAGTGAATGTCTTGGTGAAGATTTCTGCAGTCTGTTCTGCTGAGGGAAAGAACTGCAAATCAATGACCCCATCATGTACTAAGTCTCTGATGTAGTGCATATGGATCTCTATGTGCTTCATCCGCTGCCGCTGTACTGGATCCCTGCAAAATTTGAGAGTGCTCTGGTTGTCACACCAGATGACAATGGGTTGGTGGAACTGGACGCCCAACTCAGTGAGGAAGTGTTGTAGCCACAGAGCCTGAATGGTGATGTTGACTACTCCTCTGTACGCGGCCTCGGCTGAGGAGAGAGCAATAGCAACTTGCTTCTTGCTCGACCAACAGATAGGGCCAGATCCTAAACTAAGTGAATATCTGGAGGTGGACTTGCGATCAATGTTGTCTCCCGCCCAATCAGAATCTATGAAACCAAGGAGATTCAATGCAGTCCCTGCTGCATAGTGAATCTCGAAGGTGATGGTGCCCTGCACATATCGGAGGATGCACTTGGTAGCATTCCAATGTAGCTCATGCGGCTCCTGCATGTATCTGGAAACTGCCCCTACTGCATATGAGAGATCTGGTCTGGAGTGGGTGAGGTACAATAAGCTCCCCACTAGTTGTCGGTAGAGAGTGCTGTCAACTAATGGAGTGTCACCTCCATCCTCAAGGCGGACCCCAGACAGAAAAGGAGTCGGTACTGGCTTGCAGTCAGTCATGCGAAATCTCTTGAGGAGATCTCGTGCATACTTAGCCTGAGAGAGTTTGATGCCTATGGCATCCTGGCTAATCTCAAAACTAAGAAAGAAGTGTAATGGACCCATGTCCGTCATCAAGAACCTATCATGCAAGGCTCTCTTGACTGTAGCAATGGCTGAAGCCGAGCTGCCAGTGATTAGAAGATCATCCACATACAAAACTAAGATAAGAGAATCATGTGTCCTAAGCATGTAAGCATTCGGATCAGACTTACATCTTTCAAAGTTTTGTGATAAGAGAAAAGAATCCATCTTCACATACCAAGCTCTCGAGGCCTGCTTAAGGCCGTAAAGAGATTTTTTCAGTCTGTAGATTAAGGATGGATCCTGAATGAAACCATGTGGCTGCTCCATGTAAATCTCCTCTGATAGATCTCTGTGAAGAAATTCATTCTTCACATCCATTTGTTGTACTTCCCATCCCCGTGCAGCCGCAATGGCAAGTGTAAGGCGTATGGAATCCATCTTTGCTACTGGAGCAAAGGTCTTGTCATAATCAATGCCATGCACTTGTTGGAAGCCTTTAGCTACTAGCCTCGCTTTCCGTCTGGTAATTTGCCCATCTGCAGCACTCTTGGTCTTGTAGACCCATTTGCATCGGACAAGTTTCCTTCCTGAAGGAAGGGGGACCAGATCCCAGGTCTGGTTCTCGAGGAGGGAGTTATATTCCTCCTCCATGGTGGACTCCCAAGATGGATGCCCAATAGCCTCAACATAAGACTGTGGATCAGAAGACTGAACCAAATGACAATGCTAGGATGGCAATGGTTCAGTGGCAGTGAGGACAAGAGGAGGCTCAATAAACTATGAGCTAGTCCTCTGCAAATCAGAATTAAACCCCACAAGACCATTTCTAGCAGCTGGGTGGTCTTGTGCATATATCTCACATAAGCTCCTTGTTCTCTGATTTATGACAGGGGAATATGATTCACTACTGGAAGCCCGATCTGGACTTGGATGTGGATCATCATTTGCATGCACTGGATTTGTATCTGAAGACTCTGTCTCTGCATCTGCATTCTCTACCTCGACATCTGCATGCTCTATATCTGCATTTGAGTATACTAAGTCATCATATCAGACATGAGGTAGATAAAAGGTGTCTGCATGTGGCAGTTGAGGTGCATGCGAGAGACTTTCCTCAAATTTGACACTTCGCTCAATGATGAGCTTGTCCGTAGAGGAAATTAGGAGCCGGTATCCCTTCACACCATCAGGGTATCCAACAAAGATGTACTCAATGCTCTGTGGATCAAGAGCTTTCCTCTTTTTAGAGGGGATCCTAGCCCATGCTCGGGAGCCAAAAACACGGAAGTGGGTGACCTCTGGTTTAGTGCCGCTCCAAGCCTCAAAGGGGGTTTGATCCTTGACAGACCTATGAGGAGATCTGTTCTGGATGTAATTAGCACAATTAAGTGCTTCAGCCCATAGCTTATGAGGCAGTGACTTAGCATGCAACATGCAGGAAGCCATCTCTTTGAGAGATTGGTTCTTTCTTTCAGCAACTCCGTTCTGTTGCGAAGTGTACGGAACTGTGTACTGCAACTGTATGCCAGACTGAAGGCAAAGGTTCCGAAGTGTTGTGTTAACATATTCCCCCCATTTTTTGTACAGAGGGCTTTGATCTTTCTCTCTGATTGTGTCTCAACTAGTGCTTTGAAATCTTCAAAGTGCGTAAAAACTTCAGATTTGGCCTTGAGAAGATACACCCAAGTATACCATGAGAAATCATCAATAAATGTAAGCACATACCTTGCTTTGTTGATGGAAGGATGAGGAAAAGGCCCCATGAGATCACTATGGATCAGATCTAGAGGAGAGGATGCTCTGTGAGTCTTGCCAGTGTCAAACTTTTCTCTAGGATGTTTGCCAAGGACACACCCTTCACAAACTCCTTTGGAGAAACTAATATTTGGCAAGCCTTCCACCATCTCATTCTTGCTTAGCTACTGCATATACCTGTAATTTAAGTGACCAAACCTCTCGTGCCAAAGCCTACTACTATCATCAGCATGTGTAAGCAATAAGGAGGATTCAGATTCAATAAATTTAGAAAATGTATACAGTCTGGCTCCATTGTTTACCTCACCAGTTGCAATTTTGGAGCTGCTATGTAGATCATATATGTTCACTGCATCTGGAGTGAATTCCACTCTCTTTCCAGTGCCAGAATGAGTGATCTAATAAACTGAAAGCAGGTTTACCGAAAGTTTTGGAACATGAAGCACATCTTCAAAGCTTCCATGTAAAAGTTCCACTCTACCTTTTCCGGTGACCTTAATAGGTGAGTCATCTCCCATGAGGATGGGAGGTCCTTTGCATGCATCTAAAGAGGAATAGACTTCCTTTGCAGCAGCCATATGATGCGATGCGCCAGAATCTATAATCCATGCATCAGGAGAAGAATTAATTGCAACTAAAGCATGAAAATTGTTACCTTTCCCGTGAGGCAGATCCTCAATTTTGTTCTTGGCGCCCTGAGGGATGTGGTCCCCAAGGTTGTGCTTCTGAAGGATTTCTGCCATTTGGTCAATTTGCTTCTTCATGCAAGAGGATTCTAGATGAAATCCTCTTTTACAGTAGGTGCATCTGTTTCCTTTCTTCCCTTTCTCATTTCTCAAGCCGGAGGAGTCATTGAAGGGCTTGGTGTACCCTTCTTTCTTTGAATGGGATTGCGCTTTTCCCTTGTCTTTTTGCTGCTGATTTTTCTGATTTGAATTA